>CM024683.1:16294690-16981615 GCA_014182735.1 Corymbia maculata | reverse complement strand
ATAAACCTTCTGCTCTGGCCATACCAAAGCACAGCTGAGGGAATCACCACACATCAGAAATGGACACCAGGAGATCGAACCGAGGCGCCCGACCTCCTCCCAAGAATGGCCGCAAGGATAACAGGGACGAAGACCTCCTCCTCTTCCAGGAATTGCACCGTCGGGAGAAGGACCGCGCCATGAACCTCCTCCTGCCCGTTTCTGATGAGTTCGAGGTCAATGGGATCCCAGGTACATGGTCCCCTCTCTGTGGACACTCCGGTTTTGTGCTTGTATGTAAGGCTGTGAATTATGCACAATCTGGCTCGATCTCGATGCAGGCAACTATCCTCTTCCTATGTACAAAACCGCGCCGGGTAAAAGTGAATTCCTCGCCGAGAATGACAAGAATGATTACGACTGGTACGTTAGCCGTCCTTCTTCCCTTCCCTGCTCCAACCATCCTTTGCGTTTTGACTCATTCCTTTATGTGCCCTCTTCAATTGCTCATACATATCATGGATCATGAGAAGCTACTGATCTCTGTTTAAGGTTGAAGACCCCTCCAGCAACTCCTCTATTCCCATCATTAGAGATGGAAGCTAATGCAGTGGACTACCCGATGCAGCGGGAAATACCTATTTCGCAGCCTCTTTCACGGGTAATGGTACTATCGATGACAACGGCCCGCCTAGCTTGCTATATTGAACCGTAACTTTTTTCTTCTGTGAATGCCTGCTGTAAGTAGGATAATATGTTAACCATGTTCAAATTGTAGCCTTACCAATATTCTGACATGAGCTATGTGGGCATTACGCTTAGCATTAAACTGATTTTGCAAAAGCATGATGCACAGAATGCGCAGATGGTTTTGTTTGATTCGACCGAATGGGTTCTGCCAGTTCACTCAGTAAATAAGGTCCTGGAAACTTTTCCAAACGTGTAGCTAATCTTCTGCAGACAAATGCACGCGTGAGGGAGTTGTTTTTATGGTTAAGTAGCAAAACAAGAACTATTCGTCCCAAAATTGTATCAAGGCATGCAGCTTGCATCTGATTGATTTTGATGAACAATGTCACACCTAAGATCGTCTGCCAGAACCTAACTTGTAAATGACATAGCAATCTCTTGCGAGTCATCTCCACAAGCCTAAAGAAAATCGACAAATTTTTTTAGGATATAATTTACTTTTGTTGGCTACTCAAATGAGAAGTAGCAGTCAGTTCCAATTACTGGAATCAACATTAAACTCACCTAGCTATCTTATTGCGCAAATATAATCCCATTGTACTGTGCGGTGATCAAAGGATTATACTGTTCACAATGTCGAGTAGAGAAGCCTAATGACTCAAAACATCCTAACCAGTTTGCAGGAACTGTGGGCGGGCGAGAAGCAACCAACAGAACTCAAAAGTCTCCACGAAACAAGCCGAAGACTCCTCCAGCATCTGCATCAGTAACCCAAAAGAACATTGTCTCTCCGGCTGATCACACTAGTAGGTCTCCAGCCTTATCTATTCTGAATCAGAAGATGACTCAAGAGCTGGTACTTGCCAAGAAGACGGAGGCAGCTCCCAATGCTTCAAAGCCAGCCAATGCGAGCAATAGATACAGTCGTTTCAGCAGCGTTACCAAATCCACAGGACCAGACTCTAATGCAATTAAGCCAAGCAGTATCAACAATAAGAGAGGTGTGTCGCCTTTAACAAGGCCGACAATACCCGCCCAGTTTCCAGGTTTCTCCAATGAAACTCCCTCTAATCTTAGAAAAGAACGTCCCACGTCTACTTCACGTGTTCGGCCAAGCAACAGTTCAAAATCATCAGTTACTCATCAACCACCAGAATCCTCTACAACCCAAAGGAGACAATCATGCTCGCCAAGTGTGACCAGGGGTCGGAAACCAGAACCAAAATCCGGAAATGTCATGGGGAATATTGCATCATCCTCGCAGTCTCGCCTGAGGGGCACCGGTCAAACAAGAAACGGTTCACAAGTATTACTAGGGAGTCGAATGGTGGAGAAAGTAATGAACGCTCGAAAAGCAAGCAAGCCTGCAGGACCAAATACTGGTTTCCCATGAACCGAGTGGATTTTCATGCTCTGCCCCAACAAGGTTTGGCACTTGAGGTTCAGTAGATGGGACACAACACCGCAAACCATCGGGAACAAAGACTGGGTTTCGGACTGTATCCTGCCATCAATGTTGCAGGCTCAATTTACCAATGATAATAACTTGGTACAATTTGTCGTTTGATTTCAAGAATTAAAGAGTGATTAATATGAACATGTGGACGCTCCTAGTACTGCCTGTTTTTATTTCACACTGAAACTTAAGACGACGAAAACTCATATACTACCGTCTACTTCATTTCAGTAGTCCTTATGATTCTTCTTAAGCACCACTAGCATCTGCAAGTCATGGCGACGCATTTGAAATGCATCTTGTTGAAGAGCACCGCCTCTCTCCCCTCTAGAATTTTCTGGTGAAGGCCACAAGAGTCTAGGCTGTAAATTGTCCAACATGAAAGATAGAAGCAAAAATCTCACCTGCATCAGAGATAATTTGACCAGAGAGTCACCTAATCCCAGCCGCCTCCACTTCTGTATACACCCAAAAGTAGAGTGACTTGTGTAAAGAAGAGAGAGGAAGAAAGTTGTATGGAGTGTCGGGCAGTGGGTGGTGTGAGCTGAATACTTTGTTATATCCCATGAGAAAAAGGTAAATAAATCTTTATAGAAAGTGATATCATGCTTCAAAGTTTAACTTTATTATTCTACCTAATTTCTAAGATATTTTTTCAGCAAACTGTAGAAAAATATAGTGACGACGTGTATGAAATACAGCTTGAAACAGACAAGTTCCGAGGATACCTGTCCAATGAATACAAGGTCCAGGAAGATTAATTGGCCTAACCCCCGAGATGATTTCCTCATTAGTTGGACATTTAAATCCTGCTTAACCATTTTGATCCGATGGTTATTGTTGCCAACCTGGCGTGTGGGAATGTTGGCTTTGAGGACGTACAGAACCTCGTCCATACCTACCACCGACAGCACTCACGTGTCCAAATGAACATGATCCTGTGAGAAAATATTAACTGAGTTTAACTCTGCGTAGGACGATACAAAAATCACTCAGCTACGAACATGTGTCCATCCAGTCCACATTCTCTTTCCTCTCTGTCTGTCTGTCAGATCCGGGGTCACAGCTGAACCATAGACTACTACTCTCGTCCTCCTCTCTCCTCTCTCTCTCTCTTCCCGTTTCAAGGCTTCGTTCCCTTACGGAGGAAAAAAAAATGTTAAAAATTGACCTGCTCGAGGGGCGACGGTGGGGCTCAGGGAGGCGACTGCGGCGTCGGCGTCGGCGTCGGCGAGCAGGGGGCGCTTCGCGGAGCAAAGAGAGAGCAGAGTGGAGGTCGCGAAAAGAAAAGTGAGGGGCTCGTGAAGAGCGAGGGAAAAACGCGACAGCGTGACTCAAGAAGGAGACGGCATAAGCGGAGGTGCAGGCGGGGGCATCAGCTAGTGGTTCGCTCTCAAAGATGCGCTTCTTCACGGAGGAGAGAGAGCAGAGCAATTTTTTTCCTCCATAACTTCTTCGCGGAGCAGAGAAAGAGAGCGGAGTGTTGAAGACGGGGAGAGAGGGGGTCTACTGCTGACGTGGGCCCGCATCTAACACAGAGAGCGAGAAGGGGGAGAAAAGGAAGACAAGGTAAGTTCCCGGATGGATACGTGTCCATAGGTGAGTGGTTTGCGGCACCGACACCGATGTTAAACTCAGCCAATGTATACCCCTCTCTCTCTCACCTGAAGTCTTGGGTTCTTGCCATTACAGGGTTTCAGGACTGAGGTTGCGAACTGTGAACAGGCAAGTGACAGAGCGGGTCTAGGACCGATTCGAGCGACGTGCATGGAGCAACAGATGGAGAACAGGCAAGTGATATTCAAGGGTTTCATAGAGAGGGCTCCAAGGGAGACGGACATGGAATTGAAGGTGGGAAGCATCGGCAGCGGCCTCAAGGCGCCTGCAGGATCAGGTGCTTTCCTGGTCAAGAATCTCTACCTCTCTTGCGACCCTTACATGAGAGGACGTATGCGCGATTCCCGCACTTCTTACATCCCCCCTTTCGTTCCTGGTCAGGTACAATGTATCCTTGCTTTCGTCTTGCTCATGCTCTCCTCTCGTGTTCAATAGAAAGATCCATAAATTCAGCAACCGCATCGTTTTCTAGTGGTGGGAATCGGTCCTCCTGACTTTGTTCATGCATAGCTTGTTTGAGTCCGGAGTCCGGACCCCAACTTGGCATGAAATGATAAAACACCATGTGTGGAGTCGCCGCGTTGTACCAGTTTTGTAATCATCTGCCTACATTTTATGAATTCAACTTGGGGATTTGTAATTTACAAATTAGTTTACTTGGAACAGCCCATCGAAGGGTTCGGTGTTTCCGAGGTTATCGACTCCGACGATCCAGACTTCAAGCCTGGTGATTTAGTTTCGGGGATGACTGGCTGGGAGGAATACAGCTTGATAAGGAAGAGCAACCAGTTGAGAAAAATTGAGCAACATGATGTTCCTCTATCATATCACCTGGGCCTTCTCGGTATGTTTCTCTCCTACTCTGCCTGCTTCCTTCATGAAGCATTTCTCAGACGAGTATGATAAATTTCTTAGGATAACTTTTCATTGGTAGGTAAAGAGCCCCTGTAAACGATAGTAGGGATGCCTAATTTTGCTTGATATGCAAATCTTTGGGATGCTACCATCAGAAACTTCCCCTGTTGGCTTCTATCTAAATCAACCCCTTGAGGATCTAGATGGGTTGAATTTGTATAACAAGGCCGACAACCCACCAAGACTCCCCCCCCCAAAAAAAAAAAGAAGAATATCAGGATCCTGGCCGGGATGAATTTTACTGTAATTTTTCTAATCAATGGAATCCCAGGTCGACTCATAGCCCCTTTCATCAGTTAATCAGATGAACGCTCCAGCAACACTGGAATATTCATACCATCTTCAGTAGAATTTGCTGCTAAAGGACAATATTTAAAGTTTAGAAAGCCGAATGACTTGTTCAGAGGTTTTGAAATTGCCATCAAAAGTGCAATTGTGATTGTCATACAGGTGCACATTGTTTTGAAGCATAGTTTCCTTAAGCTGCTGTTTATTACAATATTTGGTGGACCTACTATACAGTCCCATTGTGCAACTAGTTTCATCGAATTCTCATGGCATGTCTAGCGAAACAAACCGTGCTCAACACAATTATGCAGCAAATTTTCATAGCTTATAAAATTTCCTGGTGTATAGTCAGCACAAGCATCTTCACGGGAGCACAAGCCTCTTCATGTTTCCTAAATAATTGATTTTATGCAGGTATGCCGGGATTTACTGCATATGTAGGATTTCATGAGATATGCTCCCCTAAACAAGGAGATACTGTCCTCATCTCTGCAGCATCCGGAGCAGTTGGACAGCTTGTTGGCCAACTTGCTAAACTGCATGGCTGCTATGTAGTTGGAAGTGCTGGCTCAAGCCAAAAGGTAAGTCTGTTAGTCAATGGAAATAACTGTTTCATTTTTAACTGCAGAAAGAGAGACATCTAAAATTTTGAGTACAAACTATTTAGGTTGACCTGCTGAAGAAAAAACTTGGATTTGATGAAGCTTTTGACTATAAAGAAGAGCCAGACCTCGATGCGGCTTTGAAGAGGTCGGTGCAACTAGTATTTGCATTGCTTTTGTTGCTTGTTGACAGGCTAACTGTGGACAAATCATCTTGATCATGTTTCCTTGTATACTTTCTGGGAAAGATCATAGATCCTTGTGTACGTTCCTGCATTTTATCTTTTCAAATGAGTGGCTAAACAACAAATGGGGGGCTAACAGGCACTTTCCTCAAGGCATCGACATCTACTTTGATAACGTTGGGGGAGACATGCTGGATGCCGCACTTCTGAACATGCGTGTCGATGGGCGCATTGCAGTCTGCGGCATGGTATCACAGCATAGTCAAACCAATCCACAGGGGATCCACAACTTATTCAATCTGATACCGAAGCGCATCAAGATGCAGGGGTTCCTGCAAAGCGACTTCTTGCACCTCTTTCCCCACTTCTTCAATCAAGTCATGGAATACTACAAGCAGGGGAAGATCACTTATATGGAAGACACGGTCCGTGGATTGGAGCATGCTCCGGCTGCGTTCGCCGGACTGTTTTCAGGTAGAAATGTCGGCAAGCAGGTCATTCATGTTGCCAGTCCATAGGATGGCTAATGAATGTGGCAGAAACCAGGGAGAAAGCATGAGGGCCTATCTTATCCGAGCACCATGTTCAGGATCTATTCCTTTCCCAATTCCATCTCTCCATTGTTGATACTTTAACGTTGAGCAACTTCAAATAATGGTGCGATAAGTAGTCTTTCTGGGGTGCTGGTCATGTCTCGAGTTCATGGCAAGTAGCGTCGCCATCACACTGCAACTGAGTTTCGGGAAATTCCAGGCTCTATGCCTGATGTCCAGTCGAATTTCATGAATTCCGGGTCGATGCGAAAATCACCTATTGGAAAAAGAAGATGGCTTATCATATCTCACCGAGATCTTGTTGAGAAACAGCCTCATTTTAGACTCAAGCAAAATAAGTGTTGTTAACATTGAAAAGCAGTACTCACACAGAAAAGGAAGGGATCCCACCTGTGGTGGTGCGTTTGTTTCACGGAAAACTTTTTCTGAAGTAACATTTTCCTCATTTTCCGTCGTTTGATTCATTTAAGAAAATGAGTCAATGGAAAATGTTTTATAGTCAACAGAAAATGATTTTCTACCAAAACTTAAATTTAGGAAAATGATTTCCTCTTTGAAAGAATCAAAAAAGGTTTTCCGATTGTACCAAAGCTTAGATTGGGGTGTTTGTTTAACAAAATAATTATTTTTTTTAAATTATAATTTTTTTAGAATTCGAATTTTTATTTTATTTTTTAAATCTAGTTTTTATATTTTTAGGGTGTGTTTGTTTCGCGGAAATCATACTATTTTTGGAAAATATTTTCCAAGAAAATGATTTATTTTTCTTGTATTTGATGATATGTGATTGAAAAAATTTTCAAGCGTTTAGATTATATTTGGAAAATGATTGAATAACATTTAAACTAACAATTTACACTAGTGTAAAAAAAAAAAAAAGATTTTGTAGAGTAAAAGAAAAGGATAAAGATGACCTAATAAAAAGGGAATGACCTAAAAACCTGATAAAGAAGGAAAATGTTTTCCCCTTTCCATGCACAGGAATTCATTTTTCTAAAACAATACATAATATTTATGTTGACTGGAAAGTATTTTCCATTGACCAAATCGTTTCTGAAAAAACAAACAACGGAAAGTCTGGAAAACACTTTTCGAGAAATTACTTTTATTGAAACAAACCCACCTTTAATTATTTCCTTTTTTTTCTATTTCTTATTTTTCTTCCTTTTACTTTTTGCTAATTCTTAGCCCGTCATGGGCCACAATGGCAAGGCTTGAGCTTGCCCGAGGCTGGCAAGCATTGAGCCTCACCATCATGCCAGATCGTGGTCTCCGATGGCAAGGCTCAAGCTGGCGATCTCCAATGGCGCACCTTGCTAGATTCAATGAGCTTGCAGCTTCTGGCGACAAGCTAGTGAGGCTCGAGCTTCACCTCGCCTCAACGGCCACGACCTCACCCGAGGCCAGCAAGCCTTGAGCCTCGCCAAAACAGGCTAGCTCGTGGCCTTAGGCGACAAGCCTCACTGGGCAAGCTTGCGACCTTCGACAACAAGGATTGAGCTTGCCCCTCACAAGTTGGTCAGGGAGGAACCACCAAGGAAGTAGACAAGATGACGCACATAAAGCTGAGGAGCGAGGGAGGAGAAGGAACAAAGAAAAATAATAATTAATAAATCGAAATAAAAATAAATTATTAAAAAATTATTTTAATAAAAAGAAATTTATTTTGCGAAACCTCAATGATAAAAGAAAATATTTTCTGAGAAAGCATTTTCCAGGTTAGTTTTCTTTTATTTAGTAATATATGATTGAAAACGTTTTCTGATATTTGGACCTCATTAGAAAATTATTTCAATTTAATGATTTTATTTAAAAAATCGAAATTTTTAATTTTTTAATTTTTTATTTAGATTTGTAAATTACTTTTTTTCACTTTTTTTTTTCCTTTTTCTTCTCTAGCTCTCATCTCCTTCCTCAAGTGCCATCGTATGTTCCTCTGCCACTATTGGCTGGCAACGATCATAGGCAAGTTCCACCTCGTGGGGATCGGGCAAGCTATGAGCTCATTGGCCACAATGGAGTCAAAACCCATTGGGATTTGGCGAGCCCCGAGCTCACCAGCCTTGGCCAAGCTCAGGTACATCTCGATTTGGCAAGTCGCAAGCTTGCTTAGATCTGGAGAGCTGTGAGCTTGCTTGGATCTGGCAAGCCCAGAGCTCATCAACCTTAGTCGAGCTCGGGCTCACCTAGATTGGCCGAGCCACAAGCTTATTTTCCTCAAGCAAGTTGCGAGCTCGCCGACGACAACAAAGCTCAAGCTTGCCTAGATTGGCTGAGCTGCAAGCAAGCTAGCCTTGACAGAGCTCAGGTTTGTGAGCTCGCTGGCCACGTCTTGGCTTGTCATTGTCGGCAAAGGAAGAAGGGGAAGAAGGAGGAAGAAAGAGAAAGAAAATAGAAAATAATAAATAATAATAATAAATCAAAATTATTAAATATAATTAAAACATTAATTTTTAAAAATAATATTTTTATAAGAATAAACTTTTCATCAACCAAGAATCAAGACTAGGAAAACCTTTTGGAAAAAAAAAATTTGGTTGTTATAAAGGGGAAATCATTTTCCCAAATTTAAGCTTTGTTGTCAAAATATTTTTTTTATTGACTCATTAACCTAAGTGAACCAAATACCAAAAAATGAAGAAAAAGTTTTGTTAGTACTTCAAGGAATAATTGATTCTATTCTTTTGATTCCGAGAACAGATTTGGAACAAAATTCTATTTATTAAATTTTTAATTTTTGGGAATAGATTTGAAATAAAATCAAAATAAATAAAAAAGTTGCTTCTTGTTCTTAAAAACAATTTCAAGAATCAATTCTCATTTTTCCTTCCTTTCCCTTTTCTTCTTCTTCCTTCTTTTCCTTTCGTCTTCTTCTTCAATGTTTAGCCGTCGCCAATCGATGACCTCGTTGGAGGGACGCCAGCCTCCAACAAGGCCAAGCCTCATTAGCCAAGCCTTGCCGGCGGCTGGATGAGCTCAGCCTTGCCAGATCTAGGCGAGCTCTAGCTCGCCAAGCCAAGGCGAGGTCGAGCCTTGCTTAGCTGCCGATAAGGCTTGGCCAATGAAACTCAACCGCCGACAAGGTTCGGCAGAGAGGCTTGGCCTTGCCGAGGGCCAAGAACCAATTGAAGCATGGAAGAGAAAATGAAAAAAGAAAAAATAATTAAAAACAGAAAAATATAATAAAATTATTTAAAAATTTAGAAAAATATGAGTTACAAAAGAGTCTTAAGATTTTTACTAAACGTATTTCTATCCCGGAAATAGAAATTTTAGACAATTACCAAATGCCTTCAAATGCTTTTAAATTGTTCTCGGAAGCAACATAAAAAATAATCATTTTTGAGAAAAAATTGTTCTCAAGAACATAATAGTTACCATTTGCACCCTTTAGTGATAAATATAGTCATCTACCAATGAAATAAACACTAAACAATCTAGTTCTGTTTGAAAGGAAGTAGTTAACCAACAAATAAGAAATTTTCCAACTTCAAAGGGAATGTAAGTCATCTACTTTTGTAGAAATTCACTGCTCAAAACAAAAATTTAGATATGAAATTTGTAACTATCGACATAAATCCACTTAAAATTAAATTTGCCTTAATTTGCCTTGAGACTTTTAATCTTAATTCACATGTATTTGCCCTACACTTATTTGTGTTTTGCATTTGGCAAATGTTCATCTACTATAACGATGAGACCCTGAAATATACACACACAAAAAACTTAAAATTGATAAGCATTGCATATAATGTAACTTCAAGATAAGCGATAATGAAGCACTACATACATTTTGTCGATCGCTTATAAAATCCCCATTGTTATCATCATCCATATCTAGGAATAACTTCAACAAGTTGATAAACCAACTCCATGTATTCTTATTCTAAATTCTCGCTACTACCCATGACCCTAGATACACTTGGTTGTTGGCAACCCCCTACAACGCCCGTTAGTTCCATGGATCCCAGAAAACAACAATCTAGTCCAATGATCTTCCTACATCTTGTTATAATATCCTATCCTCCGAATGGGTGGGGGTGGATCCACCTATGGAACCAGGGATCAATGCATATGTAAACCCTATCAACAAATGGCAGGAAATTTGGCAATAATTTTTCAACTTTCCTTCCAATAATGCTTGCAATATTAAGCTCACCCCAAATAGTCATACATTTGTGCACCCTATAGCATCTTCAAGACTCAGCAATGCTATCGCACTGACTCACTATCACATTCATTCCTAGTTATTCTCTAACTAGTCTCTTCAACTAGGAGGCACTAATTCTAGGCATTTGCATAGATGAGAGTATGATATTATAGAAGTATCGATTGCTATTTTGAAGGGTTAAAAGAGGAAGAAACATGTTTTTCAATTCATCGTGGAAGACTTGATAGTAAATACCCATGACCCAGATCGAACTCTCGTACTCTTATGAGTGGAGCTTTGTGGTGTTAAAGTGAAAAGTGAGCAATACAAAGGAGATGATACAACTAGTTTATATAAGTGATAGGGCGTTTGTATCAGGAGTTATAAGATAGAATGGTTATAACTCTATAAAATTTCAAATGCTAGATTGACCTCCCATACACAAACTAGTTAGGAGCCAATACTACTCCGGTGATGATGCCATAGCAAACCAATTGTTTTGTTGAAGTGTTATGCATGTCTCGCTCAAAACAGTAGAAATTTTTGCTAAACTAAGCGTGGTGACATGTCGTCATACCGTTCATATTGACTCAAGAGGCGCCGCCAGAGCTATTTTACAGTCAAAAACTAGTCGGCATATGAAAGACATCACGTCATTATTCGCCACCTGTCGATTCAAATGGAGCTAAATAAACGCACTTACTAATTGCGCGAAAACTCGACCTAAATACAATTCCAAGACTTCCGTGCGCACGTACGTTACAAATCGGAGAGATTTGATGCACTTATTCCATAACAATATTCGCATCTTCTCACGGCCCAACACGACTGAGACCGCCGTTCGTTCATCGCCAACCCGACAGTAGAAACTGGAAAGCGGGGGATCTTCCGCGCACGGTGCCTGTATCTGCTCTTCTGCTGACTCCCTCCCTCTGAACCGGGACGCCTCCGAGAACTCCTCCAATTCATTCGCCGGTCCGTTGCGTTTCCGATCGGTGATACGCGCCGCCGCCGGCTCCTCCGTTCTTGAGTAAGTGCTCCTTCTCTCGTGGGCTGCGTCGTTCCTCCCCTCCTGCTCCCGGGCAAGTAGGGTATGCCTCTTTCGTGAGGACGGTGGGTGATGGGTTGTGTGTCATTGGGGTGATCCCTTCTTCTCGTCGCTTTGAATGTCTCTTCTCGGTCGCGGTCGCGCTCTGCTCTTCCCCGGGCTTCGAACCGTGGAGGAGGATCGAACGGACGTCTTGGGTCTGCCGAGCTTCTGATGTCTGATTGTTTTCCGTTCGGGGGAAGGAATTTGTTCTTGGGTTTGATTGTTTTATTGTTTGCCAATGTTGTCTGGTTGGAGACGAACCCAATTGGATGAATCCTTTTTTTTGCACACTGCAGGTAGGAAAAGTAGGCGGATGATTGTGTTACGGATCTCTGAGTCGGAAACTTGTGTATAGAGCTGCTGGGTTAGTCTCTCCAATCTTTCCAGTGAAGTGGTTCTTGATGACTGATTCGACTACCCAGAAATGTTGAGGGGCTTGATGATCAGGATGTGCCAGTAAACTTCTCTTCAGTAGATTGCATCGCCCGACCTTGTAGGAATGGCTTCCCGAGCAATCTTGCGCAAGCAGAAGTACCTCGTCAACTTTCTCAATCGCCCCACTTGCGTAATCAGGGCGTTCTCATTTTCTGAGCATGGCCGACCTCCCCTATGTGATGGCCCTCAGGATTTGGGTCATACGACAAGCCATGCATTTGCTGATACTGATCTTAAACCTGACAGAAGTAAACACCAGTCGTCTACTTTTGCAATGCAACAATTTTTTTGGCATTTGCCACATGGGGTCCCGACTTTGGACCACATACTAGATAGGAAAGATCTCCTCTCTTCTTTTAGAGTAGCGAGGATGTCAGAATTGGTGCGGCATGCTTCTACAGCAACAGCTGGCCAACCTGAAACTCGTAATGGTAACAGTCAAAGCAAGGAAAAGGCTTCTAAACAGGTGAAGGAGGCTTCGCCTGAGGATTGTGACCAGGCAGTTGAAGGATTGAGCACAGCAAAAGCGAAAGTAAAGGCTAAACAAATGCTAGAATCCCAGAACTTCTTCGCGGAGTAGAGAGAGAGCGGCGTTGAAGACGGGGAGAGAGAGGGTTTGCAGGTGACGTGGGCCCGGATCTGACAGAGAGAACGAGGAGGGAGACAAGGTGGGTTCCCGGATAGATACGTGTCGATAGCTGAGTGGTTTGCTGCGCCGTCACGTTGTGTTAAACTCAGCCAATATATACCCCTCTCTCTCTCACCTGAAGTTTTGGGTTCTTGCCATTACAGGGTTTCAGGACTGAGGTTGCGAACTGTGAACAGGCAAGTGATAGAGCGGGTCTAGGACCGATTCGAGCGACGTGCATGGAGCAACAGATGGAGAACAGGCAAGTGATATTCAAGGGTTTCATAAAGAGGGCTCCAAGGGAGACGGACATGGAATTGAAGGTGGGAAGCATCGGTGGCGGCCTCAAGGCGCCTGCGGGACCAGGTGCTTTCCTGGTCAAGAATCTCTACCTCTCTTGCGACCCTTACATGAGAGGACGTATGCGCGGTTCCCGCACTTCTTACATACCCCCTTTCGTTCCTGGTCAGGTACAATGTATCCTTGCTTTCGTCTTGCTCATGCTCTCCTCTCGTGTTCAATAGAAAGATCCATAGATTCAGCAACCGCATCATTTTCTAGTGGTGGGAATCGGTCCTCCTGACTTTGTTCATGCATAGCTTGTTTGAGTCCGGAGTCCGGACCCCTACTTGGCATGAAATGATAGAACACCATATGTGGAGTCGCCGCGTCATACCAGTTTTGTAATCGTCTGCCTATATTTTATGAATTCAACTTGGGGATTTGTAATTTACCAATTAGTTTACTTGGTGCAGCCCATCGAAGGGTTTGGTGTTTCCAAGGTTATCGACTCCGACGATCCAGACTTCAAGCCTGGTGATTTAGTTTCGGGGATGACTGGCTGGGAGGAATACAGCTTGATAAGGAAGAGCAACCAGTTGAGAAAAATTGAGCAACGTGATGTTCCTCTGTCATATCATCTTGGCCTTCTCGGTATGTTTCTCTCCTATTCTGCCTGCTTCCTTCATGAAGCATTTCTCAGACAAGTATGAAAAATTTCTCAGGATAACTTTTCACTGGTAGGTAAAGAGCCCCTGTAAACGATAGTAGGGGTGCCTAATTTTCTTATCTAGTCTACTTTAGGAGCCACATTGCATTCACCTGCAAACCTGCAAGTCTCTTTGGCTAAAGATTGTTTTGCTTGATATGCAATCTTTGGGATGCTACCATCAGAAACTTCCCCTATTGGCTTCTATCTAAATCGACCGCTTGAGGATCTAGATGGGTTGAATTTGTATAGCAAGGCCGACAACCCACCAAGACTCCCCCTCCCCTCCCCCTTCAAAAAAAAAAAAAAAAAAAAGAATATCAGGATCCTGGCCGGGATGAATTTTACTGTAATTTTTCTAATCAATGGAATCCCAGGTCGACTCATAGCCCCTTTCATCAGTAAATCAGATGAACGCTCCAGCACCACTCGAATATTGATACCATCTTCAGTAGAATTTGCTGCTAAAGGACAATATTTAAAGTTTAGAAAGCCGAATGACTTGTTCAGAGGTTTCGAAATTGCCATCAAATGTGCAATTGTAATTGTCATACAGGTGCACATTGTTTTGAAGCATAGTTTCCTTAAGCTGCTGTTTATTACAATATTTGGTGGACCTACTATACAGTCCCAATGAGCAACTAGTTTCATTGAATTCTCATGGCATGTCTAGCGAAACAAACCGTGCTCAACACAATTATGCAGCAAATTTTCATAGCTTATAAAATTCCCTGGTGTATAGTCAGCACAAGCATCTTCATGGGAGCAAAAGCCTCCTCATGTTTCCTAAATAATTGATTTTATGCAGGTATGCCAGGATTTACTGCATATGTAGGATTTCATGAGATATGCTCCCCTAAACAAGGAGATACTGTCCTCGTCTCTGCAGCATCCGGAGCAGTTGGACAGCTTGTTGGCCAACTTGCTAAACTGCATGGCTGCTATGTAGTTGGAAGTGCTGGCTCAAGCCAAAAGGTAAGTCTGTTAGTCAATGGAAAGAACTGTTTCATTTTTAACTGCAGAGAGAGAAACATCTAAAATTTCGAGTACGAACTATTTAGGTTGACCTGCTGAAGAATAAACTTGGATTTGATGAAGCTTTTGACTATAAAGAAGAGCCAGACCTCGATGCGGCTTTGAAGAGGTCGGTGCAACTAGTATTTGCATTGCTTTTGTTGCTTGTTGACAGGCTAACTGTGGACAAAGCATCTTGATCATGTTTCCTTGTATACTTTCTGGGAAAGATCATAGATCCTTGTGTACGTTCATGCATTTTATCTTTTCAAATGAGTGGCTAAACAATAAATGGGGGGCTAACAGGTACTTTCCTCAAGGCATCGACATCTACTTTGATAATGTTGGGGGAGACATGCTGGATGCCGCACTTCTCAACATGCGTGTCGATGGGCGCATTGCAGTCTGCGGCATGGTATCACAGCACAGTCAAACCAATCCACAGGGGATCCACAACTTATTCAATCTGATACCGAAGCGCATCAAGATGCAGGGGTTCCTGCAAAGCGACTTCTTGCACCTCTTTCCCCACTTCTTCAATCAAGTCATGGAATACTACAAGCAGGGGAAGATCACTTATATGGAAGACACGGTCCGTGGATTGGAACATGCTCCGGCTGCGTTCGTCGGACTGTTTTTGGGTAGAAATGTCGGCAAGCAGGTCATTCATGTTGCCAGTCCATAGGATGGCTAATGAATGTGGCAGAAACCAGGGAGAAAGCATGAGGGCCTATCTTATCCGAGCACCATGTTCAGGATCTATTCCTTTCCCAATTCCATCTCTCCATTGTTGATACTTTAACGTTGAGCAACTTTAAATAATGGTGCGATAAGTAGTCTTTCTGGGGTGCTGGTCACGTCTCGAGTTCATGGCAAGTAGCGTCGCCATCGCACTGCAACTGAGTTTCGGAAAATTCCAGGCTCTATGCCTAACCTCCGGTCGAATTTCATGAATTTCGGGTCTGTGCGAAAATCACCTATTGGAAAAAGAAGACGGCTTATCATATCTCACCGAGATCTTGTTGAGAAACGGCCTCATTTTAGACTCAAGCAAAATAAGTGTTGTTAACATTGAAAAGCAGTACTCACACAGAAAAGGAAGGGATCCCACTTATCGTGGTGTGTTTGTTTCACGGAAAACTTTTTCTGAAGTAACATTTTCCGACGTTGGATTCATTTAAGAAAATGAATTGATGGAAAATGTTTTATAGTCAACGGAAAATGATTTCCTACCAAAACTTAAATTTAGGAAAATGATTTCCTCTTTGAAAGAATCAAAAAAGGTTTTCCGATTGTACCAAAGCTTAGATTGGGGTGTTTGTTTAACAAAATAATTATTTTTTTAAAATTATAATTTTTTTTAAATTCGAATTTTTATTTTATTTTTAAAAATCTAGTTTTTGTATTTTAAGGGTGCGTTTGTTTCGCGGAAATCGTACCATTTTTGAAAATATTTTCCAAGAAAATGATTTAATTTTCTTGTATTTGATGATATGTGATTGAAAATATTTTCAAGCGTTTGGATTGCATTTGGAACATGATTGAATAACATTTAAACTAACAATTTACACTAATGTAAGGAAAAAAGAAGAAGATATTTTGGAGAGTAAAAAAAAAGGACAAAGATGACCTAATAAAAAGGGAATGACCTAAAAACCTAATAAAGAGGGAAAATGTTTTCCCTCTCTCATGCACAGGAATTCATTTTTCTAAAACAATATATAATATTTATGTTGACTGAAAAGTATTTTCCATTGACCAAATCGTTTTTGGAAAAACAAACAACGAAAAGTCTAGAAAACACTTTTCGAGATATTACTTTCATTGAAACAAACGCATCCTTAATTATTTCCTTTTTTTGCTATTTCTTATTTTTCTTCCTTTTACTTTTTGCTAATTCTTAGCCCGTCATGGCCACAATGGCAAGGCTTGAGCTTGCCCGAGGTTGGCAAGCATTGAGCCTCACCATCATGCGAGATCGTGGTCTTCGATGGCAAGGCTCAAGCTGGCGACCTCCAATGGCGCACCTTGCTAGATTCAGCGAGCTTGCAGCCTCTAGCGACAAGCTAGTGAGGCTCGAGCTTCACCTCGCCTCAATGGCCACGACCTCATCCGAGGCCAACAAGCCTTGAGCCTCGCCAAAACAGGCTAGCTCGTGGCCTCAGCCGACAAGCCTCACTGGGCAAGCTTGCGACCTTCGACAACAAGGATTGAGCTTGCCCCTCGCAAGTTGGTCAGGGAGGAACCACCAAGGAAGTAGATAGGATGACGCACATAAAGCTGAGGAGCGAGGGAGGAGAAGGAACAAAGAAAAATAATAATTAACAAATCGAAATAAAAATAAAATATTAAAAAATTATTTTAGTAAAAAGAAATTTGTTTTGCAGAAACCTCAATGATAAAAGAAAATATTTTCGAGAAAGCATTTTCCAGGTTAGTTTTCCTTTATTTAGTAATATATGATTGAAAACGTTTTTTGATATTTGGACCTCATTAGAAAATTATTTCAATATAATGATTTTATTAAATCGAAATTTTAAATTTTTAAATTTTAAATATTTTATTTAGATTTGTAAATTACTTTTACTTTATTTTTATTTGTCTTTTTTTCGCTTTTTTCCTTTTTCTTCTCTAGCTCTCATCTCCTTCCTCGAGTGCCATCGCATGTTCCTCTGCCACTATTGGCTGGCAACGATCATAGGCAAAATCCGCCTCATGGGGATCGAGCAAGCTATGAGCTCATTGACCACAGTGGAGTTAGAGCCCATTGGGATTTGGCGAGCCCCAAGCTCACCAACCTTGGCCAAGCTCGGGTACATCTTGATTTGGCGAGTTGCAAGCTCGCTTAGATCTGGTGAGCCCCGAGCTTGGTGGCAAGCCCTGAGTTCATCAACCTTAGTAGAGCTTGGGCTCACCTAGATTGGCCGAGCCACAAGCTTATTTTCCTCGGGTAAGTTGCGAGCTCGCCAACCACAACAAAACTCGAGCTCGCCTAGATTGGCCGAGCTGCAAGCAAGCTAGCCTTGACAGAGCTCAGGTTTGTGAGCTTGCTGGCCACGTCTTGGCTTGTCATTGTCGGCAAAGGAAGAAGGGGAAGAAGGAGGAAGAAAGAGAAAGAAAATAGAAAATAATAAATAATAATAATAAATCAAAATTATTAAAAATAATTAAAACATTAATATTTTTAAAATAATATTTTTATAAGAATAAAATTTTCATCAACCAAGACTCAAGACTAGGAAAACCTTTTGGAAAGAAAATTTTGGTTGTTATAAAGGGGAAATCATTTTCCCAAATTTAAGCTTTGTTGTCAAAACATTTTTTATTGATTAGGAAAATATTTTTTATTGACTCATTAACCTAAGTGAACCAAATACCAAAAAATGAAGAAAACGTTTTGTTAATACTTCGAGGAACAAGTGATTTTATTCTTTTGATCCTGTGAACGGATTTGGAACATAAATCTGTTTATTAAATTTTTAATTTTTGGGAATAGATTTGGAACAAAATCAAAATAAATAAAAAAAGTTGCTTATTGTTCTCAAAAACAATTTCAATAATCAATTCTTATTTTTCCTTCCTTTCCCTTTTCTTCTTCTTCCTTCTTTTCCTTTCCGTCTTCTTCTTCAATGTTCGGCCAGTCGCCAATCAGTGACCTCGTTGAAGGGATGCCAGCCTCCAACAAGGCCAAGCCTCATTAGCCAAGCCTTGCCGGCGGTTGGATGAGCTCAGCCTTGCCAAATCTAGGCGAGCTCTAGCTCGCCAAGCCAAGGCGAAGTCGAGCCTTGCTTAGTTGTTGATAAGGCTCGGCCGACGAGACTCAACCGCCGACAAGGTTCGGCCGAGAGGCTTGGCCTTGCTGAGGGCCGGCGACCGGTTGAAGCATGGAAGAGAAAATGAAAAAAAAAAAAATAATTAAAAACAGAAAAATATAATAAAAGTATTTAAAAATTTAGAAAAATCTAAGTTACAAAAGAGTCTAACATTTTTACTAAATGCATTTCTATCCCGGAAATAAAAATTTTAGACAGTTACCAAATGCCTTCAAATGCTTTTAAATTGTTCTCGGAAGCAACATAAAAACTAATCGTTTTTGAGAAAAAATTGTTCTCAAGAACAGAAAGTTATCATTTACACCCTTAGTGATAAATATAGTCATCTACCAATGAAATAAACACTAAACAATCTAGTTTTGTTTGAAAGGAAGTAGTTAACCAACAAAGTAAGAAATTTTCCAACTTCAAAGGGAATGTAAGTCATCTACTTTTGTAGAAATTCACTGCTCAAAACAAAATTTTAGATATGAAATTTGTAACTATCAACATAAATCCACTTCAAATTAAATTTGTCTTAATTTGCCTTAGATTTTTAATCTTAATTCACATGTATTTGCCCTACACTTATCTGTGTTTTGCATTTGGCAAATGTTCATCTACTATAACGATGAGACCCTGAAATATACACACACACAAAAAACTAGAAATTGATAAGCATTGCATATAATGTAACTTCAAGATAAGCGATAATGAAGCACTACATACTTTTTGTTGATCACTTATAAAATCCCCATTGTTACCATCATCCATATCTAGGAATAACTTCAACAAGTTGATAAACCAACTCCATGTATTCTTATTCTAAATTCTCGCTACTACCCATGCCCCTAGATACACTTGGTTGTTGGCAACCTCCCTACAACAAACAACAATCTAGTCCAATGGTCTTCCTACATCTTGTTATAAAATCCTATCCTCTAGGCATCAATGCATATGTAAACCCTATCAACAAATGGCAGGAAATTTGGCAATAATTTTTCAACTTTCCTTCCAATAATGCTTGCAATATTAAGCTCACCCCAAATAGTCATACATTTGTGCACCCTATAGCATCTTCAAGACTCAACAATGCTATCGCACTGACTCACTATCACGTTCATTCCTAGTTATTCTCTAACTAGTCTCTTCAACTAGGAGGCACTAATTCTAGGCATTTGCATAGTGAGAGTATGATATTATAGAAGTACCGGTTGCTATTTTGAAGGGTTAAAAGAGGAAGAAACAGGTTTTTCAATTCATCGTGGAAGACTTGATAGTAAATACCCATGACCCATATCGAACTCTCGTACTCTTATGAGTGGAGCTTTGTGGTGTCAGAGTGAAAAGTGAGCAATACAAAGGAGATGATACAATTACTTTATATAAGTGATAGGGTGTTTGTATCAAAAGTTATAAGATAGAATAGTTATAACTCTATAAAATTTCAAATGCGAGATTGACCTCCCATACACAAACTAGTCAGGAGCCAATACTGCTCTGATGATGCCATAGCAAACCAATTGTTTTGTCGAAGTGTTATGTATGTCTCGCTCAAAAGAGTAGAAATTTTTGCTAAACTAAGCGTGACATGCCGTCATACTGTTCATATTGACTCAAGAGGCGCCGCCAGAGCTATTTTACAGTCAAAAACTAGTCGGCATATGAAAGACATCACGTCATTATTCGCCCACCTGTCGATTCAAATGGAGCTAAATAAACGCACTTCCTAGTTGCGCGAAAGCTCGACCTAAATACAATTCCAAGACTTCCGTGCGCACGTACGTTTACAAATCGGAGAGATTTGATGCACTTATTCCATAACAATATTCGCATCTTCTCACGGCCCAACACGACTGAGACCGCCGTTCGTTCATCGCCAACCCGACAGTAGAAACTAGAAAGCGGGGGAATCTTCCGCGCACGGTGCCTGTATCTGCTCTTCTGCTGACTCCCTCCCTCTGAACCGGGACGCCTCCGAGAACTCCTCCAATTCATTCGCCGGTCCGTTGCGTTTCCGATCGGTGATACGCGCCGCCGCCGGCTCCTCCGTTGTTGGGTAAGTGCTCCTTCTCTCGTGGGCTGCGTCGTTCCTCCCCTCCTGCTCCCGGGCAAGTAGGGTATGCCTCTTTCATGAGGACGGTGGGTGATGGGTTGTGTGTCATTGGGGTGATCCCTTCTTCTCGTCGCTTCGAATGTCTCTTCTCGGTCGCGGTCGCGCTCTGCTCTTCCCCGGGCTTCGAACCGTGGAGGAGGATCGAACGGACGTCTTGGGTCTGCCGAGCTTTTGATGTCTGATTGTTTTCCGTTCGGGGGAAGGAATTTGTTCTTGGATTTGATTGTTTTGTTGTTTGCCAATGTTGTCTGGTTGGAGACGAACCCAATTGGATGAATCCTTTTTTTGCACACTGCAGGTAGGAAAAGTAGGCGGATGATTGTGTTACGGATCTCTGAGTCGGAAACTTGTGTATAGAGCTGCTGGGTTAGTCTCTCCAATCTTTCCAGTGAAGTGGTTCTTGATGACTGATTCGACTACCCAGAAATGTTGAGGGGCTTGATGATCAGGATGTGCCAGTAAACTTCTCTTCAGTAGATTGCATCGCCCGACCTTGTAGGAATGGCTTCCCGAGCAATCTTGCGCAAGCAGAAGTACCTCGTCAACTTTCTCAATCGCCCCACTTGCGTAATCAGGGCATTCTCATTTTCTGAGCATGGCCGACCTCCCCTATGTGATGGCCCTCAGGATTTGGGTCATACGCCAAGCCATGCATTTGCTGATACTGATCTTAAAGCTGACCGAAGTAAACACCAGTCGTCTACTTTTGCAATGCAACAATTTTTTTGGCATTTGCCACATGGGGTCCCGACTTTGGACCACATACTAGATAGGAAAGATCTCCTCTCTTCTTTTAGAGTAGCGAGGATGTCAGAATTGGTGCGGCATGCTTCTACAGCAACAGCTGGCCAACCTGAAACTCGTAATGGTAACAGTCAAAGCAAGGAAAAGGCTTCTAAACAGGTGAAAGAGGCTTCGCCTGAGGATTGTGACCAGGCAGTTGAAGGATTGAGCACAGCAAAAGCGAAAGTAAAGGCTAAACAAATGCTAGAATTCCAGAAGAGTGATGAACCTTTACTGAAGAGAATGTGGGCTACACTTTTGGGAATTGGTCCTGCTTTGAGGGCCATTGCTTCCATGAGCAGGTTTATATATTCTTGCCTCATGGATATACTAGTTCAAGACTTTATTGGTGTCTCTTATAATCTATAATTTGTTCAGGGAGGACTGGGCTAAAAAGATTCACCATTGGAAGGATGAGTTTATATCTACCCTGCGGCATTATTGGTTGGGCACAAAATTGTTATGGGCTGATGTTAGGATTAGCTCCCGTTTGCTCATAAAACTTGCAAATGGGAAGGGTCTTTCTAGGAGGGAAAGGCAACAACTTACGCGCACTACAGCTGATATTTTCAGGCTAGTTCCTTTTGCAGTTTTTATTATAGTCCCATTCATGGAGTTTCTGCTGCCTGTGTTCTTGAAACTATTTCCAAACATGTTGCCATCAACATTCCAGGACAAAATGAAAGAAGAGGTGAGCTTGCTCTGTGCTTGCTTCCTCATGTATCATCTTCATTTCTATTGTACTTGCATAGGTGGCATTTTTAAATTACGGTTCACGAACACATTCTGCAACAGTGCAGTGCTTAAGATAAAGAGCATCAACCATCCTTTGAACAATATTGCACGAAATAATTGCTTAGCACTTTGCCCTGATCGAGAATGGTAGCATCAAGGCTGAAGTACAAGGCCAAGCCTTTGGAAAGGGTACTTCCAAGAGACCTCTGGGGTTGGATTTTTACTTGTGGACACCATTTCATAATCTCTGTGTGCAAGCCCACTATGCTGCATCAATGCACAGACCAATGTGCCATCTCGATGAAGTGCTCCTCTATGCTCCAGAATCATTTGAATTCACCAAGTCCCCCCCCCAAAAAAAAAATTAATTAATAAAGAAAACCCTCCTTTCAAACCCAAAACAATTACTCTCGTGCATGATTTTGGGTTGGTGTTTACATGTGTATTATTTCACAACCTCTTTCCAGCTCTATGGGGGACTCGAGAGTCACGCCTTACAAAGAGGTATTTAGGTTGCTAGAAAAGTGCTTATCGTTCAACGATGGAAGTTATGAATTTTTTTTTTAAAATTTTTGGCCTGGACCAACTGCGCTTCATTTGCATGGTAATGGTAATGGATTGTTAACTTCTGATGGAGAGTGCAAGTAGGCTTATCTCTGTGCAACATATGTGTTTATAGTATACTAATCTTTTCTTAACTTTTCGTTCAACAGTTTTTCCCTCAAATCTCATAAGCTTGGTCCTCTTCTACAATGCCTGATAAATTGCCGCTACTTGTTTCCTAATGCTTTAATTGGGCAGCAAAATGACCGATCAAAGTTCTTCACCCCTATTATGTAAAAATTTTGTTTGATGAAATGTTGGCATAATGAGCAGAACACATTCAAAGGTTTCCAAATGCTGCTGGATGATTGGAAGTGTAGCAATATTGGTCTTCTTCCTGGGACAGAACTAATCCTGCTTGTATTGCTGCTTCTTGGTCATTCATAAGCCATTGTCAGGAAGAACCTGCATCTAAATTCAGCCATAAGATGTACCCTGCAGATGTGCAGTTTCCACTATTCTTGCAACTATGCTATTCCAGTTATGTGAACTTTCAGCCTCAGAAGAAATATTTGATTTGTAGGAGGCACTTAAAAGACGGCTCATTGCTAGGATAGAGTATGCCAAGTTTCTTCAGGACACGGTCAAAGAAATGGCAAAGGAAATTCAAAGCTCGCGAAGTGGAGAAATTAAGAAGACCGCAGAAGATCTGGATAAATTTCTGAACAAGGTAAAGAGTGATTTTTTTTACAGTTTTGATTAGGTGATTTCACTCCCAGTTTGTAGGTATATTTAGCTTCTCTTTTAAACAGGTAAGAACAGGTGCTCGTGTTTCCAATGATGAAATTTTGGGCTTTGCCAAGTTATTTAATGATGAACTTACCTTAGATAACATAAGCAGGTTGGTGTTTCTTTAAATTTTGGCATTCTTGGCCATTGTCTGTGATTGGTTTTGCTTGCGAGTGAATTGAAATTTCACATGGCTGCTATTCCATTTTGTTGTCATTACAGGCCTCGACTAGTGAACATGTGCAAATATATGGGAATTAGCCCATTTGGAACAGATGCATACCTTCGTTTTATGCTCCGGAAGCGACTGCAAGAGTGAGACAATATGTTACTTCACAAAAATTTAACTTTTCTGTAGATTCCATGACAGTTGTTTATTAATAACTTCCCTCTACTCAATATTTAGCTGGTACATAGAATCTTTCATGTGGTCTATGGGGACATCTGCTTTGAGTCATATCGGAGGGAACTGGACCCTTTGGTTGATTAAGGGCATAATGTAGTTTTTATCTGTTGGATTTGGCAGGATAAAGAATGATGATAAAATGATTCAAGCGGAAGGTGTGGAGTCTCTTTCAGAGGAGGAACTTCGTCAAGCCTGCAGAGATCGAGGTTTGCTGGGATTACTTTCTGTGGATGAAATGCGGCAACAGGTGCTCTTCATTTCCATTTTTGTGTTAATTTACTTTCTCGTAGTAAGTGGGGCTTTGTATGAACAGTTTATGGGGTGTTTGGGGCCACTCAAAAAATATGCTTGCTGTAAGTTGCCTTCATTACCTAGTTGTTTCAAATTTTCTTGGAAAAAAATCTAAATGAGTTTAAATACCCATATCTATATTTATTTACATATCTGAGATGGTTTGATTTAAAAAAAATAAAAATCCTGAACTCTAAAATTTAAATAAAATTTTATATGTTTAAGTCACTTCAAACACACAATGTCGCAAGCCAGGTTGATTGTTCATTTGAGTAATAGTTTTGAGTTAGGTTGATTATTCATTTGAGTAATAGTTTTGCATGGAACTTCTTTTGTCAGTCAAATTTTTGCATAAGAGTTACCAAATCTAGATACATCGTCATGCTTGGTTTATCCACCTGGGTAATTGAGCTTAATGCTTTAATCTAGATGTTTGAATTGTGGCTTCTCTTTTCAGCTGCGTGATTGGCTGGATTTGTCTCTCAACCATTCTGTGCCATCTTCTCTTTTAATTCTTTCAAGGTAAACCTTTGTGCATTTGGATGTTGCATTGTGTGTCATGTCATTTTCTTCATTGCGACATTGTTCTCATTTGGACAGAGCCTTCTCTGTATCTGGAAAAGTGAGACCAGAGGAAGCTGTCCAGGCAACACTATCATCTCTGCCAGACGAGGTTGTGGACACTGTTGGAGTGACAGCTTTGCCATCTGAAGATGCTGTTTCAGAAAGGAGGAGGAAGTTGGAGTTCCTGGAAATGCAGGAAGAACTTATTAAGGTTGACCATCTTTCTTGAGGTTTTCTTATAGTACGAGATTGTCAAGGCTGTTTACCACCTAAGCTAGCTGGTGGCAGTTACCTATGCAATGTCCAATTCTGCCATTATGTCTTGCTTTGGGAGTACATTTGGTTGATGTTTCTGCTTGGAAGTAGGTTTCTCCCTCTTAATGTCCTTGATGCAGTGTCTATGTATTTGAAACTAAGAACAAGAACTTATTTGTTTATGGTTTCTGCTACAAGAATGAGAACATTATATCTCATGTTTGATTTAGCTCTAATCTTCACTTATAATGTCATGATTGATGTGCAGGAGGAGGAAGAAGAGGAAGAAGAGGAGCAGGCTAGGATGAAAGAATCAGTTAGTAGCCAAAAGGATGTCGCTTTGGAGGAAATGGCTGCTTCTACGTCCAGAGAAGCGGTGGAACAGGCGAGAGCAAAAACATTGGAAAAACATGAGCAGCTTTGTGAGCTTAGCCGTGCATTGGCAGTGTTGGCTTCAGCATCTGTATGCATCCATATCTTACTTGTTTCAACAAAAGGAGGCAGTTTTTGTTGATTTTCGGTGTTTCATCTGATTCTTATCTTTATCTTCTGTGATTTCAGTCAGTGAGTAGAGAGCGTGAAGAATTTCTGAGGCTTGTTAAGAAGGAGGTATTCCTATCTGAGTTGTTTGATATGAAAGTCTACATTTAATCCTTCAGCATGGATGGATTTGCACTTCACTTCCCAGGATTTATGTACTTTACCGTGACATACATCAAAGAGAGAAATAACCAGTATAAGTATGCACATATCCAATAAGTTATCTTGAGTCTTTTTTTCCTCTATCTTGCATGTGGTGGCAAGAATTTCATCTAAATAACTCTTATTTCTTTTATCCATACAAGTTTATTAGTTGATGATTCCTCTTTCATATTTCATCTGGTACACGATCTAATTTTATCTTACAACTGCATAGTTAACTGTGTGATGTGGGATACACTTGTGTTGAAGGTTTGAGGCCTCTGTTCCTTGGATTTTGCACTTCTTTCTCAATGCATCTGTTGTTTACACTGATCAGTGATCAAAAGGTGTTTTAAGACTTTGCAAGAGCCCCTTCTCAGATTTAGTGTCTATATACTACTTTTTCCCTCCCCTTCTTTCAGCTGAGTGCAGATGTTGCATTTTTTTGGGCTATCAGAAGTAAAAAAGTATGTTATACATAAAGGATGCACATGAAGGGAATCTGTGTTCCATTTTGTTAACAGTTTTGCTCAGCATGATATAATTACTTTCTTCTTCATTAATGGGGTGACTAATTTCTCATGGTCTTTGTCACAAAATGGAGTAAACTCTCTTTGTTGACTTGAGGGGGCTAGAGTTGTCTTTGTTGACTTCGGCTTGTCAGGGATGTAATTCTCCCTCTCTTTGGTATCAATAGAATATATTGAATTATCGAAAAAAAGATGGAGTAACCTTTCTTGGTGAGGTCAAATCTAATTTTCTAGCATTAAATTAAGAGGAAAAAAGACAAATCAAAACCTGGAGAAGTTATATTTGTCTACTTTTATTTGCTTATAGTCTTGTTTAGATTCCTTTTCACAGGCATAGTTCCTAATTCTTTGTTATCATCTCCCAGATAGATCTGTATAACACTATGGTGAAGAAAGAGGGTTTGGAAGGTGAAGAAGCGGCAAAAGAGGCATACAAAGCAGCCAGAGAGGATAGTGACCGTGCTGCAGGGATGACCATAGGAAACAAGGCTTCCTCTGTCCTTATTGACAGGGTAATGGCAGTTTTGAAGGATTCTAATATTAGCTTTTGGTTTTTAGTGCACTCTGCAGCAACTTAACAGTGTTCCTCTTGATGCATGACTCTGTAATGTGAAAATGACTCATTTGTGGCTATGGCTCTTCATCTCAGGTTGATGCAATGCTCCAGAAGCTTGAAAAAGAAATTGATGACGTTGATGAAAAAATTGGAAACCGCTGGAGACTGCTTGACAAGTCTGTAAACCACTTGCATTTAGCAACACCCCATTTTATTGGGAAGATTTAAATTTCTATAGTTGGTTACTTTTTTCTCATTGTTCTATCTCAAGTCCTCATTTGTACCCTTCATCTGCCAGGGATTATGATGGGAAAGTTTCTCCGGAGGAGGTTGCATCTGCAGCTATGTTCCTTAAGGACACCCTCGGTAAAGACGGCATTAAAGAACTCATTAGCAACCTTTCCAAAGACAGAGGTTAGTAACAAAAGATTGCAGTTTTCTCTTTCAGATAGACTCTGCACATTAAATGGTGATTAGGGAATATCTAGGTGTTGGAAGTTTGTTCAAAACTTCTCAGCATCTTTTGACATTGCGGTTCTATGTAACTCTCAATTAGAAGTATGTTTTGGCTGATGCATCACTATAGTCTAATGCTAACTATCTTTTAAGACTTGCACAAAATTGAAGGACGATATTGATTTGAAGTCACTCACCTTTTGGGTCAATAGGAGATGTTTTAGAATACTTTGCAAAGATTTGATGAATGATTGGGCTCTCCATATATCCAGCAGCTTATATCCGGAATTTAGTGGTCAGTTGGTAGTACACATCAAAGAGTTGCGGACAGATTATTTTGCTTTTGTGATTTTGCTTGAACAGAAGGGAAAATTCTTGTTGAAGACCTTGTTCGGATGGGAAGCGAGGTGGAAGATGACAATCCAGGCGACGAGAAAAGGGCTTAGAAGACGCACTCCGATTTGGTTACCGACATTGGTTGACCTGTCCGCTCAAGTTGGCGCTCCAGTCTATGGTGTGGCTAAGTTCAGAACCTCAAACGGTGCCCGTGGTAGTTGAATAATACTGAAACTACATTTCGTCTTGGCGATGGAATTGGAGATTAGAGAAGAGCAATCTGTCTTTCAGGGTTCGCAACATCATTGGCCAGGGCTTCTGAAGATGTTCCTCACATTGTTCATACCTAAACATAATATCATACTGATGCCAATTTTGGACTGAATCTTACTCCTTCAATTCACATAGGCTAAGCTCAAAGTCTAAAAAAGAACCCTCAAATCATAGAAGGGATGTTTCAACTACTTATGAATTCAATTATTCTGCTTGTACCAGTTCTGATTACAATTGTTTCTGCGCCAAATATTCATGAAAGGTAGAAGGACCTGTGGAAAGGTGCCCGGAGTGATTACTTGTAGCAGGTCACTAGCTTTAAATGCAATTAATGTAAGGTACTGCTTCAGCCTAGAAATTACTGCAAACATTGAAAATGACCATATCGATAGAAGGTTTTCTTTGATGACAATAGAACCATCTTTCAGTTATAAACAATTTCATTTTATTTGGAAATATTCTTTAAATTATTCATAATCGATGAAACAGATGAATCCTAAAGCATCGAAATTGACTTGTTTTCAAAATTTATTTACCAAGTGGTTTGGAAACGTCTAGTGTTTATGTGAGGCATAAAAATGCGAATTTCTTTTTTAGAAAGGATAGCCATTTCATTCATATTTAAGAGATGATAAGTACATCAAGTGGGCTTTTTGAACATGATAAATCTCAAAGGGCTTGAGGTGGGTTAAAAACTCAATTAAGTGGAAGAGTGTTAAGGACTTAGGCTTTAACAGTCCAGTCCACGACTTTGTTTGATAAGCAAAGTGAGCCAGCCGGAGGCCTTTTACTTTGATTAGCAAATTTTTGCATTCTTGGACCATGTAAATTAACTTGACCTGTTTAAACATCAAATCTGACCCAGTCAAATTGCTAGGTAAATATTCTAGTGAAGAATTCTTAGCAAATTTTAAGGATTACATACATAGGATGTAATTATTTGAGTGAAAGAATTTTCGAGGAATTAATTATCTAGAGCTTCACGCGTTTGGTTTGCTGAAAATAATCAATAAATGGAAAAAAATTTACAGTTAAAGAAAATATGCATGCGTAGAGTTGGGAAGATGAATTTCCACCCATAAAGAAAAAATATTTTCCTAAAAAAAAAAATTAGAAAGCATATTCCATTATCACGAAATTTTCTCCAAAAAGTAGAGTATGTTTGTTATGCGAAAAACTTCTTATTGGAGGAAGATGATTTATGCGAAAATAATTTTCAAGAAAAATGATTATTTTAAATCGTTTGGTGGTGTACTTAAGAGTCAAATGGGAAAAAAAAATTGTTGATGGTTAGATCCTATTTTCAAAAATTGTTTTGTCCATGATAATTAAACTTTGATTCATTAAATAAGATTCACGCTATTTACATCGCCTTATTAGCTCCCATTACTCCATATTACATTGATCTGATTACATTATCCATTATAAGTCCCATTCTTGATTTAATATTATTTCTTAAATTTTTTTCTTCTTTTTTTATTTCAATTTACTAAAAGACAAAACTATCCACGTCCCTTTCAAATAACTTTTCACCTTAACTGCTTCTTCCACACTCATTACATTTCAACGTTTCCTTCATGTTTATTTTCTTCTAAACTTATTCTCCATTGTTGTAATTTGAGCAAGTATCAATCATATATTGAAGTAAAAAAAAAGTTAGCTTATCAACAAATTATTTACTTTATTTCAGTAGATTATTCTCATGATTGTGAATTTTTTGACTTTGATTGATTTTCGATATAGATTTACAAGAATTCACTCAATGGTTGAATGTTGTGATTGATATATGCATTATACACAATTTACTCATCTTCAATTGATTTGTTTTTTATTGCAGTAGCTATGGAAGACAATATTAAAGGGAAACCAAATTACTTAAATCTACCTATTGTTGATGAAATTGCAAATAAAAAAATAACAATCAATCATGTCAACCAGTTCATTTCAAACTTTACAGGGTTTTTTCTAGGGTGAGGAGATCTTTCAACTATCGAATGCATCTTTATTCTCAAGGTTGTATTGTCTCTATAAATCGGTCAAAAGAAGGACAAATAATTCTTCTTGATTGCGATAGGGATCAACATAACATTTGTATTGCATGTTAGAAAAGAAAGACCGAATCTCTTTTGATTGACTGTCCTTTTAAAGTTTGTTGCTATAAAAAGAAGAATGAAGCACAATCACTCAAAATATAGAACGCACCGCACAATCATAGCCGTTCGAGTGATATGTCTAGATGTCTAAAGCCGGTATACCTCCATGTCAAATTATTTTTTTCTTGAGACAAAGTAATCCCAATGATCATGTTATTGCCAAAATTGTGTATAACATGAAAGCAAAATTCTATCGTGAATAGTTGAAGGGTCATACTATGGGCCAAGCTTTATTGGAGGAACTTAATGAATGTGGATTCATCTAAAATTTTAAACATGATGCCAAGGGTCACTTGATGAATTTATTTTTCTCACATCCTATTGTAATGGACTATGCTTATAATATTAATATATACAAAATACCTTGTTGGATATTATTGACATGGCTTCTGCCTTAGTTTTTAAATTGGAAGGACGATCTTTATGAGATGTAGCTATGGACTCAATTAAGAAAGGATCATTTGCTCGTACAAATTGCTCAATTTGCTTTCAAACAACTTCCTTTTTAGAAAGTGACCATTCTTACTAGCTCATTTCCAATTTATTAAGTAGTTGTAGAAATGAATCTTCTTCATTATTTTGCATAATATCATGATCTAGAAAGGACCTCATATCAAGCCTTCATTGTTGATTAATTATATCTAGAGTAAACTATCGAAAAATCTAAATCTTATCACATGTGCACATGGAAGGCTCTTGGATTAAATAAAATGCCTAGTACAAGTAGGTAGTTGAACTTTACTTTTAGCAATGTCATATTGCTTAGCAAATACTAGTAGATAGTTTTATTTATTTATTATTATTACCTATAATCAAGTTATATTTTGATTTATAGTTTCCTATTTAAAAAAATGAGAGATATCAACTCACTAACATAATAATTCATTAACCACTGGGGTTTCACCCTTCTTATATGAGACTGAAGATGTGAATAGTTCGAATCTCCACTTTTTTAGAGAGATTGTGGTGGAAACAATTTAGTTTCATATGTAGATTTGATTCCCACACCTTGCATAAAGGTAGGACAAAAGTTCGAGAGTAAGAATCATAACATAAATAAAGTATGACAAACAAAAAAAAACATAATAATTCATTAGCTATCTACCAAATCAACTATTCTTTTTGAAAAGAGCAACACCAATTTTGTTCCAAATTGAGAAAGAAAAGAAAAAAAAATTCAAAAAAAGAAGAAGGAGGAGAAAAGAAGGCAATAATTAATCTTAAATCAAAAGTAAACCTACATTTAATCTTAACAAATGTGGTTTGAGAGGATCGTGGTAGTTTAGTCTTTAGCAAAATAGTAATAACAAAGAAGAACAAGAAGAAGAGGAGGAGGAAGAAATACTCTTAACTCAAGAATGAGACCTACAAGAAATAATGTAGTCAAGTAATATGACGGGGTGTCGGAAACCAATAAGAGATGGTAATATCACCAACCTTATTTAAATTGCTAAGCTTATATCGAAACCGACATATTACTAATATATGAAACATAAATTTAAATATTTTTATTATCAAAACAAAGCAACTCGAGAAAGGATGCCAAAAAAAAAAAGAAAATAGAAATAATTAACAAATTTAGTCTCTCGGTGCTCATAAAACTATATCCCAAATTTTTTTCTATCCTTCCAAGCTTGCGCGCAGAGAAGGATTTGGGCAAAATGATTTCCTTATTTCGGGATGGAGAAATCATTTTCGAGAATTTTAACTATATTTCTTTTCCTCAAAAACTAAATTCTCTTTCATTAACTATTCATTTTCAGCGAATCAAACACATAAAAGCTCAAAAACCCATCTCCCCTTGAAAATCGTTTTCCCAAAACCAAACACTATATAGTTTGATATACATACATACATACATACGTATGTATATATGTATATATATATACAGTCTGTTATATAGTTTGATATCAAAGAGGGAATAATTCAAAGGATTAAACAATTGCAGTACCCCTTTCTTGGGTCTCGACCCAACCAGCGTTTGCTGGTCTGCTCCTCTGATCTCCTTACAACTCATTAGGACAGTGGTCGGTATCTGTTCAGTTCCTCTCTCTCTCTCTCTCTCTCTCTCTCTCTCTCCCCCATTGGCTCCCATCGGCTGAGCTGGCACGCTGCCATTGGCCTAGGCCGGCGCCTCGGAAAATGTTGACCGGGGGCCCTTTAAGTCAACGGAGTGGAAGGATGGGAGCGAGCGAGTGCACGCAAGTGATGCCTGCACCTTAACTCGCCCCTCAGTTCGAAAATCCGAAAGGCGCTTCTCTCTCTCTCTTCCTTTCTCTCTCTCTCTCTCGCCTTTGTTCTTCTTCTTCATCTTCTTCTTCCTCTGCAACTCGCCTCTCTCTCTCTCCCGCACGAAAAGTTTCTAAATTTACGCCTCCGCCCTCCGAATCATTCCTGACCCAGTTCCCCCCTTCGCCTCTCGCGCCTCCTCCGGCCGCCTTTTCCGGGTTCGCTCCCGGCCGCCGGTGCCCTCGCTCACCGTCCGCCGCCGGAAGTGGCTTCCTCGCGCGGCCCCGGGGCTTCAATGCGGTGCTAGCGCCTCCAATTGCTGCTACGCGGCTCCAATTTCGGTCGGCCTCGCTCAATTTCGTTCGGGGCTCTCGGTGGCTACCTAGGGTTTCGGATGAGCGAATTGGAGGGAGGTGGGTGGTTTGGGGTTAGGGTTTTTGAGGGTGTCCTGTAGGATGAGGTGAATCATGTGTTTTGGTTGCTTGGGAGGGTGGCTGACGAGCTGAGTTGGAGATAGGTCTTGGTACGCTGGGCTCAATTTGGAGAACCGCTGTGAAAGGGGAGATTTTTCTTTGTCTTTTTCCATTCCGTAGGTGTATATGAATCGTTGGGGTGGGTAAGTGGTGAGGAGAAAAGGATGTTCTATTCACAGTTCATATTAGCAAAGAAAGGTCCGCTCGGGACGATATGGATTGCTGCCCATTTGGAGAGAAAGCTTCGCAAGAACCAGGTCGCCGACACCGACATCGGCGTCTCTGTAGGTGAGTGGCTCTATAATTTGCGGCTTTTGGGCTTTTATTTTCTTTGTTCATATCTTCCCGGGCAAGATAAGTTATCAGAGTTCTCGCGACTAGTGTTTGCATGAAACCCCTGCTGCCACATGACTGAGCCATGAAGGGCTATTTAATTACACAAGTCATTGCTATGATACTGTGGCAGATTTTTCAATTATCTACAGTAACAGCTGAGGTTTGCCCATCTTAATGTAACTTGTTTTACAACAATTTACTCACACTTTATATTCGAATCTGACAATTGTGGTCTGCAAGGAAAATTTAAAATACATTCCTGATGGCTTTGATCTACTGTATCCTAGGATACCTAGCATAGTATTAGTTGAGCTATTGTACCCGAGATATGCTTTGTTTTTTCAAGATCATTAAAACAGGCCGGGAGCCTAAGTTGTTTGGACTTCTATTCTTCTTTTGGGAGCTAAGCACATCATAAAATGAACGGGTCTTACAGTGGATACAATGTTATGATTTAATCTGATCTTAGCGATATTACAATCTTGAATTGTGATTTTACTGTGATTTTGAATATTGGAGACGATTGAGATCATTCAGTCAGTTTAGAATTGTAAGATCGTACGATATTGTGATTTAAAATAGCAATTTTTAATGAGAATGGGAAGACTGCATGACTGGAGGTGTTTGGAGCTGTACACCTTATAGAAGCAGTTTAGGAAGCTGTTCATTGGCAAATTTTATTTGCTGCACTTTGAAGGCTGTGACCAGAGGCAAGCTGCTTTTTGTACTAGTGAAGATCACCAGTAAAATCTTCTCAGAACCAATCATCTTCTGGAAAAAGAAGGAAATCTATGCTATTTTTTACTCATGATCATCCCTCATGCCAAGTTAAGTTGCAAATCAATGAGTATATGAAATTAACAAATTGTGCATCTATATATCCTGTTTCTCTACCTTGAAATAACATCATTTACTATCTTTCTATAAAGTATTATTCCTAGATACTGTCTGGTTCTAAGGAATTGTGTGATGGTTTCACTGGGAATCAGATGCGGAGTTGTTAGCCCCAATAATGAGTGTCAAAAAAATGATTTCTTGATATTCTTTAGCTACATATCACTTCTTGACATGGTTCATATTTCTCTCGGAGTCTATCAAGAAGACTTCTTGTGTGAGGGGAAAATTTCTATTAATTATTAGGAGAAAATGCAGTCATGGACGGCATAAAAAAGAGCACACAAAGTTCATCAGATTTTCTCCAAAAGACTGGGCGATTTTAGTTGTTATATCCTTTAAGCCTTGGGACAATGATCAAGTTTTTGTATTGGGTTATCACGCTCTTGTTCTCATTGTGAATCCCTTGGTAAGGCTGAAAACTATGTGCTTAAATTGAATAACTCCTCATTCTGTTTTCTATGAACAGATTCAATTCTTTTCCCTGAAGTTCCCATTGCCCTCCGGCTTTCTAGCCATCTCTTGCTTGGAGTGGTGAGAATATATTCTAGGAAGGTCGGTTACCTTTTTGATGACTGCAGTGAAGCTCTGCTAAAGGTAAAGCAGGCTTTCCGATCCACTGCTGTTGATTTGCCTCCAGAAGAATCTACTGCTCCATATCACTCTATCACATTGCCAGAGACTTTTGACCTTGATGACTTTGAGCTGCCAGACAATGAAATTTTGCAGGGGTTGGTATTCACACTTTTAGCTTGACATCATATGTATTGACATGTTATTGATTTTTTCCCTGGTATGTCAGAAAAAATGTTTAAATTTAATACTGAGTGGTAGGCCTACAGGTGTTGACAGGTATAAGTCTGATGAAGCTTCAGGCAGAAATGATTTTCTGAAGAATTTTATCCTGTCAAATTTTTAGACAAATCATTTAAGTTTGCCATCCTAAGGTCAAAGTTCTGTGGCTACATGTGTGCTTAGCATGCAGTGCTTTGTGCTACATTTAATGCTTTTTCTTCAAACTTTAGATTCTCTGACCATAAGCCAACGCTTTATTTGTCTGAACTGAATTGTGAGGCAATTGGTATGGAGTCAGTTGTTGTAAATTTCTTCTCTTGATGTTCTTTTTCTTCTAATGAGCATTCTAACAAGAAACCCTTTGGGTCCTTCCTTCCTTTTATTTGCATGTGCTTGAAGTGGTGTATTTCTTGGTCCCCAGACTAGCTGTGGGTCATAGGCACATACACAAATGTGTCTGGCTTACTCATGGCTAGGCTTGTGCTATGAACAACCAATTCAATCATCCCACTCCCCCTTCCTGCTCCCCCCATCCCCCATGAGTCTTCTTTCCTCGTCTTTTTCTTCTTCTTGCTTAGGCAGTGGGCAAACAATGACTACTATCTTCTGATTGCCTTGGATTCACCAGCATTGTGAAAAAAAAAAATTTCTACTTTCTTGCAGAAACTATGTTGACCATCATGTTAGTGCTAGGGAGCAAATTACTCTCCAAGACACCATGGAGGGTGTGGTTTACCCCACATCTCAATTTGGCCTGGATGGTTAGCACCATTTTCATCTGCTGCATATTTGAACTTCTGACATATTGTGGTCATCTGCATGCTAAATTTGTTGTGTTATGTATTCTGGTTGCAGAGCGCTTTGGCGATGGTGATACTTGTCAAATCACTTTTGATCTTGATCAGGTAATTTCCTTGTATGTTGTGTTAGTGAATTTAGGGGTGATTGCAGATTGGAAGTTTAATAGATTAGCAGTATCTTTTTTTACTCAATTTCATGAGTTTTGTGATTACTTGAAGTTATTGACAGAAATTTTGCCAAGGAAGCCTGATCCAATAGTTATGCCAAGTAGACTAGATCTGAATGTTTGATATGTCTGGTTAAGTTAAAATATTATATTTATATTTCTAAAGTGGGATAATAGTTCTTTTTGTTATTTGTTAGACATACTTTGGCATACTATGCACACAAAACATCCTTACTTAGGATTGATTGTCTGTTGCTGTAGGCCCATAAGAGAGTGTGCAGAATGGTTTAATCTTTTGAAAAGTTTCTGCTATTGATGGTGTAGAAACACATATGTGGCTTGGAATCCTAAAGTCTGTCAAACAAAATGATATCTGACATGACATGTATAAGATCTTGAGGTCATACCTGACTTCAATGAAAACTAAGCCTTTCTGACTTCTTTTCTGGCTTTTGCTATGATATTTATCGCAAACAGGATTCTTTGGTAGGGAAGGTTGCAGCTCCACTGTTCGATGAAGATACTGAGTGAGTTCTAATGCTGCTTACTCTGCTTTTCTCCTAATTTCAAATTCATACATGCACTGTTGTACATTGCTGAAAATGAATTTGTACACGTGCTTCTGTTTTGTATTTGCTGAGGCTGTGCTATTCACCTCCCCCTTCTCTTTTCTCTGTGAATTCAATCAAAACATCAAGTGGTAAAATATGTCAAAAGTTGGAGATCTTTGGTATTTTTGCATGAATTCTTAGTTTTAATTATAAAAATCTTAAATCTGCAAACTATATGCTATCAATTTTGTTGGTCCTCAATCCAATAGAAAACAGAAAAGCAGTCCCATGTGTAGTTTTATAACTTGTGATAACCTATTCTTAAGGCAAATTCCAAAGATAGAGGTTTTGACGGACTGAAGCCTCACGTACAACCTTTGGCAAAAGTGTTGGATGGATGTAGTCTACTGAGTCGTGATGGCACCATTAAGAAGCTAATGACAGTGAAGAAACATCAGAGGCTATATTTCTTTTAGTGGCTGCATGTGAACTCTGGATATTCTTTAAATGTGATTGGCCAATTCTGTTTCAGTAAGTTGCACCAGTTATCGCCTTATTTAATGTGAATAAGCAATTGATCAAGTTATGCATCAGAATCAAAGTCAAAAGCATGATATTTGTACTTCTTGATAGTCTTTTTTTGAACTTCTTGAGTCAAATTAACTTTAAGTATGATGTTTGTATGCACGAGTTGAGCTGGTACATCTTGTGTAGGCCAGTGTTTTCTGGCTGTAATGATTTTAGAATAGCAAGAGAGCAAGCGAGTGAGGGAGGGAGAAAGGGGTCATTTTGTGAGGTGGAGAATTTCCAGTTTTGCTTTGATGAATGGATTCTTGCAAGTAGTAGCACTGATGGATGGATAAAAGTAGTGTTCTCGCTTACTAATAAAAGAAAAAAGTAACATTATTACTTTCTCTGGAATGTGCTGTTATTGGGGGAGTTTGACTCTGTTGGGTCATAAGTACCTTCTTTCTCCTTTCACTTGTCCAAAACCTATCTGGATTTTGCAGTAGCCCAGCTTGATCAACATATAAACTTTGATATTGTGGCTCAGAAGTGAACAATTTACTTAATAATGATAGGTTGTTTTTTATTGTGATTATATTACTTGACAAAGATGTGTTTTTATAATTTCTTTTATCATGTTAAATGCTGATGTTGGCCTTTTCAACATTGCTCAGTCTCATTGAAATCTCATCTGTGGTAGGCTATTCAATGAATTTAGTCATATATGCTTAACTTATTACAGAGTTCATCATGGACACACCGAGTCTATGGTGCCCTTTGAAGGAGACAATAATGATGATGGAATCCAGAAAGAAGAGGTGGAGAATTGCATTGGACATCAGGTTATCTTTCATTTGGCTCAGCTATGTGGCATTTTCTCATTAAAATGACATGCACTGTTTCTTTCTCAAGTATTTTGATGTAATAACTGCCACATTCTTCTATGCAGGTAGAAGCTCCAGATACCAATTCTGAATTCATCGAGTATGCTGAGGCTCCATCAACTCCTGGATTAGTTGGAGAGGCAAACTTGCATAGCATTAAGGAAACTGTTGTCTCTGATGATCATATGGCAGAATCAATAGCAATTGAAGGTAGGGTTTGTCTATCCAGTGAGACAGAATTTATTATGTTACAAGCGCAGATGATTGTAGACTGCATGTTTTTATAATTGCAATCCTCTTCCAGGAATGACTGCTGAGGAGAATGGCCTTCTTGTCAGTGAGATGGAGGTCACACAAGCTAATAGAGAAGGAAATGATGGTCATTCATCTTTACTCCCCTGTCAATTTTGTTGATTGAAGTCAGTCTGCTATTATTGGCTTTAAAATGTCTAAATATCATAATAATGGTTTCAGATAGTGTGGGAGGTGCTGATAATGTGGTTGGAAGCATCAAGGATAGAGGTGGATGCGTCAACACTCAAGCTGATACTAAGTCTTCAGAAGCGGATGCAAGACCTGATGAACTTGTTGGAACTTCTGCTTTGTCTCCCATACCTCATGAACCAGGGAAAAACGACCCCAATGATGATTCTGGAAATGTGGAAAAGGCATGTTCCCTTGAAAAAGCATTGCCTGATGTCGAGCATGACATTTGTGAGGATACAAATAATCCGAATAGTAAAAACTCAGCTTTGCCTGATGTAATTCAACACAATCACGTGCATGACCATCAATGTTGTGATTCCAACATGAGTGACCGAGGCATATCTTATATCGGAGGTGAAAATGAGTTCCCTGCAGCAGCCATTGTTGAATCAGCATTAGATGCTAACCATGTAGCGGAACCTTCTCCATGTCAAAAGATACAAGATAGTGGGGATTTAGATGGGCCACTTAAGGATGTAGCAATGAATGATCAATCAGAACATATGAACTCAGCAGCTTCAGCCTTGCCTCCTCCAGAGAAGTTGCTTTCTGTGAGAGATGAGGTTGTTGAAGCAAATAAGTTTCTAGAAGAGTCAACACCAGATAAGGAGTCTCTTGAAGCTGGACTTGGTGGAGCTGGCGTTGGACACTTATCGGGAAGAAAACGTAGTCTTACTGAAAGTACAGTGACCATGCAGAATAACTCGGAATCATTTGGGTTGGCTTTTTCTAGGAGAACAGTTGAGTCCATTCCTGATGATGACGATCTATTGTCCTCCATATTAGGTATTGAAGTGATTTTGCCTGAATTTGCCTGAATGTTTCATTCTGTATCATGAAAAGTCAAAACCGTCCCTTCTCTTTGTTGACAAAGTTGGAATCGTTTTATTATTATACTTTTTTGTTTTTATGTTCTATGACTGAAAAGCTATATTGTTTTTTAGTTGGAAGAAGATCTTCAGTTCTGAAAATGAAACCTAGTCCAGCAGCTACTGAGGTCACCATGTCTAAACGTCAGAAGACTGCTCAGCGAGCTAGTGCTTACAAAAGGAAGGTTCTGCTAGATGATAACATGGTCTTACATGGCGAGTATGTCACAGTTTGATGTTGTATAATTTTTAATCCATTTTATGAAGTAAGATAGTTCTATAGCCTGTAACATCATTGCCTTAGTAGATTTCTTTTTGCTCTGTAGTGCAATCCGGCAACAGTTGATGAACACAGAAGACTTGCGTCGTGTTCGGAGGAAAGCGCCTTGCACCCTTCCTGAGATATCAGTGATTCAAAGAAATTTTGTGGGAGATGAGATATTTAATGAACCTATACATACTGGTGAGTTCGTAATGTGTTATATGACCATGTTCTTTCTATATTGGCTCTAGTTGTGGTTTGCACACTGCTAAATACTTAAAAGTATTGCCACTATTGTCGCTTGCAATGCCATATCATGTGCTTTGTTTTTCCAGCTATGCTGCTGTCTCTCTTCTTTTTGGTTTTTTTGTGTCACACATCCAGTCTTCTTCTAGTTATTTTTTGTTCTGAGCACTGCTGTTTAGTCCTGCTCTCTATCACATTCCCCTTTGATTGGGTAGCCTTGTTATGATGCCACAGATTCTTTTTTTGAGAAATGTTACTGGTCAATATGATTACGTGTTGACGGCCAAGCACTTTCCCATAAATGGTGATAAAGAAAACATGTGATCTGTGTGCATGCACTAGTACAGACAGATGCATTTTGTGATTGGGTAGATGTTATTGATCATTGCACATTGGTCTTGCTCAAGGAGAGTTGTGTAAGTGTCAAAGAAATGAAAGTTTGGACTTGTCTTTCAGGTGTGTCAATGGATCTATTTTATATGCATAAAGAAGCCTATGATTTGAGCAGAACCAAAATCTCCGAACATGATGAGGGTACCACAAATCCCATAGCTGCAGCTGGAATAGATTCATTTGATAAGCCTGACTTCAATAAAGACACTGAAATGGGTGGTGCCCTGGAACCTTTGATTGTTAGAGATGAGCCAGAGATGCAAGCCTTTGAGACTTCACAACATACAGAGAACCAGCAAGGTGAAGGTATTGGCGATTATCCAAGCATTGATTCTGAAGTGTCGAAATCTCAACATGAACATATGGTGAAGATGGGTGAAAGGGAAGTAGAGGGAGAGAAAATTGCAGATGGTGATGCAGCAAATCACCTTATTGTTCATGAGGCTAATTCACAAGACTTAACAAGTCCATTTCCAGAGAACCCAGTTGATGCTTCTGTTGATTCTGTTACAAAGTCAGATTTCATGGACAAAGGGGTTGACATCCATGAATCTCTTCATATGGATTCTTTGTGTCCTCCATCTAACATATTGAGTGCTGAGGAGGATTCTCCTAAAGGTGATGCATTGATTGGAAACGGAATTGATGCTGTTAAAATAGATGAACCTAGCGTTCTTAATTTTGGTGCTGAAGTTGAATCTCATATGATAAAGGAAGGTTTTACGGAAGATCAGAAGTGTGGTGGCACATTTGATGCTGGAATTGATGCTGAATATCATTCAACTGGGAACAATGTTGATGTACCATTGCTGTCTGCAGTGGCACTAGCTGGTGATTTTGATGAGCCAGTTCTGAGAAATTGCAGCACATCGGCTGATGAATTCAGTAATTTTCCAAATGATAAAATTCAAGATGTGCAGGATGAGTGCAATATTGAAGAGTCGTCTATTTGGAGTTCCAGTGAGCCAAAAGCTGATTTTATTCACTCGCTGGCTGATAATGGGCATGTTTCTAGTGGTCCTTTGATTAATGAGGAAAATACAGGCACCTGTGATGCTCAGAGCAGAAAGGATGCAGAATTTCTTATATATGATGGCACTGTCATTGATGACCAACGTGTAAGTTGCTTCTTACTCTCATCTAACTTCATAAACCATATTTTTACCTTCTCTCTCTGAAACCTCTCTGTCCCTTTCCCATTCTAGTGTATTTTTTCCTGGTCCATTAACAGATGCTACACTTTGAATCATTTTTACCCAGCTAATAAAGTGACAATTGTGTTTCTATACATGATATGTGGCGGTGTAAGAATCCCACCATTTTTATTTCTTCGTATAAAAATCTTGTGGTGTAATAGGTAGAAGTTATTTTGTGTACTTGTCAAGGAAGGCAGTCATTTAAATGGCAGGAGTATGTATTGGGAGACTTGAATGAAGACCAAGGGATTGCTAGATTTTGGTGGTGTACTATATTAATTAATTGTTTCCAAAGTTACTTCTGCCAACGACTAGTAAGATATGCTATTGCTATCATTTTGACTTCAGTTGCTAGGATCCTTTTTGAAACAACTGATGGGTTAGTATTTTTGTGGAATGTGAAAGGACTAATGGTGGATAGCTTAGAACGATACTTGTTCTTCCACGACAAGAAACGCACGCACGCAGAGGGTGAGCTTAGGATGGGTTAAAAGTACAATATCTGCTCATATTCCAATTTGTGGTAAAAGCTGTACGCAATAGTCCATAAACATCATTTGACGAAAGCTTGCATGACTATAATTTTCTCTGGCTAGCATGCTGCTGGGTCTTGTACTGGATGATGTGGTAAAGTAATGACTGGTGATTGCTTGTAGATGTCTGTTCTAGGTTTAAAATCTTCTCCTCTTTGAGTGGTTCTTTTCTTCAGGCACTGATGTGTTAAAATCAGAAAAAGGAAGTAGTTCTTATTAGACTCTCTTGATCTTGAAAGGTGGACTTATTTTTTTAATATAATTTCTTTAAATCACGAGTGACATATTTTTGGCTAACTGTTGCAGGAGTTTGATGAGATGACTGCCGCTCCTAATGATACAGGTTATTTCTCTATTCTGTACTCTACTTTTACCATGTCGTAAAATAAGTAAAGTTCTGGAATAATCATCTGAGATTATTCTTTATTTCTTCTTGTTTTGGCCCTCTAGAGTTGACTTGTTATCTCAGAGATCTAACTTATTGTTTGTCTCATTTCAGAATTTTTGAATGTGGATGATGATGATGAACTAGCAGAAGATGAGACCATGATTGATCCAGAAGAGTCGCAGATTCTCGAAAACAGTGGATGGTCTTCTCGCACAAGGTCTTTTTCTCATTAAAAAATGATTATCAGGATGTGTTTCATGCATAATGAGGATTTTTTCTTCAATTCAAAGAAATCACGTGATTGCCTATTATTTTCCTTTACAGATTATGGATAGGTGATGCCAATTTTTATACCTTTCAAGTAAATCTTACTTTGAATAAGTTACAAAGGGTTAAAGAAAAAGATTAAAGAGTCTCTCTTGAGTTCATAAGCCCCTGGGAATATTCTGATATCATCTCTAGGTTAATTAGGTGCATGAGCAATCTGTCCTATTCTTGCTTTCCCAAGATTTCTCTGAGAATGCTGATGGCTATCGGTAAAGCTAAGTTTCATGCTTTGAATGCATTCTCTGCTCTTCAGGAAGTTCCTGGATTTGTTTCTTTCTGACCTGTCAACTGAGTTTCCCAGTGGTGTCTCTGTTTCTAAATACAAAAATAAAGAATTGTATGTTTTGAGTTGTGTGTGTATTCTCTCTTGGCTCACATGATCTTAGATGAGAATCTAGAGTGAAAATCCTGGGCCAAAAAAGTCCTAAATGAATGTCAAATCAATTGACAAGAACGCATCTTATCTTAGAGGGTTTCTGTCAATCTCATTTGTCAGAAGTTAACCCATGTCTGCTGTATTGAGTTAATTTATGCCTGAATTATCATGGATTATATATTTTGGCAAGCAACACCGTGTCACCCTCCTGATACTTGGACTTTTCTGTCATATACCTATTAATTTCTCCTGCACAATTTCTAAGACCGCATAATCTTTGCATTCTCCTACTGTATAGATCCACTTGTGTTGGCATGGTTACTATTTGTTATCATCTTCACTTGTTGCTGGCATTCCTCATTTATAGTCTGCAAAAATTACATCAGTCCATATATGTTGTCATGCTGTACTATCATCCTCTCCACCCCATTGTCTGTCCACCTCTTGTACATATGTTAGTCTATTATAAGCCTGGTACATCCCCTTCAGAATTGGCTGGTCTCTCTTTTATTTACTGCAATTAGGACAAACTTTTGAAATGTCATGTTGCCTTTGTTTTTAAATTATCACTATAATCCCTGATTCATCACCTCCCCTGATCATCTTCACTGCATGAGTGAGTTTAGTCACTGGTGATCTCTCTCTCTCTCTCTCTCACACACACACAAGTTAAACTGTTTTTCTCTCTTGTCCAATTTATGCTGCTGTTCCATCTCATATGCCATATCATCTCCTTGAAATAATTTGTTATCTCTGTTGTGCTCACAGGGCTGTTGCGAACTACTTTCAAACTTTATTTCATAAAGAAGTTATACATGCTAAAAGGGGTCTAGTGATGGAAAATTTGTTGGCTGGTAAAACTCGTAAAGAAGCATCAAGGTTGTTTTTTGAATCACTGGTAAGTTGAAAAACACTATTCCAAGTGTATCTTTTTCCTCTGGCATCTGGTGTTTCTTGTATGGCCATTATTCATAGGTTACATGCTCCACCTTTCTAGATCATACAAAATGACTGCTTCACAATTGTGAATGTTGCAAAGGATGTATAGCATTCCAATGACTACCACTTCACAACTGAGAATGTTGGAAGTGGCATATATCCTGCTCCCCTGTTTAATGTGTGGAAAAAACATGTTTGCAGGTTCTTAAAACGAAGGATTACATCCATGTGGAGCAGGAAACGCCATTTGATAACATCAATATCCGGCCTGGGGTCAAGTTGATGAAATCTGACTTTTAATCTCTGGTATATGAAAGGCATCTACTTATCAAGACCCTGTCCATATCCAGGTGGTGCGTAGCATGCATTTTAGGCTTTTCTTTCCCCCTTTAAAAATCTGTTTTTAACTTTATATAATCACTCTTTGGCTATTAACCTTATATCGTTAGATGACTGGGTGGTGTAGAACGTAGCTAGTGTTGTAATCCTGTAATAATTTGTATATATATGTAAAATAGTTCAGTCTGCCATTGCAGTAGAAAGTTGAAGTTACCTGTTTGTTTGATCTTAGTCCCATATTATTACATGCCTGGGTGTCGTCCCGAGCTGACCCTTGTTTCAATCTATTTGTTACTGATTGCTTATCGTTTTGATTCTTTCCTGCCTTAGGGGAGGTCGCATGCTCATGATAAAATCTGAGCTTAGCATGCCCTGTGTCAATGTCGGATACTAGTAGGCTGAATCGTGTAAATAATTCGTTTTCGTGACAGCTGATTGCATGCAACCTAACAGTGTCTGATCGCAGAGTTCAGTCCAAAAGAAAGTAGCGGATGAAATTTGAGTGTCCTCTTCAACGGAGTTGATTACCTTATAGTCTAACATCTTGACATCAAAATTAGTTTATGAGACGAAAATGACTTGGTAACAACACCCTTTCAATGAGACTTCGCTATTGCGATTTTCTTCAAATGCATACTTTGGATAAACTGCAAAATCTCCCCTGGGGAAGGAATTTGCCCTAAACTTTATTTCTTTACCAATCATCTGTTTAGCCTTGATATGTTATAACCATCCTTGTCCTACGCATTTCTTTGTCTATTTCTTCATTTGAGTCATTTTTCAGGAAAAAAAAATTTGACCTAATTAATTAATCGAATAGTTGTTAAGACTGAAACTATAAGTGTATTCCGTCCAAACAATGGCTTTACGACTTTTACTATGACATCTCTGTTAGAAGACAAATGCAATATAAGGAGGGATTGTGACCATCTTTTTTTTCCGTGTGATCTTGAGTATGCGCTCACAGATGCAAAAGTATGACCAGGATGCCATAAAAAATACAATAGTAGGAGGCACTTGAAATTTTGTACCATAGGTATGATGACCCTTTTTATTCATACGATGCAACACCCCACAACAAGGGAAACAGGCCATAATGGATGCGGTCCTGGTATTTAAAGGCCGAAGCACTGCTGCAAAGATCACCTTTGCGGCATGTCGGCTAGCTGTCAACCAGCGTAATGCAGAGAATATCTTTCTACTTACCAATACATTGCTTTAGAATTATAGAGCAGAAAGAAAGTATAGAATCGACTACTCGTCCTTCCCACTCTTTCCACCGTCGCCTTTCAAAAACCGCGAGAACCAATATGCAGACGACTTTGGGTGTCGAGATAGCCCATTCTTGTAGTCGACATAAATCAGCCCAAAGCGTTTCGTATAACCCTGAGCCCACTCAAAGTTGTCCAAAAGCGACCAAGCGAAATATCCTCTCACGTCCACCCCATCCCTGTCAAGAAAATTTTTATTTTTTAACTGTCGTTACTTTGGGAGTCATGGACAAGAACTAGCTATCCAGATGAACAAAATGGAGATAAAGACAGCTAGAAACACATTCTTATGCATGTCACAGTTCTAAGGACAAATTTTGCTTATTTTCACCAGGAACAAAGCTGGGATACAACCACATAGATTTGATAAATGTCTTGCGTAAAAAAGTGGGGGAAATGACTGACTGCATACCAAGTTGATACCATTGTCCAGTTCACAGAATTCACATATCTAATGTCAGATTACTTATCAATAACTGGACATTCATGTGCGCAATAAATCATCATGAGCAGTTATCAGTTCTCTCTCCTGTGCTTTCCTCCTTTCATGGTTGGTCAAGACATCTACATGTGACCCCATTGCATCAATTGCTAATTAATATAGCCTCACAACTTTCTAGCTATATGCATGTGCAACATTTAAAAGCTAAGTGACTTACTTGACTGCCTGAGCAACTTCGGCCAGGTATCTCTTATAATAAGTTGTTCGTAGTTTATCATCTAGCATCTCATGGAGAGGTGAAAGGTCATTGTCTTCATCATCCATTCCTGAAATGACAACCCAAGATGCAGAGAAACTTCTGAAAGTAAAGTATTGAACGTGAAACAAAATTGGATGCTCAAAACTATTCTAGGATTATTGACAACTAAGATTTTGATATCTCAATGACACCTGTTTTTTGTGATTAAAGAGATTTAAGGCACTAGCCTTTCAGAATGCCTGAACCTCTTTTAGGATGCAAATATATCCAGTTGACAGAAACATGTTATCCTCGTATACGTTGTCTAAAAGGATAGTAAGCCCAAAGAATTAAAAAATGCTAGAAAGACCAACCAAAAAATAAACAAGACCATGATAAATCCAGTAAATGAGCACTGAAGGATGACACAATCTAACACCCTCTTCCACGTCCAAACTGATCTCACACCCTCTTACACGTGAAACTGAGTAATAGGGAACCACATGCTACATAAACTTAAATGGGGCATGATGAATTGCAAGTTGACTCTCATACAAGGTTACAAAGTCCAAACCCAACACTTGGATTATCAGGTTGAAGGAAGAAGACTATAAGCATGTAAGACCACAATAAATCCCGTTAATAAGAAATATGGGATAACACACTTTAAGAAAAAGGAACATAAATTAACAAATAAGAGGAGCTCCAATATTTTCGCAATACCATTCTCGGTGACATATATTGGGGGATTATTGTATCTCTGCGCTATGTAATTGAGAACCTTTCGAATGCCCCATGGAACTACATAAAGCCATTCTGATGCTGCCTGCCACATGTAGAAAATCTTAATACAATATAAAAAAATGAATGTTTCTGTGCACACAAAGGTAATTGTATCGGTTGCATTATCCCACGTAATATAAGGGAGATATTCTAGATCAAGTTGTTTGAGCTTGATCTATAGACCTTTTACTAACACATCAAGGCTAGAGAACACCAAGCATACCTAGTTAGAAACCTCCTTGAAGCAATTCCATTTGGTGCAGTAATTTAGGATATTGACAGTTCGTTCGATTGGTTAGTAGAAGTTTTCAAATAAAACCAAACCTATCGATTAGGAAAAGTTGCAATGTAAAACCAGACTATGCAAGAAAAATTGGACCTTAACACAAAAGTATTAGTATGCATACAATTTATCCATTGGCTTTCATTCATATAAAAGCAGGAAAAAATGGAGCTATACCAGCTCAGGTAAATATAACCTTAGAAAGGCAAATGATTTTGCAAGTGAGTTAATATCAGTAATAGTTAATTTAAATTCATGTAAATCTAGTTTGGTGACTAAATAGTTATTCTAAAAAATCACACAAACTAGTTTGGTTATTCTGGTTGGTTTCATTTTGGGAAGACATTAAAATTAAGAATTAAGACCAAATCAACTTTAACTGCATTCACTTCCCTAAACCAAAACAAAAAAATATCTCAAACTTGGAGATTAATTTTTCATTCTATCCATGGAATATCAAATTTCCATAAACACATTGAATTAGCTCCATGCAGGAGCATGGTGAAACATTACAAGCCTGAGCCCCTCACTTGTAACCTTTCAACTGATTTACAGAGATAGCTAACAAAATAAAATGAGATTTATGAAACTACATCTCAAGTTATGATTTGCAACTAAAACATTCCCTTGACACTAGTGAAGGGAAGGTTACTTTCTTTTCCTAAGTCCATGATGGGTCCATTAATCCTAATCCTAACAAACATAAACACACCCTAGGTTACCTTTCACCAGTGTGTCAGCATTACATCCTGCTCAGGGCACAGGAAAGCATGTGAATTCTTCTTTTTTTTAATTTTGACATAAAAAGAGACCACATTACGTATACACCAAAACTTCATTCCGATAGCCTGACAAAAGGGAATGACCGCTACCTCCCTAACACCCATCAGATGCACCTCCCTAACACCCATCAGATGCTCCGGATTTTCAACTTTTGGCAGTTACTAGTTCCATGTGTGCTTTGGTGAATCAATGGAGCATAACCTAAGAGCTAAAGCAACTCCAAACTTGTCTCGAAGCAACTCAGCCAGCCAAGTTTGAACATGACTTATCTTCTCATACACATGCATGTGAGAGAGAGAGAGAGAGAGAGAGAGAGAGAGAGAGAGAGAGAGAGATACCTTTTCACCAATAGTTTCCCCTCCTTCCCATTTTTCTGTGAAATTAAGAGATTTAAGTGGAGTATAGTATCTGAATCTTAACACCACTCAAAAAAAGTAAAAAAAGACTAAGCTAATCTGTACATTACCAATTCTCTCCATCTGTTGAACTTTGTAGTAATCACTTTCTTCAGAATTTTCACTTGCATGAGCTATAAATCTGGTTGTATATTGATTTAGTCCAACAAAGTCCACTGAGTTTCTAAGCAACTCAATTTCTTCCTCTGAAAATTTAGGAAGCCGATCTCCAAGCTTTTCACACATGACTTTAGGATAGTCTCCATAATATATAGGATCAAGGTACCTGTGCAAGAACTTTTTCTTATGCTAAACTGAGGATAAGAGCCCTAAAGTGATTACAGAAGAAACACAAAATAATCATTCAGCATTAGAGTGAAAGAGAAGGGGAGTATCCAGGCATTGTCTTTTGTTTATGATCAATTTTGACCCTCTGGGCTTAAATTAATTAGTCCCCCACTTAATAAAAAGATTGGATAATGTTTAGCTACTGAACCATATTACCATTGATCAATTCATGTTTATAGATAGGTTGGTGACGGTTTCATGTGGCCCATATGCAAATGCATTACATGTCTTGAAATTTTCTCAATGTGCTTAGTGGTATATATTCTGGATGGTGGTCCAGAAGTCAAAGATATTCACCAACAAGATTCATCTTCCTTTTCTTCAAGTTTGTGAGTATAACTGAAAAATAGAAAGCCATATTACCAATGACTCAACACCTACAGTAGTGGCCCTTCTCTAATCAAATGCTAATCAATAAGATGTCAATTTGTACACAATTATAAAAATTAAGCCTGGCATTGTGGTTACTAGATAAATATATGTCAGAAGAATCACCAGCCAAGCTGAAAATCAAGACGCCTTGCTGCAGCATCTTTGTCTTCCATCTTTTGTGAGTAGGCCTCTGCCCATTCACAGTCCACCACCAAACCTATTTGCCCACCTTGCTGGTCCTGCAGTGAATTATAATGGGCACAGTAAAGAGAGGAATTGTAGGACAAAACTCTCTTCAAGTAATTTAGAAGTCAAAAGTATCTCTCTTATCCCTGTTTTAATGATTTTCAAATTAAGTCTAATTATCACCTTCCCTTTCAAACTCTAAATCCACAAACAGATGATGAAGTACCAACAATTACCAAGAAAGCTCAGCATCAACAGTAAACCAGTTAATTGTGGCACCAGCCACCACCATTTAAGACTAATGCACACAGTCATACATTAACTATAATATGGAGGGGTTACCCTGTATTTCTTCCTATATACTGAGACAGCAGCAGCATGTGCCAAGAGCTGGTGGTGCGCAACCAAGTATGGTTCAGTATCAGAACATTCACACCTTCCAGGAGCAAATATGCCGATACCATACCCATTGACTGCAGTTTGGAGGGGTTCATTGATCGTAATCCAGTTCTTTACTCGATCACCAAAATTTGCAAAGCATGTTTCCGCATATGTTGCAAAGTAATTTCTTGGAGGCCGGCAGAAACAAAAAAGGAATCAATTTCTTTATGCACACTTATCTTTTGAACTAATATTTGAACATCATAATGAACATGACTCTTAGTCTACCATTCAACTTGCAGTGAAATAGAAACAGAAGGAAAGCAAACCAGACAAATATTAAGACCAAAGATGTCTCCAGGAAAACTAAGCAAAGTCTAGGGCTTTTCTCAAAGAACTTATTATGCAATTCACAGAGCTTCTGACGGCTCCCAAGGGATATCTTAGCCAATCACAAGCCTCAAAGGAAGAGGATTTCCATATTACATAGCCTGGTTGTTGCACACATTGAGCAAGAACAAAACTTACTTGTCAAAGACTTTAAAACATTTCTGCACTATTGCTAAGTAGTTAAATAGTATCATAAGCAAGACCCTTGGTTAGAATGGCATGTATTGCATTAACCACCTTCCTCTCATTAAAAGATTTTTTTAAACAGTTCTAGGATTAAGTTGCATTCATATCTGCTTCTAAATCATTTTTATTCTTGTAAAAGGAGAGGTATGTATAGCACCAACAAGTTTTCACCACACAATCACAAATGCAAAGACAAGAACTTTACAACCATGACTACCATAACATAAGCATAATTCCCAGACAAAAGTCAAAAGGTTCAATTAAACAGAAGGGTAGACAGCAGAAAAAAGATACATGAGAGAGAGAGAGAGAGAGAGAGAGAGAGAGAAATCTGAATGTAGACAGACATTAGGCATGGAAATTCTTACTCAACTGGCTTTTTACTCATTCCGTCCCCAAGGCAAATTTATTTTTTGTTAAATGATCTCAATCAGCAGGTTAAAATTGTCTTCATCCCACATATAAGTCACACAGATAAGAGAAAAGATACCATCCCACAGATTGATACTCGAGAGACGCAACTCAATGCCAAACACAATGATTATGCCTAAATTCATCATCCTCCCCTTTCCACATGAAAAAAAAAGAGGAAACAAAGAAAACCATCAAAAAGGTCCTCCAAAAAGCATTAATTAATGACGGTCATGATACAGAAGATGCCCCAAGTTGATTTATCTTTATGAGTGCCGAAAATTCTCATTCCTACATATTGCTATGCAAGTTTGACGACATATTTACCATCCAGTATCCATCTATGATTACTTTTTTAACCACTACCAAATACATGTCTGCCACATCCTGCATCAGTTCAACATTACTAAAACTGCTAGCACCTCCTACTTCAAATAATCTCAAGATTGCGAACAATTACATACTAGACCTATTGAAATATATTCTGAACACTCAGTCATCTTATGTGAGGTTGATGAACAGTAAAGAAAATTGAAAATGAGGAACTGAAAGTCAAAAACATAATTTAATATCATAAAATCAAATTAGAACAGTTAAAAGCTAATAACTTGTTGGTTACACTGATATGCTTCTGCAAAGGAGCCGCAGCTTGATCTTTGCCAGTAACAAAATGAAATAGAACTTACACAATTTGCTTACTTAACCACCCTCCCATTGAATTATGAAGATGCAAAGGAAGATCCCAATGATACAATGTCACATATGGCTGGATACCTACAAGGAAGAAAATCATATGTCTGATTGGCTTCACTTGAAACAAAAGAAAGCAGAAAGACAAATGAGCCCATACCTTTTTTAACAAGCGCATCGATGAGTTTGTTATAATATGTAATCCCTTCCATATTGATTTGAGAACCCAAACCATCTGAGAACAAAGATTAGCCGCCAGATATGGCCTCATTAGGATGACAAAAGCCACCACTGATATAAACTACTTTATGTATAAGGAACTAAAATAAAAGAATTTGCAATATTTAACACAATTCTGTGGATGAGAAAACACATCAAAAAGTTGGAGTCAGTTAAGGATATCCACAAGACACAATTAAAAGAATCAAGGCTAGAACATTTTTGTCTCATCAGTTTCACTTTTTCAAATTTAACTTCAGTAATCTATCTAAATTCTTAAATTACCATATGCATTCTCATTTAATTTAACCTACCTTCTAAAAATTAATAGTGTACACATTTTACCCTTTATAGGATCTTCACAGTCTCAAATTATCTTATGTCAACAAAACACTTACAGCTAATGCATTTTATCTTTAATCTTGCAGGGTATAATATTTTCTTCAAAATCCTCTTAGACAAAAATTCATTTAGGCTAATTTATTATGATTCCCACTCTTTTAGGTATGGGACCGACATCGTGTACTTTCGAAACTTGCACTAAGGCCCAGCCGAAAATTATCAGAAACACTTTTTTGGTCAATTTACCATCACTTGAATGGATAGGCACACATAATAATTTTGGGCTAATTGCAAATTTCAGTCCAAATTATTAAATGAAATAAAAGTAAATACCTACCATTCAACTTTGACTACTTGTCCTGCATTCTAATATATCCTTGTATATTTTCCTCTCCTTATTTTATAGTCCTCATTGATAATTTTATATGATGAGCAGGCACAAATGGCAGGGGAGAATTCTAAGAAGAACCACATCTAATATTACATGAAAACAAGAGTGGATTACCAACACCTAGAATGACAGTACATTATTTGCTGGAGATCAGTACACGACGATTAGTTACTATTTCCGTCCCCTGCTGAAGGGCTAAGCAAATTTTCAAAACTCTAATAGCTGATCGAAACATCCGAGACTTTGTTTCCAGAAAAGTAGTTAGTTACCTGCTATTATATGAAGTAAAGAAGTCTAACTGAATTGGCAATTTGAAATTGCAAAACATGTATGCAACAAGGTAAGACATACAAATCTGCAAAGTTTAGGTGGTAATTGATTTTTAAAAAGCAATGCAGAGTAAAATGTACTTTATTTCAAACTTTTAGAACAGTAGTCAAAATCAGATTGAAATTTAAAAAAAAAAAAAACTACAGCAAGCAGAATGTATTGTTTTCAGACAAGGTCAAAACAGAGAAACCCATGGCAACAAGACGAGGAATCTAGTGTGAGAAGACAAATAACCAGATGGGTTGCTGCAGATAGGGAATTCACCCTTCAATTTAGAAGCTCAAAGAAATACAAAGAACTTCCAAATACAAAGAACATCCTAACTAAACCAGAAGGAATTAGTGACAACTGTAGTGATGATTAATAGTCAACCTTTCCCGTGGTTTCAAAACACTTAAATCATGCAATACCATTTTAAATTATTTATGCTGATAAAACATGATGAAGGATGGAGATGCCAGTATTATCACCAAAAATAGGCCTCACCAGATAAGATCTCTCAATTTTGTATGCTTTACTAATATGAACCATTAAAGTTTTTTTTTTCTTGCTTTGAAGGATTTCAAGAACTTCTTTACTTTAAAAGTTCAACGAGAGAGGAGACATTGGACAATACAATCATAAAGTTCCAATCCATGAGGTGCAGCCTTGGAATAAAAAAATCTAAAATTAGATGGTATGGGGTTTTCTATCATCTGCCAATGTCCTAGAGGACCATTTTACAATGGAAGGGTGTTAGCATCTAGTCATATTGCAACCAAAACATGGACCCCACCTGCACTCAACCCCCCATCTGCCCAATAAACAATAGTACACAGAGATAGAGAACAAGTTCGATATCTGCTAAGTTCTCCGCAATTCTAGGTCGAAACCAAAACGCGGACCCCACCTGCACTCAACCCCACATCTGCCCAATAAACGACAGAATACAGAAACAGAGAACCAGTTCGACATCTGTTAAGCATCAGAAAGAGAACTTCAACAGCTTATCGTTTCAACGAATCACCTTCAGCACCTAGTCACTGCACTCCATTTGCACCCACTTAGTGCCACCAGCACATTTTCTTTATTTTAGTAAAGATACTTTTTTTTTATCTAAAATTTAATAATCTGCAGCATACCAGGGTATATGCGAGACCATGATATGGAGAATCGATAAGCATCGAACCCAAGCTTTGCTATAAGATCTACGTCTTCCTGCATAACCAGTAGTCAGATCAGAGAAAGGAATATTTCTTCTAGGGAGAGATAACAAAATAAATTTAAAACCAAAAAAAAAAATAACGACCCAGGACGTCCTTCAAACGAGGAAGAACGGCAACACGAGAAAGTGATGAAATTATCAACTAAAGAGTGCTCATCTATCAAACCACATCGACGCGAAGGCATTCGACTCTCATGGGTTCGTCTACGGCTTCTTCTTCCGCCAAGAGCCCAACTGAATTAAAAAAAAAGTTAAAACGGGCAGTTCTCGAGAGTGCGCAAAAAAACCTCGTAGCGGTGATAGTGATCCACGGCCACATCCCCACTGCTCCCGTCCACGATTCTTCCTGGCAAAAGCAAAGAAGCTAAGAGTCATGCGAGAGCGAGCAAGCGAGAGAGCGCGATCGGGCCTTCAAAGAGAGAAACTGCGGGAGAGAGAGAGAGTAGAGAAAGGCCTTCTTCTTACCTTCGACGCGCGAGAAGTCATCCCAGATGCTGGCACCTCTACCGCCCTCGCTGGAAGCTCCTTCGATCTGGAGGCACCAAACGAAACAAGGAGAAAACGGAACGGAGATGAAGCGAGCTCCCATGCAACATTGCCGCGCGATCGGATCCGACGTGCTCCGATCACAGAGAGAGAGAGAGAGAGAGAGAGAGAGTGTACCTGGTAAGCGGAGGTAGCGACGCCGAAGACGAAGCCGGGAGGGAAATCGGAGCGGGAGAGGAGGTGGTGGTGGTCGAGCTCGAGCTCCTCCTTGTTCGCCATGCGAGAGGAGCTTCGACTGAGAGAGTGCGTGCGAGAGATTCGACGACGGGATTCGTCGCGGGGAGAGTGGCTGGGTAAAGTGAAAAGCGTCAGCCATTACTTATTTAGGGCGGGAGAGGAGGTGGTGGTGGTCGAGCTCGAGCTCCTCCTTGTTCGCCATGCGAGAGGAGCTTCGACTGAGAGAGTGCGTGCGAGAGATTCGACGACGGGATTCGTCGCGGGGAGAGTGGCTGGGTAAAGTGAAAAGTGTCAGCCATTACTTATTTATTCACGGCCGAAAATTTAATATTTAAAAAATGAATGGAATCAGAAATTCACAAGCCTTGGGCTTTTTTATTAGAAATAATGACGGCCGAAAATTTAATATTTAAAAAATAAACAGCCAATAATGTTTCACCTAATATATAATTTAATTTCTGAATTGTTTATTTATTAATTTAATGTACAATGTGATCCATAAATTTTTAATTTATTCAATATAGTTAATAAATTTTTGGTACATGTTAATTATAATTCCTAAACTATATAAAGATGTTTAATGTAGTCCATGGTCTTGAATAATTATGGAATGACTATATAATTTATGGGCTGGATTGAACTCGTATCAAAAGTTTAGGGATTAAATAAAATAAATCAAAAGCTCAATGACCACATTGCATTTATGATTAAAGTTCATAGAGTATATTGAACAAATCAAAAGTTTATGTATCACATAATATATTAGGTCAAAGTTAATGGACTATTTATGCCAATTTCTCTTTTGATTAACACATGAATACTATATTTTTTTTGTCGGTATTATATTACTACTACTTTAACTCTCACTTTCAAATTTTTATCATGTCTCATTGCAAGGGCGTAAGACTCAAAACCCACACCTAAAATTAAATCGTCACCACCCTAATTATTGAAAAGATGGGGATTTGGACCCCTCACCTCCTTTTTCTTATTTTAAAAGAGTGGCCACTAAGACAAATCGTAATAGTTGCATAAATACTATTTTCATAAATGAAAATTTAATTCAATTTAACTAATTTTCATACCCAACCCCATCTATGTTTTCAAAACACATTTAATGCTTGCACAACTTTTGGAAACCTCTAACACCCACATAAGGCACTATTTTGATGTAGACATATTAATTGCATCCTTAAACTGTTTCATCTAAAATTTTAGAATGTAAAAATGGTTATTTACACCTTATTAAGAAAGAAAAATATATAACTTGAAATAAGAGGTACAAGGTGCGGGCACTAATATGTTAAAATAAATTTCACTAGTACATTAATAAAATAGCTGTTAGTAAATAGAATAAATAGACTTCGGTTCCCATCTCTCTTTTTATTGGATTTTTGTTGATTACTCACTCCTAGTGCAATATTGGATCCATCTCGATTGGCCTTTTTCTTTTGTTTTATGTATTCTAAATCTTCTAATTCTTATGGTTTTTATTTCTTTTAACATTTGAAATACGTAACATTTTAGTGATATGCAATTATTTACATGTAGGTTCACTTACATTTTTTTTTCATAACATGTGATCATTATTTTTTTTTCCACCTCTTGAACAGCTCAAGTTGCACCCCCTTTGAGTTGAATCAACTAAGATGCCCATAAAATTTAGGGCAAATGCTGCAAAAAATCCTAAATTATGCCCCTTATGATATATTTATCATGAACTTTTTTTTGTGTCACCAAAAACCTTAAATTATGCCATTTGTGACAATTTTACCTTGAACTTTTTTTGCGCCATCAAAAACCCTAAACTATGCCATTTAAAACAAATTTACCCAAAACTTTTTGGCCGATGAGCATTTTCATCCTTTTATATTTATTTTTCTTTTCTTGAAAAAGGGAAGTCGGCAAGGTTGCCCTGACCGGTGTCAGGCGAGGGCTGCCCGAGCCTCGCTAGCAAGGCCTCCCTCGCCCTCACCCAAACCAGGTGAGGGTCGCCCTTGATGGATCTTGCGAGGGGGTGGGCAACCCTCAGTTGGATCGAGCAAGGGCGAGGGCGAGGGAGGTCCTCTCCAACGAGGCTCGAGCTACCCTCATTGGCATTAGGCGAGGGTCACCCACCCTCACCAATGTCGAGCAAAGGCCACCTAAGCCAGATTCGACGAGGGCGACCCTCGCGGATTGACACAAACGAGGATCGCCCACACCTAGGCGGCCCTCACCCGACACTAGCAAGGGTCGCCTAGGCCTAGATGGCCCTCGCCCAATGCCAAATGTTAGAAAAAAAAAAAAAAAGGAAAATGACAAAAATGCCCTTTAGCCAAAAAGCCTTTGGAGTAAATTTGTCCTAATTGATATATAGTTTAGGGTTTTTGGTGGCATAAAGAAAATTCAGAGTAAAATTATCATAAGTAATATAGTTCAGGATAAAATTTTCACAAGTGACATAAATTAGGGTTTTGGTGACACAAAAAAAGTTCAGGATAAATCTATCACAATGAGCATATTAGGGTTTTTGGTGGTATTTGCCCTAAAATATAGATATGTTTCTCTAACTCTCTATTTTGGCAACATTTACTAAAGAAAAGAATCTGTTTTCTTATTTTACATAGAGTGATTACAATATGTATATATATAGAAATGGATGACCTAAATTAAGTAGGAAACTTATTTAGGTAAAGATCCTAATCAGCCCCTAATCCTATTAGTAACTAATTTACAACTAACAAAATCAAATCAAATCACATAATTAAATCACGTAATATTCCATATAATCGGGGAGTGATTATAGGAGATTTTCCAACACATTCCAACACATTCCAACACTTCCCCTCAAGCTGGCTTGAAGAATTCTTCCATAGATAGCTTGCTCATTAGATGAAGAAATTGCCTTTTATGCAGTCTCTTGATTAGAATGTCAGTAGCCTGTTTATCACTTAAAATATACAGCATACAAATCAACCTACTATCAACTTTTTCTTTGATGAAGTGTTTATCAACTTCCACATGCTTTGTCCGTTCATGTAACACGGGATTATGAGCAATTGCAATTGCTGCCTTATTGTTGCAATACACTTTCATTGGTATGGAACTCGGGATCTGTAGTTCATCCAAGATACCTTTAATCCACATGACTTTGCATACACCATGTGCCACTAATCGAAATTCATCTTCAACACTACTCCTTGCCACCACACTTTGCTTTTTACTCTTCCAAGTGACTAAATTACCACCAACAAACATGCAGTAGCCTGAAGTATATCTCCTATCCATATTACTTCCAGCCCAATTTGCATCGATGAACACCTCAATTTCCAGATGTCCATGTTTCTCAAACATTAGACCCTTACCAAGATTTTCCTTCAAGTAGCATAGAATTCTATATACTGCTTCAAAATGCCTTAGCCCTGGTGAATGCATGAATTGGCTCACTATACTTACAGCAAACACTATGTCAGGTCGAGTGTGAGATAAGTAAATAAGTCGACCAACAAGCCTTTGATACCTTTCTCGATCTATCACTTCTTCAGCCTTTGACAAGTTCAAGTTTCATATTTGGTTCCACGGGGGTCTCTACCGCTTTACATCCTACTAGACCTATCTCTTTGAGCAGATCAAGAACATATTTGTGTTGGTTTACAAATATGCCATTTTTAGATCTTGCAAATTCTATTCCAAGAAAATATATCAAGATACCAAAATCCTTAACCTCAAACTCTTCAGCCAGCTTCTCTCACAAGCTTTCCAACTCAACTTTGTCATCACCAATCAGTATTATATCATCAACATAGATGATTATAATTATACACTTACCTTCCTTTGAGTGTTTATAGAATAGAGTGTGATCCCCTTGACTTTGTGATACCCGAACCTTTTAACCACCTTCCCAAACCATTCAAACCACCCTCTTGGAGATTGTTTAAGTCCGTATAGCGACTTCTTTAATTTGTAGACTTTGTCTTCATTTTCTGCAAAACCTGGTGGCAAACTCATAAATACTTCCTCCTCCAAGTCACCATTCAAGAATGCATTCTTCACGTCTAATTGGTATAAGGGCCAATCAAATGCAGCAACCAAAGATAGTAAAATCCTAACAGAATTTATCTTGGAATTAGAGCAAAAGTCTCATGATAGTCAACTCCATAAGTCTGAGTGAATCCCTTCACCACTAGCATTGCTTTGTACCGCTCAACACTACCATTAGGTTTACATTTTACAGTAAATACCCATTTACAGCCAATAATCTTTTTTTTCTTCCAGTGCATCAACCAATTCCCATGTGTCATTCTTCATAGGTGCTTGCATTTCATCTTCAATTGCCATCTTCCACTTTGGATCCTTCAAAGCTTCTGAATATTTCTAAGAATAGATATGTGAGATGGGTTTGACATAAACACTCTATAATGATTAGACAACTTTTGGAATGACACATGTTTTGATATAGGATGCCGAGTACATGATCTAACCCATTTTCTAAGAGTTATAGGCATATTAAAATTAGAAGTATTAGTATCAAAATTTGAAATTGGAATGGAGGAAAAAGAGTATTACTAGAATCACTTGATGAAGAAGGCAAGAGATGATCTCTCGGGGTTGCAAACAGATAAGGCTCCAAGGCAAGGTTCTAATCTGCAACCTTTTGAAGAGTTTTTCCTCTAGTATAAACCTAAAGCTCGGGCTTGTTGATCACATTGTGATCTTGAACTTTTTCTCCCATATCTTTGACACATCAAAATTCAACATAGGTGTTTTTAAAAACTCAAACAAAGAAGTGGGAAGGACAGAAGAGTTTGAGTTTGGGTGCCACATAATCTCTTCACTAATTTTGGCATTCTCCCCATGAATAGATTTGTTAGGAAAAAACGGTTGTGACTCTATGAAGGTTACATCCATAGTGATATGAGTTTTGCTAGTATGTGGATTGTAACACTTATAACCTTTTTTATTATGTGCATACCCTATAAACACACACTTTTCAGCCCGATGAATCTAATTTGATTGACACTGACATGGGAGATGGACAAATGCAATGCAACCAAACACCCTTAGAGGAATATCAGAAAAAATACAAGTTGTGGGGTACACTTGTTTGACAATCTAAGGGAGTAGTGTAGTTTAATACTCGAGTCGGCAGCCTATTAATTAGATAAGATGATGTTAGCACAGCTTCCCCCCATAAGTATTTAGGTACATGCATTGAAAAACTAAGGGCACAAGATACTTCAAGGAGGTGGTGATTTTTGCATTCGGTAATGCCATTCTGTTGTGGTGTAATTCAGCAAATTGATTGGTGAAGGATGCCTTTTTCTTTCAAAAAACTCCCCAAAAATTGGTTATAATATTCGGTAACATTATTAGTACGAAGAATATTAATAGTAGTATGGAATTGAGTCATAACCATTTGATAAAAAATTTTGAACAATGACTCAACTTCAGACTTGACGCTCATCAAGTATGTCCAACATAAACGGGTATGATCATCTATAAAGGTGACAAACCATCGTTTCCCTATTTTTGTTGGCATGAGTGAAGGACCCCAAACATCACTATGGATTAAATAAAATGGTGATGACTCATGATACTGTTTTGGACTATAATGAGTACGATGACTTTTAGAAAAAAGACAATTGTCACAATATAGTGAAGAAACATCCACATCTTTGAATAAATGAGAAAACAAATGTTTCAAATATCCAAAACTAGGATGGCCTAATCTATGGTGCCAAACCATTATTTTTTCTTGATTCAGTTCCATACGTTTGAGCTTTTTTTTTTTTATCAAAGACAAACTTTTCAAAATAGTAGAGACCATCCCTCATCCTAGCATTGCCAATCATCTTCCCTGAGATCTGATCTTGAAACTCACAATGGGAAGCAAAAAAGACAACGCAATAGTTAGATTCTTTAGAAAATTTACTAATAGACAATAGGTTACATGCTAACTTAGGAACACGCGGTACATTTTGAAGTGTAATAGAATCAGAAAGTGAAACTGATCATTTGCCTGCAATAGATGAAAAACTCCCATCGGCAATTTGAATTTTTTGGTTGCCGGGACAAGGAATATAGGATTTGAACAAATATTGAATATTAGCTATATGGTCAGATGCCCCTGAATCAATGATCCAAGGTACAGGTTGTGAACAACAAGAAAATGGCATTTAGATTTCTACCTTGATGGGCAATTGAAGCAATAGGATTATCCGATACGGACCCAGCCTGAAGTAGTTGCAGAAGATGGTCTAGTTGTTCTTTGTTGAAAGGGAATGCGGTGGCCTCATTAGCTGTAGGAGGAATATGCTGAAATGACTTATTATCATGATTGAATGAAACTGGTCTCCTGACCTCACTAGTTGCAGAAGCTAGACGGCCATGAATCCTCCAACAAGTCTCCCGTGTATGACAAGGTTTGTTGTAGACATCACACCAAATATGAGATTTTTCTTACATTTGCCTTGGAGACTATTGTTACAAGAACACAGCCCTTTTTGTCTTTGGAGACAACCAATGCTAAACCTTCCAATGATCCATATTTTCTGCCGATAACTATTTTGTCTAGCATTATTCCCCACCTACTTTCTTCTCTCCGAACCTCTGAGAAGACCTTTGCAATATTTGGAAGAGGTTGCTTCCCAAGTATTCTGCCACGTACTTCATCAAACTCATCTCTAAGCCCTGTCAGGAAAGCGTAGATACGTTTTGCTTCTACAATTTTCTTGTACCGACTACCATCTTCAGTACATGTCCACTCATGGTCATTGAATACATCCAACTCTTGCCACAAACATTTCAAAGAGTGAAAGTATTTTGTGACAGTTTCATCTCCTTGTTGCATCTTCCCCAGCTTCAAGGTTAACTCATAGATTTGAGATTGATTACCCAAATATGAATACATCTCACATACCACATCCCAAAGTTCCTTGGTGGTATGATAGCCCAGATAGTTTGCACCAATATCTTCTTCCATGGAGTTGGTTAGCCATGTCATAATCGTTGAATTCTCTGCATCCTAGACAGCCCAGGTGGGGTCATTTGCCTTTGGTTCTACATTATCTCCAGTCAGATAGCCAATCTTTCCTCTACCCCGTATATACATTTGAACAGATTGAGACCACCGAAAAAAATTATCACCATTCAGCTTTAGGAAGTGATCTGAATGGGATGAGGTTCAGTGGACTTTATGAGAAGTGATGGGGGTTTAGACTGGGTGGTTGATGATTCATTCGACATAGTGTCAAATGATCAAAGGAAAAAAAAATTGTAAATAGATAAAGGACCTTCGGGCTCTGATACCATAAAGAAAAGAATCTATTTTCTTATTTTACATAGAGTGATTACAATATGTATATATACAGAAATGGAGGACCTAAATTAGGTAGGAAACTTATTTAGGTAAAGATCCTAGTCAGCCCCTAATCCTATTAGTAAATAATTTACAGCTAACAAAATCAAATCAAATCACATAAAATCACATAATATTCCATATAATCGGGGAATGATTATAGGAGATTTTCCAACACATTGCAACAACAAGCAATATCAAATGGCTTCAAAACTGCACGGAATCGCCTCTATTCACTAGTGTCATCTTCCATAACATACTAAAACATGAAAAAAAATTCATAAATAACAAATTTTGTTTGGATCAAGGAAATATGTGAATTTTTTCCGGAATGGTTAGAGATAATAATGTGACAAAGTATCTTGTCTTAGTCTGGATCCAGAAAAAGATGGCCATCAAATATTAGAATAATTGTCGAGAAAGAAATTTTCGGAAAAAATGATGAATCTTATTGTTGCAATCAAGTTTGAGTATCGCACTTTGGTTGTTTAAATCTATACACCATGTGCTCGTGATAGTTTGATCCATTAAGGACAAATAAGGAATTTCACCAAAAATAATTTTCTAATTTGGAAGTGAGTACTCACAATTTTTTCTGCACTCGGGTCCTTTTTTGTCCAATTAGAGCAAATGGGTGTTTAAGGGCAAAATGGAACACCTAAAAATGAGACCAAGGAATCTTTTCACCTCTACATATAGATATTGTTTCATATATTAAAGTTTCCCAACACTGAATAATAATAGAAAGCAAAAGAGGCATTTTCAATCTTGTTTACCTATTAGAGGCACTTTGTGCTATATAAGCATCTATGTGGCACCTTTTAACATTCCAATTTTAATTCATGAGTCGAGACTTTCATATTTCAGTTTACTTCAAGGAAAAAAAAATTGTACTTTTTATTGTACCTAACATGAAGATATCGATTTACTTCTTACTTTAAAGGGCAAATAAAAAAGCCATCAAGTATGTATTATTTAGCTGGAAAATCAATTTGAAATTTTACTTTGTTCTTTCCAATCTAGAAACCATAAAGCAAGTACCATTCATTCATAATCACATGTTTATGGATGATCACACATATGTAGAGGAAGTGAACTATGCTCTAAAATGAATTTAACCAATAGATATGAGTATGAATGGAAAATTTGTAGCTAGGTCCATACCTCTGTCAAAATCACGTAAAAGTTTCAACACAATTTCCTAACACCTCCGATAATATAATGCCATCATGAAGACGAATGCATGGTTAAACATATTAAAATGATCTTTCGACTTTCAAATACCGTGTCACTAAGAAGAACACTCAAGAGGACAACGTGGATAAATTGACTAATTTGTTTTTTAATATAGCAAATGCAATGTGACAAGGAGAGAGATGATGAAATATATGGAGGGAGGAAAGGAACGGGGCGAGTGATTGATGCGAAGTGAACGAATGAGGGAATAAAGACACTGACAATTTCCTAACACCTCCAATAATATAATGCCATCATGAAGACGAATACGTGGTTAAACATATTAAAAGGATCTTTTGACTCTCAAACACTATGTTACTAAGAAGAACACTCAAGAGGACATCGTGGATAAATTGACTAATTTGTTTTTTAATATAGCAAATGCAATGTGACAAGGAGAGAGATGATAAAATATATAGAGGGAGGAAAGGAACATGGCGAGTGATTGATGTGGAACGAACGAGGGAATAAAGAATTAGGGTATTACTTTTAAATAGGCAAAAATTAACTCTTAATAAGATTTAAGGTAAAAATGGTAACTTAATCGTATTTCATTAACCCAATGAAACATCATTTCGAAAATGCTAAAAGCTCGAGCCGGGCATGACTCGAGCTGTCAAGTCATGCGAAACAAATGCATTAAATATAAATATTTCATGTGGGCCAACTCCTTTATGATGTCATGGGCTCTCCTTGATTTAATGCGCTGGAAGCGGGATTTCCATATCTTGCGGCTTAGGAAAGAGAGTAAAAGTTTAATAAAACAAGCATATTCTCTCTGCTGCTTTCTTTTGTCTCCTATGCATTGCAGACAAATGAATGCAAGATGAAATCCATGCGCAATCTTCTTCTTCTTCTCACAATTGTGGCTGAACATGATAATACAACCTTGTGCAGCTAGGCCGAAGAAGAAATCCCATGAAATCACAAGACCTGCCTGGTCTTATCTGTTTAGACCGAGTATTGTTCAATGGTTTCAAATTCGAGATGTATTTTAACAGGAAGATTATAACTATTTTCACTACAAATATGTTCCGAATCTTAAACTGCGGTTCTAGGGGATAGGCTGAAGGAGGGACAACGCGTTGACACGGAACATATCTCTTTCTGATTAGGAGCTGTGATTTCTGCACTTGCTCAGAAGTACTCACATGTTCCTTACAGGATCAGTAAGGTGACACAAATTGCTCCAAGATTCACTTGGTAAGAGTAACTCTGCCTCCTCACCGATGAAGACGTCAGTCGCCTTTTAACATTCTAATCGAGTTGTCGGAGCTCACCTTTGCCAGGAGGGGGCAAGCCAAGATGCTTATGTCTATGCACATGGTTATTTTTCTTTAGAAAAAGATCTAATGTCCAATGTCTGGATGCAGATAGCTGGCCTAATGGCTGTTCTTGCAAAGAAGAAGGGAGAAACAAGAGCAGCTCCATCATTCCCCGGTCGAGCAGTCCAGAAAGATTCAAAGTAAAATCGGGACTCTTTCGCAGTTTTGTTGGGAGAATTCGGGACATGTGACAATTAGTCATGGACAACCTATGAAGGATGTAGGAAACGTAGAGGTACGAGTATTCAAATCAAGAACGTTGACAATACAAACAGTTCCACAGCTTCCTATGTCAGCATGTGCATCTCAACTTTTACTTTCTTATATCGACTCCAGAACCATTAATAGTCGAGCTAATTCTATATGCTTCTACTGTGGTTTGCTGAGACATCAGGAAGAAATTTAGTTATGGCTCGGAACCTGTAAATATGTCAGGACACCCATCTTTTGCCTCTCATAATTTCATGAATTTGAAGTGAAGAGAATAGTTATTTCAGGGTTCTATTTGACTACCTTGGAACCAAAGAACTATAATTCTCTCTTGTATATCAGGAAAGACTTCCATACTCTCTCTCTCTCTTCATATTATCTTGCTGCAAGGTAACATTCTGTGCACAGCCATTTGTGGAGGGACAAGTTGAATTTGCAGTTTTATCTGCTGGTCCCATATGCATAACTTCGGTAGATAGACTGTTTTAGAAACTGTCACATCCATTATTCCTCAGAATCATCTTATGACAAATTGATGTGCCGGTCCAGAACAAATCAAATATCAACCCACTGGCACTCATGCACACGTCTGCCTAATAAATGATAGTATACAGAAACGGAGAACGAGTTGGACATCTATCAAGTTCTTTGCAATTCTAAGTGGAAAAATCAGCATTCAGGAAGTGAACTTCAACAACTCATTGCAACCATGAACCATCTTCAACACCTAGTTACCATACTTCAAAGAAAGCTAACATGAACCCACAACATCTGATAACCCACCAATTGAAAATGGATTATGGAGAGAGGACTAATTTATGGATACAGGACTAAGTCTCCCACAACAACAGAGAATTACCTTTTTGTGGCCCATAAACCGTAAAATGCAGGCCTATCAAACTGCAACAACTGCTTCCTTCCAACACATTTTTGCATACCCTGATGAGACTTATCTCCCCAGCTTTACATATCGCCATGTCATCAGAAATCCTCTCCTTCCATTGACTCACTAGCTTTTCAAGGTTCAAGTCATCATCTTGTGCTACCCCTTTTGCAGTATTAGCTTTAGTCAGCTCATGTTCCTTGAAGTTTGCCATTTTGGGCTTCCTGCATATGCCCCAGTGCTGTTCTTGATTTGACCGAACAGATTGGCCCAGACAACGCCAAGATGATATATGAGACCTACTAACCACAGAAACGTTAATCGCAATACAATTAGATGAATTAGTGGAGAAAGAAAATGACAATAACAAGCATGTGGAGAAGATTGAAGGATGAAATAAGATGCAGAAAACTACTTTCAGATTTGGCCAATGGTAATTTATTGATTTGAGGAAAGAACAGTATCCATCAAGCATGCAATTAACTCATGCACCAGTCTCTTGCCTCACTGGACAAATGCAAAAAAGGTGAGGGTTGTCATTCAGGACAGGTCAAGTAGTCTTGCTTCTTTCAAGGAACCATCCCATCACCAAAGCTTGCTTTTGTATGGCAAGTTGCTTCTTCAATCCATTTGCACAAACTAAGCCAAAAGGTATACTGCCATTAAAATCATATGCTGAAAGATTGCTTCAAATTGAGTCCCTCATGTCACTTTTTCTTTGGAGTCAATCAGAATGATTGAAGTACTTATGAGTATTTTATCAGACATACAGGTAAGTCAAGCTCTCAAGATTTCTGTAACCAGAGAGCATAGAACCAATCAGGCATGCATGAAAAAGGAACAAAACAAACTGATGATTAAAAAAATTAATTTATATGGAAAAGCCAAAACTGTCGTGACAAAATGTAATCATCTTGCAATTGATTTAACACTGTGCAAGAGCTTTAGTTATCAGGGACTGGTCTTTCAAGATTATGTTGGCAAGATTCCTAGCCATGTATTAACATTTTACCATCAATCAGTCAATCAACAACTTAGAAACCATGACCATAGATCAGTAAACAGAAAATCACATAGGAAACTGACAATCAAACAATTGCTCTAGCTTCCCAAGTTGTTGAGGAAGAGGATCAACAAGCTGATTGTCCTTCAACTGCCTGGAAGAGAATGCATATGAAAAACACCAGAAGTCAGTCAGCTGAGTAAAATTTAAAGGGATTATATGGCAAGTAGGGTCTCACAAATAACTGAGCTTTGACGCATTTTCAAGTTCTGGAGGAATCGGTCCTCTGAGCTTATTCTCATGGAGATACCTGTCATATAAAATTGATGAGCTAAGATCTCAGGACAGAGAAACAAGTGCAAGATAAGCAATATCCCAACAAGGGAACTTACAACTTTCCAGTGTAGGACAGGTTTCCAAGAATTGGGGGAATTGGTCCAACTAAGTCATTTTCACTCAGATCTCTGCAATAAGGACATGGAATTAATAACCCTGCCAATAGAATAGATGAAGTTTGTTGGAACATCCTCTCACTACCAATGAAAACAGATTATAAAGATCTTCAGATACATACAGAACAGCAAGGGCTGCATCAAACCAGTAACTTCAGGAATTTGTCTAGTTAGCCTGTTCCACTGCAGAGAACTGAGACACAGCATATATTCAATCCCTAGACATGGCAAATCATAAGACTGCAACTACATTTGACACTGATGACTGATGAGGCAAATGGTGAAGTTATGATGTGCAAGAGTGAAGCTTACAGGATAGCCAATTGCAGAAAGCCAACATTCTACAGGATCTCTATAGTGATCTGATTGTATGATTTCTCCGTATGGGCAAGCACCATCATTGATAACAAATACAAACAAGCAATGAAGAACAAGCCAGGGAAGGAGACGGTGACTTACAGGATCTCAAAACTAGTACAGTTACCAATGTTATCTGGAATGGTGCCAGTCCCCTACATCACCAGAGACAGCAAAGCAAAGGAAGTAAGAGATCGATAATGGAAACAATTCTAAACAGAAAGCACGGAATAGCCTCGGAAATAAACAGCAATAGTAGTCACTTACAAATACCAAAGACCAGTCAGTTGACACATGTCAGGGATAGCGTCCCACATAAAAAGTTCCCACGCAGCTGCCTGTGGAGTTTCAAAGCAAAAGCAACGTTAGTGAAAAACCAGATTTGCTGGTTAATAGCACCAAATGACTGTCCAACGCTACATCAGCTGAATGAAAAACAGAATGTGACGAAAATGGACAGTTCAAATTCGTCACATTTTCGATACTTACAAAATAATAATTCATTCCAATAAATTAGCCTCGGCACCTCCCCTAAAAGTTGGTTCCAAGCAAGGTGTCTGAGGCATAAAACAAAAGATATATTGATGAATAAGAGAGACCGGTAGCGAGGGATACAGCCCATGCTGTAACACCCTCGATTCCGATCCTGTGAGGATCAACTACAAGATACTAAATAGGTCAACCATGGGCCATTGGCCATGGATTGACCGGTTCAATCGGTATGAAATTAAAGATCAGTCATGGTCCGATCAACCGACCAATCATGAATTGGTCGATATGTCGGCTGTGAATTGTCTACCAACCATATTGATGGAAACGGATCAGCTCATAAAATGACTTTTAGATAACGAGAATTGGTCATAAGATGATTTTGGATCGACGGATGGTCATGGGTTGATCCGATCGGTCATAGTGCCTAACCACGTAGTGACTCTATCCAACTATGCACGATATACAAACAATCCAACTCAATCAAAAGTGATCGTCTTCCTACCAAAAATGTATCATTCCCTATTTTTATAAACTTGATGAGAGAGTTCGATACGGCTCAAATGCCACATGTACAACAATGAAATGTATTGAATAGATAGATTATTAATATATGAACACATTTCGAGTTGCACTCTAAAAGTTTAATCTTTTAGAGCAAATTGTTTGCTTACTTAATTTATAATTCAAACTGGAGTTAGAGATCTCAGATTCAATACATGGTGCCACTTTTTACTCATTCATTAGCTTTCACTATACAGATGGGTTTTCGGCCTATGTTCCTTCAAGACTCTTTGGATGTGATTGAACGTTGGATTTTGAGTCTGGTCCACTTGAAGCTCTGGCAAGTTTCTCAGTCGATGAGGAGAAGCCCACGAACGTGGACTCTCTCACCAGTTGCGACCGATCAAGCTTTGGACAAGACCGACACTTTCGATGTTGGAGGCTTGTCGGAGGTGATGGTCACCGCTCGCATCGTCGGTCTCGAATGGACCAGTGGCTTTCTCGCAATAAAAGGTTGTCCTCAACACGACGGACCTCAAGCTATTCATGTCCATCCCAACACATGCAGATGTGGGATATTTCAACACTTATTTTCATGTGCAAATCGGATTAAGAGTAGCACGCAAGAATGACGTAAAAAGGCATAACCTAATTCCTATTTAGGAAGATATTCGGAATCTCCTAGACATTCTTAAATATCTTTAAACCCCTGTTTTGATTGATTTGCATGTCTCTTGCTCTCATACTCATTTCACACGATCCTCCCATGAAGCTCCTCCGTTGACTTTCCACGGCAACAGATCCATCATAGAGAGAACTAATCCCGGCAGCACCGGCGGCCCGGACCAACATTTGCGACGTCACCGTCCCGGACTTCTCGTTAGCTTCTTACTACAGCTACATCAGCCCCTTCGACGCGGACACGGCGGAGTCTCCGCAAACCACGCGTTCAAGGAGCTGCAGCTCGAGGCGGCGACACAGTCCAAGCCCGCGTCGACTGAGACTGGACCAAGAAAGTCGGGAACTCGAGACCATTGGTCCGGCAAGCCTCCCAAAGCCTCGGACGAGTGGCTTATACGTGGGGCTTCCTGCGAAATTATAACGGAGGACGAGCGGACTTCTGTGGTCGGGTTGAGGAGAAGAAAGAAGACGAGAGAGAGAGAGAGATGTTTAAGAATTTTGGGGAAGATGGGCAAGAGTCCAGAGCCACTTCCATCCACAGTTCTTCCTGCAAAAAGCAGGAAAGAAGAGTCGTCTCGAAGATAGACCGCCGGAGAGGAAAGCCCTCGCCTCCGACACGCAAGAAGGCGCATCGTCCTGCCCAAATGCCCGCCACCCTCTTCCACCACCCTCGTCGGAAGCTCTCCTCCGTCTTGGAGACGCCAAGAAACGAGGAGGCAGAGACGAAGCGAGCTCCACGCAACCTCAGAGAGAGAGAGAGAGAGAGAGAGAGTGTGCTTGATGAGCAGAGGTGGCGACGCCGGAGATGAAGGTGGGAGGGAAGCCGGAGCGGATTGGCGTTCGGCTTTGAGCTGCTGCTGCTCCTCCTCCTCCTCCTCCTCCTCCTCCGCCGTGGATTTGCAGTGGGAGGGGGGGGTTTCGGGGAGGAACTGAAACAGTAAAGTTGTCAGCTTTTTCTCGAGAAAACCTCCCTGCGGCTGCGATTGGTCAGCCATTAATTTGTGTTATCGTCTGACAAAAATAAAATTAATAAGAATAAAAGAAGTAAAAAAAAGAAGGGAAAAAGAAAAACTCCTCGATCGGATAAAAAGACTTTTTACTAATTGACGGTGAATTAGGAGCGGATTATGGAATCTATGCCAAAGATTTATTATATTAAATATCGAGAAACTCTTATGGATCTTTTTAAATCGGTTACTTTTTTTACCACAAAAAATTTCTTGCGATAAATTTATCATCTATTTATTAAACTATTATCAAACGAATTTTAAAGGATTTTGATGTTTTTCTTTATTGGGATTTACCAAGTTTTTGGTTTTTGATTATATCAATCAAATTTAACAAAAATTAATAAAAGGTAAATTTATCACAAATGCATTAGTTTAAAAAAAATTGTTGTAAATTTTGAGTAAATTTATTATAAATGTATTGATTTGAGATTATCATAGTCAAAAAATATATTTTGGATAAATTTATCATATATATTTCAATCTAAAATTTTTCATGGTTTTTCACGCATGTATTAGTTTATTAATGTGAGAATATTATTTCAGAACCGGAAAGGAAAAAAAGAAGAAGAATGAAAATTTAAAAAATAGAGGCGAAAAACAGACCCTTGGAGTCACGTGACCTGCACAGGTCCACACAGTGCATGGGGCATTCAGGCCATGTGGTTTCAAGCGTGAGATCCACACGTGTCAGCTCTAGTGAGGCATTGTGGCAAAAAAGTCAACCTATGAACTATCAAAGCTTATTCGACAAAAAAATAAAATATTGACCTTAAGGGTGTCGAGCAACGTAGTTGGGAATCTCAAATTGATGTTACATGACACATCTATCTCAAACTAATTTTCGCCTCCTAAATGATCATAAATCGATGCTTCCACGACATGTTTATCTCATACCGATTCTCATCTCTCGAAAAACCCTAATTTGGTATGTAATGTCACATTCAACCATGCTCACAATTTTCATTTACTTGGAAATCCCAAACTGAGAATCCTAACCCAACTCTACCCTCGATATCCCTTTGAGAATTGTATATGTGAGATGATTTGGATCAAGGTGTGTTGGTTGGGGAATTTTTGCCAAACAAAAAGCAGTTTCAAGTGAATCTATCATTCATATATTAATTTAAAAGTTTTTTTTGAAACAAGATTTTATAATATAAGATAAATGATTAATACAATAAAAAAAAATCTCAAATTATGCTAAGTGTGAAACAAATACCTTGAATTTTTTTTATATCACTAAAAACCCCAAACTTGCTAATTATGACATAAATACCACAAACCTTTTTTTTGTAATGAAAAAAAACTTGAAATGAAGAGTATATATATATAAATTTAGGGTTTTTATGTGACACAAAAAAAAAATTTGTGTCGCATTAACCGAGTTTATATTTTTTGGTAGCACAAAAAACTTTTGGGATATGTGTTAAAATGGACATAATTTAAGTTTTTTTTTTATGATATTTGGCCTTAGATAAATGTGTTCAGTTTGCACAAATTTGAAGTTTCCAATGGCAATCGACTGTCATATATACCATGGGGGTTAGAAATAAGTGGATGGTAAAAGGTGAACCGACTGAAAAATGATGAGAGGGCGAACAAGATGACGATGGTCATTAGGGTTCCGACAACAATTACAGATCCTGATGATTATGAAATTAAAAAAAAAAAAAGAAAAAGAAAATTAGAGAGAGAGAGAGAGAGAGAGAGAGAGAGAGAGAGGGGAAAAACTAGCCGTTCCGGTCCCGCAGCGCATCTAATTAGAATTAAAGCAAAAGCGGACGGTGGGACCCCCGCGAGCCCGACGGAAGGTGCGCTGTATTTTCATTTTTTTATCACTATTATTTTTTAATTATTTGTTTTTCCCAACGGTCGGATTTTGCACCGCCGTGAAGAATGTGACCGTTTGAGCAGTCCCTCATTTGGCCTGATATAAAAACAATCTCTCCATCAGCCATCTCAATTCACTCCTCAAACTCCTCTTCTTCTTCAGCATTGCTAAGCTTAGCTTCAAGAAAAGCTTTCCTTGAATTTGAATTGTACTCGGGTTTCGCCGGCGAGAAGAGAGAAAAGAGAAAATGGGCATGCTTTCGACCGCCTCGCCGCCGTCGGCCTCGGCCCACTACTACCACACCCACAAGGTGTTCCTCCTGTGCAACTACGTCCTCCTCGGCGCCGCCTCCAGCTGCATCTTCCTCACCCTCTCCCTCCGCCTCCTCCCTTCCCTCTGCGGCTTCTTCCTCATCCTCCTCCACGTCTTCACCATCGCTGGGGCCGTCTCCGGCTGCGCCGCCGCCTCCTCCGGGTCCGCCAGCGGCCGGTGGTACGCCGCCCACATGGTGGCCACCGTCCTCACCGCCATCTTCCAGGGCTCCGTGTCGGTGCTCATCTTCACCAGGACCGACGACTTCCTCGGCAACCTCAAGTCCTACGTGAGGGAGGAGGACGGTTCCATCATCCTGAAGCTGGCCGGCGGGCTGTGCATCCTGATGTTCTGCCTCGAGTGGGTGGTGCTCACCCTCGCCTTCTTCCTCAAGTACTACGCGGCCGTCGAGGGCGACTACAACAACAGCGGCAGCAACCCTTACAAGAGGAGCGCCAAGGTGCAGGAGGAGAGCATGAGCGACTGGCCCTGGCCCTTCCAGGTCTAAAAGGCAAATGGGGATCCGATCTGCTCCCGCCCGCCCTCCATTCATTTATTTGTTTTCGCATATATGATCCGTATATCGTCTTGCTATTGCTATTCGTTATCCTTATATCAGTAATATCGTGATTGTTACCGATGTAATACCGCATTGATTTTGCTATTAAATCTTGTTCATAACATCTATGTTGATGTGAAATCCGACCCACTTTTATTGATGTTATCAGTTCGCCGAACACTCTTCTTTAGTATAGAGAAACAAATGAACCACGCCAGCTCAAACGCGCACCCCTTGGTAAATTTTGGTATTCATTAGCCATTTGGGGCTTGGCCAACCCCAACCGGGGTTGGTACACACATCGCATAGCTCAAAATTGGAACAAGAACACATGATTTATGGAAAATCCTAGCAAGAGGTGCTTTGATTTATGTGCAATCTGCTTCAAGGAGTACATTAGACTTGGCCAGTCTTGACTTCTGACCAGTATTCACATAGCTCAAAATTGGAACACGTGATTTTTGGGAATATCCTGGCGCTTACAGCTCAAAACTGGAACATCACATGATTTATGGGAAAATTCCTAGACTTGGCCGGTCTAGACTTGTGACCATTTTAACATCACAGCTCAAAAGTGGTCACTTCGCTCAACATTATACAAATCACATAGCACAAAATTGGAATGCAAACACATGATTTATGGGAAATCGTAGCAACAGTTGATTTGATTTATGTGCAATCTGCTTACATTTAGACTTGGCCAGTCTTGACCTCTGACCAATATTCACATAGCTCAAAATTGGAACATCACCTGATTTATAGGAAATTCCTAGACTTGGCCAGTCTAGACTTGTGACCATTTTAACATCACAGCTCAAAAGTGGTCACTTCACCCAACCAGTGTATACACATCACATAGCTCAAAATTAGACTTGGCCAGTCTAGACTTGTGGCCATTTTAACATCACAGCTCAAAAGTGGAATCTGCTTCACAGACAGCAAACTTCAAGATGACTACAAAATCTCATCTGCATTCACACTCCTACCAGCAGGCGGCAAGCACCTCTTCGAGAAAAAAGCAGCTATACTTTTGGCCCTTCCGCCGCTCCCCTCTGCCAAATCGAGCATAAAAGAAAACAGATGAAGCTACAATAAAGAGACAGCTTATAGCTTGTAACAAGTCCAGACTGATTTATATACCTGGCGAATCAGACAAACCAAGTTTGTCCAAGATTTCTTTCTTGACCTGCCAAAACAAAGGCCAACAAATACATTTTGCTAAGCAAGCCAAAAAGAGAGCAACATAAATGGAAACCACGGTCAACATGGGAAATTTCAGTGCAGATACCTGCCAGCGGTTGTCCACAAAGTCTGATATCTCACGAACTTTATTCCTCAGCAGTGTTTTAGATATAGCAGGAAGCTTCTGTTGCAAAGAGTCTACCACCTTGTTAATACCTTGTGGACATGATTGAATAGTGGACACCTGAAATATCAACAAGCTACCAATTAAACCATAGGAAACACAAAATAATATCACTCGAATAGTGCATGTGAATGAATAGTCATCAGTTCAGGTTGCTCCAAAAAAACAAGGAAACTAAAATCAGGATCAGTTCAGCTTGCTCCACGGCTTACAATGGTTGGCAACTCGGAATCAGGTACATCTGCGTGCATTACTGGTGTTGAGCAGCTCTTGCTGTTAGCTGGGCAGTCCTCTTCATCTTCATTCAAGCTGTTGTCAGCTAGACATATTGGAAGTTTGGCACCAGGAAAGACAAGCATGCTTAAAGCTTCCAAGCACGACTGTTCCAGCTTTTGAGCAGCACTTACTTCTCCAGCCATTTGTTTAGTGGACTTCTCATGGTAAAAATTAGTAATTATGAAAGGCTGATTTTTCCGAAGTGCGTGCTCTGTCACATTGTGCAGATGCTTCTGCTGTTGAAGTGCAGAGGAGACCCCATGCTCTGAGTCTTGCCCAGAAGATGAAGTAATGCCCTCGACTAAAATGTCAGTTTCCATCTTGTCAACTTGTACACCCTGCCATCAAACAGACAATCCTATGGAATGAAAAGAATGTTGGGTTTACTTATGCTGTGTGTCACCAGCCAGCATGTTAAGGAACTTTATGTTATTTGTTCTCAATCACATGCCCAAAAATACAAGTGTCAAACCAAATTTAGAAACTAAAGCTCTACTTTATAAGAACCAAGAGTTCAGATAAAAATGAGCCAAAACACTCTTGAATTATACTGCCATTCATAACATTCAGCTAATGGCATTTACAATACAGCATGGTAAACCAGAAATAGGAAACCCCAGCAGCAGATGCAGACTCAGCTGAAAACTTACACCTTACAATCTATCCAGGCCTGGCATTGCTACCCTAAACAAAATGCATCCCAATTCCCAACTTCACAAACATTTTTCCCAAGCAAAGGCACTATGCAATGGTAAATTTTTTAGCCTTGACCATTCTTACAGATAAAGAGATTCAGCAACAAAAAGATCTTGTTGGAAAAGGGAAGCACACAACATGGCAAAGTAGCGATAATAATTACCCACTGGCAAAGTGTTACTTTATTGATCCCCATGCACCATTAATGAGGATATAACTTTGGCAAATGAAATTACAGCAAGAAAAAGAAGATCCAAGGCTAAAAATTAGGGTTTGAATTGCTACCTCATTTTCCGAGAGATAACCATCAGGTACAAAAAACTCATCCTCACTTTCATCTTCATCAGCTTTGGAACAACCCTCATCTAAGCTTTCTTCATCGTCCTTATCACAATCAGATAGGCTTTCTCCAGGATCCTCCTGCACAACAACCATGGCATCTATATCACAAAAGCAACTGCAATCATGATATCACGGAAGTTAAGGATTTTGCAAAGATATACCTCTTCCCATTCCTCGTCACTATCAACATCATAATCGAGCTCTGGATCCTTCCTCAATGGGTCGCGCGGCCCGACAGTTTCACTGATATGATCAGTAAAGCACAAATTGTTAATATACAACAGGACATGACATAGCAGGGCAGCAACAGAAAAGACCTTAACACAATTTGCGAAAAGCTCAATCCTTGCTTAGATTTCAGACAGTCTCAAAAATATTTTCGAAATGGGGAGAGGAAGTCAATCCAACACTCTAGTAGGAATCTAATTTTTCTTGCAATAGGAATGTCACCTACAGGCCTACTACCTACAATGTTTCAAGACTTACGTGTCACCATGAGATCAACTGGCAAACATCATGTATCCAATACAACATTGATGTTCACTCTAGTTCACCAACTGCCTAAATTTAAAACAAATATTGCGTAACAATCATGTTGCTATTCTGTTCCTCAGACACCTGGAAAATGCCCCATCCACAAATGAGCAGAAAAAGGAGGGGCGTCAGAGCTATGAGCAAGAATTCTATAAAAGTAACTCTTTTTTAACTAATTTCATCAAGGAAAAGGAGGGAGTCGACCAAGACGTGTTTTGAAGACAGATGCCACATCTAGAGGTTACTAGCCAGAGATTCTTATCCTATATTCCTCTCAGACTAGAACTTCATGGAATACAGGCCCCGAAGCAATAAGAGCTTCTTGTTGTCTTTTCAACATAAATGCTAAAAAAATCAAGTATCAGAGGGAAACTATGCTTGAACAGGGGAAAAAGCCAGAAATTGCTTTTTGCTATCTTCACTCCTTTTAATCTTTTAAAACTCCAAGAAAATGGGATAACTTTCAAAGACATACATCCAACTTTCACACTAATAAGCAACTGCATCTTTTCTACTTATGATATAGAAATAATTAACTCCCCCCTCCCTCCTTTTCTTTTGGGGATGAGGTCCTAAGGAAAATTAATGGATATCTTCTGATTGAAAAAAATGAAACCATCACAGAAAGCTAATAACATCTGATAACCAGCCAACTGAAATTGGATGACAGAGAGAGGACTAAGTCTCAAACAAGAAAAGAGAATTACCTTTTTGTAGGCCATATACCGTAAAATGCAGGCCTATGACTCTTATCAAACTGCAGCAATTGCTTCCTTCTGACACATTTCCTCATACCTAGATGAGACTTATCTCCAGCTTTACATATTGATGCATCATCAGAAATCCTCTCATTCCATCCACTCACTAGCTTTTCAAGGTTCAAGTCCTCATCCTGCGCTGCCCCTTTCACGGAGTTAGGTGTTGTGAGCTTAAGTTCCTTGAAGATTTCGGTTTTGGGCTTCCTGCGTATGCCCCAATGCTGTTCTTGATTTGAGCGGATAGACTGACCCAGACGATGCCAAGATGATAAATGAGAACTGCTAACCACAGAAATGTTAATCCTGACACACTCATATGACACAGTGAAGAAAAAAAAAATAATAACAAGCATCTGAAGAAGAAAGAAAGGAAAAAATAGGACATCCAAACCTACTTCCAGATTTGGCCAATGGTAATTTCTTGATTTGAGGAAAGTGCAGAATCCATCAAGCATGCAATTGACTCATGGATCCATTCTCTTGCCTTGCTGGACAAAGGCAAACCAGGTGAGGATTTGTCATCCAGAACAGGTGAAGTACTCTTGCTTCTTTTAAGGAACCGTTCCATCACAGAAGCTTGCTTCTGTAGGGCAAGTTGCTTCTTCAATTCAGCTTCCTCCTTCTCTCTCCGACGCTGATCTTTCTTGGCTTCTTCCTGCTTTTTAAGCTGTTTCTTCAACTCGATCTCTTCTTTTTCACAACGCTTCTCTTCCTTCTCTGCCTCCTCTTGTGAGCGCTTCAATTCCTTTTCCTAAAATCAAATCATTGCTCATGGATCAGAAAAGCAACATGGTCATTGAGATGCAAATGAACAGAGTATGCATTGTCTATGTATACAAAACTAACAAAGATCTAGGGAGGACAAGTTTCCCGAATAGGTAATTGATATTTCATCATGTTGCAACTCTTTAACCTAATGCATATAATATAGAACTTAGTGAAACAATGCAATCATGAAGACAAGCCAGAAGCTAAAAATATATTGGAACTTACAGCTTTCAACTTTTCCTTCTGAAGTTCGCGGTCCATTCTCTTTTTCTCTCTCTCAACTTCTCGTTTATTTCTCTCCAATTGCTTTATATACGCTTTATGATCTAGTTTGGCCTCCTTGTCAGCCCTGAAAAAATATAAATGCTTTAATTAACGTTTATACTCTGCAGTGAATCTAATAGACCATCTTTAGATGCATACATGTCAGCACGAGTCTTCTGCAACATGCTATCCACTAACAAGCGTATGTCTGTCTCATTTAGCGCTTTACGAAGCTTTTCTGAGGCTTTCAACCAATCAAGCTCGCTATCTGGATCATGTTCTGACTTCTGTAATGCAGTTACCATTGCTGAAAGAAGAAGACATGTACCATAATCAGCCTAAGAAATGTCATCAAACAAGAGATACAATCCCAAAGCTGCACCTCCATCACACTGCCTCCATGATTGTTTGATTGATAAGCTAACCACAATTTGAGGAACAATTTTCCCTCATGAACAGTGCAAGGGAAGAAAAGCCAAACTCCATAATTTATAGAATTCTATTTTCGACTGAACTTTTTTAATTGACACACTAATAGTCCTGCATAGCTAATACAGTCAACTGTCAAGAAATCTGAATAATAAAACTATAAGTCTAAGAGGTCTCACTTTAACTACTCTGGAGTCTAGATAAAACTTCAAGAACATGGAGAAAAGAGAGGGAATGGATTCTGAGATATAGTCTCACAGGATCCATTAGAGATACAGAGAGATAATGAAGCATAAGGCCAAGTGATTCTGAGCACCCAAGTTTACTTGAATGGAACTCATACATAAATATATTAAATTTGTTACATTGGATTGCAATAGCTAACCATGAGCACCTTATTCTATAAAGAGTTATTTAAACACATTGGTAAAGATGTGTACCCAGTAAAAATAACTGTGGCCAGTTGCTAACCACGGCACATGAAATCACCATACAAACATAACCTTCAAAAGATACCCCATGTATATATAGAGAAATGGTGTATAGTACACAACCAGATGGAGTAGCTGTGGTAGTTGCCAAAAGATAGCCTAACATTCCTCTGTTCCATTTTATCAATTATTCCGGCATTTCTCTGTTTTTACTTACTGAAGGATGTAATGACACAGACCAACAGGCAGTTAAATCTTCATAATGCAAGACATGTTTGTTAATGCCGCTCCCATTCCTAAAGGCAAAAGCTTAACGACTTTCATTAATAAAATGAAACAGTGAACTTAAGCTTCACTATAAGCATTAAGTGCCCAAATATTTGTGAACTGCAAATTTAGCACATTAAGTAGAACAATGAATAGCTGTGCCAAATTAAGAAAAAGGAAGCAATTCAATCACCAGAAACAGCACACAATCTCTCGTGAATCTTTCTCCGACATGTGCGCCGAATCTTGATAAGACCATGCACGGACTTGGGCAACAACTTCAGCTCTCTAGTCTGTAAAAGGCAAAAAAGAAGAAGTAAGATCATCAGTCTAAGAAAGGGCTGGGTGATTAGAAGGGCATAAAAAGATAAAAGTCATTGCGGTTCGCGTTACTGTGACATGATTTTTCTCAAACCATGTTGATTGGCATCAAATTGTATAGCCAAGTTCGTGTCAATTTTTCATTCAAATGAGGGACTTTGCATCGCACTGAATCTGAGCTTTTAAACCATTCGAATCTGGTCGATGCAACTGGGTCGTGCGCAAAATCATGAATCATAAACTACCATAGCAGATGTTGGGACTAAATTTGCGCAAACATCGCATATTAAAAGCAAAAGAGAGATCCAATCGAAGACGTAACCCATCTAACGAGCTCAAAAGAAAACCAGATAAGGAAATCAACGAATAAGCAAAAAGGGAAGGAAGCGAGGACCTCCCAACACCAGAGAGAGGAGGGAGAATCATCTTCCAGAACGTCGGCGTCGGCATTCGGGACGCCATACATCACTCTCTGCCCGACGAACACCACTCCACTCTTCACCGACGCCACCGTCAGCCCTCCTCCTCCCGCATTGCCCTCATTCAACTTGGCGTATACCTCACCCACCAGGCGGGATAGCGGCGAGGCGCTCTCCTCGAGGCAGCAGGCGATTGCCCCGTTGGCGGACCCGCACTCCGCCGAGCTCGGGTCCAGGGCAAGCTCCCGCCTCTCCATCATCTCGCGACAGTACGCGAGAAGCCCCTGGATTTCGGCCTCGAGGGAGGCGATCCGGTCGCGCCGCTCGTCGGCGCCGAGGCTCTTGAACGAGGAACGAGAAGAAGAGGAATTCCCTCTCTTGCGCTTCAGAGCCCCCCGCTCGCGGGGGGCCGACGACGCCAGCTCGCTCCCGCCGGCGTCCGCAACCGCCGTCGGAGCGGCGTCCGCCATTTTTCGCCGGAGATGCAGAGAGAGAGAGAGAGAGAGAGAGAGAGAGAGAGAGGAGACGGAAGAGCAGAGGGCGGTCGCCGCCGGCGAGAATGGTAGGGTTTCGGGAGGCGCCGATCTACGGCGGAGGGGAACGCCGACGGGATTCACTCCTACCTTCACTGGAGCATCGAAAGCGGAGAAGAAAAGCGAAAAGGATCGCGCGTCATTTCCGATTTTTGTCTTCCAATCTCGGGGAAATAAAAAAAAAAAAAAAAAAAGTGGGGAATGAATATATATATATTTTTTTTGAAAGGAGGAGGAGGGGAAGTGGGAGGCGATCGGGTTTTGCGGTTCCCGCCAGGTGGCGCGCGGGGACGGTCGAAAATTTTCGCGGGCGGGGCGGGGGCGCTCGGCTTCGCGCCTTTTATTTTTCGGGCGAGCGGGCCGGGAGAGAGAAGTCCGATCGCGGGCCCAGACCGTAGAATAGGCCCATGATGGGATAAGCACGAAATACAAGGCCTGTGTGTGTTAACTCCAAATTTTACCCCGCTAAATTTTTTTTTTGACATGAGAAATCCCAAATTTATATTCATACAACACGTTTATTCTTTAAAAAAAAAATTAATATTGCCAAAAATCCCAAACTTATTTCATGTGACACATTTACTCTAAAAATTAGGTGTCGCAAAAGTAAACGTTTTACAATTAAGTGTGAGTGGTTCCACGTTCCGTATATATTTCATTTGGAACCTAAAACCTACCAATTAAAATAAATTTCTTATTTTTTGGAATCTGGAATTTACCCTGCATACCTTAAAGATCTACTCGAGTTCCAATTGTTTTATCAATTGAATGATTGTGGTGATTTATCACATTTAATGACCATTATTTGCTACTACAATTCACTAATTATAATTTATATTTACACACACACAAAATATAAAACATTAACAAAGAAAAAATCTCGGTCATAAAATTAAAGCTCATACTAATGATTCCATATTATATATCCATCATCGAATATCAAGGAATATTGTAAAATGGCACAAAGATATAAGTCAAGAAAAACATAAAAAATTATTCTAGATTCTTAGTTAGAGGTTTTACTAGCCCAAAATCTGGAACTTATCCGTCCAAACAAGTTCCCATATTTTTAGAACCTATAACCTATCATGTAGACATTGGAACTTGAAATCAGATAAGTTCTCACTAGTTCAATTCTCAAGTTTTAGGTTCTATTCTGGAATCATGCTCACTCCTAATCATAATTGACATAGTTTAGGATCTTTGGTGGGTTTTACCCTTTTTACAAGTGTTTTAAAAGTCTTAAAATTCGTCAAAAAAGTATAATCGAGTAATAAAACTTTCAAAAAACGCAATTAAATCTTAAAAACTTGTCATTCTAGTACAATTATGCCCCAAGATTTTTCAAAAAATACAATTAAATTTTAAAACTTGTCAATTTTGTGCAATCAAGTTGTAAAATTTGATAACATTTTTCATTGGTCAAGTTTGACAAGTTAATTGAATGACTTGATTGTACTAGTTTGAAAAGTTTTAGGAATTAATTGGACTTTATGAAAATTTTAAAACTTAATTGCACTTTCGTTATAAATTTTAAAACTTTCGATACATGTATCCCATTTATTTTACATTCATTCTCCAAAGGAAAAAAGAGGAAGATAAAATCATGGAAGAATGACACTAGTCCTAAATTTTGGCACAATGTGTAATATTGTTATTAAACTTTAATTCGTCCAACATGACCTTCGTACTATTTTCAAATATTTAATCTAATCCTTAAATTTTTAATTTATTTATTTTGGTCCCTTGACATCTATACCAAAGTGAAAACTAGTTTTTCGGTACTATTCACAAATTTTCACATTTATGTTATTGCTCAGATTTTGAAATATGCATTTTTACTACCACTTTTACTTTTTGTTCTATATAAATATTATGACAGTTCTTTGTAAGTACATTTTAGCTTATGATCTTCATAATGATAAAAGTAAAACTTCATAGGATTATATCGGATTGATATTCTTACTATCTCGAGATAGGTGTTTTCATAAGAATATATGAAAACGGCATTAATTAGCATATAGATAATTGTACATATATTATGTAAATGCTGTCCATAACTTTTTAAATAGATAAAATTTTCAATTTTTTTGTGTTTTCTTAATTAAATTTAGTCATTTGTAAATAAAAAAATACAAATAGTAGGAATAACAACTCGAGATATTATTATAGAAATCATATGCCAAAATATACTTAAATGGAATTATCATGATAATTATAAAGATAAAAAAGGTAAAAAAAAATTAGTAAAAAGATTTAAAAAAATTGGCTTAAGAAATTGAAACAAAAAATAAAATAAAATATGGGCAATAGTGCAATTATTAAAACTCCTTAATAGTACCAAATGACTGATTTGGCTTATTATGGAAAGTTGAGCAACTAGATTGAACAAATTAAAAGTTTAAGAATTAGATTGAACATTCAATATTTGTTTGTTTCATAGAAAATGTATCATTTCCATGGAGTATTTTTCAGGAAAATGAATTTATTTTTCGGTATTTGGCTAAACCTGAAGATGACCCAAAAAGTATTTTCTATCATGCGGTAAGAAAAATCTGATGGCAAAAATAAATAAAAATCATGAATTTAAATATATTTAATTTTTATATTTTCTTTTTCTTTTTCTTTTCTCACTGGTGAGTGGCCAAAGCAGAAGCGAAAAGAAAAAAAGAAAAGAAAAGAAAAGAAAAGAAAATCTTTGTGGACCCGAGTCTGAGGGTTAGGACTAAAGCTCGAGTGTCGAGACCTGAGCATGGCCTTTATAGAACCAAGTTCAAATGCTGGAGCATCAAGTACGGCCACCAAGGGTTCGGCCCCAACCACAATGGACCCTGTGGGCACCATGGGCCTAAGCTTAAGCATGGGGTCTCGAGCCCAGCCTTAATGGATCTGAGCCCAATCATGGGAGACCTAGTTTTGAACGTTGGGACCAAGAACCAACTTTAGGGTTTCTATGCCCAAACATGGAGTTTAGGTTCATGCGTCGATACTTGATCATATTTTTGGTTTTTTTAAAGAGGAAAGTATTTTCATAAATTTAAGCTTTGGTAGGAAAGTTGTGATGCTCCATAGCGTTAAGTAGTGTCTTTTCTGTTTATACTCATAGTCATAATCATGCAAACGAAAGCATAATTAAATTTCACAACATTCTGTACGAGAAAATCACACGAGTTTGATCAATATACATATGTTTTTTTTTTATACAAAAATAAGCAAAATGAATAAAATACATAGTTCTAAGAAAGGTCAGGGTTACCTAACACCACTACACTCACACTAACCAAACTACCATCCAATTCAAGGATTAATGACCTTCGACATCAATTCATCCCCTCCATCACAATATTTGAGGGAACTATCCTTCAAATTTGAAAAAATAAAAATAAAAAACGAAAAGGGGTAAGCTGAAACTTAATAAGTGAAATCACTAAGTATAAGGTCGAAATCATATTACCACCCACCCCGGTACCAACAAGTAACATGAGTTCAAGCGATATAAAATCATCATGTATAATAAGTGTAGAAGAAAATGCCCTATCTAGGGTATCATGATATGTCAATAAAACCATTAACAATGTTATAGGTTTATTTACTCAAAAACAATCATATATCAATTTATTTCACGGTGTACTAGTATCACCTAGTGGCTCACTACTATACATAGAAATATACTTAAGCAAGTTCATATTTGTCATGAAGCTTATAAACATACACAAGTGAGTTCATACTAGTCATTCACTAGGACCTATCTCGATTCAGGAGACATTGTGAACACTCTTGGAACTTATAAACATACACAAGTGAGTTCATACTAGTCATTCACTAGGACCTATCTCGATTCAAGAGGCATTGTGAACACTCCTGGGGCATCTCTCTCTCTCTCTCTCTCTCTCTCTCTCTCTCTCTCTCTCTCTCTCTCTCTCACGTTTAGTGTGTAATTCAATTCATTCTTGCTGCCTTTGTCATCTAGGAGCCGCTCATCATTTGAGCCCTCTGGCCTTAGGGACCCCTCCCCACCTTTATTAGACCAAGTCACAAGCCCACAAGCTTCCACTTGATTCATTCCTAAACCGCACATCTATCAGAGAGGGTCTTGCTTTAGGATCCTTAGTTTATCTCATATGAATCAACAATTCAAATAATTGGCAATACTTAGCTAGTAAATTGGTAACTTAGTTGAATTATAACGATATCACTTTTAGGTTTAATATCCCTCGTTCCACACTCTTATCACCAAAAGATTGCCATCACATCTTAGAGAAACAATAAAATACACACTAAAATCCATCAAACAATTATAGGCATGTAATAAGCTTAATAATCCAATTCAATTGAAGACAAGAATTTCACATATCATAGTTGTAACAGCTTAACTACACTTGACAACAAAAGTTAAATATAAGTAACAATCAACCAAGTCAAGAATACTAAGTAGATCATTTTAACTTAGTCCTTGAAGTTTTCATTTACCATCAAATTCAAACTAAATCAACAAACATCAATCAATCAAATCAAGGGTACTAAGTAAATCAACCAATTTAGCTCATAGAGTTGTCACTTATCTTGAACAACGCAAAGCTTTAATCATCTCGTAACTCTTAAAAGGTGGTATATCTAAGCTTTGATAACACAAAAATAAAATCTTTCATTTCACATGAAAGATTAGAATATGAAAATGAAAGAGGAAAGTGAGAGAAGATCTCTCTTTCTTGCTTTGCAAGAACAAGTTGGAATTCTTTTTTTCATATTTATAAGTCAAGGGAGATAAGACAAATAACTCAAGTTAAGAGAAATGATGACTTGAAGTTAAAAGTGGTGGTAGAGAGTGCAAGAAGTGTATTCAAATTAAATACTTACAAGTGACATGATCATTTAAATCTGCCCAATGATAATACAAAGGGGGATGAATCAAGTAATAATGACCATGCATTAAAATTATGAGATCTGAACCACTCGGCCATCTCTCCTACATAATGATTATGTCCCAGCAACCGAATGAATAGCGAGTCATTCATACTCGATTCTTAGATAGTTGCGGACAATCAATTAGAAAACTAAAAAAAAACTTTTCATCAAAAACCTTCCCGGTAGATAAAAAAAATAATCTTTTTTGTGAAAATATGATATTTTTAAAGGAATTCAATCGATGAATTGTAAGGAATCAACTGATCGGTCTATCTATTTTTTTTCGACTATGATTAATGGATACTTTTCGATCATGATTCTATTTCGACTAGGATTCCATTTCCATAAGAATTGAATTCAAAAATTCCTTTCGAGTTTTAGATCTCTCAACCCCTTACCTCGGAGATTGATTAAAAATTCATAAATCATCCCATGAATTTTTTTTTATTTGATTGGATAGTGTATATCTGATATGCACACAACACAAAATGGGCCTTTATTCTATTTTCATCATAGAATGATTATTCGATTCTTTTTCCTCTTTTGATCATAATTCAATGAAAACTTCTCGAATTATCTTAATCTGTAGGACAAATTCTTTGATTCTTCCATTTCAATGGAATCGGAATAGCTCCCCTTATTCATTAATATACTACTCGATTTGTATGAAATCGAATATTTTATATTTGGATGAAATCCAATCGGATTTCAATATTTCTTATTATTGATTCCTATCAAAAAGAAAGAATTTGAGTAGAAGGTCATATCTTTTTTTTTTTTATGAGTTTTTTTTTTAATGAGTCTGTTTTTATGTTATTTCGTACTATACAATTCCGTTGTTTGTGGGATCATTTTCTCACGAGAGGTAATGAAAAGAATTATAGAATGGATTGCTATCTATGCCTAGATCGAGGATAAATGGAAATTTTATTGATAAGACCTTTTCAATTGTAGCCAATATCTTATTACGAATAATTCCGACAACTTCAGGAGAAAAAGAGGCATTTACCTATTACAGAGATGGTGCGATTTGATTATTCTTTTTTTTTTAAGTATCTTTTTCTATTTTATTTACCGCTTTTCTTTCAGTCTTAGAAGAAAGACACATGATTCGGGATAGAAAGAAAAAAAGGTTATTGCAAAAAATCTACGCTTTTTGAAGGTGAAGTTTGTAAAAAAAAAACAATTCCTTCTGTCGTGTATCCCCGATTAATGCCGCCTCAGATGCTTCAATTGTCGATTCTAGTATTGAGCGAAAGGTTACACCTATGGGTTATGTATTGTGGGGTCAACCCTAATCCATTAGTACCCATAGGCGGCATAGGAGAAGAAGCACTACGTCTAGAAATCAACAACACGAAAACTTTGTTATGTTATAAATTATACTCCTTCCTTATCGAGACCGGAACTAAGAAGAATGGTTGGGCCAACAAACATCCATCTCGTTTGTATTTTGGATACCCGTATAACCATCGAAGACTGTTGAAGTGACGAATTCCTGGAATTTAAGGGGCGTGGGGGACAAAGAAATTGTTGAAGTTACCATTTTTTTATCTAGTATCAACCCATTTGATGGTAAAAAAGATCTTTTGCAGGAAGGTTGGCTAGAGATTTCTTGTAAAAACACTAGCCCCGCTCAGTCAATAATGAGAATATTTCAATCTTTTTTGATTCCATGTATTATTCTCATTATGCACATAAGGGAGGAGCCGTATGAGGTGAAAATCTCACGTACGGTTCTGGAACGGAGATTCTTTGAATCGAACAACGACCGTAACGGATGTCGGCTCAATCCGAAGGAAATTATGCGGAAGCTTTACAGAATTATTATGAAGCTATGCGACTAGAAATTGATCCCTATGATCGAAGCTATATACTCTATAACATAGGCCTTATCCACACAAGTAACGGAGAACATACAAAAGCTTTGGAATATTATTTTCGGGCACTAGAACGAAACCCGTTTTTACCACAAGCTTTTAATAATATGGCTGTGATCTGTCATTACGTGCGACTATCTCCACTATAGAAAGAAAAAAGGAAAGAGAAAAGAGCGAATCCACTAGTAAATACTCGAAAAAATTACTAGAAAAAATAGGCTTTCTACATAAAAAAAAAAAGTTTTGATACCAAAGTGAGCACCGTACAAAAGTTTTAGCACTCCTAGTGTCCCCCTTGTGGCACTCTTAGTCCCCCCCGGAAAATTACTCTCATTAGATGAAGAAAGCGCTTGAATTTTGATCAGTCACCATCAAACAGAATTAATCTAGTTTGTTAAATTGCACCTTCACTTTTTCAAAAGGCTATGTGCAAATCATCGGTAGGCATAAAAAAAATCCGCATATGCCTTTTGTCTGGAAGTGGCATTTAACTGAACGATTTCACTCTGATTTGACATTTGAGCGGACAAAGAAAATGTTTTGATACCAAAATGAGCGTTTGGTACTTTTAGTGTTTCCCATAGAAATTACTCTCATTAGATGAAGAAAGTGCTTGAATTTTGATCAGTCACCGTCAAACAGAATAAATCCGGTTTGTTGGGATGTCCAAATCATGTGTGGGCATTATTTTTTCCTCTCCTCTCTCTACGGTTTCTTCTCTCTATTCAATAAACGAAAGTCACTTTCAGTAAAATAACTCTCGGCCGTGCGTCTCCCTTCATTTTAACTCAGGCGGTGGCCTCTACTTTTTCTTTTTTTGGGTTCCACTTTTTGACCGGTCATATGGTCAAATAAGCCGAATATCACCACTTAATATTACAATTAGTGTCAATTTCCCTAAAGTCATTTGCTGCTTACGCACTACTAATTCCGAAATATGACTAAACGCAAGAGGAGACCCTGATATAAAGTAGCAAATCCGCGTGATTACGTAGCGTTTACTCAACTGATCATACATAGTCTTGGATTGGTAGGTGGCATCTGTATATGCCGGATATGTATATTTTTAGTTTTACACAATCAGATTCTTATCGAATCACCTGATGGATATTGACCATGGAAAATGCCTCTTTCCTTCTTTGGGATCTGATAACTTTTGTGATGTCCCGCTTGGCCGATCCTCTACAAATTTCTCATGAGTGATTTTGTTCCCCATTACTCGCGATGGTCCATAACAACCTCTTATCGTGCAGAATCGCGTATGTAACTTAACCATCTAAGTTCGTGAGAATCCCACGTCTTTATTCTTCCAAGACACAGATGGGTTGCGCGCATCACGCTGAAAACGCACGTTCGTGCCATCTTTTCTTGAAATAATGATTTGGTATGCAGATCCCAGTACAGAATAAAGCACAGAGACATGGTAAAGCGCATTAGTTCTGGCACGTTTTTCGGTGGCCCTAGCATCATGATTCGTGCCGTGCTGGAAATATCTTAGGGCGACATGTCGTATCACGGGCCCATCCGGGGGGAGGCATGGGCTCCACTGCACATGGTGTATGCATGTTTATATATAGAAGGTAGAAAAGCGTCGTTTTCCTTTTCCTACATGGGGGACGAGCCGTGTGTGTTTCAATGTTGGTTTCTCTCCTAGTGTGAAACGGTGAAGGCCACTAGCAGAGGCAGTGCGCACAGATCAGAAGACAATACGAAGGCTGGCATTGATGATATGGATGATAGTACATATAGAGCTGCATTTATCCATGCATGGGGGAATGCATCTCTGTTCACAACCATGTAGACAGGTTGTCGTTACATATATAGGGCTTCTAGCAATACGGTTTGATACGAGAGATACGCGATACAAGAGATACGTCGAAAGATGACGGATGGATAGGTGATCATCGTCGTCGACCACCGGAGCCGCTCTCCCTCTGACAGTTGAAGTAGAGAGCAGCGACCGGGGACCCCAGGTTGTACAGCTCAGCAAAGTCCCTGGTGTTGAAGTTCTGGCGCCACCCGGGAGCGTACACAGTTTGCCGCCCCAGTTGCCTGAACAGCACGAACACGAATCGGTGGATCCCCATCGATGGCCGCGGACTTTCGTAGCACACAATCTCGTGCCCTGCGAGGCCCAAATCATTTCAGTACCCATTCTCTAGTTGGTGTTTTCCTCTGATAGATGTGGAATATGTAGGAAACATAGTCACTTGCAGATAATGAACCACAGATGAAATTAATGGTTGGTGCAATTTTATGCACTCACCGAAGCTCGCTCCTGTCGTAGCTGGAATATCAGTCACCAACCTATGAGAGGGAATATCGTCATGAGATGAATCGGGACTCTATATACAAGACAAAAGGTTCGGGTATATTCATTGAAGAAAGTAAAGGAAAAAGACTAGATGAGAAAGGAATCAAAAGGAGGGACCAAAAGGATGCATGCGCATGTTTCTTTCCTTCCATGCAGACTATACATGATGTGTAGTACTAATGGCCCGAGATGTTTAGGCGCAGGTACATGTAGATGTATCTTGCCTGAATATCGGACGGATGATTAGTCCTGGGTTTCATTTTTTCTTTCTCAAATGAGTGAGATCGCTAGACTAAGCTCACAAAAGATGAGGAACAGAGGTAAGAGTGAACATAACCCGGGTTCTTATAGTTACCTATATGCAACAGAAATCTTGTGTGTGTGTGTGTGAGAGAGAGAGAGAGAGAGAAGGAGGGAGAACTTTTATCACCAGTGCAAATATTCTCTGAGATTAGGATCACTAGGGCTGGGTGCATCAGGGTCTACCATGACCTGCAACCCCCGGGGCCGAGTATGAGAATGACATTGAATCATGAGATCAAAAGGGTAATCCATACTTGAACAAAACAAATGATAAGTGCCGAAGCTGCTGACCCACCAGGGTGTAGAAGGTGCGGAGGTCATCTCCCCCGATCTCGATCCGAGGCTGGTTGACGACCTGCGATGGTTTGAGCTCGCAGCTGTTGTTGACCTCCCGGTTGTTGTAGATGACACGGAGAGAGATGGACCTGGTGAATGCATCCAATACATCCCCTATCACCCTCCCTACTACCAATGGATCTCTATCCCTGTCCCTCGGCATCTCGCTCCCCTCCCCCTCCCTCTCTCTCCCTCTCTCTCTCTCTCTGTGATCTGTATATATATGTGTATAAACGGTACAACAGCTTGCAATCTGTAGGGGGATGGTGAAGTATTCGTACGAAAGTCTCCCTCTCGTCCACTCCTTATACATAATGAAACTAAGATGCAAATTCTAAGTCCATATATATAGTCACTCTGGCGGAATCTTTTCCTTTTATCCCACTGGTTACTACTGCTATCGGTAACCCTGCTGTTGTTTTCAGTCTTCGAAAACCGTTGCTGCCAAAAGTTGAGGGGACCTTGTAGGTCAGTCCCTCGCTAATATTCCCAAGACGGTGACCAGAATGTTTGAACGGGACACCGTCCAGGGGTCATCGAAGGGCATCCCATCGTTCCACCTGGTGTCTGAATCTTTGCCCTTTCGGTCGTTAGAAAAAAAGAAGAACATTCAAAAGCAGGTTTTGCGAAACTGAGCGTTTTGCGTAAGTACCTGGTACATCAAAAGGGCACCACAGGCTTTTGCCTATACGGTCCGAGGATTGGAAAAGGTATGTCACTTTCGAATTGCTCGCCAAAAAGCAGAGGTGATAAGCCCATTACACGAGAGAGAGAGAACCTAGGCAAGGACGTGCTATAGAGTTACTCATTACCTTCGATGGAACTACCACATCATGGAAAAATTTGTATTTTGGAATTACTTTTGTTACAACCCGAATTCATAAAGGTGGAGAGCGATCATCGAGGCTAGAGGATCTAGATAAGGAGATGCTTCTAACAAGTTTCTAAGATAATGAATGAGACATAAATGAACCAAAAATATGCACTGAATGAAAAGATAACTATTCTGAAAAAATGCAAAAACTGAAATTGATTCACAGAAGCGTCTTTTGACGTAACCGCAATTTCAAATTTAAGCGAACCCCAGCTAGAACAATATCAGGACAGGCGATCTCCTCCCATATGCCAAAGAACAAAATTGTAAGGCTCAATATGTGAAATACCAAAATGAACAATATCTCGAGTTAATTAATTCAGGGAAGTTAGAATATCAATCTAGTCACACCATTCTTAAGTGAATTCTTCCAAGGTCTTCAGTTGGGAAAAGTGTCAAAAAAACCATAAACCTATTATATCGGTGCTAATTTAGTCCTAAATCTTTAAATTGTGTTAATTTAGTCCTAAACTTTTTGATTTGATGCCAATTTAGTCTTAAACATTTTGACTTAGTGCTGATTCAATTCTAAATCTTTTAATGATATCAATTTAGTCTTAAACCTTTTAAACTAATGCCAAATTCAGTCATAAACCTTTTGAAGTAATGCCAAATTCAGTCATAAACCTTTTGACTTGGTGCCAATTTATTACTCAGCCAAAATTAGCCAAAAAGACTAAATCGTGCCAAGTTAAAAGTTTTAGAACTGAATTAATACATACTAGTTCAAAATGTTTAACACTGAATTGGCACCATTAAAATGTTTAGGATCAAATTGGCATTAAATCAAAAAGTTTAGGATTCAATTGGTACCATTAAAAGGTTTAAAACTCAATTTGCATAAATATAATAGTTTTAGGATTTTTTTGACACTTTTCCTGCCTTCAGCTCCATCACCCAAGTACCTGTGTTTTGTGTATCAAATGCATGACTATGCTTACGCGTGATGGTACTAAGGCTTTCGAGAAATCGCCCGTGTGTCGACCGTGACCACATTGAAATCTTCATTGAATAGATGCCATTCTCGATTCATGCCGGACAAATCAAACATCGGTAGCCCCCGCGCCCCTTCGTCGCCTCCGTAAGCCCAGTGTCGCACAGCCACTCCCTGCAAAAGCAAAGCAAAGGAAAAAAGGAGAATTGCCCCTTAGGCCAGAAACAAGCGCTCCTTTTTCATATATGCCTCGTGAAATCGACGTTGTTCTGTCCGAACACTGCATAGTTTTTTTCTTTTCCAAAGTGGACCGGCATTATAGGGTTGGATGCATCCACTCCCAAAAAAGACCATGAAAAAGATTATAAATCTTTTCTCTCCCGGTCTTGGAGGAGATAAGTATCGATCAGCCATTCATTTAATTCCTGAGGGGAAAGTATTCGGGGTGTGAACCCGCGATACCATGTGTCATCGACGCGTGGAGAATCGAATTGGAAAAACAGAGTTAAAAAAGGCTCATATTCCCTTTTGGTATTCAAACGTAGAACGATCTCTCCCCTGTCTCTCTCGGTTCTTCCCAACGTCAAAAAGGGCTGCACAAGACATTTTCCTATTTACGAAACGCTCCGTTGCGGCGCACCAATAGGATTCCATGCTTGCATGTATTGCATGTGGTGGGTGTGTATGGCAACCTTATGTCCTCACGTATTATGTGATCGCAGGGCCTTCTCGTTGCATATTGTAGTCACACTGGCATAATTAAGGGAAAAGTACTGAAAATGTCCCAAACTTATTGCATCGATATTGATCTACTCTTAAATTTTTGAATTAGATCAAGTTAGTTCTAAACGACCAAATTTGATTGAAAATTGCTGATATGGGCGTTGATTGTGCTATGTTGTGCAGTTGGCACTAATGTTAGGGGTAAGCATGGTTCTAAGTAGAATCGCAAAATGGAAAACCGGGCCGGTGGTGTGATGTCATGAAATTCAAGCCTTTTTTTAGGTATGAATAATCGTGAATCCTTGAAACTGCCTGTCAGTCTGAGTTGTATTAAAATGACATTAAGGAAAAATTGACAAGGCATAAGAACCCAAGATTGGACTTTGAATTTTCGGGAACGTCTGGGATGAACTTTTGGACGATACTTTCTCGACGGTCAACAGTGTCAGTTAAATCGAGTTTTTGGAAAATGGACTTTCAGACTAAGGAAACAAGCCTATGAAGACATGGGCCGGGCAAGAATGGTGTGGGCCTTACGCCCGAGGTGGGGTAGCCATCGTGGAAGACCGAGACAAGCAAGTGAACTCGTTGGACCCAATCGACCTATTTACCTTCCAAGCTCGTTGTCCAAACTTGAGCCAATTCGAGCCCAACAAATTCCCGAGTCTGTTCCTATTCATTTCTTGTTTCGTTTCCTAGACCTGCCTTTCATTTTCAGCCCAAAGGTAGTTTGGGAATTGTGCAAAGTGGAAATGTCCATTTTGCCCCTAGATATTATTTGAAAAAGACAAAAGAAGAGAGAGAAGATGATGTCACTTACTTGGGGAAGTGGAGAAGGCATTCAATGGCATTAATGAAGGTTATCTAGCAGCTTTCACTTCACTCTCTATCGCCCCTTTCAGCTCACAAGTTCGCACACACTCTCTGTCCTTGTTTTCCCTTCATTCCTATTGCTTCTGCTTCAAACCTTCCACCAAAAATTGAGTTGTTCTCAGCCTGTGCTACCCACCAATATGCTCAGCACAGGGAATCCGTATGGCCCGCATTGACCAATCGCTGAAAGGAGTCGCCAGCCGGAAGCCATCAGTCCCTCGTTCGCTTATTATAGCGACCAATTTGCCTATTCTGCCATTTTCCTCTGCTTCTTTCCCATTCCAACCAAACCATTGCCCACACTAGCCACCGGCAACTCCCCCTCAACCCCTTGGAGCTGCTGGTCACCGGCTACTAGCTCGCCGGAGCTCTGGTCAGCCCTTTTTGCTTCGACTAGCCACTTTCCCCTTCCTACAGTGCTGTTTTTTGGAGTTTGGTGTGTGAGCAGTGGCTGTTGCTGTGGTTTTAGCCCTGGTATCGCCTTGGAGTGTCGTGTTTGAGGTTCCCTAGTGTCGCCTCGTTGCCGTCGCCGCATCCGTGTCGCCGGCCCACCTAACGGGTGAGTTTAACCCATAATCCTTTAGTTAGTGCCTAAACTTGCTTAGGATTGGATTAATTAGTGTTAAGGGTTGTTTAGGATGTTTAATTAAGTGTATTAGCCCTAAGATAGGTGGTTAGATAAATGATTAAGATTAGCTTATCTTAATCTTGATTATTTATACTTAATTGTGCTTAATTAAGCTTAATTGAGTGTTATGTGTTAATTAAGCATGTTTTGTTTTAATTGCTCGATTATTTTGATTAATTATTTTAATTAATGATTTATTTAATTTATATATTTAATTATTTAAAATTTGAAATTTGATTATCTAATTATTAAATTTTAAATTTTCACTATTCATGCACTGTTCATCTGAAAATTAAAAATATGCATAATTTCATGTGTCTTGATTTTACGAAGTGAATTGAATATGTAATTGTATGAGCATCCGCATGAATCCTGTGATTTTCATAAAAATGAGAAAAATGTGAATTGTCCGAGGGACATCGGAAATAGACTGTTTTTATGAGAAATGATGTGAGGTTTTATATGCAAGCATGCGTGCATTGGCTAATGCTCTAAGATAAAAAGTGAGTCGTGATGGTATGCTTGCGTGATCACTAAATTGAATCCGTTGTCTTGGGAGAGTATCCCTTGATATCTTTTGGAAAATGCCGTCTCGGGAGAGTATCCCTTGACGTTCTTTGGGCATGTCGTCCCGAGAGAGTATCCCTTGACGTTCTTTGAGCATGCAGTCTTGGGAGAGTATCCCTTGACGTCCTTTGGGGAAAGCCATCTTGGGAGAGTATCCCCTGACGTAGTTGTACCAAGAGACATTGGTGGGAGTTTGGTTATAGCTTTGTGGAGCAATAATAATCGAGACACATATGGATGCTAGAGTGCATGAGAAACATCGCATCATTGGTTCTAATTATGCATGAGGTGATCACATCATTATTTATAGCACGCACGTATGAATTAATAATTTGCAGGGTGTGGCAATGGCTAGGTGAGATCGCTTGTGACGCGACTTGCACATGATTGGTGAACTGCATAATCTAACGGCCATGTGCATTGCATGTATTGTGTTGATATGTAATGTGCAGGGTATGGTATACTAGGTGCATGCGAACCAACCTATGATTGTTGGTTAACCCTGTCTGTTGTTTAATTGCTAACTGCTGGTTGTTTGTGGTTGGGTTATGTGAGGGGTGATTCTAGAGAGATACTCGGTGTACTAATCGGGGTTTAGAGGGAGAACTTGCCGAAATTTATATCTCACTGGTTATTGTATAACCACTTTTAGGTCATTAGGATGGCGCTCTCGCCAGTGCAATTTGGGGTCCCCCAGGATTATAAGACCATTGTAACGCACCACCGGTTTCCATGTCAGGTGCATTTATACGAGAAGTACGTCACCACTATCTAGGTGGATGAGAGACAGGGGCAATGGATACCCCATCGGTTCCTAGCGTGGTACATGTTCGGCAGGACAATTTGCTGATCGGTCCCTTTCGAGATTTTGATGGACCTCTCGGTAGGGGCCCTGAAGACGATGACTGGGATCCTATGGAGCTGGACTTTCTCGATGATGCAATGGAGAACCCCACCCCCGCTCCTCCAGTGATTGACTCGTACTATGACGACCCGAACTATGACCCTATGGAGCTTGAGTCCGACATGTCAGAATATGGTAGTTCAGAACCTGAGAGTTCTTTTTGTATAGATAGATTAGCCGAGCCTAGTTTCTTTTTGGTTTGGCTTAGTGGATGGATTGGCCCCTTAGTTGAGCTTGTAAATCGGAAAATGATCATCCATGGTTAATCTAGTAAGAATGTATAAATGAGTAGTTTATGCTATCTTGTTGTTCATCCCTCTATTCCTGTTTGATTGTTTTATTGTCTGTTGGACTGGGGATAGTTCATCTTCCGCTTGTGCTTAATGAAAAACTAAAATTGAATGGTCATCGACGAGTCATGGGATGTCACTTTCATTTGACCATGTTAAGAGGTTGTCGCGTGCCAGGGATTTGGAGCGTGACAAGTGGGAACTAGTCTGATTCTAGGTTCTAAAGAGAGATGGTCCAGTTTAGGGTTTCGCTTTTTAGGAGCCGCCAGTCCTGATTCTCTAAAAACCGCTAGTCCTGATTCTCCTATGGGAACCGAACTAGGAACCTTAAAATCCCTTATTTTGCTTTCCCAACTCACTTTGTTTTGTGTGGTGTGTTTCCTTTCCACTTATCATCTTTATCTTTATATATTGTAAGACCTTTTTATATATCTAATGAGTAAATATTTTACTTAATCTATTATTTAAAGATAAATTGTCTTAATAAGGAGATTATCATCGATTTTAGTTGAAATGGAATAAATATACGTGGTGAGATTTTCTAATGATTAATTTATTTTAGTTAATAGTAATTTCAAATTTAAAGCTATTATTAAGTGATTAGCTATGATTGTTATTTCTTTTGATTTTGGGTGGTTAGAATTTGGTTCAATTTTTCATGGATGATTGAGGATTGAATTTCTATAATTTAAGTTCTGTGCTTTGTGTTTTGAACTTTTCATTATTTATTTTATTTTACACATTCATCTTTTAGAGCTTATTGCTGTGGACAAATAAAAAGCTTTCATTTTTGTTGTTGCGGTCATTTTGTTTTGCTTAACTTTTCAATTTCTTTTTTCTGATTTTTTTTATCCGTATGATTCCATGCATGCATATATTACATGTAGTGTATGTGTATAGCAACTTTATGTCTCACATATTATGTGAACATAGGTCCTTGTCGCATATCATAGTCACATCAGCATAATTAAGAGACAAGTACCGAAAATGCCATATCAATTTAGTTTTGAACTTTTGTATTTGTGTTAATTGAGTCCACTTGACCATTTTTGGCTGGAAATCACTAATGTGAACACTAGTCATCCTATGTGATACAATTGATGCTAGCATAGACACTTTTAACAATATTTTGAATTTTTATAATTTTTAAGGTTTTTTCATTTTTTTCTCTTTATTTTTTTTTTGGGGTTGAGGGCTGGCAACCCTCATTGGCATTGAGTGAGGGCCGTGGTGACCCTTACTAGCCCTCAACCTCCAAAAAAAAAAAAAAAGCAAAGAGAAATAAAGAAACAAGGAAAATTTTTTAAAAAAATTCAAAATAATTTTTAAAAAATGTTCATGTTAGGGCTAGTTGGCAATGTCCATATAAGCAATTTCAGCCAAAATTGGTTGGATGGACTTAATTGATACAAATGCAAAGTATTTATGACTAAATTTGTCAAATTGAAATGTTTATGATTGAATTGATACTTAATATATTTAAATTGGCACTAATGTAGTATATCTAAGACTATTGTGGTACATTTCCCACATAATTAAAGAACTAGCCTTTTGGCCTATGCTAAGTGCAGGCGATTCACTTAGATTATTCTTGTTTTAATAAAAAAACCAAAGGCAATTATTTTGAGTACTTCTGTTCATTCAAAGGATTATATATCTATTATGGTGATTTTTTGCAAAATTGGCCTATTCAATTACTTAATGCTTTGCAAAATCACTTTGAAATACAATTCTATTGAGCTTAGCCATTGGTAGCCGAAGCATTCCAAAGATGCAATACATGATTAGAGGTTCACCATACAATCTCTTTGGTTAGCTATTCAATCTTCCTTCTTGTCATTTCTTGTTGATGACTCTTTCATCTCATTGTCCATACTCATTTCTCCACTTCACATGTTTTACTTTTGTTTTTTGGAAAAAGTACAAAAAAAGTCATAAGATTATTGTATCAGTATCAATTTAGTCCTAAACCTTTTACATTTACACCAATTGAGTCCACTTGACCAATTTTGATTGGAAATCACTAACATAGATTTTAGTTGTCCTTCATGCACGACAAGCACAAATGTAGACAAATTTCACAACTTTTTAATATTTTTTCTTGATTGTTTTACCCATATGATTCCATGCATGCATATATTGCATGTGATGTGTGTGTATAGCAACCTTCTATCCTCACGTATCATGTGAGCGCAATGCCTTCTCATTGTAGATTGTATTTGCATCGGCATAGTTAAGGGAAAAGCATTGAAAATATCATAAATTTATTGTATTGGTACGGATTTAGTCTTTAACCTTTTGCAATAGAACTCATTAGGCCAATTTTGTTTGGAAATCACTAATGTGGACCTTAGCCATCCCACATGGCGTGGCTAGTGTTGATGTCGACATTTTAAATAATATTTTGAATTTTTATAATTTTAAAGGATTTTTTTTTTGTCTTTATCATTTCTTCTCTTTATTTTTTTTTGGGTGTTGAGGGCTGGCGACCTTCATCGGCACTATGGCGCCCTCGCTTGGCTCAAATCTAGGTGAGGGCCACGATGCCCTCACTGTGGTCAACGACCCTTACCAACCCTCAATCCCCAAAAAAAGTAAAGAATAGAAAAAGAAAAAAACATAAAAAAATTAAAATATTATTAAAAAATGTTTACATCAGGGTTAGTCATGTCACATAAGATGGTTGGTGTTCATACAAGCAATTTCAACGAAAATGAGCCGGATGGACTCAATTGATATAAATGCAAAATGTTTAGGGCTAAATTGGTCAAATTGAAATATTTATGACTAAATTTGTACTAATGTAATATTTTTAAAACTGTTTTGGTACTTTTCCCGCATAATTAAAGAACTAGCTTCTTAGCCAGTGCTAAGCACGAACGATTCACTTAGATCTTTTGTGTTTAAATAAAAACAGGTGATTATTTTGAGTACTTCTATTCATTTAAAGGATTATGTATCTACTATTGTGATTTTTTGCAAAATTAGCCTATTCAAATAATTGACGCTGTGTAAAATCGCTTTGCAATACAATTCTATTGCGCTTTAGCCATTGGTAGTCAAAGCACTCCAAAGATACAACACATGTTAAGGGGTTCACCATACGATCTCTTTGGTTACCACACTTTTATTTTTCTGAAAAAGTATTAAAAAATTTATAAACCTATTACATTGGTATTATTTTAGTCCTAAACTTTTCAATTGGGCCAATTTAATTCTAAAGTTTTTGCATTTGTACCAATTGAGCCTATCTAACCAATTTTGGTCGGAAAGTACTAACATTGATACTGGTCTTCCTTTGTAAACGACTAGCATTGATAGGGACAAATTTTAAAACTTTTTAATTTTTTTTTTTGATTTTTTTTACTCATATGATTCCATGTAATTCCATGCATGTTGATAACCTCCTCACATATACTCTCTACCACTTGAGTAGCTCCCCTTTACCGCTTGTGTAGCTTATGCTCAACCCTACCCATGGATTTTCTTCAAACCACTCTCATGGCTATCCTGATCATACCCGCAGGAAGAGGTGCATTGTCTCCACCCAACCCTCCACTTGATTTGTGCAAGTACTAACTCTCTTCCACCTGCTGGCCTGCCCTAGGCTCTTCCCTGGTGTAGCCCTTGTTGCCTTTACCTGCGAAATGGAAGCTCTACCACTTCAGAACCTAGAGGTCATGCTCCCTTGGAGATTCCCCCTCTCCGTGTGCTGAGCTTTTCCCTTGCGATGCGGACTAGTTTGGTGTGAGCTATAACACCTCGCTACTTTGCTCAACCCCTTGTTGACAGATTGAACCTTGTTGGAACCAACACCTACTAAAGGAAGCACACCAACCCACACACTGCAACTAATGGAAGAAGACAATGCCGCCTTCCAACGTTTGGAAACCCTTTGCAACAAGCTCAATAAGCTCCTGCATAAACAAGAATTAGAAATTAGGGACGAAGACTTCTCTGAGGAAAAATTAGGGGAATGCTGCTTCTCCCAAATGGGCCAACTATACCAAAATCTCAGCCTTAATCACCAAGCCCTACTTACAGCTATGAAAAAGGCTTGGAGAATGGACAACGTTGTTATGACACCCCTAGAGCATGGTGTCTTCTATTTTAACTTCAATAGTGAGGCGGACCAACAAAAAGTGCTTAAAGGGTGACCATGGTACTTCTCTAACCACCTACTCTTACTAAAGGCATGGGAACCGGATATGCCCCCTCATTGCTATAAATTCACAACTTGTGCCTTCCGGGTGCAAATTTTGGGACTCTCTATTGAATGGAAGTCTTAGGGCATTGTGCAAAAGATTGCTAGCAAGATAGATAAAGTGCTAGAAGTTAAGGTAGAAGAAAAATGCCCGGTTCCCTAGTGTGTTGGGAAAGCCAAAATCGAGTTTGATGTACACATGGATCTAATAGTAAGGCAATCAATGACTCACGGCGACAAGAAAATTTGGCTGGACTTTAAATATGAATGGCTTCCTTTCTATTGCTACTCTTATGGCAAATTGGGTTACCATGCTACCCTATGCAAAACTATCCCATATGTTGAAGCGAATTTCAATACTAAAATGGGCAGCTGTTATGGAAACTGGCTGCGCGTAGAAGTCCCGGACCACAACCCATTTTGGGATGTTTTTTATGCTAATAAACCCTCTGAAGATGGCATGAATGAAACAACAATGGTCCAGGACACACAGGACCAGCCATCCACCACAATAGTGCTGAAGGATGTGGGCTAGACAAGCCCCTACAAAACTAGAACCAGTTTGGGCCAAGGGATTGCCTGCCCACACACAGAGACCAGATGCGAGCAGACCAACAAATCCCAGCATCAAAATGTTGGTAAAGAAGTCCTACTGCTCCCAACACCACCCAAGGCCCAAGCTATCTCACTAAAAAACAAAAGAGTGCAAGGGCCCAAAAACACCCTTTGGCAAGAAGCAAAGACGTTTTAAGCCCCTACAATTATAAGACTATTAGCATTGATTGGTTGGACGAATCCCAACTCATGGAAACTCCTATAGGCATGACCAACGACTTTTCTGACCGGGCTATGGTGGCTGGCCCTAAAAAGCCACCTGGGGAAAGATGAAAATCCTATGCTGGAACTGTCAAGGGGTGGGTACACCCTTGACAGTTCAAGAGCTACAAACCCTTGTGGCTTTGTATCAGCCCGTCGTGGTTTTCTCGATGGAAACTAAAAATCAATAACCACTTCTTCAGAGAATAAAGAGGAGACTGAATTTTACCCATTGCGAAGTCGTCAACTCGAGGGGTATGACTGGCGGGATGGCCTTATTTTGGGATAATCGAGTGGAACTACAACAAGAGGCGCAATTAGAGCATTTTGTGAATATCACGTGTAAGAATTGTGAAGATGGTAAAACCATGCAAATCACTTTCCTTCATGCTCCTTACAACCTAAACCGAAGATTAGATGTTTGTGACAAAATATGCCAAATAAGTTCTTCAACCAGGCTATCTTGGGTATGTATTGGGGATTTTAATGAAGTCATATTCCACTAGGAAAAGAAGGAGGCATGTTTCGCTGACAAGTCCCGCATGACAACATTTTGGGAGTTGCTAAACGATTGCTCTCTAATGGATATGGAAAGCAAAGGTTGTTCTTTCACTTGGTCTAATAACAGGGAGGGGTTGGTAAATATCAAGGAACGGTTGGACAGGGTCCTTTGTACTGTTGATTGGAGGATTTTGTACTCGAAAACGAAGCTTTTACCTTACCAGCTCTAGGATTTGACCAAAGTCCTCCAATTCTCTCCTTGCAAGCTGATAGGGTGAAATGGAAAAAAGAGTTCAAACTTGAGACCTTTTGGCTTGAAAAGGTTGAATGTAAAGAGGTTATCAAGGAAGCTTGGGGATTGATACAACAACAGGAACGAATGCTCCCCCAAAAACTACGCACAGTGGCTATAGCACTAACGGAATGGAGCAAAAGACTTTTCCTAACAGGCAGCGAAAAATCGATCAACTAAAATAGGACTTACAATCCCTCATTAACAACAATAGCTATCCTAAGGAGAGAACAAAAGTCAAGGGTATTAAAGGAGAAATATAAGCACTATATAGGCAAGAGAAGATGTACTGGGGGCTAAGATCGCAGATTCAATGGCTTAAGTGGGGTGACAGGAACACTAAATTCTTCCATGCCACCACAATCCAATGCAGACAAAGAAATAGGATCTCCATGATCAGAATTGCGGGTGACAGCTGGATTTCTACACTTGAACAAATCAAACAAACTGTCGCGGCCTATTACCAAGAGCTATATCAATCGGAAGGCCATAGGGATTTTCTGCCAATCCTTGAATAGTGCACAAGAGTGGTGATGGATGAGATGAATATGCTGGTGGTGGTTAAAGTTTCGGAAGAAGAGATCAAGACAACAACCTTTCAAATGGGGGTTGAAAAGGCCTCGGGACCCAACGGACTCAATGGCCTATTCTACCAATAGAATTAGGAAAGCCTAAAGGAGGACATCATTATGGAAGTTAAAGATTTTTTCAAAACAAACTACATACTTCCAGAGCTCAACAAAACCAGCATATCTCTAATCCTGAAAACCCAAAATCTTGAATCGTTGGACCAATATCGGCCTATTAGTTTATGTAATTTTGGGTATAAAATCATTGCAAAAGTGATGGCCAACAGACTCAAGCCAATGCTCCCCAGGTTATTGTAGAAGAACAAAGTGCCTTTGTCGATGGGAGATGCATCCAACACAACATATATATGGTCCAAGAGGTCCTACATCAAATCCGAACAAGGAAAAGAAGAAGGAAATTCCAGGCCGTCCTAAAGTTAGACATGAAAAAAGCCTATGATCATGTCGAATGGGACTTTCTTGAGGCTTGTTTACTGAAAATGGGTTTTCATGCATGGTGGGTAATGCAGCGTGTCATGATTGTATCCTTAAATGTGAAGGTCAATGGTGAGCCCCTAACCTTTTTTCAACCATCCCTTGGTATTAGACAAGGGGACCCTCTATCCCCCTATTTATTTATTGTGGTGGCCAACGTGTTGTCGACACTAATTGGGAAAGTAGTGGAGGATCGAAGTATCAAGGGAATCAAACTTAACAGATGGTACCCTACCCTCTCCTACCTCCTTTTTGCTAATGACTTGATCTTTTTCTTGGATGGGACGGTTCTGAAATGCCAAAATGCGGCTTTAGTTCTAAATTAGCATTGCATGGCCTCGAGACAAGAAACAAATTTGAACAAATCGGGGGTCCACTTCAGTTGGGATTGCCCCCAGAACCTAAAGAGGAATATGGCGTAAGCATTGAGGGTGCCGATCATAAAACAAATGGGGAAATATCTAGGTATATCTTTAGATTGGGGAGCATCGAAAAAGCACATATTTGCATGGATACTAGGGCAAGTTAACATGAAATTGGAAGGTTAGAAAGAAAAATTGATCTCCTAAGCAGGCAAAAAAATCCTTCGTAAGTCAGTGGTGTAAGCCATACTACAATATGCTATATCAGTTTTTAAAATTCCCGTATCAATTTGCAAGGCTATTGAGTAGAAGATATCACACTTCTGGTGGAAAACTAATGAGCAAAGAGCTATCATTCATTAGAAGCGATAGGAGGTGCTTAAATCAAGAAAAGACAAGAGGGGGGGGGGGGTGGTTTGGGGTTCCATGACCCCTCGGATTTCAACAAAGCCCTATTGGCTAACTAGGCGTGGCGGCTGAGCACAAATCTAAACTCCTTATAGGGGCGACTATGCAAGGGACTATATTTTCCTTTCAAAGATATTTGGCATGCTAGTAAAAGTCAAAAAAATTTTGGGGCTGGCATAGTCTGCTTGCTGGCAGAAATGCTATGTCCCCTACTATGAGGTGGACAGTTGGTGATGGGACTAAAATAAAAACTAGGGAGGGCAGGTGGCTCTTGAAAGGGATCATTAATGGCATGGCTAACAAGAATGAACCTCTACTTGTGTCAGGGTTCGTATCCCCAACAAAAGAAACTTGGAAGCTACCACTTCTACAGGAATACTTTGACGACCACACAGTCCGGGAAATTTTGGCAACCCCTCTAAACCCACAATCAGGACAAGATGCCCTCATCTGGACAGGAATACACGCTGGCCACTATACAGTTCAAAGCGGGTACATGGTCATTTAAAGCATCCATAGCAGAACAGTCCCCAAATACAGCTTCAACATCATACACCCCCTAGCAGATTATGGAATAGCATATGGCACATACAAGTCCCACCCAAAATCAATTTTTTCCTATGGACGCTATGCCAAAATACCCACCTAACAAAAGACGATCTGTTTAAGAGGAACATATTACCTAATCCCCTATGTCCGCTGTGCCAAGAATGCTGCGAAACTGTCGAATACCTGTCTCCTCTGCCCTTGGACAAATTCAGTGTGGGCGCACCCCAACATTCGCATTTAGACATCCAGCCTCAGTTTAAGTCGCATTGAAGAGTGGCTAATGGATATAGCGCGGAAAAAAGGCTTACCAGCCTTGGTGCAAGTGGCGTTGATTTTGTGGGAAATCTGGAAGGCTTGGAACGCAGCAGTATTCTAGCACCGGAATTTGCACGCCGGCGAGGTTTTGGACACAGCATCATTAGCGCTTTAGAGCTTCCACACCTGGATCCTAGTAGGTAGCAATTCCAGAACTTGCAGAAACCAAATCAGTAGATGGCAACCTCCACCAATGCATGCTTTCAAGATCAATACAAATGGAGCTTACTGACTTGGCAACACCATGGGCTTGGTTGCTTGGCTTTGTCGAGATTTCGCCGGTCGGTTGTTGCACAAAGGCGCCAGATCGGTTCTGGCGTCCTCCCCCCTTCTGGTTGAGGCCTGAGCGCTCTTTGGTGCCCTTGATTTCCTCTATTCCCGATGCATGCTTTCAAGATCAATACAAATGGAGCTTACTTACTTGGCGACACCATGGGCTTGGCTGCTTGGCTTTGTCGTGACTTCGCCGGTCGGCTGTTGCACAAAGGCGCCAGATCGATCCTGGCGTCCTCCCCACTTCTGGTTGAGGCCTGAGTGCTGTTTGGTGCCCTTGATTTCCTCTATTCCCGACCAAATTTCCCCATAGCTGAGGGATGTAGTCTCTTCCCCTCCTCAAATGATGTCGTTCTCTTAGAGACCGACTGCCAGATTTTAGTTGAAGCCCTTGTCCATCATCAACAGCTCACATGGGAGGCGCAGGTACCTATCCAGAAATGTAAGATTTTTCTGTCGCGTCTACCCAATATTCAAGTTGTCTTTTGTCATCGTGAGGTTAATGCCACTGTAGATTGGGTCGCGAAAAATCATAGGAAACAATGTTTACCCTTGAATTGGGTCCAATCCTCACCTGTCTATCTTTGGAACCTACTATGTACTGATGCCCATCTCTTGGGCCCCCTACTTTGGGCTAAATTAATGAAAAGTTCTATTTTGACCAAAAAAATAAAAATTCCATCATGCATATATTGCATGTGATGTGTGTATAACAACGTTATGTCCTCATGTATTATGTGATTGCAAGGATTTTCGTGGCATGTCAAAGCCACACCAACATAATTAAGGGAAAAATTACAAAAAAAAGTCTTAAAGTTATTACATCGGTATCAATTTTGTTCTAAACCATTCAATTAAACTAAATCATTCCTAAATATTTTGTATTTGTACTAATTGAGTTTGTCTGGACAATTTCGGTTTGAAATCGCTGACGTGGACCTTAGCCATTCTATGTGACGTGATCAGCACTGATGTTGAAATTTTTAATAATATTTTGACATTTTATAATTTTTTTATGGTTTTTCGTCCTTTATCTTTCCTTCTCTTTATTTATTTTTTGGGCTGAGGACCAACGACCCTCATCGGCACTAGGTAAGGGCCATGGCAGCCACAGGATCCCCTTGCCTTCTTAAGCTTTAATAATAGTTTTTTAGTCTAAATAAAAAATAAATAAATTTGCCCAATTTTGAAAATAAAAACTTCATTTCTAAATGTCTCGTGATCTTCAACCAATTTTGTGCTTCAATATAATTACAGGAATGATTGCTGTAGCTTGTTTTGCTAAAAATTGAATTTCATAATATAAGTATTGTAATATTCAAGCTCTTGTTGATTGGACCCCACTTGGGTTTTAAAAAGAAAAGAAAAAAAGAAAAGGAGAGTTGAAAAGTAAAAAAGGAGAAGGAGAGAGAATGTGGGGTTCACTCCCACTTACGGAAGCCGAACTAGTTTGAAAGAAAGAAAAAGAGAGGAAGGGGAAGAGAGGGAAAGAAGAAAAGGGGTTTCGCATGTGCATGTTGCGAAAGCCTTGCAAAGCCGACTTGACCATTTTACACAATACCTGGTGAGTACACATGCCCCTTGTTCCTCCAGTCGAAGCATTTTTCCGATTTAGAGCTTAAACTTGGAATATTGTAAATATTGAGCGACGAAGTCCGATTTTTGAGTTGTTGAGCTGTTAAAATTTATAAGAATGATAGTTTAGGATGTCATAGACTCGTAGGATTTTACGGAATTGGATTTGAGCTTGAGATTTATCAGAAATGAAATTTCAAACTTTTTCGCGATGGTGAATAGTACGCGTGCGGTCACGTTGAGGTCTAATTTCGTCGATTTCAGCTCAAAATTGGGTTGTCCAACTTGTGGGTCTTCTAGTGCTTGGAATTATCTTCATTTTGATTGTAAGATTGCTTGGATTGAAGTTCGGATAAGAAAGTTTTGGCATAATTGAGTTTCACGCTCAAACCTTGTATTGTGAACGGCTTTGAATAATCGCTTCGGATTGGTATTTGTTAATGCCGCAAGTTTGACGATACAAGTACCATTTTATTAGGTCATAGGCAACAAGGTGAGTGGTACTATATTTTCTTTGAATTTGTAAAATTCATGTTGAGAAAATTCTATAGATTATATATAGTATGTGATTATGAAATGACATGGTTACTGTATAAAAGTTGGATCAAGCATGTATTACTTTTTAATTGTTTATAAAGGTTTGGAAATGATATTATGCAAAGTATTGGAAGGAAAAATATATTTGTAATTGCTTTGCAAATGGTTTAAGGAAAAGTATGTGAATGACTTGAGAAATGGTGGATGACGATGTTGCAAAAATGTATTTGCTTGGTTTATGATATTGATTTATGAATTAGATTTCTTATATTAGAGGATGATTATTTTGCTCATTATTGCTGTGAGCCCATTGATAGGCATGTTGGTATGCATACCGGATTTAGGATATCCTTTTGGGCCGAGCTACTAGCATTATAGGTGGAAATATTGCCGAAGGGGGAATCTTGGTTGCCTTGTCACAAAACGTTGTGTCGTGACCATGGTAAGAGATTGAGCAATAGATTGGTCAATTGATGGACCATTAATGTGTGATTTTTGAATGTAGATCTTGACCATTGATTCTTGTATCGTGATGGTGGTTTAAATGAGTTTTCATATAAGTAGGAAAGTATCTCTTATATGATTTATTACATACTTTATATATTAGATTGAGTTATAAAATTCTGGTATTGCTTTGAATTCATGCATAGTACTTGCTCGATCTACTTAGAAGATATGTACTACTTGCTGAGCTTGTGATTGCTCACATCTCTTTCCCAATATTTCCAGGTTCTTAGTTAGTAGTTAGTAGAGTAAGAGCGTTTTTGTTGGGACTTTTGGGAGTTGGACCTTTTGTGGTTAGAGGCCGCGTGGGCAGTCGTGTCACCTCCATCCCTGTTGGATTTGGGGTGTGACAAGTATAAAGTGTAAGTAAAAGAAAAATGTATTGTTAGTAATCCTGCAAGTATTGAAACCATTAAAAGAACGCCTAATAACTTATTATGTACTGTACAAAGTATTTGAAATACAAGAAAGAAATACCATTCGGGTAATATTTCCAAAAGGAGTTGCAAATGGATTAGTGGGTTCTTAGCTTAGATTTGGGCAAGGGCCGTGATGCCCTCGTTAGCCCTTTTGCCCCCTCTCCCTAAGAAAAAAAGAAAGTAAATAGAAGTAAAGAAAAAAGAAAAAAAGAAAATTATAAAATTCCAAAGAATTATTGAAAAGTGTTCTCATTGATGTCGACCATACCATATAAGATAGCCGACATCCACATTAGCAATTTTCGACCAAAATAAAATACAGATTTGGGGGTAGGTGTCAATTAAAGAGTGGGACACATGTTGACTCCTTAGAGGCTCCCTCTCACTTACATTATAGATGGCAAGGTTGAGTTATGATGATTGGAAACCCCTCATCTCTTAAAGTAGAAGGAAGATCTAAATGAGTAGAGTTTAGTTTCTCAAAGAAGTGCTAGTCTTATTAAGACTGGTTCACAAATAGCAAGTGTATTTAAACAAGTAGCCCATAGCTAATGCCTAATAAGACTCTGATGTATATATTAATCAGTAAATCGATTTTATAAACTGATCTTAATACACAGAATTAAATTCTTCATAGACACTGAGATCCGTATGCTCTTATATTATCCCACGGGTAAGATTATTTGCTATGCCCCGTGTATATGAATTGAGACAATAAGCATGGTCCAAAAATAGGCACCAATCAATTATCCCAGTGGCTTTCTATCCTTTAGTTGCAAGCATGGTATCACCTGCGTAATGTCAATAGAACAAATGTCGAGTGTACTTTGAATAGTTTTATCAAGACTTCTTTACTAAATGACATGACAAACATTCAATGGGCGGTTAAAAAGTGTGCAAGAATGTAACGTTGCCGATGTTATCATACTCAGTGGACATTCATAAGCTTGGTCACATGTCTTTTCATTCATGACAATAGTTGAAATACACGAATTGAGATGGCACTTAGGAAAGAAGAAAAGTAGGACAAAAAAACTAACAAGACAAGGAACCGCTGCAATTGTGAACCTAGCATGAAGAATCATGCATAACCTCTGCAACTGCTACAAGGTGGTGAATAACAATGGCCCATGTTTGGTTTGAGAAAAGAGTCTTCAGATTTCTAGACCAAGTGTTTTGGTAGTTGAAGTTGGAATTTTTCATTAGGAGTGAAAAGACTGGTCGAAGCCATGCAAGCGAGAATTTACCTCTTCAATGCCTGTGTTGGTTGTTGCCCCTCGTTTTGTAGACTGCATAAGCCACTAATGTGGGAACTGAAAGGCTGTACCCCGGAAAATTTACAAACGGATTCATCTCGTAAGCTTTCATAAGAGCTCTGCAGTTCTGTAATGGGAAATGATAAAGGGAGAAGCAACAATTAACACAAAGGTTGGGCTGAAACGATTGACTGTAATTGATCTGTATGCTTCTGGATTGTACTACTACATGATCAATTCACACCTTTTTCAGAAGCTTGGGCAATCGAGAAGCAAGAGAGTATTTTATAGACATTCAAAGCATGCATCTGAGGGTCTCACATCATATAAACCTCTAAACCAAAACAAATCATCCAAGAAATATCCTGGAATATCTTTATATAACCAGGTAATGCGAACCATGTGATGTGCGTGACAGTTTTGTTGTAGGACCACATGTCAAAAACTTCTCTAAGAAAATTCCGAATACAATGAAAGGCAGGTGTAATGGCCAGACTGAGTGATAGACTACTAATAAACCAAGCCAGAGCATTAAGGACAAACCATCATTTCTGGAAGGACAGTGAATGTCAACTTTAGAAACCCTCCATTCAACTTTTACTCAGATTAACTTCTCATGTAACTCTCTAGGCTAATCTCTTCATTCAATTTAATAGAGTCCAAAAACCCTCTATGATGCTTTTTTTTCATGAGATCACATAAGCCATTTGTTTCATTCAATTTCAAGTAGGTCATTTGCAGAAACTTACCATAAAATGCTTGCAACAGACTGCTAAGCAAACCACCACAAGAAGTTTCCGCAACCAACGGTCTCTAATCGTGGGAACCAGTCTCTTAATTCCTGGCTTATCATGCTTTAGCGATCTCTTTTTCTCCTGACCATAATCATCTTTCTTTTTCCCAGCAGTGGAGCATATATGCTGATAAAAGCATCTTTCAGCAGCCAAAGCTCCACAAACCAGTATCACTGGCAATACCACAGTGACAAGATGAGGAAGAACAATTACCATGACATCTGGAAATCCCACAAGCTCATGTTTTTCACCTAAATGGATGTCCTTGACAACCCAACCCTTGTAAGTCATATATCCCATTCCACCGTCATTAAATATCTGGCCGCTTAACCAAGGGAACAAAAGAAGGAAGAACAGGTACCCCAAAATGCCAAACCATAACCCACGAATATTGCAGAGCTCCTGCAAAAACCATGCTATACCACCCACAATGCCTTTACTAGTGGCAAATCTCATGTATGAGTACTGCTTCTTCAGGAATATTTGGAGTGCTTTTGGGATAAGGAGAATAGAAAACATAAAGCACATGGCAGACCAGAATAAAGGGACATATAAGCCAGCCCATTGACAACCCATGACAAAAAACTCCTTCCATGTCCACGAGACTTGAGCAGCAAGACCATTAATGGAAAATGGCCTTAATTCTGTCAAACTTGATTTACCAGCCATGTCAATAGCTTCGATCTGAAGCCAATATCTATTGGGTGAAGGGTCCTCAAAGGCCCTGTAATTCCAGGGAGCACTGTAGAGATTCCCCCTAGAGGCATTACCCTCATGCTTAATCATATTTGCTTCCATGACAATGTGTAGATCTCCATCTCTGGAGTCATATACTCTAGCCACAACTGACGTGATTGGGGAAACTGAAAACACCAGAGCTCTAATTGTTTCATAAGATGAAGGAACCATATATTGGCATTCATACCTGTGATGGGACAAAGATGTGGACATAAATCGTGAATCTAGTGGAAATGTGGGCAGAACAATAGTTTCTTTGACTCCTGAATTTAAGTCAAAATCCAGGTATGAAACATGACCACTATCAATGGCCAAAATACGCATGGCTTGACTCTTTCTCCAGTCACCCATCTCCCATTCCCAGAATTCTTCGGATGGGGAGGCTCCAAGAGAACAATTCTGATCCGGTAAAATAGGCATTTGGTGAATGTTTAGCTGGAACCATTCATGCAGAAAAGAAAGGCGATCACTTGACTGGTGATGACGCTTCAAATTCTTGCCAAACTTTGTGTGGAGATGCCCGCAGAGATAAGCAGATAGTGAATGTCTGAGAAAAATATCTCTCAAGCTCTTCCCTGAAGATGAGACAGCTGAGAATGAAAGTGGGAAATGCCCGAACGATATCTTGGTTACTGGTTTAGTGGTCAGTGAATCCCACTGCGAAAGCTCGGAATCCAATTCAGCTAAGAGCTGATCAGTGGGATGGCCAAAGAGATTAGTTGGGCCTCGCGTGCCCACAGACATTGTGCTATCCAATCCCACAAACAAGTGTTTCCACTCCCCTGCCTTGAACAAATCGATCCGTAAACAGGGTAGACAACAAAATTTCATTTTGAAGAACACAAGTGTTGGAATTACGACCATGATAAAAAAAAACCAATACTAATTCTGGAACTAAAGCAAAGAATCTCATCAAATAAGAGTCACTTTTGGGAGGCACAAAGGGGGGCCAGGGCTAAATTCAAGATTTAGCTAATCCTAACGTATCACAAGAAAGGGAAGGAACTACGCATACATATGAACTCGCCACAGGAAAAGAACACAGGAACAACAGGCGGCGGCGGTGCTACTGAATACCAAAACCCAAGTGACGGGAAAAATGTCGAGCTGAAACAGACCTGAAGGGTGACGCTGTTGACGTTACCGGTTCTACCCAATTGGGCATTGATACTGTACTTGGAGAAGAAGTCGAGCGAACCGCCCTCGACGTCGACGCCGAAGTTGTCGTGATTCCCTCTGAGATCGTAGAAGAGGCTCTTGTCGAGACCGCTCCGCCTCACTACGTCCTCCATCACGTCCCGGTACTCCAACCACTCCTCCTCATTCAGCTTCATGGTGAGCAAATCCTCGCTCTTCCCATCTGCTACAAAACCCGGAATCAGTCAGCGGCCGTGAGTCGAACAAATTGGAAGAAGAAAAGAGGAGCCGCACCGGCGGCGGTAGATCAAGGGAACGACCGGTGAGATCGCCGGTGATGAGGACGATAGACGGATTGATGAGGGAGAGAGCAGGGGCGACGTGGGTCTTGAAGTGGACCGCTCGGAGAGGGTGGTGGACGCTGAAATGGAGGTCGGAGAGCTGGACTACCCACACCACCGACGCTGGAGCACCCTTCACCTCTATCACTCTCCGACCACTCGCAGCTTCAGATAGATGAAGAACCAGAAGTGGAAGAAGAAGAAGAAGAAGAAGAGCGGCGTTGCGCCGCCGTATCCAGGAGAAAACCACCATCTCCGCCGGCTGCGGAGAGACGACCGATCGATTGCTGCAGCGGCGATCAAATGCCCCTCACGTCACGGCGATAGCTTAATTTCACCGCCTGTATCTGTCTACTCCGGTGGTAAGGAATCGAGAAAAAAGGAAAATAAGTGTTTTGTCCAAAAACTTTAGAAAAATACAATTAAATTATATGACTTGTTATAAAGTGTAATTGAGTTTTAAAATTTAAAATTTTTTTAAAAATAGAATAAAATCATAAAATTTGTCGAATTAATCCACATAAGTCATTTTGTTGACTGGTAGTTTTAAGACTTAATTACATTTTCGTGATTAATTTTAGAGTTAGATTGTATTTTTAAAAGTTTTGAAACTCAATTGCAATTTTTTGATAAGTTTTAGGATTTAATTCTTTTTGAATCACTCCTGTGACATGTTTCAAAACTTCTAATATACTTATCCCAAAAAAAAAAAAAATTAACACCTTGAATTTCATAACTATTTAGTTAGTGAGGACATGGCCTAAACCTAACTCGGGATGGGAGGTTTTTTACTTATATAAGCTCTGGCTTTACTTTTATGTATGAGCTTTGTTCATGAAGTAACCGGATGCAAAAGCATCGTGTAAACACTCAAGCCTCATTCATGTTTTGTTGATCGAAACAACCCATTCCTCATTCCTACTAGAAAAGATTGATTTCCATTGTAGTTTGACGCTAAAGGTTCAAGTTGAAGATGTCGATTCTTCAAGCTAGTTGTTGATTCAATGAATAAGTTGTCGATATAATGGTTGTTGCTTGGCAACCTAGATGCCAATTTCAGAGGTTGATATTGACTGTGAGACTTTTAATTGATTACCTAGCAATTGGAAGTTGTTTTGACCAATGTCTATGATTGTTTGATGATTTATGATGACTATTAGGCTTCCAAGACTAAAGCACAAATTTGAAGTTTTTTTATGTGTTTCAATGTATTTTCTTGTTTCTAGGTCTTTATTGTGTTTTTTTAGCTCCTATGTCTTTAATATTTAGGTAGTTCCTATGTCTTTAAAGGTTTGGCTATTTCTTATACTTTAAGTTCTCCATAAAAAGAGGTGTAATTGCATTTGTGTGGATAAGTCGTAAATATTGAGAACATATGAGATTTTCATCTATATGAGCAAACATGTATCCCTATTTTTTATCCCTGAGAAGTTGATTATTACTCAGTGAAAAAAAAAACCTTTTTAAACTTGATTGGTGGTTTTCCTTTAGGCCTTGTAGTGACTTATTTTATCATAAAATCTTTTATTATTAGTGAGTTGTTTGGCCTTTAAATCTCAGTAGTGAATTTCATCTATCCTAATTTTTATCCTTAATTAGTGGTGTGTCCTTTAGTTCTTGGTAGTGATCATATTCTGTCTTTTTTTACTCAAATATATCCTTCATTTATCATACATCATTCTACTATCAATCAAAAAAATTGCCCTACATTAAATTGATATCATATTTCAAAGCTGAATTTGTGTTGAATGATTCATTTCCGATATCCATCTTGTATTAAAAAATAATGAATGATATAGTTTTAAGAGGTTTGACTTTAGAGCAAGCACATAACAAAATGGGAGATTGTGCTATAGAAAACCTCAAAAGATAAATGAAGTGAGTTCTCAATCTCTGAAAGAATTTGGCGAGACAGGAAGAATGAGAAAGACCTATTAATTAACCATATCGTGATGATTTAGGTTCTTGTCAAAACTTTAGAGATGAATCTTACAACACTAGATGTAACTCTAATAATTAGGATTATCAAATTAGAGGAAAAGAAGAAGGCATGAGGAGTATGAACGAGAAATCAAAGTAGAAGGGTTAGATTTTGAAGGGAACCTTAATCCTAATGATTTTAGCGACTGGCTCTTTGACATCAAATGAAATTTTAAGTTCCACTCATATTCGGACCAAAAAAAATGCAGAGTTGTTCTCAAGTTTAAGAAATGTAGATTCAGAGAGTTTGAGAAGGGAAGAATCAAATTGAATCTTCAAGCATTGGGCAATGGATAAATTTTCCACCGTGGAAAAAGCAAACTGATGCAGAATTGTTGCTTATCTTGACCACACACAAAAGACATGATATATAATAAACATAATTAGACACATAATGGAGCGACAACATAATATGTCCAATTACTTGAAGGCTTTTTGGCTATGAAGCTAACCAAATAGAGTATTGCAACTGTGTTTTAAGGAACTAAAGTTCTTGGTTCAATCAATATTTGTGGTCAAATACTGTTTCTACTAAATATGAGTATTCTTAACCTAATCTGGTTGGTTAAGTTTGAGGAATGTGGTTGAGGCTCATGTAAAATTTGTCTTTGGTTAAAGCTTATCAATGCTTCAAATATGTATTTTTTTTTTGTTCGAAAAATCTGTGTTGATGTTATGGTGATGACTTGATAGTAATACTTTGCCTTATATGTGAATAGAAGTTCATTAATTGAAGTGCATACAAGATATTTGATGAAATGTTTAATATAATCAAAATACTTGTTTTTTGAAGGATATAAGTTCAATATCCATTTTGTTCAATGTTTTGCTCTCATAATATGATTGTCTCATCTTCATGTACGTATATGGCTTTTTTCATAATTAAATCGAGAGTCAATTTTGTTGACCAAACTATAACACAACTTGTCGAAGATATATTACTTATAGTTATGTGACACCCTAGAACGTTACTCACTAATACGTGCTCTTTCATTTCTTTCCTTTTAATTTACGCAAATGGAAGCCAAGTGAAAATGTGAGTAATATAATATATCACTTTGATTTTGTATTAATATATATGATTTATTACATTCTTGTCACTATTCACACTATTCCTTTTTACACCAAAAGACTATTAACAAATGTCGGGGGGGGTCAAAAAGTATCTATTTACTCTACCCGGCAACTTCATTTTGTCCAAAAAAATTCCATAACCCATGGTAACTCACTTATCTACTTATCATTATCGTTGTCATATCCAAATTACAGGAGTCCAAAAAGATCACCATAAGGGAGGTTCACAACCTCGGGATTGCCTTCGAAGTGAATAAACGTCCCGTAATGTACAATAAGTGAAACGTTCATGCTAAATATATGAAAAATAATGGAATGAGTGCATGCTTAGTAAGAGAAATAACAAAATTCTATGTTACGCAATCCACCTATCACATGGTCATAAGATTAGTTCAAAACAAGCAAAGATAGTTTGCACAAGTGTAGACTCGGCACTTGTAGATTAAATTGGACAATATCATATCATATATAAGAATTCAAGCATGCATCACAAACACAAAACCACACCACCGCATACAACTCAATCCAAGCATGCATCATGAACATCTGAGCATGCATTATAAATACAAAACCATACAACTGCACACAACCTCACATGTCTTATTTCTTAGATTTTTATCTGATATTTTTCCTCACCTGACTCACAAATTTACACCCGTTTTTTGTCCAGTCCATGCGGGTCACTTTCAGTTTGCTATCCAAACTTCTATAGTTCGCTGTCCATGAGTATCTCACTCTAAGGCATCTCAATTTGCTGTTTGAGAAATCCAAGGTTCATTGCCCTTAAGGGTATGCGAACTCCCCTAGGGCATCATCAGTTCGTTGTCTGATGATTATTTCTTAATATTAATTCATTTCATACAATCAATGCAATTTATTTCGAATTATTCACATTAACAAGCTAAATTCATTGTCAAACCATAAGCTAGAAAATTGCGTCACCATATAATATCACATATTTCAGCATGCCTTTCATGCCAAACTACATGAACATCCACAGTTCACTTCAAAATCAACATGTATTGGGAACTCGGGGCTAAAAATTTAGCACCATCTCATGGCACAATACTTCTAGATTCAACCACACGATCATGCACATCCATACAATTTATGTATTACATTACACAGACAACACACCACAAGCTAAGCATTAAAATTCACTAAACACACCATATTTTCTATGGATTCTAGGACAAACTTGAAATATAGCATAATTTCTACAGTCTTTAGAATAACCGTGAGCCTTAAGACCATTTCTCATCTAAATCTAGTTGCAATAAGTCAAACAAATCAAAGACGGATTGGTTTCACATGCATGAACAATTCTTTACATAGTTTCAACAACTAAGAGTTTAAAGAGTTGTCATGGCTAAACTATACTCATTCTCCAAGAAGCAAGAAGATCAAACGGCATTGAACTTAGTAATTTCACTTACTTATTAGCTTGATTTGGATAACCAAACCTCAACATACTTGAGTGCTTAATCTTTGAGAGCTCTCGGTGAAGAAAATTGAGAAAAAAAAATGAAGTGTGTAATGGTGAGAGGAGGTTTGAGAAAGAGAGAGAGAGAGAGAGAGAGAGAGAGAGAGAGAGAGAGAGAGAGAGAGATGTCAAGCCCCTTTTAGCTCAATCTTGAGTGTGATGATCATCAAGAACACTCGGTTCATCCTTACTTGTGGTTTAACACTTGTGATGATCCTTGAAGACAATTGGTGTACTTCACTAGACACTTGTGTTCCATGATAAGGCTAAGGTGCCAAGATTAATGGACAATTGTCTACTTTTATTCATGATTTGCATTCTAATTTTTGAAATTTAGAATAATTGAATTGCCAATAATGGCCCTAGATTTTTGGCCATAAAGGGGATTAGGTATCTAGTTCTAAATATCACTTATGTGAACATTTCTTTTATGTCACATTATTATAATTAACATGCACAATAAATTTTTTGATTTTTAAAGTCATTGAATCATTGGTGATGATACCAAACAATATGTTTAATTCTAATAATCTCTAAAAAAAAGATTGAGGGATTGTCCGATCTCATTATATGACCTAGTATCACTATTTAGTAACTAGTGTCACCCATTCTAATCATATCAATGCTGACATTGATTCACAAACTCATTTCATGTTGTTCGCACCTTGAGCATAAACTATTTCATTCAAGTTCCGTACTTAATAATAATGATATCGAACTCCATAGTCTAAATATAATTATAGGATAAGAAAAAATTAAGATGTCACAAGTCATGCTTGAATCAAGTCAGGTTATTGCTCTTTTTAGTATTAATGTAGAAATCGTATTTCATAGTTCTCAAAAAACCGTGAACAAGATTGACCAATTGAGTAGTTGCTCATGTGGTTGATTTTTCTATGCTTTATCTATATTGTGTTTTTTTATTTATTTCCATATTCTAGCATGTACAAGTGATAGCACAAAAAAAATTGTTGGTTTGGGACCACGAAAATATACATTTATGTCATGTTCGCAGAGTGTCAACAACACAAGCAAATCGGATCACACTCATGTCATGTTCGTAGTAGAATCTCAAGGTTGAATTGGGTAACGATTGCATTATGGGTGTAGTATTTGGACTTTGACTTTGTCAAAAGTAAAAGACAAAAAAAAAGAATAAAAGGAAGGGTTGAAAAAGTCAAAAAGAAAAGAGGAGAGAAGGGACTCGGTAGAATAAAATAGAGAGGTCGAGAACTCTTGTGCATGCAGAAAGAAAGGGGAAAGAAAAGAGAAAAAAGAAAGAGAGAAAAGGAAATTAAGAAGGGGGTTTAGCATGCGCATGCTACAGGGACCTCACCTAACCAAATCAACTTTATATAGCAATGCCTAGTAAGTGCTCACACCCCTTTTCGTCCAATCGAAGTTATTTTTGAGTTAGGGCTTAAATTTGAAATTTTGGAAAAATTAAGCCGCGAAACCTGATTTTTGAGTCGTTTAGCCACGTATATTTATAGGAATGATAGTTTAGAGTGTCATGGAGCCATTGGATTTTATGGAATTAGATTTGAGCTTATGATTTGCCCGAAACAAAATTTCAAACTTTCCCGCGTGTGATGAACAATACAAGCCCAACCACTGCAATGCCTTATTTTGTTGGTTTTAGCTAGAGTTTGGGTCATCCAAATTATGCATTTTCTAGTGTTTGAAATGATCTTCAGTTTTACTGTATGATTGCTTGAAACAGGGTTCGGGTGAGAGAGTTATAGTACAACCAAATTTCATGTTCAAGCCCCATATTGTGACGGCTTTGAATAATTGCTTCGGATAGGTGATTTGTTAACGCATATTAATTATTTTACTTGCGTTTAAGTTTAGTTGAGTCAATTGGTTGATGAGGTAGCGTTTTGCTCGATTTTGATGTTGTTTCTTGCTTATTTGATAGTATTGCAGATTTGACAATTCGAGTAATGTTTGTTATTTGATCATAGACATTTTCAAGTGAATGATACTACATCTTCTTTGGTTTTGTAAAACCTATATTATGAATTATGTAAATATATACATATTGGACTATAAACAATATTTTTGTTGTATAAAGCGGGATTGGGTTGTTGCCACTTTTCGATTATTTGAGAACGGTTGAAAGAATACATTACTAAATGTATCGTGAAAATTTACATATATGTATTATTTGTGAAAATATTTATGAATGATTTAAGAAATGGATAAAAAATGGCAGATGGTTATATTGCAAAAAACTATTTGCTTAGTTTATGAAATTGATTTATGAATTGGATTCTTAATATTGGAGGATGGTTGGTTATACTCGGTGGGGGGTTGGGGCATTTATTAGTTTCTACTCATTTTTTAGAATGGTTTAAGAAACGTGATATGGAATGTATCATGAAAATTTTATAATGTATTATGATGGTAATTAACTTATGGAGTGGGTTCTTTAATGATTTGAGAAACTAATTTATGATGCGGATTCTGAATTGGTTTTGTAGAGAAAATTAATTTGGTAAAAGTTATGTTTTGGTTTGTGAAATCAATCGTGATATGAACTAATAAAAGGACTAAGTGCTGCACGATAATATAATTTTGTGGGAGCCACCTCTTAAGCCTTGTACTATTGACATGTATTGAAAAAGGACTAAGTGCTACACGATAATATAATTTCGTAAGAGCCACCTCTAGAGTCTTGTAGTCATGGACTAAGTGTTACACGATAACGTTATCTCGTGAGAGCCACATCTCAAGTCTTGTACTATCGATATGTATTGGTTATCAAGGGCTAAGTGCTAGACGATAACGTAACTTAATGGAAGCCATCTCTAGGGCTAAGTGCTACATGATGACGTGGTCTCGTAGGAGTCAACTCTAGGGCCATAAGATGTGATGTGCTATGAGATCAATCAATGGACTATACCATCGATATGTGATACGAGTTTGGTTAATGGAATGAGTTATTGACGTGAGAAATGATGAGTTCACTTTTTAAACTGAACCAATGGTATTTGTTTTGATATTATGGGTAAACAGGAAATTCTGCTATTGATATAGCTAAGTTGAGTTATATATAACTCATTTTCTTCTTACAAGTTATTATATGTCGGATTGATATAAACGAATCTTTTTTTTGAGTTCTAAATGTGTAATGTGAAGGCTTCATCTGTTCATAAGATATGTGTTATATACTGAGCTATAATTGCTCACCCCTCTTTCCCTATTTTTCCAGGTCCCTTGGTTAGTGGCCGTTAGAGTGAGAGTGTTAACGTGGGGACTTTGGGAGCTGGACTTTTGATTGTTAGAGGTTGTGTCCTTTGAGTGGAAGGACGATCGTTTCAACCTCATCCCTATAGGATTCGAGGATTGGCATCTTGTAGTATTAGAGCTTAGGTTGTGATCGTTTGTGTGTAGATTTTATGAGATGTTGTGCGTGAGATTTTAGTGCATTAGTCTTTTGTTAGGTGCTAAGACGTATGTTTTATTTTGGGTCCAAGCGGTTATCGATTTTGATTTAAAGAAGCATGCTTCGTTTTTAAGGAACAACAAAGACAAGCGAGTTCTTACTTTTGATATTAGGATTGTATTTTAAAAATTTCAAGGTGCGATTTTGACAAGAGATAAAAATGATCAGAGTCTGGACTCATAAGAAGGGAGTAAGACAATGCACTCAAAATAATGGAGCCCATGAAAGTCCTATTGTTGACCTAAGGATGGTCAACTAAAGCATTTTCTATGGAACATGCTTCGTTTTCATGGAAGACAAGGCTTAATTGATTTGCTCATAAGAGTTAACAGGGAACGACAATGACGAAAGGAATTTCAGAATTTGTTAGTGTATCAGATTCTTTTTTTTCTCACTCATAGTAATCTTAGCCTGTCTATTGGTCTTCTATGTGCATGGTATGGTGAGTCTCACAAAAGTTATAATAGATTCCATCCTCCTAATGATGATAAGAACTTGGACCTTAGAAAACTTTTGAAAAAGAGGTGTGTTTCCAATCCTCTTAGCAATGGTTTCTATAAAAGTGTGGATCAGTTGATAGTTGTATGTCGAAGGGAAAAGTAGGGGGGAAAGAACACTAGGAGTGTTACAACTTTCATACGTTGCTCACTTTGGTACTAAAACTTTTTTTTCGCTCACTTAAGTGTCACGAGTTTGAAAAAATATTCACTTGAGTGTCACTTCCGATTTGCTTGCCAAAAAAGTTGATGTGGTATCAGAAAGCTGACGTGGCCACCGGTGAACAATATTTTATTATTTTAATTAATTTTTTGATTTTTTTTCTAGGACCGACAAGAGCCACTGTTAATTGCGAAGGCCCTAGGTGAGGTCGTCATGGCCTTGCCCAAAGCCTTTGCGGCCAAACTTGGGCAAGGGCCGCTGCAGGTGAGACCGTTGAAACCTCGTCAACCGCTATCGCGGCCTTACCAGCGGTTGGCAAGGACCTGACGACCTCACTCGCGACGGCTACGACGAGGGCCAAGTGGTCCTTGCTTAAATCTAACTTGCAAAGGCCTTGGGCAAGGCTGCAACGGCCCTCAACAGCCACAACGACCCTCAGTAGCCGCAAGGAGGCCGCGACAGCCTCACTTAAGGCCTTCACGACCGACGGTGAAGGGGCCCTAAAAAAAGCAAAAAAAAAATTAATAAAATTAATAAAAATTTTAAAAATTTTAAAAATTGTTTACTGGCAGCCATGTCAACTTTTTCGGCAGACAAATAGGAAGTGGCATTTAAGTGAATGTTTTTTTACATTTATGGTACTTAAGTGAGCGAAAAAAAAAGTTTTGGCACTAAAATGAGCGTCGTATAAAAGTTGTAGCACTCCTAATGTTTTTCTACTGGCAAAGTAGCATTCTTGTTGAATTGGATTTGTAGAGAATATCCAGTGTGGTTCTTTCACCATCATCGGAGATGCTGTTGATATTGCAATTTTTATTGACTTGTGGTTCCAATGAATTCATGGATTGATTGTTAAGAATGGGCAATAGCATATTTTGATTGTGGCTATTGCATTTTTAATGATTATACAAAATGCTTAAATGTTGGTGGCTCTTATAAAGTCCTGGGTTTGACTTCTTTCAATGCAGCCATTACTAGGTTTGTGTATAATGATCTTTTCAATGAGGCCCTTGCATTGCTTAACCAAATTAGGATGGTTGGCATTGTACCCGGTTTAATGATAATGATATCTATAGTATAGGCATGTGTTGCTTTAAGATCAATGGAATTAGAATTTGTTCACAACTTGATTATTAATATTGGTCTTTGGTCGTATGCATCTATAGATAGTAATTTCTTGTACAATGACAATTTCAGGATGTGCACATTTTGGACGTCCACAAAGGCTTTGCACCTTTGGATATGAGCACGAGAGGGAGAAAGCTTGCATTTTGATTCCATTTTATTGGTTGGTGTTATAATAACTTTTGTGGAGCAAGCTACACTAGATCTTAGTGAGCAACTTCACTATTTAGCATTTGGATATAATCTTTTGCCATGAAGAGTAATACAAAATAGTCTTCTATCAGCATCTCAAAATGCAGGCTTATGGTACCGGCTATCAATGTGTTCGAGGAGATGGGTTATTTTCGATATATAGTCTCCTAGAATGTAATGTTAAAAGGTTATGGGATTATGATGCCAAAGAAATTGCAATAAGTTTTTATGATGAGACGAGGATGCAGGGATTGGATTCTGATAGTGCGATTTATGTGATTGTCTTGAATGCTTGTAGTATTGCATGTTGATGAAATGAGAGTAGAATTAGGCCTCGCAAGTAGCATTTGGGTGCTTAGTTGACTTGCTTGCTTGTGCAATATGCTTGTTAGTTGCACAAGGCCTTGCCAACAATGTTTTGGAGCAAGTGGACACAAAACATTTGGAAGGCTCTACTTAGTGGTTGCCTAGTTCATAGGAATGTGAAGCTTGCCAAACTTGCAACAAGAAGGTTGTCCGAATAGGAAATAAGAAATTCGGATCAAGTTGTGCCCCTGTCAAATGTTTATGCATTAACTGGGAGATTTGAGGATGCTAAAGTTTTGAGATCCAGTATGGAAACTAAAAGTTTAAATAAAAATAGAACAAGGCTGTCATTGCAATCCATGGAATGGTGATTGACTTTGGATGAGATTGCCTATACGAATAGTTTAATCTTTTAACTTGGATGAGCGGGTTTTCATGCACAAATTCATTGAGAATCCTATTTGTCTTGTTTATCACCACTTGGCAATTTGCTCAAGGGAGTGTTTTGTCCTCGTCCTATAGTGAGTGGAGGCTCTTGATAGAAACCTAAAAAGTAATCACAGAAAGTTGCTTGAACAAGTAGATAAGCACTTGTCTTTGGTTAGAGCTATGAAGGCATTGAGGGAAAAAGAAAGGAGAGAAGAGTAGACAAAAAAGGGATGACGGCTATGATATCTATTCAATTAGCCACAACAAGGTCAATTATAAATGAGGAAAGGTAGGTTCACATCTTACTGATCCAGAGTAGTTCTTGAGGAAGTTGCTTTGTGGCTTGCAAGGAATGATTTAAGTAATGAGAACCTAAAGTGTAACTCTATGAGTATCAAGGAATGTTTCCCCAAAATGCACAATTAAAATTTGTACTTTTAGATATTTCAGTGTTTCTCATTGATTAGTTATTACCCTCAAAATCTAGTTCCATGGGCCAATGCCATATCCGCATCCAAGTAACTATGTGGAGTATGATTTAGATAAAAATTCTATCAGTTGATAATCAATTATTTGCATAGGAAGATGAATGATATAAATGTAGTCATTGAGTAGTGATTCTTTTTTGAGGCATGCAAGAAAGACTTTTCTCTTATGAAAAGGAAATCTAGTATGAAGATGTACATGTACTGCATGTCGGGAGTTGTGATCATTGAGAACATATGTGAGAATCCAATGACAGAATCTTAGAGAAAGAGGTTATTATCGGCTTGGAGGGTCATACTGCGGTGATAGAGCAAAGTTTTGATGCAACAAAAAGTGATTCTTGTTATGGTGAAACCGGAATTATTGATCCACTAGAAGTTATTAGGACTGCTTCGGGTGACGCTGATTGACGGCGATTAAAGCAATTGTGGTTGAACTCCCTAAGGATGAAAAGGAGGAAAAGGATGTGGTATCATGAAGTGTATTAATTTCTTGTCACGAATAAAATGAGATATATGACAAGGCCATGGTTGTGTTTAAAGAAATGGCAATTAGAGGTGTTAGAGTTGACAAAGTTGTCGTGATAAACATTCTTTTAACATGTATACATTTTTTTTTTCTATGGGTAAGACGGGAAAGTTGATCCATAGTTTGGTGGTGAAACTTGGGAGCTCAAGGAAGAGGCAAGATGCAAATACCCACATTTGTTTGTTGGTTGAGGTAAGTTAAGATTTGTTCAAATTTTGAGGAAGAAATTTTTTTAAGGGGGTAAAATGTAATATTTGGACTTTCACTTGGTCAAAAGTAAAAGACAAAAGAGAAAAGAAAAGAAGAATAAAAGGAAGGGTTGAAAAAGTCAAAAAAAAGAAAAGAGAAGGGACTCGGCAAAATAAAATAGAGAGGCTGAGAGCTTTCGTGAGTGCAAATAGAAATGGGAAAGAAAAGAGAGAAAAGGAAAGAAAGAATGGGGTTTTAGGTGCACACGCTACGAGGACCTCGCCAAATCGAATCAACTTCATATAGCAATGCCTGGTAAGTGCTCGCACCCTTTATTCATCTAATTGAAGTTATTTTTCGAATTATGGCTCAAATTCGGAAATTTGGGAAATTAAGTCGAGAAGTCCGATTTTTGAGTTGTTAAGCTGTGTGTATTTATAGGAATGATAGTTAAAGGTGTCATGGAGCCGTATGATTTTACGGAACTAGATTTGAACTTGTATTTTGCCCGAAACAAAATTTTAAACTTTGCTGTGCATGATGAACAATAGGTCATTGATTGGTCGTTAGCTCATTTACTGGACTTCTAATGGGAATGCACAAATTTGATAGTGGATCATTTCTTGTACAAGATGGTCAATTTCTAGATGCACTTTTCTCTATTTCTGTATTGTCAACCGAACTTATGGATGTTGTCATGTCGTGGTGTAGCTTGTTAGGACCATGAAAATGAGTGTAGCTTGTTAGGACCATGAAAATGAGTGGTCCAATTTTTTGTCTCATGCCTCCCTCTCCTCCATTAGACTATTCTTTTTCAGTAGAGCCTCCATCAAATTTGCTAACTTAGAACAAATTAATGAAACACGTGATAGTTGATGATGAAACATAGGCAATTCTTCAATAGACTTGAATATAGTGTTACAATATAAGTTGTATTGTCATTTTCACTAAAGCTTTCTTTTGCTTCTTTAGTCATTGTAGAATTATGCCGAACAAGGTTCTCTAATATAGAGCACTTGTTATATTATATTATGTCGTTCTCCTTTATACTGTACCTATATTTGTTATGTTCTCTTCAAAAAGTGGTTTTCCATCTATTTGATTATCGTGCACTCTTATATGATGCTCAACTAGTGAAGGTTAAATTAAGGGATAATATTGCGTTAAGGGGTATTTAATTAGTTCTAAGTTTATTTAGTGACTAATGAGGATTGTTTATTCTTAAGTATGTCTTATGTGCCCTAAGTTGGATTAAGATAAGATAATGATAGCTTAATTATGCTTATTGCTAATTACACTTGGTTATGGATAATTGTCACTTTTTATTACACTAATCTTGTTTATGATTAATTAAATTGATTAATGAATGATTAGTATTAGTTAATTATAATTAATTATGTATGGGTATAATTAATTATAGTAATTATTTTGAGGTAATTATTTAATTATGGAAATGATTAAATTATTTGTTGATAATTAATTATTTATAATAATGATTAATTTCGAAATATTAATTATTTATCGATAATTATTTATTTTAGAGAAATAAGTAATTATGATTCTTGTTGATAATTGATTAAATTGAGCAATATTTATACTTATTTATTAAATGCTGATAGTTATATATGATATTATTATATGGCCTTTGATTATTTAAGGAAGTATTTTATTAAAATGATTTACTTAATATTAAGTAATTATTTATGAGAATGGTGAATAATTATGACTATTTTGTGGGAGTTAATTATTTATTGAAATAATTAATCAAAGTACTTTAGTTAATATTAATAAGTATTTTTGGGAATAATTAAAGTCTATAATTATTTCATGGTAGTCAATTATTATGGGAATAATTGATTAAAGTTGAAAAGTTGAGGTACGTGATTAGTTATCGAAGTAATTACTTATGGACAAATTATCAGTATTTGTTGATTATTATTTTGGGTACTATGTGATTATTGTGAAAATAATTGGTTGTCGTTCATTTCCTACGATGATTGATTGATTGATTATCATGTTACTAGTTGGTTGAGACTGGTTGTCGGACTACGACTTGAACTTGTGCTTGTTGGTTGTGTTTGGAAGTTGTTGAATTATGCAAGTTTGTGTGACCATTAATGATCGTTACATTGCATTATATGTATATTATTTGCAACATGTTGTATGAGCACAAATCATGGTTGCATTGGCGACAATGGAAACAAAGAAATTGTATGGTTGGTGGTTGTGTTGTATGATCATATAAAGGAAAGGCCGGCTCTGCCGGAAGACTACCAACTCTCAGGTTGTGTTGTGGCCTTTGAGGTCACCCGATTTTTATCAGTTGCTTGGCGAGTGGCTGGTTGTTGGCAAGTTGCCATGTCGTGGTAGAGGCCAGACTGATGCTCCTTATAGAATGCCGTTTGGGCGGGAGTTTTGTGATGTAGTTGTGCCTAACGGGGTAGGATGATACCTGGTTATACTAGTAAACTGCCGATCATAAGTTGTGTCGTGGCCTGAGGGGTTGTAATAATTGGAACGCATGTGAATGTTTTATGTATGGGAAAGTTTGATATGTGTTATGATTATGCGATCTACTTGTTGACGTTGTTTTGGTATGAATTATATTGTATCATGCATGGTATGTGTACTAAGGTAAGGTGAGATTACCTATGATTGCATTTGATGACTGATGATTCATGTTGTAGTTGAGATTTCCTTGCATGTTAAAGATAGGGCAAAGCATAGGTTGCTTTACAATTGATCTGCCATCGATAATAGGTTGTATGATAATGTTGCATTTGAGGTGAGCGAATTTTCTAACTGAGGTTTAGAACTTTAACTTACTGATTTTATCTCACCCATCAAGATTAAATATTTTTAAGGCTTTAGTATAACACCGTATTGGTGTGTTTCGATATCCCTATGGACATGAGCACCGCCGTCACTACACAACTTATCCCGGGTCGCAATTTTGTATATGAACATTACGTTACTACTATTTTGGTCAACAAGGGGGAGATGGATCATTACATGCCTCGTGTTCAAGGTGTGGTCCGTGAGGTACGGGGATATGGTTTACAACCCCTGAGGAGTTTTGATGGACCACTGCCTCATGAGGGTCTGGGCAACGAGGGGTGGGACCCCATGGACCTCAACCCTCCGGATGGCGCTTTGGAGGATCCCTCGATTGGAGAGTTTGATCCCTCAGAGGATAGCGATTAGGCACCTTACGCCTAATCTTTTTAACTGATGGTCCCCTTTTTTTGACATACATAGGTTAGCTCAGCCTGATCCCTTTTTATATAGGCCATTGGAACAACGCCCAAATATGGACATGTGTATATGTTTCCCCAGACTAACCTCCATAGATAAATAAAAGGTGATATTGTTGTTATACTATTATGTTTTTCTACTATCCTTCTTTGATGTTTGATTGGGTGTTAGTAGATTCGTTTTCACATGCATTTAACGGCAAGATAAAATGAATTGGTTAGTGACAAATCCCAAGGTTCATCTGACTGCAAGTGAGTAGGGACTTTCATAAGCTCGAGAGTCGAGGCGTGATATCCTTGTCAGTACTGGATGTTTGCAGGTGGCTTGTGGGTTGATCATTTGGCCTGTTGGTAGTTGTGGGAAACAAGTTTGTCATGATCGTGCATGGTTGATTCACTGTTTGGAACTTTTGAAATTACTAGACCTTATGTTTTTCTATTTTTGTAACACTTTTTCTAGAGCTCACTTTGAGAATTTGTCTTCATTAAAGTTGTCTGTAACCTTAGGGCTACAAGTTAGTAAAATTTGGAATTTTTCTAGATTTGTTAAAGTAGGTTTCAAACTATCTCTTTATTTGGTTCTGGCAGATCCGTACCACTTTTTGCCAGTCTTTTTCTCAATCTATATTTTCTACTAATTTCTAGAGGAAAAATCTGTTTAAGCTACCTCCATAAGAAAGGTTGAAATTGTGTTCTTTCCAACATATCAAAATTTCAGAATTTTTGGAGCAGTATGGGGTTCTGTGGAAGTCAATTTCAGAAGGCACTTCGTTTTGTTTTGGAAACTGGTTTTTACCTATTTTAGAAGAGCTAAAGAGACGTAGTTACTTATTGATCTAGACTTCGAGCTCCACATGAAAAATGCTTAGTCTTTTCCACCACATACTTTAGAATTTTTGGGGATCAATTGCTAATTTAATTAAAATTGTTTTGAGGATTGTTTAATTTTGCTCTGTTTTTCCCAGCTTTGGAAATTAGTAAATTTAGAGGGTTAAATGTAGAAATTTTGCAAGGTGGTCTTCAGGGGTTGTGCTAGGGGCACCTTGAGCTTTATGAATGAAGAATCAATGTGGTGCGATTTAAAATGCTGCCATTTTCCAATTTTGGTTGAATTTGCAGGTTTAGATGGTTCTGGCCAACTTGCTTAAGAGGGCATTTGAAAATATAGTAATGATTAGTTGTTATAGCCATTACAGAATGGTGAATTATGATGTCATTTATATTTATATACCTGCTGTGTAAGTTGTGATTTGGGCATGAAGTTGTGGCTGGCAACCATGACAATGTAATTATGAATTATGTTCCTCGATGATGACTTGGAATGGATATCGAGAGAGTTTTCTAGGATGCCGTGTGTTCCCTAGATGCTCTGCAATGGAATGCCTGGGGGGTAATAGGGTTCCCCAGAAGTTTGGCTAAGTTGAGTAGTCAGAAATAGCCCCACACGGTACTATCTAGCCATTGGTTGAAATTGCTAGTCTGGGATGAGTGACTCTGTTATAAAGTGAAATTGCAACTTATAAGCTATGCCATGTTTGCTGCCTTACTTAATTTGTTAGTTGACTTATATGTTTAAAATTTGTTGAGACTGTTGATGTTATAGTGGATGGATTTGTAGATAGGTTTTAGGAACTAAGAGGGTGCGAGACTGATTGATTTATGAGTTGGCCTTGTTTCTTGCTAAGCAGTGGTTTACTTTTGTTACATTAATGTTTTCAGACACTTAGATAGATGAGTTCTCTTCTAATCGCACACTATGGTAAGCCTACCAAGTTCGAGTGCCGCTTTCAGCAAGTCAGCTCCCCTTGGTCCGACTGCGTTTTCGTTTGCTAACTATCCACCATATGGGTGAATGTAGGGCAGGCCCGTAGGGTCCCATTTCACTTCGTTGCATGGTTCCTTCAGGTAGGGGACGAGCTGCGGGGTCCCCTGCGTTTCAGGCGAGACAAGTAGGGCGGATACATCAGCGACGAGGAAGAGGGTGACCCCAAGGAGGACTGGGACGATGGCGAGGATGACGAGGGCGAGTGCGAGGAGGAGATGGGCTCTCTTAATTAATGTTATAAATGCTAACCTTTAATAAGGTGGGGAAACATAAATCACGCAAAATAAAGTAATGGCGAGACCATGTTGATAGATAGCGGGCCGCGGGTGGATCTCGGGGCCGCAGGATGCCACATATTGTTATAGACTAATTTATTATGATAGTGCAAAAAAAAAATGATGAGATGTATGATAAGAAGAGGAATGCCCTAAAGCGTTTGTTCAAATTCTATAATAAATCTTCTCTTGGTTCTAATCACAAAAATTTGGTGGGCAACTTGTGAGTGCTACTAGTAGTAGTTGCGATCCCTGGTGATGACGGTCGCAACAAGAATGATTTCAATTTTGAAGAGCCATTTGAAGGTTTTATTAACAAGGAGAAAAAGAGTGCTCGAGGGCAACACATCTGAGATCAATAGGCATCATCAAGCTGAAATTGAAGATGTTTGTGATCTTGACCTTTTGTTGTAGTGAAAGACCATTGGCCAAAAGTTTAAAATCCATTCATTGATGAGATACTCTGTCTAATCTCATAACAATTGTTGTTTCAAAGTCCACTTTCAATGCATCGGATTGTATCTTGACGGCTTTTGAAGTTTTTTAACTCTTAGAGTTGTGGTAACTTTGAGAGTGCAAATTCAAGAGTGTATCAAGATGCGAAAAATTTTGAGTTGGGTAAGTTATGGATATATCTTTATATCTTGTAATTCTTTTGTATATCTAATAAGTGAATATTTTATTTAATCCCTTTTTTTTTTAGATATTATGTTAATGTGGAGATTAGACAAAGTTTACAAGTTGAAGTGGAAGGAATATATGTGAAAATTTTCTATCAATTGTTTGAGTTCAATTTCTACTAATTCTAATTCAAAACTAATGTTCAGTGATCATCGGTATTTATTATTTGTGGTGATTAGAACTTGAAGCTGGCTTTTACGGATGAATCTTCATATACAAAGTTTGACCTATAGCTGTAAATTCATTGTCCTATGGTAACTTGAGAAGGCAAATTCAAGTGAGAAATTTGACTGGCTACTACTGCTTTAAGAAATTTATTATTATTTTAGCGATCTCTTATGAAATCTTCTTTAGACTTTCCTTGTAGAAGTATAGTTATTTTTCGGAGAGAATATAAAAAATAAAAAAAGAAAAGAAAACACTATCAGTTTCCAGGTTGACCTTAGAACTGGGTCAATTGTAGGTCGAGGTTGGTCAGTTCTTGGTTTCTTAATTAGAAACTGACCTTGCCTAGTTCGATTTCTAGATTTAATGGTAGGAATTGATCCATCCTAGAACCAATTACACCTAATGTCCATTTGGTGCCAAAGTTTAAGTTTGTTATATTATTCTCATGTTAGAAAAAGAACAAATGAAGAGGTTTGTAATATTTTTCACCACAACAAACAAAATGGGCTTTGGCAAAAGGGCAAGGGAATATGGTTATATATTGTTTTTTTTATTTTTTTTAGACAATTATAGGCTTTTTACAGCCTTTGATACTGGCATAATAGTTTTATATGTAAGTTTTTTTAGGTATTGTATATTTGATTTTTATAACAATATGGTTATGTTTTGTAACTTGGAAAAAGCTTAGACGTGGCGATCTCTCCGGTGCACCCAAGCCAACAATCAAGGGTTGCACTCAAAAGAGAGAGCCCAAGGGCAAGCCCCAACAAGACCAACCAAAGACAAGTTGGGCACAATCCGTTAAGAAGCAATCAAATGCTGCTCAAAAGTAGAGGACACAACAGGTAGCTCCTAAAAAGATGACGCAAGTTTCAACTCCAAAACTCCAGCAACAAAGACCTCAACATTTGTTCTATCTCAACCAACTCATTTTGGCACAATAATGAGCCTAGCACCGTTGCTAGAGAGGCAATATCAGTTAAAAGAAAGCTCCTCTCAAATGACCATCCGGTATCGATCTCCTAGAAAGAGAAGGATTGATGCAAAGACAAAGATATTTAAGATAGGAAAACTAGTGAGGACTGTACCTACGGTTCCAATTCTAGTTATAAAGAGTATGGGGATTATGAATTGAACTAAGAGTCAATCAAAAGGAAAAAGGAAGTGGGGGAGGTTATTAAAATTGATTGATATGAGAATGCTGCATATGATTTTGTCATTGGGTTTTTATTATATTCTAGGTTAATATCATAAAAAACCTGAAACTGATAGATATGTACCATATTTATTTCAAACTGATTTTTGCATTACAAAAATTCCCTCTTGTGTTACAAAAACTTCTAAACTAATGCACATGTGTCGCATTTATCCCAAATTGGTGTCCCTATGCCTTATTTACTCCAAACTAATTTTCATGACACAAAAATCCCTAATTGGTAAACATATGTCACATTTACTCCAAATTGATGTACCCATGCCGTATTTACCTATAAGAAAACCCATATTTACAACAATCTTTAGGTAAAACTAATACATTTATATCAGTTTGGGGTAAATATGGCATAAGTGTCAATTTGGAGATTTTTGTGATAAAAAAAATTAGTTTTGGGGTATATGTGGTAAGGGTGAAATAGTTTGGGACTTTTTATGATAAGAAATTAATTTGAGATAAATGTGGCATGAATGTACCAATTTAGTATTTTTTATTCTATCAGCCCTTATGTTTTTCAATTGATTTTGGTTGTGTTGCTGCAAGTGATGCCTTTATTAGGAAAATTTCACTTTGTGCTGTTGTGGAAACCCTTTTATTTTGAATGCAATGTTGTTCGGTCTGAATTTAGGCCATGGTTGATGGAATAATTGCTTTTATATGTAGTTTGTATGCAATGCGTGTTCCCAACTAAGTGGTTCAATCATGCTTTTGTAAGCTAGTAAGGGAAGTGTTTAAGAAAGTGAAATCAACAGACAAATTTTTTTTAAGAACTTGAAAACCATAATTGATCACTTATAACAAAAAATGGTATTTGAATGACCCCTTGTGAAATTTTGACACATGTACTATTCTTCAATCCTATGCAGCCAAAACCAGCTATGAAAGAACTCGACCATCAATCTTTAACCAATCATTGCGGCAGTCATTTCAGCACAAAACTTAATCGAAAGGCACTATCTAGTAAATTGCCCAAATAATAAACCATTCAAACCCCCATACACATAATTACCAAAAAAATAAAAATCAGTGGATGGATACTTGCTTACTTGCCCAAAAATTAATAGATAAGAGTTGACCAAAAATTTCAGCATTACACAATATTTAGCAAATTGACCACACTAGAGGGTAACAACTAACACACTATAGTTACATGAAGAATAACTAGTTAAAGATTGTTTGGTTGGCCAAATTTACTTTACATTTAAGCAACAAAACAACATTTCCAATATAGAACAAGGCAATATAACTGGCTTATATTGCTCCATTACAACCATACATTCCAGTGAGCATATAATAGGCCAAAATAAATAAATACAACATAAGCAACACTTGATATAACTTCTTTCACTTTTCATCCTTAAATTTTTTTAATCCAAATGGCTAGATAGAGATTTTAGAACCTTCATTTCCTTTTGCATTGAGTCGGTATCGTCCAACTTGTTTATTAATGTAAGTGGAGATTGATGCCATACTTGAAGTAGCTCAAAGATCACCTTTACTGCTTGACTTGAAAATTTTAAATTAACCTATTTGATATATTCACACTTGAGCCTCGTCTATACCTAGTGCATCCATGATATCTTCTCCCAGGATTTAACCTTATCCAAGTTGTTTTTCTTGTACTTTCAAGCCCACATTATCAATAATATTGAGCCTTTGTCTTGGTTTCATTGACATGAATTTGAGTCTTGTCTTGTTCCTACTCTCCATTGTAAGATACAACTTTTAATTTTTCCCCTAAATACCTCAATCTAAATAAGTGTTAGAATTTTTTTGGAGGAAACACATGTTGTGACATCATTTAGGGTATTTATGCTAAAATGTTGCCACATTTTACAAAAATGTACTTAAGCAATCATGTAGCAACATCCCAAATTGGCAATAATACTTAAATAATTGATTTTTTATAACCAAAGTGGCATTGAAATGATTTGTGAAATAGTATCAAAGTGAGAGTTATACAAAAATTATAACATTTCTAGTGTCATTTTTCTTACATCTAACATTCAAACTTCTAAAGTTATCATGGATAACTGATTGAATAAATTCTCACTTACTCCATTTTACTCTATTACCGCACATTTCTGTATATGGATAAAAAAGTTAGAAGTTGTAGAAGTAGAAGTGGGTCTAACGTTTTAATTTCCACTTCTCTCCCAACATAATTGCCATTTGTTAAATACTTAAAAATCCCAGGATAACTGTGCCATTTCTGACGACGACTGAGGCTTAAGTGGCAAAACTGTTCCCCTACGCGAGTGAACTCCCCGTGAAGTGCAGCAGAAATGCACCATTACACCCGAGTAAATCTAAGCTGAGTACGAGGGTTCTAACTTGAAAGTCCAAGGTGGGTGGGATCAAATTAGTAACCTCGCTCCCAAATCACCCCTGTATGGCGAGTTTGGAACGAAACATTCCATCCGGACTGTTCAGATGATTATTTATAAAGCTTTGAGTGAAAAACTGTGGTATTCGTTGCTTGTTACGTGTAGCTGTAGAGAGTACCGCAACTGAGATTTCGTTCTCTCACGATTGCATATTTGAGGTTTGTAACCATTAGCACGGAAAAGGGTCACTCCCAGTGCATAGCTTCCAATTTTTAGGCATGAACACTTCGCATTGGTAATCTAGGAATCGAGATCTCGTGTGTGTCTCATGTACCCATGTACTAAGGAAATCCACTTGACACATGAGTTTCTGGGATCGCAGATGCCAAAGAGGAAGAGAAGACAAAGCAACTGGCATTCTTTTGTGTGACCAGATCAATGTATATATATATCATTCAGAGTTACACAGCATGGTTAGATTGATAAATGGTGATAAGCTTTTCCGAAAGTATCTAAATCATGCAGCCCAATTGAAGTTTCCCAAAATTATAGCATGAGAGAGCTAGAGCAAAGGGGGGCAAATGAGCTCTAGGATGCTATTGCATGAACTTCAGGGAGCAAACCTTGTAAGTAAGCGCACATTTAAAAGCTGACTGTTAGCCTGATCAACTAAAGGGGCAAAGAAGAGAAAGAAAGACTTGTAAAAGGAAGGGTCCTATCTTCGATCTGTCTCCGTTAGAGAATGATGAATGGGGGAGAGGTGGATTTAATTAAGAATAATCAAAAGACAGGGAACGCAAACGAAAAGGGGTGAATGAAATCCTGCATGATGATGGCCTCAGATCAAGTGTCGTTCCACCCAGCGAAAGGGGATGCTGCCATCTGATGCATCGCACAATTGTTACTAGAGAAGAGTGTTGTTGTTGTTGATGTTGTTGGCACTGCGGTGGGTAGCCAACCCAGCTCGTATCCACCACCTTGTTGATATTGTTCATGGCCGCAATCATCTTGAATGTGGTTCTGTTGACCATACCCAATTACTTTCACTACCCCATCATTATCTCTAGCCTCATTCACTCTGAATTGCTCGGCATGCTGATTTTGATGATGATGGCCAATGCCACTGCTAGGCAAGACGGTACCCACTGGGATCCCAAGCCCAGAATGATTACTATTCCCGTATGCGGCTGCATTGTTGAATCTGCCACCACCATACACAAGAGAGCTGGAAGATGAACTGTGTTCCATGGATATTGGGGAGTCGATGTTATTGTTGGAAGACTCGGTGGTGCTCAACAAGAGGGAATTGGTAGTGGAAGGCTGGTGGTTGAAGAAATTGTGGGTGGTGTTAATGGTGTTGGAGTTGGAATAACAATAGTCATCCTCTTGCTCTTGCTTGCACGGCCACGCCCTCTGCACATGGCCATATCCATATGGTGAGGGCAACTGATGATGCCGATGCATCGCATTCTGCATATTACCATTGCTCATCCATGCCTGCGCCTGTGCTTGTGCATGGAGGAAATCGCCATAATCAGTAGTACCACCTTTAAATGCCGTATGGGGCCAGAAAGCACCAAGCGGTGATCCAGAGATGAAGTTATGGTGGTCGTGTGATCCCCCGAGAGTGATGTGGCCTGCAATGGTGGGTGTAGACTGCTCGGCTTCCTTCAAGCGCTTGGCAGCCGCTCCAATAGGCAAGTTGGTGCTCTCCAGGATGGTCTTCACGTCATAACGGCTCATGTCGAAATTGGTCACCGCGTTCAGCCCCCTGAACTTTATGGCAGCTATGTCATATGCCTCCGCTGCTTCCTCCTGGGTACCTGCCAGCAATTTTTGCATTCAGTGTGCAATTCATCAGATACATATAGATAAAGATACGTAACGCAGCACCTACAATAGTTAACAGAGTCAAGAGTCGAATACAAATTCAATCGATTATGTACAGTTTAAACTGTTGTTTCTGTATGAACACAGGAAAACTAGGGTAGAGAACTCACTGAAAGTGCCCAAGTAAAGGTCCTTGTTCCCAGCAACCCTTCCTATTCTTGCTTGCCACCTTCCATGCTGATGATGTCTGCCACCACATACCCACAAAAAGCTCTATTTAATTAATTTTTAAACACACATTACATCATGATATAATATGTGAGACCCTGATAATCTAATCTTGGGGATTCACTCAACCGTGGGCCACAATCAGTCCAGGAAAAAGTCATGTGCATTACCTGGTCACTCCTCTATAAATCGATGCCCCGCGAGAAAACCCACTACTCTTCCTGCAACAAGGCATCGAAGAGATGAATAAAAAACAAAAAGAACTCCATAGAGTAGATCTTTGGAATCTCACCTTCAATTCATTCTTAATACAGTCCAAATCATTAAGTAATTATATATTTGTTGTGTTAATGAATGATGACAATATGTATTGTACGATGTATTACAGTACCTTCTCAAAGACGCAATGAACTCCTGCCTGGTCATGTGCTTCATCTCCTCCAACTCTTTATCGTAATTGCTGATCTGAAAGTTCGTCCCCAACACATTGTTTTAGTCATAAAAGAGACCGAAAAAGTACACAGTCATCTAAGTGGGAAACAAAAAAAGGCACACTTGTCGGGTAATTCATCGATGAACTGAGGACACATCCCTCGTATTAGGGAGACCATTTAGGATCTCATCTTAAACATGTCACATCCCGGGAGTAAAAGGTAAGATAAGAAAAAGGTTAACGCATTTATACGAAGTCTAGTCACCGAATTAACAAATTAAATTAGGGGGCGATGCAATAGCAGGTGCTGGTAATTACCGGGAAATTGGTCGTGGTGGTGGTGCCCCAATACTTGAGAGCGGCTAAATCGTAAGCTCGGGCGGCCTTTTCTTCCTTGTCATAACCTCCTACATGAACCAGTCAATCATCACACAACCAGTTGATATAACAAAAGAGATTCTGATGATGTATAATGAGCTCAATTAATTGCACAGACAGATATGGACGGCTGATACTTACCCAAATAAACTGCGACGAAGCCAAGTCAGTGAGGATGGATGAAGCCAGGCCAAGATGAAGACGTTTATGCAGAGAAGAAGATGCAGACACGTGAGAGTAGAAAGGGCATACATTGTGGTAAGCACTTAACCAGAGAGACAAATGATTAATAATGACTCAATAGTATCCGAAAAGGGCACCAAAGTCACTGTTACCTTGCCTTCCCTTGCGAGTTTGGCCTTCTCGTCGGCAGGTATTATCCCAAAGGTGAGCCTCATATCTCCCAGTCCATCTATGCCTGTACCAAAAGCCAAGAGAAGGATCCCCAACATTTGCATTGAGAACATGCAAGTATAATATATACAACCTTGCATTGAACCTACAAATGCTTAAGTATATATAAGAAGGCGGATGGGAGTTTGTGTCAAAAAGAAGGCGAGGGAACCTGGTAACGCCGCGATAGATGGAAGTGCGTTGTCCGAAAGTGTCGACAGATCTGCGAGGGAGGGAGTCGGCGGACAAAGTGGTTGGGGTATCATCAGTAGAAGAGCTATCAAGAGGAGGAGGAGGAGGAGGAGGAGGAGGAGCCGCTTGCATTTGCGGATCATCGTGATCGATACCACAACCACCGCCACTAGCCGAAGCAGTGGAAAGCGACAGCACTTGTGCCGGCGCACCGATCTCCGTCCCGGCCAGACTAGTACTAGTATTGCTATTGGGAGGGTGGGTCCGCAGCCAGGACTTGATCATGGACAGGCCGAGCATGGAGGAGGACGAGGCGGAGCCGGTGCAGGTTTCGCCCTTGTTGTGGTTGTGGTTGAGGTGGAGGTGGTCATGATCAGAAGAAGAGGAGAGGGGGTTGCACCCGAGAAAGTTGTCGAGCTTACTGTGGGGTTGTTCATCATCAGCAACTGGGGTTTGGGCCAAGAGCATAGCTGATGCTGATAGGTCCACCACCGAGTTCACCGCCTTGAATCTTCCATCTCCTCCCATCCGCTTCGCCCTCCAATCTGCACTCACACCCATTCATTTGTTCATTCATGTATTCCCATCATTTCATCCATCCATCCATCATCACCGTCATAAATGGGTTCAGGAGGAAGAAGGAGGAGGAGAAGGAGGAGGAGGTGTGTATGTGTATGTGCACTCAGTAATATTACCTGAAACATCACCATCATCAACGGCGGTGGGATCAGAGATGCCCTGCGAATGGGAGAGGAAAGGAAGCGGGAGAGCAAGGGACGGCTGTGACTGCGAAGATAGAGAGAAACCCAACCAGTTGTTCATCGAATCCATTTGCCTTATTGGATCTATTCACCTTCTCTCTATCCTGAACATATACTTCTCATGCACAAGATTGATCAACCTTCTTTAAGCAAACAGATGTAGGAGGAGCCAGACTTCCATTTTGGGGAGAGAGAGAGAGAGAGAGAGAGAGAGAAGCATTCCCCCTGATATGAGTTCTGTGCTTCTGGGCCTCTGAGACTGCAGGTGGAAGAAGGGAGAGGAGAGGGAGACGAAAAGGCCAATACCCCCCCATCTTCATTTTTATTTTAATTTATATATGCCAACTTTTTCCTTAAATTTTTCTTGAATGACATAAAAAAGTCATTTCACATATCCACCGTAACCTACAAAATTGACTTTTTAAGGGGGAAAAAAAAAGATGCAGGTGCCTAATTGACCTCCTTTGACTGCTTTATCTTCAATGCCACCCCCAAGGGTTTCATCATTTGTTCATGTACTGGATATCTGTACAGTGATATAGAAATTAAAAACACCTAATCAAGCTCCTTTAAGGGAGCTTTATACATAGATATATTGATGTATCCTATCCCTAATATATGACAATGATCTTCTACCTAGATAGTGCACACAGCTTCCCCGGACCAAGAGCTATCGCCCCGAGAGCTTTAACCAGACTCCTTCCTTCTACCGAGACTGAGACTATAGAGACTATAGTCACAATACATGAGTCTTCATCAGCAGTTCATTAAATAACAAAAGTACAGAAGAAAAGTTTGAACGAGGCATGCACTTCCCAAGCGGAATAGTTTAATAAAGCCAATTGGAATATGTTGGAACTAAGACCAAGTAGGGAAAGCTGAGATTATATTCCTGCCCTTTTGTCTTTACTAGGTTTAGAAAAGATCATGTGCAAGAAACTCACTAACATATACAAATGCAGTATGATATGACAACGAGCATGCGTGCGCTCTCTTAATTTAAACCTAAAATCCATGAGGAAGACCTACAGATTTGTTCTGATGATGATAACTTGCAAGGCAATCAGATAGACCACTACTCCACCACCACCCCCCCCCGGTCCCCCTAGTCCCCCAACCAACCCCACCACCACCTGCGACTGCCACCGCCGGAGTCGTGGGCATGGGACCTTTGAATCTATCAGCACTTGAATTCTAGAGAACTGCCGACGGCATGCATGTACGTTGTGCTCTTAAAGATCATTGCATCTACTCCTATTATCTCTCAAGATCGACTCTGCGTGCCATCTGAACCCGGCACATCGGGTGTTTTGCTTTCCTTCTCTATCAAGTCTAAGAAGATGGGAGTAATTATAACATATACCAACAATAAAACTCTTTACATCCGTCGAACTCTTACTCAGTAATCAACTAGAGAAAAATACCATGCTTCTTTAAATTCTAAGAGAATTAGTGTTATTAACATTTTTCGAATTGAAAAGTTTTCTTAATGGAACATTGTTAATTTCCAAAGTTTAATATCATGAAAAATCCTAAACTGATACACTTATGACAAATTTATCCTCCATTAGTTTCCGTTAAATTTTACCTTCAAATTATTAAGTTGAATGACACGTGACAAACTTTTAGGTTTTACCATCCGTCTATCATATATGTATTAGTTTTGTGGTTGGTTTATTTAATTTAACAAAATTAATAAAGGATAAATTTGTTACGAAAATACTAATTTAGGATTTTTAATGGTCAAAAAATCAATTCGAGGTAAATTTATTACAAACGTACTGATTTTAAAATTTCCATAGTAAAAAAATTAACGTGAATTAAACTTACCATGGATGTAATATTTTATGATTTTTCCATAATATTCATCCTAATACAAAATAATTTTTTTTATTTTCACCATCTTCGAATTGCAAAATGGCATTAAGTTCCTAATCGTCGCCACCGCCAAGGAACCGCTGATCCCCCCCGCTTCGAGCGGGGGGTTCTCTCTGAGATATTCTGCAGACTGATGGGGCTGTTCATGCATGCAGGCTTTTTTTGCAGTGCAATCTAAGAAAAGCAGATAAACACAGCATTAAATGCCACTTATCATATTCATATTCATTCTAAAGTTTTCTTTAAAAAAAAAAAAAAAAAAGGAGAGAGAGAGAGAGTGGGAGATTAATTAATTAATTGCAAAAGTTTGCACCCCCACAAGAGGACATCAGCCCTGGTCTTCCGGGTCTTACTAGATCATCTTTTTTTATTACATTCTCTCTGGTATGCCTAATTCCCTCCTCTGCTTGTAAAATCTAGCTACCTGTTCCTTGCTAATTTAATAGCTTTTTGTATATGCAAAAAGATTTCACAAACTTTTTAAGTTAACAACTTAAAGAAATTAAAGAAATTGTGACCGTTAATATCCTGAATTATTATTATTATTTTATGACCTAGGGAACCCCGCACCCCCCAACTATCCTGAATTATATTGTATAGTGCATAACCCATGTTTCAAAAGTTTAAAATTTCTCGGATATAAAAAGAGTGACTTCTAAGAAGACGTTGTTACTTGAGTAGATAACTTTGCTCTAACAAGTCTTATTTTTCTAATATCTAGATTGAATCTAATATCTATGACTATATCATTTAATAATTCTCATTAATGTTATTAAATTACTGGTTAGCAAAACTTGAAGGAACGTCCTGAAATGTGAATCGTATTTACACCGGACAAGGCATTCCAAGTTCGATTATTCTTCACTTGATCGATGTCCGTCGCATTTAATCACAAACTTTCTTTACATGAATATTTGACTGTAAATGAAAGACGGAGAGAGAGTCATGTTAACAGGATCGGTAAAGAATGCTTAATAAACATATTTTATTGCGATATTTTTTTCTCTTATTTTCAGAATTATTGCACACTTAACAAGTTATGCAAGAGGACATCAACCTGGTCTTCCGGGTCTTCCTAGATCGTCTTTTTTTATTTCATTCTCCTGGTATGCCTAATGTCCTTGCTGATTTTAATAGCTTTTTGTATTTGGAAAAAAGCATTTCACACACTTTTTAAGTTAACAACTTAAAAGAAATTGCGACTTTTAATATGCTGAATTATCTCGTAGTGTATTTAACCAATATCTCGAAGTTCGAAATTTGTCGAATATCAAAGTCGTTTCTTGAGTTAGATGACTTTTCTATAACATGTTTTCTTCTTCTTTGAATATCCAAATCGAATCTAATACATATGACTATATCATTTACTGATTCTCATTAATGTAATAAAATTATTGTTTAACAAACAAAACAAATAGAAGGGAATATTGTGAGATGTGAATCGTATTTACACCAAACAAACAAGGTATTCCAAGTTCGATTATTCTTTGGTTAATATTACGAAAAATCTCAAATTTGTACATCTATGACAAATTTATTTCAAAATAATTTTTTGATTGCCAAAAACCCTAAATTACACTTGTCACAAATTTATCTTCTATTAGTTTCTGTTAAATTTTATCATTAAACTACTGGGTTGAATAATATGTGGTAGTTGATAGGTGTATCGATTTAGAGTTTTACTTTCCATTTGTCACATGTACAAAGTTATATTTTTTGTGGTATTAATTTAATTTAATGGAAACTAATAGAGCGGAAATGCGTCATAAATATACTAGTTTGATGGTAAAAAAAATTAGTATGGGGTAAAATTGTCATGATTGTAAACCAATTTGTAGTTTTTAATGATCAAAATTTTAATTTGATATAAATCTGTAATAAATATATTGACTTGGGATTTTTCGAGATATTAGCTCATTATTTGTTTAAATAACCTCTCAACATATATCTCCATCCATATTTGGACATGATCAAGCCCTTAAAAGGTTCAATGGGAAAAGACAGGCATGAGATAAGTTCTGAAATGAAAGATCCTGCAACATCACCTATATTTCCTCTCAGTTGGGAAGAAAAAGATTGATTGGGAATTAGAGACCCTTCGATGGTGAGGTAGACACCACGTTAAGACTTAAGCTCTAGCTACCGCTGGGTAAATAAGGTACAGTAGCCTCCCGCACTTGGAATGATTCATGTTTTCACCTCCACCCATGCGTTGCGATTTCCATCGCATTTAACCACAAACTTTCTCTACATTAATATTTGACTATAAACGAAAAGGCGCAAAGAAAGTCATGTTAACAAGAGCATTAAAGAATGCTTAATAAACATATATAATTGTGAGATTTTTTTTCTTTTTTCAAAATTATTGCACACCTACTTTGAAATGAAATAAATGTGTTGATAAAAACCCCTAAGAAAACCTTATTAGCTTAATTACCTTTAGTACAAAACCCATCTATCATTTGTGGAACATCACATGCATGCACACCTGATGAGATGTGATTATTAATGGGAATACGAGACAAATAGTTTTTAAACTTTAATCTTATATTTAATGTGATCCTTGAATTTTTAATTTATTTAATATGGTTTATGAACCTTTTGTATATGTTCAATTTAGTCTTGCATTTTATGTAAATATTCAATGTTATCATTAAACTTGAATTAATGGAAGAATAATATTGAATTTTTTTAGTATTAGAAGTTTAAGCATTATATTAAATAAATTAAAATTTTAATAATCATATTATGTATTGAGGTAAAATTAACGAATCATATTCAATAAATTATAAAATCAATTATCATATTGTATATTCGACGAAAGATCCCATCATTAATCAATTCAATTGGGCGTCCCAGGATGGACGCCCCTGCCCTGCGGTCCAGCATCTCTGATTGCTCTGACATCGTATGTGATATCATGCATGATTGTACATCATATCATAGGGAGTGCATGCAGTGCACGTACTCACTGCATGCCATCTGTTGCCCAATCACCCACCAAGTATACATTATTCTTGCCCTAAATCCCATATATGGAGCTATAATAGAAAGACCAATTATAAGTCAAGTAATTTCGCCTGTCCGTTTAACAAAAATTGAAAATCACTTTTTCAAAAATATCTAGACACAAATTATTATTAATAATAAAAACATATTTCATCCATTAATTATTTCACGCGATACAATATATCATTTTTTTTAAAAAAATTCTAAATAATTTATTTTTCGTGAAATAAACGAAATTTAAATATCGCATTTATCTAAAAGTTTAAACTTTTAAAATAACAAATAATGGTTCTATGAAATTTGACATAGTATCGAACCATAAAGTCTTCTATTTAAATCTTTTTAGATCTTTTATTTGCCTCCTTCATTATATATTTCCACACTTAATTTCCAAACCAAAGTCTAGCCATGCTCATGAAGAGGGAGTGTTAGGGTATAATGATACTAACAGTGTAAAATTTTAGAATGAACGATAGTGGCCTTGTAAAATCTCACACCACGTGTGCCTTGTTGTCTAGCTTCAACATGGAGCTGTCGTTATAGCTATTTGAACTTTGAACCAATATAGAAATAACTATGGAGCCCTAGGGACACTTATCATATGAAGCATTCTCGTTTCTATTGGACTTGTGGACGTAAGATGATAACTTATTCATACGAAGAAGACAGGATATGATAGGTCAAAAGCTATGTCAAACGGGAGATAAGAGATGGATAAAGAAAAAGTAATGTAAAATCACAATGTGGATCGAAAGAGTAAAGTAGAGGTGGAAAGAAGAGGCTCGAAAACCTAAAGGGAAATGAAGGGGTGGTGGGAGGAGGGAGGAGGACGGTGGGAAGTGGGGATTGCATCGGAGAAATCGGCGGAGCACCCGTGCCTCCTCGTTATCCTCGTCCTCGCCACCTCCCCTCGTTTCTTCGCTCCTTTCCATGGCCCCCCAACGACAACAACATCATTAATTATACTTACGATAATGGTAATAATAATGATGATACAATGGACCCTCCCTGAGTAAGATATCCCTACGATGGAAGCAATCATCTTTTTCCCCATATTACAGAGGTTTTGTTAACGAAAGTTGTGAAAGTATTCCTAAATATTGACTCCGTTTCGTTTCACAAAAATTGAATAATTTGAAAAGCATTTTTTCTAAAAATAATCATTTGCATCTCATGAAATAACTAGCTAATGAAAATATATTTTTATTATTGAAGATAATTTATATCTAAATAATTTCGTGAATGATGAAAATATCCTTCGTTCATTCATCTTTATAAGCAACATGAATAATCATTTTTAGGAAAATATCTTCTAAATAGTTCATTTTTCATGAAATGAATAGAACCTAAATAAGAAAGTGTTTTCATTTTCTACATTGATTACATATGATGTACCCATTGGTACATTGGATATAACAAATTTAATTTATGCACTTGACCATTTAAAAGTAAGGGTGAGAATGGTCCGATTTGAAGGAAAAAATCCAACCAAATGGAAATAATACAGTTTGGAAAAGGATGAAACTGAATTAATGAATTGATATTTTAATTTGTTTCCCTTGAATCAAATTAACTGCGAGGATAAAAGTTTTAAAAATCGAATTAACCTCTAATTCTTTAAAAAAAAAAATTTTTTTTCCTTTTTTGCGCCCCATTCGAGTCTCTTTTCTTGAGTTTTCTTCTTAACTTTTTGACTTCTTTCCCTTTCTCCTTCTTTTTTTTCATTTTTCTCACCTACTCTTATCTCTTCTGCTATAAAAAGACAAAAAATATTTTGGTTTGGTTTGGTTTGGTGAAAAGATCAAACTGAACCAAATTGTCAATTTCCAATCCGATTCAGCATATAAACCGAAGTTTTGAAATCACCTCTTCAAATCTAACGTCAATCGATTTGGCAGTTTGAACAAAATTATAATACTTAGCCCTATCTAAAAGCGCCGTAGAATACTTGTAATAAATTCCCTCTGCAAATAAGATCATGTAACATACTGCACAAGAAAAGTTTCAATTTTGAAACTTTATTAGAGCAAGTAATGCATTGAAATGTCTATTGCAATGGCTTTTGACGACTACTCTTTCTTGGATACTTGTTAAATGCACTTAATGAGAATAGATTTCATTTTCAAGGAATCGATAGTGCATATCATAAGCATAGTTGATGCATAAAAACTACAACATGTATAGTTTTTATTTAGGCAATTAACAAGTACACTCATGACACGTTTTGATAAAATCCAGAATTTAGTTTAAAAAATATACAAATGGGGCATTTCAAAAGTTTGAAATTCGTTTTTTGTGCTCTTCTTCGTAACATTATATATAATTACATTTGCACCCTCCTTTTTGCACAAAAAGACATGACTTATATGCTTGACACAAGGGCAATGGAGAAATAGATACTCGCCATCGGACACATTTCGCAACAATCTAGGGTACACAATCGGGCAAACAATTTAGCTAAACTAAATAGATAACTCTCATCAGATCAAGATATCTAAAGGGTTTGGATTTTGATTGTAGTTCATAGATGTGAGAAATAATTTTATATCATTTGCCTATCGATTTTTATGCTCTTCATGTATATGTGGTCTCCCTCTATCTATGAACTTAGTTTTTAAATTAAACATTGTAAAACCTAATAAAAATAAGCTCTTTATGTACAATTTGACTCGGTGCCTTGCTCAAACCAAATCTAAGTATGAATCCATTAAATACACTTAAAATACACGTAGCCTGTCCTTTCTTTTTGTCTCCCCCTTTTTTTTATATGCATTTGTGTGTGTGTGTGTGTGTGTGTGTGTGTGTGTGTGTGTTAGAGAGAGAGAGCATGCGTGTCGGCTAGTGTCTTTAAAGTCTCCGAGTAGAAAGAGAAACCCTAGCCCTGGGAATGCTCGTTCCAGTTTCGTCGTCGTCTCTTTTTCATTGGGGCTTGAGTTGGAAGACCTCGTTAATGGTGGACAAAAACTGTTTTCGGGATTCATGCCCACCTCCCGTTTGACCCGCTCTGAGGTTTTGAACGGGACCAGCCTCATGGACATGAACATGGGTCACCCCATCAATCCCCATCTCCCCCCCATCAATCCCCTCTCTCTCTCTCTCTCTCTCTCATTCTCAACCTCAGAATTATATTTATCATCCCTTGATTCTTACTTACTTCTCTTGCGATCGAAGCATGCAATACATGCGATATTATATGCGTTCGGCGATCACGACTACACATGCGCCTTGCCGACGACAAAGAACAAACATGTCCCGCTCGTCTTGATTAACTTGCTCTCTCCCCGCACGTGGGTTTAGTTTATTTCTCCATGCATTGCATCCAACGAAAGGGTCAAGCGCAAATGTATCTGCTTCTATGTATTAACAACTATCACTGCACTAGCTAGCAGCTTATCAAAACCATGGACCACTGCGATCTTATCGATCTCGGCTTCCTAGGACCTCGGTTCCCTGGATTAGCCCCTATGGTCATGACTCCCTCGTTCAGGAATGATTGGACAAAGCTACCATGACTCATTTGACAAGGCTTCATTCTGACCACGGCCCTCTCCTTCTAGGGGTCGATGAGAGGCCTTATCCATTCGAGCTGTATGGACAAATCGTGTGCAGTTCGCTTTCTTGGTGCATGGTGTAGGGAACTTTAAATCGCAGTGATCCCGGTTCTTGCTTGAAAGGAAGTGTGGGAAATCTGGATTGTGAGGGACAAGGATGTTGAGAATCTTGTGCTCAATCACTGGAATCCAGATGTGAGCTCAATCCTTTGATTCCTGCTGCTTGGAATAACGGGCTGTCTGATCAGGCCTGGAGTGTTCTGAATGCATTTATCACTGATGAGGAAATTGAAAGAGCTTCATGGGATCTTCTCAAACCTAATTAAAGCTCCTGGTCCGGATGGACTTCATGTTCACTTCTTTCAGTCCCAATGGGATGCAGTGGGCAGGCATGTTTGTGATAATATAAGGAATGTTTCTGAACCTCACCGCATCCCTCCGGGTCTCGGCAATACCTTGCAAGGTGCTCATTCCTAAATGCCAAGGTCCCGAGACCCTGAACAGGAATCGTCCGGTTAGCCCATGCGACAAGATGTTCATAATCGTGTAAAAATGTTTCGTGAAAGTGTCGAGTCCTTTCCTTGATGATTTCCATCAGTCCTACTTAAGCAATCCTTATCCATGGGAGATGGACGCCCGATAACGTTATCGTCGTCAAAGAGCTTGTTCGAAAGATGAGAAATGCTAAATGGTAGAAAAGGCGTTTCATGTATAATGAAAATTGAACTAGAGAAGGCCTATGATCGACTCAAATGGAATTTCATTAGAGGGGTTCGCAAGCTGCTGGATTTTCTGGATTTGTACGAAACTTCAGCCCAGGAATCGGAAGGATCGACCGAAGATATCTTGGAAAATCATCTTTTCGACTCTCTCCAGCCAACACGAGAGATACGAGCTATCAAAATGTGTTTGTTTAATAAAAAAGATATATCCAAAATGAGTTTTCAAATTTTCATTTTTTGATGAGCCAAAAGTAGATATTCAATAGTGTTTCGCCCAAAATAACATCTGATGAAATATTTTTCACCAAAGTCTAGCTCTTTGGCTTTTTGTATGTGTGTATCGGATTTTATGTCAGTTCAGAAAGGAAGGGAAATACTCTAATGGCACTAACTATGGATAAAGGAGATAACAAATTCAAGTAAACTTAAAAGACTAAAAACGAATAAAGGATAACTACAATGCGAATAGGGAAAAGCATTCAAGTAAAAGGAAACACCAACATTAAAAAAAAAAAAAAAAAAAAAAAGGTTTTCTTGATAAGATGGGAATCAATCTTTTTTACCACATCACGTTTAAGGGGAATCGAACAACTCAAAGTTGAGTTTGCATACAAACTCAATATTTAGACTAAGGGGAAGACTTTTTACTGAAGCCAAAAGGTTAATTTATCATCCCCATCTACTATTGATCTCCTCCTGATCGAGGCCTGTCAAATATATGTATCAAGTCCTCGATCACTGGACATGACTAGATTTCGAAGCGAATGTGGTTCGACATCTAGAGTGCTTTCTATGTCAATACCATCCATTCATGTCTTTTGCTTGTAGTGATTTTCCCCATCTCTTTACGACAATCCCTCAACAGCTACTTATAACCCGACTAAGTAGATAATTGTCGTAGTGGTTACCATTTCAAATTCAAACTATTCTCGGAGATTCGGAAGGTCTTCAACAACCGCATTGCGGTATCCATAAGGTGGTTGAATCTTGTTATCGACGAGCGCCTTGATAACTTATCTATCCCTTATTTTGTTGCTTCCCAACTTGTAGTTGATGCCGAACCGTCAGCAACCGTAATTGCGATTATATACAAGTTCGTTTCAAATACGTGGGCCAATTTTCTAGTGGAGATTTATGGGCCTTATTTTGATTAGGAGCGGCCCATGAAGGCCATTTTTAGGTGTAAATAAATAGAAAATACTTTATAGCTAATGAATACAATCGTATTTAAAATTGAGAAAAACAATATCTCCATCCTAAAAAGAAGAAATTTTTTTCCCAAGCTGCTTTTCCACGCTCATGCTCACACACAGCGTCGATCTACGCCCTCTCTATACTGGTCCTCGTTCATCTTTGACGCCTCCTCTTGGGATGCTTACCGTGGTCTCATCTTTTGATTAGTTTTTTTTTGGAATGGAGAATCATTCTCACATGGTGTTTTATGACCACTGAGAGATTAATTTTGTTAATTATTGCATTTTTAAAAAAAATTTTTTGGCATCTTTTCCTAAGTTACTTTATTTTAGAAAACACAAATGAACATAAAATTTAAACATAATATGTTAGTAATATTTCAGACAAGTGGTTCGATATCATCTTAATATCTTATAACAAGAACAAAACATACTAATAACGGAGAGAAGGATTTTTAAAAGTAAAATCTGTATATTGAAAGAAAAAATTATCCTACTTTCAAGTACACCAATAATGGTGCATTTGGTAATCATTTTGTTCCAAAGATAGTTTTTGTTTAGAAATAGATTTTTCTAACTTTGTTCCATATTCGAGTTACTGAGCATTTGAAAACCTTTGGTAATTGTCCAAAGTTTTTATTCTCAGAATAGAAATGCATTTTGTATGACCCTTAATTATTTTTGTGCCTTAAGGGAGCCTCACTAGGCCAAGACAAGGTTGACCTCGCGGTGGCTAGGTGAGGTCGACCCTCGCCTAGCCATGGCGAGGTCGGCGGAATTAGTCTGGCTAATTGCTGGCCATTGCCACCGCTAGCGACTAGTTAGAGGAAGAAGAAGAGGAAGAGAAAAAGAAAGAAATAAAAAGAAGAAAAGAGAAAAGAGAAAAAAAAAAAAAGAAGGAAATTGATTTTGACTTAATTCTGAAGTTATTTGCATGAATAAAAAAAAAACTTTTTTTTTTACTTCTCGATTATGTTTCCAATCTATTCTTGATAACAAAAAAGTTACCAAATGATTTTTGTTTTTTTTGGTTTCAGGGAATAAAAAATAGAATCAAACACTATTTGACATGTTATCAAACAGGCTCTAAGTAACTAAAAATTAGCCATTTTCCCTTTAAAATTATTTTCATTGAAAACATTTTCCTTTAGCAAGAAATTTGCAACAAACTGTGTTTATTTCATGAAAAAAGTTACGTGGAAGGAAATGGTTTTGCTCAAAAAAAAGATTTTGGTTGAAGTTTTTCTTGTCTGGTCATGAACATGAAATGAGAGTGAAGTAATTTTATGTTGTTTGGCTTTCAATAATAAGTTGTTTAGATTTTAAGTGTCAATGTTACTCATCTTTGGTTGTTTTAGAGGCTGGCGAATCACCTAGTAATTGCAATGTCTTATGGAAGCCTCATTTTGATGATTGCAGGAGAATATTAGCAGGAACACATCTTTAGAAAAGGTAACACCTGTGCTTTTATGTTGATTTGATGGGAAAGAAGATGGATCAATGTGTTGTTGTTTGCTGTAAAATGCCGACGAAATACCTTCCGTAGCATGGATAGATTAGTAAATCAATAAAGGGTGCAAAGGGTTCTCCGATGATTTTTGGGTAGGAAATGCGAACAATGAAAAAAATTAAAAGTACTAAAACTGAAGATAATTGTGTTCAACCATGTAAAGGTGTTGGGAATGTAAAGATAATTAAGAAAATAAAATTGAGCAACCTGTATTCTTTAATTAATTGGTTGTCCTCTCTACAAACTACAATTCAAGTATTTAAACTACTACTAGCACTTGACACAAGTTGTAGAACAAATTAAACACACCTTAGTCGATTCCTACAATATATAAACGTTAGAAAAAATTGTCCAAAAAGTCCTAAATCTATTGTACTTTTACCAATTTAGTCCTAAATAACTTATTCATCCCTTATTTTGTTGCTTCCCGAATTATAGTTGATGCCGAACCGTCGGTAATCATAATTGTGGTTATATACAAGTTTGTTTCAAATATGTGGGCCAATTTTCTAATGAAGCTTGATGGACCTTATTTTGGTTAGGAGCGGCCAATAAAAGTCATTTTTAGGTGTCAACAAACGGACAAATACTTTATGGCCGATGAATACAACCGTATTTAAAATTGAGAAAAACGATATCTCCATCCTAAAAAGAAGAAATTATTTTCCCAAGCTGCTTTTCCACGCTCACGCTCACGCTCACACACAGCTTCAATTACGCCCTTGGGATGCTTACGGTGGTCTCATCTTTTGATTAGTTCTCTTTTTGGAATGGAGAAGTATTCTCACGTGGTGTTTCATGACCACTAAGAGATTAGGTTTGTTAATTATTGCATTTTTTTAATTTGTTGGCATCTTTTCCTAAGTTACTTTATTTTCGAAAACACAAATGAACATAAAATTTAAACATAAAATATTAGTAATATTTTAGACAAGTGGTTCGGTATCATCTTAATATCTTATAACAAGAACAAAACATACTTATAACTGAGAGAAGGATTTTTAAAAGTAAAATCTGTATATTGAAAAAAAAAATTTGTCCTACTTTCAAGTATGTCATTAAGGGTGTGCATATGATAACTATTATGTTTCAGTGAACAATTTCTACTCAGAAATAGTTTTTCTAATTTTGTTCTTGGGAGAGTTACTGAGCATTTGAAGACCTTTGGTAATTATCCAAAATTTCTACATGCGTTTGGTACAACTTTAATTTTTTTGTAACTTAGAATTTCTTTTAATTTTTTAATTATTTTATTACATTTTTCTTTTCTCTTTTCTCTTTTCTCTTTTTCATTCTCTTCTTCTTCCTCTTGTTGGTCGCTAGCCATGGTGATGGTCGACGACTAGCCAAATGAGAGTCGACAAGGTCATCAGCTTGGGGGAGCCTTGCTAGGCTAAGGCGAGGTTGACCTTGCGGTAGTCGGGCGAGGTCGACCCTCACTCAACCATGGCAAGGTCGTCGGACCTTGTTTGGCCAATCATCAGCCATTGCCGTCACTAGCGACTGGCTAGGGGAAGAAGAAGAGAAAGAGAAAAAGAAATAAATAAAAAGAAGAAAAGAAAAGAGAAAAAAAAAAAAAGAAATTGGTTTTGACATGATTCCAGAGTTATTCGCATGAAAAAAAAATTATTTATTTATTTATTGATTATGTTTTCAATCTATTCTTGGGAACAAAAAATTTACTAAGGAGATTTCTATTCATTTTTTGTTTCAGGAAATACAAAAATAGAATTAAACACAGTTTGATTCATGAAAAAAAGTTATGTGGAAGCAAGTGAAAATTAGCCATTTTCCCTTTAAAATTGTTTTAACTGAAAACATTTTCCTTTAGCAAGAAAAATTTACAACGAACTATGTTAGTTTCATAAAAAAAAGTGATGTGGAAGGGAATGGTTTTACTCAAACTTTTTTTTCGGTCGAAGTTTTACCCAATTCATTTTCAAAGAAAATGATTGATATTCTCTTGTCTGGTCGTGAGCATGAAAATGAGAGTGAAGTAAATTTATGTTGTTTGGCTTTCGATAATAAGTTGCTGTTTAGATTTTACGTGTCAATCACTCATCTTTAGTTGTTAATTGCAATGTCTTATGGAAGCCTCGTTTTGATGATTGCAGGAGAATATTAGGAGGAACACATCTTTGGAAAAGGTAATACCTGTGCTCATATGTTGATTTGATGGGAAAGAAGATGGATCGATGAGTTGTTGTTCGCAGTAAAATGCCGATGAAATACCTTCTGTAGCATGGATAGATTAGTAAATCGATAAAGGGTGCGAAGGGTTCGCCAGTGATTTTTGGGTTGGAAATGCGAATGATGAAAAAATTAAAAGTATTAAAACTGAAGACAATTGTGTTTAGTTGGAAATGTAAAGATAATAAAGAAAATAAAATTGAGCAATCAATGTTCTTTGATTAATTGTTTTTTTTTTTTTTTTTTTTGGATGACCCAAGAAATCCCACACCCCGCCGACAGCTAGGGGAGTAAACCCTGGGGCCACACGTGCTAGTCACCATACACATGCAACTAGGTAAGTCACCCTATAACGAAGTTGGGATTCGAACTCTCGACCTTTTGCGAGAGGAAGAGAGCGCGAGCCAGCAACGCCACCCAGGTTAGTGGTTTGATTAATTGTTTATCCTCTCTACAAACTATAATTCAAGTATTTAAACTACTACAGGCACTTAACACAAGTTATAGGACAAATTAAACACACCTTACGCGATTCCTACACTTTAACAATCTATTATATATAAACGTTATTCATAAATAACTGACTCTACCACTTCGACGGTTATGTCATTACTACTTCACTAATTATGTTGTCTCCACTACTCTTTGGTGCAATCGTTAGAATCAATTGCTCACGAATTTCTTGGCTTCACTACTCGACGGTTGCATTGGAATTTCCCTTTTTACAAAAATCTTGTTAGCGGTTGCGTCCCAAATCGTCACCTCCACTAGAGGTGAGCACATTAGACTGCCCGAACTGAGAACTACCCGGACCGGACCAGATCGGCTAATTTGATCTGGTTCTCGAGAGCATTGGTCTAGTTCCCTTATGGAACCGGTGATTTTCGGTCCGATTCCCGGTTTCAAGGGGAACTAGACTTGACCGACAATTTTCTATTTAAAATATATTTTTTAAAATTCTTTAAAAAATGCAATAAACCCTAAAATAATAATATTTCTAGTATTTTTTTTATTTTTTTTTTACTAAGTGGTCAGTCCTATTGGACCGGACCATCTGGTTCCCAGTCTAGTCCATGGTCCCAAAAAATGGGAACCGGTCCTTCCGATCTAGTTCTCGATTCCACCTTGGAACCTGATCAAACCGGAAATCGATCACCCCTAACCTCCATAATTTGGATGGGCAGTTTACTTTGTTGACAATTATGTCAATCATGGTCGATTCTCACATGAGTTGACCTTTGATTGTTGATATTCTACTCTTGGACTCGGCTGTTTTCATCTATACGATCTGTCGGCTAAAGCTAGTATTTTAATCGATCAACTGAATTTGCCGACTAAGGGCTTTCGACTCCTTGCCAATCTTTCCTCCATTGTATCTTGCTCAGTCTCTTCCGGCTCGAGTCGACAATCAAAGACCTAGATATATTTTAGTGCCAAACATTTCCTAGGAAAAATTATCAAAAAATTTATAAATTTATTACATTTGTACTTATTTAGTCCTAAATCTTCCAATTATGTCAATTAAATCATAAAATTCATCTAGCTAATTATAATCGGAAATCACTTATATCAATGGTGGTTGTCTTACATGGAGTTAAATATAGAAGAGAAAAGATAATTATGGAATTTTCTATATAATTCGATATATCATAATAAACATTACATTAGCCTATACACATGCTTTATGAGATGACTATATAAAATAATATATCAATAAAAATATGCACGGTTATAGAGGATATTCACATAATACTGAGAAAGATACATAAAACATTGTAATTTTCCTAATTATCTCTAACAGTCCCCTCAAACACAAGGTGTATTGAAGATGTTAACTTGAGTTTGAATGCAAGTTTGAACAATGTCCAACTGCCAATCCAACTGCTAAGACGTGATGGATGATGCAGGGTTCGGTAGCTGTTAATGGCGAAACTTCTAGATCTTGAAAGTCTGAGAGTGGCAAATCTAGTGATGGTGAGGCTTCTCGAAACGACACATAAAATGTTAAGAATTGGAGGTATTGCAGTTGAGCAATATGTGTCCTTTACAATTAACTTTGTTGTTGGGACAGTAACTTAAATGCATCGACTTTGTTGTAACTTAATTGAAATAAATATGACTGACATGATTACAATAAGCGGAGAAGTCAAACTTGAGTAAATGCAAAGTTACTATGCGAAGATGCACCTTTGATGTTGAAAGATACCTCTGTGGAAAAGAAAAAAGAAGTGTGACTTGGCATTGCATAAGAGACATTGTAAAACAACCACCTCTTAATTAGACGGAAATGATGAACTTGGTGAACATTGTTGAGAATGATAAAGTAGAAAAAAATTGTTGACAACGATAAAGTAGAAAAATTGGGAAATTTCTGAGGTGCCCAATGCACTAAGGAGTCTCTGATATTAAGTTAAATATAAAGTAGAAAAGAGAATTAGAGAATTTTATGTATAATCCGATTTATCTTAATGAATTATATTAGTATATATAGAATTTAATAATATAATATATCAATCAAGATACATATAATTATAGATGATATTCATATAATTTTGAGATATAAGAAAACATTTAATTTTCTTAAAGATAATTTTTACTTTTTTTTCAGAATTTTCGTAACTTTTATTATTATTATTTTCTTTCAAGGCCGCCACAGGCGGCAGTAGTTTTCCAGGGTGGCCGGCAGAGACGAGAGATAAGTGGGAGGGGTTACTGGGGTAGTTTTCTGGTGTGGGCAAAAGCATGGTAATTTGTCCACGTGGCATCTATTAAGTGGAAAGACAGATAGACGTATTCTTGTCGTTACAAGAAACTTTTGTTAACCAAAGGAGATGTCATTCTTGTCATTTCATAATTTATTTATTTCTGAATGTTATCGATTGTGCTTTTTAAGAGAGTTAATGTAGAATGCTATGTTATGAATGTGACTGCATCTTCCACTTTTATTTTAAGTTATATTTTTTTTTTTATTTGTATAATCATAGCTCATTTTCTACCTTTTCATTATTTCAATTACGACAATGGGCATTCACAAATTTACACCAATTTTGTTTTAAGTATGCCCTGTACAATTATGTTCAATAAGTATATCTAAGGCATCGAGCTTTGATTGATAATATTTATTTATAACACGGAAATATGATATTCTCAAATATTTTTTGAATTGTCTCACTTTTATAGCCATCTTGTGCAATACGCGGATTGACATTTAATTAAATAGGAAGGTGATATCCAAAATGAAGCAGTTGTATATGGCGTGGGATGTAATCTATGGCCGTGCAGGCACGATAAATGTATATAATTGGATAAAAAAAATGCTTTCTAATTACATGTGGTGTCCAATAAAAATTTGTGATATGCCTGTGTTATTTTTTCTTATCAACCGATGACATTTCTTTCAAGTTCTTTGCTCAATAATAAAAATATACAAATTCAAGCATAATAATTTAATTGGTGTAAGAATATTCTATGTACTTACCCTCAAAATTAGAGGAATTTCATAATCAAGCAATACCTCTCCTAGAATTATCCCACGGTCGTGTTAAATTATTTCTACCACAACTACTATTGCTATTGTTGATATTGTTGTTTAAAATCTAGAGTCTCTTATTTCCTTCCTTTTACATTTTCTTTTGACATTCGCCCTACATAGTAAATCAAGAAAAAAAACAAAATCAAAGAAAATCAATTTTTTTAAAATTATAAAAAATGTGTCAACGTCATCATTGGCCATCTTATGTGCAACACTAATAGTGTTCGTGTCAATGATTTTTAACTAAAATTGACCGAATGGACTTAACTGGCAAAACGTAAAAATGTTTATGACTCAATTGACATAATTGAAATGTCTAAAATTGAATGGATTGATACCATAAAAATCCTAAGCTAGTATACATGTGATAAATTTATTAAAAATTAATTTTTTGACTACTGAAGACTCCAAATTAGTACAGTTATGACAAATTTATCCTTCATAAGTTTTTATTAAATTGGATTAATACAATGAAAAATTATAAAGTGGTATACTGTGATAAATGGAGAGTAAAATCTCAAATAGGTACACGTGTCGGTTGCCACTTGTAATTTAAGTAATTTGATAGTAAAATTTAATAGAAATTGATGGATGATAAATTTGTCGCATATCTATCAGTTTAGGATTTTGGTAATTTTCAAATTAATTTAAAGTTAAATTTATCATAAGTGTAATTATTTGAGATTATATTTGGTATTAATCTAAATTGAATTAACACAAAGTGCCATAAGTTAATGACTTTTTTGAAGTATACGTAAAGGATGGTGGATTGGTGAAGCTGCAGCGTACAGACATGCGATACGACCCGTGTGGTCCAAACTCAGGCCGAAGGCCCTGCTGATGGGCGGCGCTGGGCTCGTAGCCGCAAAGGCCCGCAGCGGCAGCATCTCAGCCGCCCGCGCGTGGTTAAGTTCCGCTCCTCGGCATGGGACGATGACGATCGACTCGACGTGGTCGGACTCGTCGACGACTGACCGTGGCATCCTTAAAAAGAACCAGGTACTGCCGGTCGCGACAGGACATGGGTGTCCGCCGCTCAGTTCTTGAACAGTACTAAGCCAAGAAACGATTCGTAAACCCAATCGCGAAGTTATTGTCGATGGTAGCGACCGGAATGATGCCTTCCATGCATAACCATCTTTGTTAAAGGACGATGGGTCAAGAAAGGACTCGTCTTTAACTCTGTCTCCCTCTCTCTCTCTCTCTCTCTCTCTCTCTCTCTCGTGCCATAATCAATGGGGAAGATTCGGCTTTAAATGGCGGAACGAATGCCCGTGAAGGGCGTCGCCTCGCGGAAGAGGGAGAGCCGGGTATTGGGTATCTGGGTTGTCGTGGGTTGACGTTATGGATTACATGCGATTTCATTCCGAAGTTGCTGGGGTTGCTGTTGGGGAATGATTGAATGCGTCAGATTCCCGAGGGCGAGGGGGAGAGAAGTTAAAGGAGGAGGAGGACGTGGCTTCGGGGGTCGGCTCGCGGGGTCCTTCTTTGGCAAGTTCCTTCCTTGGAAAGCTATACAGCTGCGGCTCGTTCGCAGTTCTCTCTATATATGAACATGGAAGAGCAGCGCTGCTGTCACGCATTCTGCTGATTCCCCCCGAGTCTTTTCCTATTCCATCGGCCAGTCTGCTTCTGTGATCCCGCCTTCTCCTCCTGAACTTCCAGTGGGTTTCGCTGCGCTTTTCTTGGTTCGACTGATTCTGCATTTCCCGGCTGCTGCCACTTCCTTCCTTCCTTCCGTCGCCACCGGGGGCAGTCATGAACGGCTTCGAGAATTTGGTTTCCATGGACGTGCAGGCCGATACGCCGCTCTCCGCCGATCCTCTTCCCTTTGCCAGATGGTCAGTTCCTTTTTTTTCCTTTTCTTGTCCTGTTTGACAAACCCAGTATCGCGTGATCATCGAATTCTACCTAGATTGTCCCTTTCTGATTCCCCATTTTGGATTTGGTAATTTGGGTTGATGATGGTTTTTGGGGATTGATGATTTAACACAAATGAAAAAAAAAAAAAAAAAAACAGTTATCAGGTGGAGGCGTTAGAGAAGGCCTTGAAGGAGAACACGATAGTGTACTTGGAGACAGGGTCAGGCAAGACTCTGATCGCCATCATGCTCCTCCGCTCCTCCGCCTACCTCCTCCGCAAGCCGTCCCGTTTCATCGCCGTTTTCTTGGTCCCTCAAGTCGTCCTCGTCTCTCAGGTTTTCCCTCTCTTTCTCTCATTTCCATTTCAGCTCTCTTTTTGAAGCTACCAACTGAGAGGATGTTCCCCTTCTTTTGTTTTTGGGTTTCTCTTACTCAACTTCTCCTCTCCTTGCGTTATTGGTTATGAAAGCAAGCGGAGGCCATAAAGATGCACACTGACTTGAAGGTGGGAGTGTACTGGGGTGATATGGGAGTTGATTACTGGGATGCTGCCATGTGGCAGAAACAACTTGATTGCTATGAGGTTTGATTACTCTGTTCATGTTTCCTGCATTGTCCAACTGTTCTCTAGTTGTTGCCCTTAAATTGTTGCTTTTTGTCAAGTTCTGTCTGTTTGCATCATTGTGAATGTCATGTGGTTTCTTATTAGATTTCTTCAATGCATTCCTAATTAATTTGTTATTAGCTATCATCTGTAGCTATCCTTTGAAATTTTACGCAGGTAATCCTGATAATTTCCTTGATATGTATATTTACTTCATCTCTTCTGAGGGAGAGCACTTTAATCTTATAAGTATCAAGGCGATCTATGTAGTTTCCTCCCCTGCTGATCAGTGACTGAAGTCATCATATTGAATAGTGATCTTATTTAGTGTTTATGCTCCCAGGTGCTTGTCATGACACCAGCTATCTTGCTTACATGTTTGAGGCATAGCTTTTTCAAGCTCGACCTGATTAAAGTTCTCATCATGGATGAATGTCATCATGCAAGGGGTAAACATCCATATGCCTGCATTATGACGGTGAGTTGTGAATTTGTCTTCTTGGATTGAAATTAGATTCTCTCTAACTATATCACAATCTGTGTTCGAGAAATGGTTCGTACTGATGTTGTTTCATCATCAATTCACTTGTGTAATCTCACATGACGTTAAACCTGTTGCCAAGACATATATCTTCAAATTTGGAGCAATTTCTGGTCGGTGGTTGGTTTTTTGCTTGTTGAATGAGATTTTCACTTTCGTTTCTGTTGCATTGCACCTGCCTTTTCTGTTACCTAGCATGCAAAACATGTTTTCACTCATTATGCAAGGATATGGATGCATCTACAGGAATTCTATCACCCTGGGTTACGTAGCAATATGGAAGTCCCAAGGATATTTGGTATGACTGCTTCGCCAATCAAGTCCAAAGGTATGCAAGCTTCCTAATTTTAGTTTCGTGGCTTTGTGAACCAATTTATGCAAATGATACTCGACTAACTTTCCTAAAACCTAGGTGGGAACTCTGAAGTTCAATATTGGCAAAATATTAAGGAACTTGAGACAATCATGAACTCAAAGGTACCTCCTTGTGTTGTTGGATCCACGTGTCTCCATTTGCTCCACTGAATAATCAGATGGTGGCACTTCTTTCTCTAGTATGAAGTTACTTTTGCTGCTGCAGTTTGATTTTTTGATTTTTGCTTCAATTGCAGTTTTAAAGGCTTTGTATGGTGTTGTTCCTTGTGTTGGACATGTCCATGCTTATGAATAGTCATATACATGAGATTACTGCTTGTCTTAAAATAATTTACGTTATGCGCAGATTTGAGTTTCTGAAATTATGTGCGACTTTTACCTTTGGCTTTTGTATTTGAGATCTGATTTTGGCATAATATCTAATACCTTAAATCTCTGAAATAACACCATATTGGTATGAACGGTCAAACCTATGTAGGACAAAATGAAAGTATTTTCATTTTCCATTTTGGTGGGTAGTCAACAATTTAAAAGCTGCCCCCAGCACGACCCAAGAACTGTAATTAATGCATCCACGGACGTCATTGTTTCTCTGGGCCTTGTGCTGGTTTGCACTAGTCACCCAAGTCTGTTCCCTTCTCTAAGTATGAGACGTTGCGCTGTTAATCTCTTTAGGCTTTTGAATGTTTAGTGCTTCATGAATTTCTGTGTTATGCTTCTTTGTTGTATAATAAGCCATGTGGGTTCTGTTTTATTGTTGAAATGGTGCAGCTCTGTCTTGACACTTTCCCTAAGTTCTTCTCATGGTCATTTTTTCCTTCATCTGTTATCTAAGGTCTACACGTGCGCCAGTGAATCTGTTCTTGCCAGATATATTCCATTTTCCACACCAAAGTTCAAGATTTATGAAGATATGGGGATACCTGTTGCTCTCTATTCACATTTGCTAGATCAACTGAAGGGTTTTGTGGAAGAGGTTGGTATGCATGAACTTTTGCACAACATGTGAAAGCTAAGGACTATAACCACCTGAACTAAGTTAACAGGTTACAGATAATAGTGTCTTTTCTATCAAATTTTAAATTTCATTTAAGGGATCAACATCGTCAGTGGATAGTGTTTATGCTTTGGAAAAATTGATATTTTCGTTTCTCTAATATTCTTTATTTAAATGAAGGAGCGAAAATATAAATAGTTGAGAATGAAGGGATTTGAGTATAGTGTTCTTTCATCTCTTTCTTCATACTCTTGCTGAAACTGATAAATCGCTTGGTCTGGCTCTGGCTTTTAGTTTTCTATTTTAGGTTTAAGATTTTAGTGCTTTGTACAAAAAAATTGTTTAATGTCAAACACCTCAGATCTTGTATAGATATAGGCATTGATGTTTGAAGTCATAATTAGTAAAACACCAGGTTTTTTTGTTTTAAATTGTCATGGAAGTGTTAGATTTTTTTTTTTATATTTTCCCCGGATTTTTAAAATAAACTTAATTTCATTCTGATACTACACATGCTCATCATATTGAGCTACGCTACATGTCATGAAGATTTTCTCCCCTCCTTTAAATTTATGTTTCACTGTTTACTTCGAGTGCCCTGTCCTTGTCTGAGAGCTATATGATATTTTGTTTGTTGCTTTTCAGTATGAAGGGAAGCTAAAAGTGTCAGATATTGAGGAGTCATTAATTCAATCTACAGTAAAAAAAATTCAGAAGATCTCCTCAACGTTCATTTTCTGTTTGGATGATCTCGGTCTTTGGCTTGCTCTTAAGGTGCTATTCTCCTTTTTTCCTGTTTACATCCCCACTATCTTTCCATTAGACAGTATAATTAATTGCATATTCCAGTAGGCTGCGCAGTCGATATCACACCGTGAAGTTATTGATTTATCTTGGGGGAGCTTAGATTTGTTTGGTGAGAGTATTGTGAAAGACTTTAGCCAGGATGTCCTCCATGCACTCTCGGCTTGTATACCTTCAGGTAATATGATGAATACTGCTTTTAACTATCCAAAGTCTGATGCTTTGTTTGACATATTTCTCTCTCCTTTTAAAGATCCAAACTGGTCGGTTGGTGATGATGTCCAAGGAGTTGTGGATGCTGGGCTCATTACTCGTAAAGTTGTTTGTCTCATAGAATCCTTACTTGAGTACAGGTAGGTGTGTGAAGGCAAGATCCCTAGTGATTTTGTGATTGCATGATGATTTTTTGTTTTATTGAAAGTTGATGTGGTTATATTGTTTCAAGTTATTTGTGAACCTGCATAAAGAAGCTTTCCTTCTTTATTTTGCTTTTCAGGGGTATTCATGATATCAGATGTATAATCTTTGTAGAGAGGGTTGTTACATCTGTTGTACTTCAGGCTTTGCTAAGCGAGGTGCTTCCAAAGTACTGTAACTGGAAGACCAAATTCATAGCAGGAAATAACTCTGGTTTGATATCGCAAACAAGGAATCTCCAAAATGAAATTGTGGAGGAATTCCGTGATGGGAAGGTTCCTCTTCTTGTTTCCCCCATGTCACGGCTGTTCATTAACTCTTCTTCACTGTAAACTGCTTAAGGTTTTTCCTTTGCCAGGTGAATGTCATTGTTGCAACGTCAATTCTTGAAGAGGGTCTAGATGTGCAGAGCTGTAACTTGGTGATTATGTTTGACCCGTCCACCACAGTTAGCAGTTTTATCCAATCCCGAGGCCGTGCGAGAATGCAGAATTCGGACTATTTGTTGATGGTAAAGAGGTGATATTATTGGTCTTTATCATTAGCTGAACTCAGCTTATATAGTTTGGTGTCCGCTTTATCTGTCACTGCTGAAAATTATAGTGGATTCCAATAGATTATTTTCTCTTTTCTATTTTCATTTTGATTTGTTAGTCTAATCTTTTTGTAACACCTTCTTTGCTATGATTTAGGGGGGATTCTTCAACACTTTCTCGTCTTGAAAAGTACCTTTCTAGCGCAGAGACAATGAGAAAGGAATCTCTACGTCATGCTTCCCTTCCATGTGAACCTCTTAATGGCACCTTGTATGATGAAGAATACTATCAGGTGGCAGGCACTGGAGCAATTGTTACTCTTGCTTCCAGTGTTCAATTGATATATTTTTATTGCTCTCGGCTTCCTTCTGATTGGTTAGTTACATCTCATTTTGTTCTTTCTGATGCTATTTTTTTTTCTTAAATCTTTGATTTCTGCAGACACATCCCTCATGTTCTTCTATGTGCTTTATGGTGTTTTGAATATACAGTTACTTCAAGCCTGCTCCGAGGTGTGTCATAGACAAGGAGAAGAACATCTGCAAACCTTTATCTTCCAAAGAGTTGCCCCCTACAAACTGTCTGTGTCCAAGGTGATCCTAAGATGCTGAAGCAAATGGCATGTTTTGAAGCGTGCAAACAACTTCACAAGATTGGTGCTTTGACAGACAAGCTTATCCCTGCTATTGTTGTGGAGGAAGCTAATACACCAGTAGTTGGTAATCTGTTATCTAGCTTCTAAAGTTCAGCATTCTCTTTTTCATCCTTCTAATTTCTCTAGATGATAATGGCCTTAAGTCCTATAAATTTTTTCTTCCCAATTCTTTTGTCCTAATTACATTTACTATACTTTTTTTTGGCTTGTGTCTCTTGCTTGATGAAAGGCAATGAACCCCATAATGAAGACCACCCTGCTTACTTCCCTCCTGAGTTGGTCAATCATCTTCCTGATAAGTCCAAGACATTGTATCATTGCTATGCAATTGAGTTGAGACAGGACTTCAATTATGATGCAACAGTTCAGAATATTGTTCTTGCCATGAGGAGTGAATTGGAAGCTGATATTTGTGAGAAGGATTTTGAATTTGTAGTTCCGAGGGGATTGTTGTCAGCTAATCTGACGTACATGGGAGTGATTCATCTTGATAAGGAGCAGGTGAGCTATTTTATTAGTCTTTTATTGGATGTGAATGATTTTTGATCAACGTAACTGCCTTTGTTCTAGAAGGCTAGTTTGTAGTAAAATTTTTGCTACCTAGTGGAGCTCTGAGTGAGTTCACTGAAAATCTTGAGGTGGCTCTTAATTTCCTCTTTCTTAAATCATTTCACAGGTTCATCTCTGCAGGAAATTTCAGATAACTCTTCTCAGTGTGCTTTTAGATCACAGTATGGCTAAACTGAGGGAAAAATCTGCTAATTTAAATTTGGTGAAAGCTTCCGATGTTGATTATCTACTCCTACCACATGCTGGAGCTCATCGAACACCAGGCACCATAGATTGGAGATCTGTCGTCTCTGTGGCATTTTCAAATGATGATCACATCTGCAGGGATTACTCAAAGTGTCGCCGTCATCCTGTAAGAATGAAAACTGGCCTAGTATCTCGTTGTATGCTGGAGGGTTCCCTGGTCTATACTCCCCATAATGATCGGATTTACTGCGTTACCGGATTTTTTGATGATATGAATGCAAATTCATATTTGAGGATGAGAGATGGGACGGTTACAACATATAAAAAGTACTACGAAGAAAGGTAAATAATTCTAATTGAAATTTTGATTAGAAATAGTTCTTTAGCAGTTCTGTACCTTTGCGCCGAATATCCAAGGTCAAGTTCTCAGTATGTTATTATTTCAGTTATGGCATCAAGTTATGTTTTGAAGAAGAGTTTCTTCTTAAGGGGAGGCACATATTTCATGTGCCAAATTGTCTTCAGCGGTGCAGGCAACAGAAGGAGAGAGGTTTTTATCTGCTCTCTTAGTGAATTATTTTTGCTTGGATGAAAATAATATCATTTATTTTCATCAGGAGGAAAAAAGATAATGTGCTGGTTTCTTCACTCAAAGTCTTATTTCACACAGTAAAACATAGCAAGAATAAGCTGAACCACACAGCTCTTAGTGAACATCCCCCATAATGATTCCTCTCTGCTTTATTTAAAGATGCTAGTATAAAACTTTATGCTTCAATGCCAGGCTAGATGATAGCCCTTCTGATAATCTCTGACACATTTTCAATAGATGTGAAAACACAACTGCAAAAAGATGTTAAGATAGACCAACCTGTTTCATAGCTCAATGTATATCATTAACTCATTTGTTAATGTTACAATTTTGTTTATGCAGAACCCAGTACTGCTTCTTCTGTGGAATTGCCTCCCGAGCTATGTGAAGTGATTTTGTCCCCAGTATCTGTAAATACATTGTATTCCTTCTCATTTGCTCCATTGATTATGCACCAGCTTGAGGCTTTGCTTGTTGCTGCTAATCTGAAGAGGGTGCTTTCCAACAGTTGCCCTGAAATTTCCATTATTCCTACTATGAAGGTCTTATTATTCCTTTGTTCCTTTATATATTGACATTTGATGCTCATGAATGCGTGTGACAAATATTTTTTATCCTTTGTTAATTCTTGGCCAGATTATCTGCTTTTTATGCGGGGTGGCAATCATGCATCTGAGTGCAATCCTTCGTATGCATTGGTTAATTTTGGTTCTTGGATTCAGAAGGTTTCAATTTAACTCTCGGTATGAAACTAGGAAAGGCCCTTTCTGTGGGTGATGGAATATCCATCCATCTGCTTTTGAATGTTAGACCGGGCATTTGATGTCGACACTTTGACTTCTGCTTTGGCTCTGTGCCCTATGTCTTCCGATATTGTCAAATTGACATTAGATAAAAGGAATGCATAATGATAGGCAGGAGAGTGTCTTCATTGATAGCTTGTTCTTCCAATTTGAGTATTTGCTGCCTTTATTTTCTCTGCAACGAAGGAGGTATGCCATAAGGCATGAAGAGTCTTGAAGAGTCCCCCTTTTGGCCATATTCTTCTAAAAATATCTTGATCCCCCCCCCCCCCCATCTTTCCTAAACTGCAGCAACACCCCTTGCATTTTCAAACTTAAAACAGCACATCCCATTAAAATGTGTTGGCCAAATTCAATAATAAAATACATGGATGGGCTTAAATAGGTTTAACAGTTTAGGGGCATGGCAATTTACACCATTTCTTTAAACTTTTTCTGGGCTTAGTTTCTATTGATTGTAACCCTTTTATTCCTCGGTGCCTGCAATAGAGAGCTCATAGGCTTTATTCCTAATCAAATAATAAATGTAGTCCCGGTAGGTTAGTTAAGAGCTAATCTGATTAGGACAAGTGAACCCTGAAATAGTGTTGTAGTCTTGCTTGACTCTGAAAAGGACCGAATTTTCAGATTAAATGTAGCAGCAGTTTAGCTATAAATCGTTTAGTTGCTGTCTGTTCATTACATATTTGTTTTTTTAGATAGACAATGCATCTCTATCAGCCTATTATTCATTATTCTTTTAGTTGTTTTTGTGTAATACTGGTGTCTTTCTATTTGGCATGTCAATCTTCATGAGAATAGGAAGGTAATATAATGAGTAGTCATCTAAAGCAGTTTTATCCGATCACATGAAGCAGCTGCTGGCCATGTAGATCTCTTCTTGCTCTGGTTGTTAGGTATATCAAGAGAATGTTGGTTGACTGTCATTCTGTGTGTTGTAGGTCCTTGAAGCACTTACTACAAAGAGGTGCCAAGAGAAATACCATTTGGAATCTTTAGAAACTCTCGGAGATTCTTTCCTCAAGTATGCTGTTTGTCAACAGTTATTCAAGAAATACCAGAGTCATGATGAAGGCTTGTTAAGTGTCAAGAAAGACAAACTGATTTCTAATGAGACACTTTGCAAGTTGGGGTGTGACCGCAAACTGCCGGTACTGTCTTCTGCATTGTTGTCAGGTTTTTGCAATAATGGCTTGGAGACTTTGATGCATCTCATTTCTCTATGTGCTAAATAATTTGTTTCTCTTTCATCAATTGTCTCCAACATATTTCTCATTTCCTTATAAAGAAAGAAAAGCAGAGTTGAAACAATTCATTCTGGTTGTATGGGCTGCTTGCTTTTTTGTTGACTGGGAGAAATATGAAAGGACCACTAGATATTGGGTTGTAACAGAGCCTCATAGAGATTACTTCCTGGTATTATTGTGAATGATAGGATTCTGGAAAAATATTTAGAGTCAGGCCTTGTAGTCATTCTGCTTGTCCAAAGTTAGTTCAATGGTTCTATGATTTTATTATGGTGATCTTAGCCAACAAACAATAGTATTTCTCAAGATATTGAGGGGGGAGTTTAAAAATTACAAGAAATGCTTGATTTGGAAAGAGGGGAAGATAAAATGATGATTTTTCTTTGCCCAAACTTTGTTTTGCTACAATTCCAGTGAGCTGGTTGAAAGCCCTAGAAACATAGTTTTTCACATAATTTTTGGACAACAATTTATCTAGCTATTTCCTGTGCTAATTCTGCTCTGTTTAATATTTTTGAACATAGGGTTTTATACGTAACGAACCCTTTGATCCTAAAACATGGATCATTCCGGGTGATATATCTAGAGGAGGACTGTCCCTGTATGAGGAGTTGCTCCCTGAAGCAAGAAAAATGTACACTCTGGAGAGAAGAAAAATGAAAAGAAAGAAAATTGCCGACGTTGTTGAGGCACTTCTCGGTGCATATGTCAGTGATGGTGGTGAAAATGCTGGCTTGTCTTTTGTGCATTGGCTGGGTATTGAAGTGGACTTTGGATTCCGCCCATATGACAGAAAGTTTTCTTGTAACTCCAGAGAAGCTCATTAATATCGAGCATTTAGAATCCCTTCTAAACTACTCATTTGTGACCCTTCTTTTCTGGTGGAGGCTCTGACTCATGGATCTTATATGCTTCCAGAGATCCCAACATGTTATCAGGTACTTTGAATGTTAACTTCTTTTTATCCATATATATTGTGCCTTTCACCTACCATTCGTTGAGGCAATGGACTTCTCACTCCTTGTGGAATTCACAATTTATAATCAGTGTGTATTTTTGGTAAATCTCTAGCATGCTCAAGTAGTCTGGCAATGGTACTACCATGTTACCCTTCTTGGATTCGTATTGATGCTGTACATTGGCATTGGGACTTTAAGCAAAATGGCAGATGAAGCAGCTACTTTTTCAGTTTTTCCAGTTAATTCACATTACGTGAACTAATCTTGAAAAAATAATTATCGTGAGATATGGTGTGTTTTCTGGGAGTTTTGTCCCTTCAATTGAGTCTTCTGCATAAATTTGTCACATCTGCATTAATGATGCTCGTTTACCTGTGAATTGCCTTGTATACAAGCTGTATTCTCTTCAGGGAATTGGTACGGTGATTTATGGCCTCATCCTATCACTTGAAAACCATCGCTGTTGATACCGATAGGTCCTCTGTCACCGTTGCACATTCAAATATTCATTGATATTGCTGATTAACTGGCATATTCAAAGATTTCGCATGTGGAGAGAAAGATTGCTTTGAATGACCTTGGCTAAATCAATCATCCAGTGATCCATAATGCTTATTTATCTTCTGGTCTGAACTTCATTTTGAGCAGATCTTGACTGGTGAAAATATATCAAATAATATATTCGTTTTGTGCAGCGACTGGAATTCCTTGGAGACTCGGTTTTAGATTATCTGGTCACAATCCATTTATACAGAAAGCATCCTGGCTTGTCCCCGGGAGTATTGACGGACTTGAGGTCTGCTTCTGTCAACAACGATTTCTATGCTCAGTGTGCGATGAAGGTTGGATTGCATAAGCACATTCTCCATGCATCACCTTCACTGCATAAGCACATTGTCAACACTGTCAACAACTTTGAAAAATTATCATCAGAGTTTACCTTTGGATGGGAATCTGAAACATCCTTCCCTAAGGTTAGTCTGCTCGCTTGTGCTTCTATACTTGTGTTCAGTTTTGTGTCTTTCACTCGCGTAGCGATTCCCAATGAGCTTTCTCTAAAATGGTTTTTATGATTTCATACTCTTTACGACGGGGTGTTGACACAATTGTCTGGAATCCGGCAGGTTTTGGGAGATATAATAGAGTCCCTGGCGGGGGCAATCCTCGTGGATTCAAACTATGACAGGGAAAGAGTGTTCCAAAGTATTAGGCCTCTTCTAGAGCCATTGGTTACGCCGGAGACGATGAGGCCGCATCCAGTGAAAGAGCTGACCGAGCTTTGCGATAAGGACCATTTCGTATTTAGAAAACCCGTCGTGTCTCATGAGGACGGCGCGTCTTCCGTCACGATCGAGGTTGAAGCTGAAGGGGTGGTGTACCGTCACACGTCGAGAGCAGCTGATAAGAAGACGGCCAAGAGGTTGGCTTCGAAGGAGGTCCTCAAGTCCTTGAAAGAAAACATGGGCAGATCATGAAAAGATGGATTCGCGACATCCCGTGTCTACGACTCGAAACATTAGACACGACATTTTCTCGGGGTCGGATCTTTGCCATTCGACTTCCAAGGATTGTGGAGCGGCATTCTTGATTGCATTTTCGAAGTCAACTGCAGTTGTGGCTGCGGCTGCTTTTTTTTTTTTTTTTTTTTTTTGGTGGGGGCATATTTTATCTTACCATTCAACCTCCAATGTCTCAGACATCATATCTGTTGTGTTTGGCACTGAATTTGGCCAAGTTTATGGTACATTGAGGATGTAAAAGGCCGTACGGTCGAACGGATATTTTACTGTAAATAACAGAGAGTTTGTGTAATGCAGAACTGTTTTTTTGCCGAATTGCACCAGAATCAGCCAGCTTTTGCCCCGTGCTTCTTGTATGAAATTACAAGTTCGATGGCGTTGACAGAGTGTGCGCATCTAGTATCTATGTTGAACGTTTATTTTGTGCAAAATAAATGATTTGAATTTTTTTTTTAAATAATTGCTTGTAAATTGAGTAAATGGAAGATATTTTCATTTGTCTAAGAAAATGTGTAGACATAAATTATTGTCAATGATGAAAATATATTTTATTGCCTTAGCAACGGCTAATAGCTAGGTGATTGGTCATGACACTAGCTAGTGAACTCGAGGCTTGGCCGAGGTCACAAGCTTGTAGCTTGATTCATCCTGGTGAGCTTAGGCTTGCCCGAGACTAGAGAGCTTGAGGCTCGCTAGTCCAAGTGAGCTTGGGCTTGTCCAAGATTGGTAAACCTTGTGACTCACCCAAGGTCGTTGAGCTTAAGCTCACCTATGGGTGTCGCTAAGGCCTAGCAACCAATGAAGGAGAAAAGGAAAAGGATCAAGATAACTTAAAAGTTTGAATTTTTTTTTCCTAGAGATAAAGTGATACTATTGAAAATCATTTTTCAAATAAGATCCAAGTACTAAAAAATATTTTGGTCACATGTCAATAAACAAAGAAAAACTAACCTTTATCTTGAAAAATGATTTTTTCAAAAATAATTTCTTTTATTCACGAAATTTCTTCCCAACGAATGCACCCTTTTCAAAAAATCATTTTTAGCCTTTAGTAGCGAGCCTTGAGCCTCGCTAGCCTTGGGCAGGCAAGGCTCGAGCCGTTTGGCGATTCGGTTACCGACTCTGTCGTTGCAGCTAGCCATTGATCAATGAATAATCAAAAAGAAAAATAATAATTTTTCATCGGATTATTCTTATCAAACGACAAAAATACATGTCGAGTCTTTTTTTCAGGTTTTGACCAAAATGTAAAGTCATTTTTCTATAAAAATGACTTTTGGAAATGGTAAATTTTTTGGCAAAACAAACTCGCGCCAAAGCTCGAGTGCGGTGACTGCGGGCTTCAACGCCAGCGCGACAGGCTGGGCCAAGAAAAGAGAGGGAGTTCCGCGAGCCCGTCCTCTGCCTTCACGGAAAGTGCTTGGCGAATGCACCGGCAAACGAGCCTCTGGCCAAGAAACGATGGAACGTCATCCACTGTCATCGTCCCGACCCAGAATCCAGATGGAAAGATAGACAAAACCCAGAAGCAGAGACAGTTCGCAGTTCGAGTTTCCGAGGTTCGAGTTTCGAGTTTCGGTTCGTGGGGTCGAAAGAAATGGAGGGTCTGTCTCTGTTCCGACCCTTTTGCTGCTCCAACGCATCATCCGTTGTTTCTCCTCCGCGAGCACGACCCTTTCTTCATCTTCATCCCTCCCGTCTGCTCCGCCAGCTTCCGGTGCCTTCTTCTCGCTTCCGTTCGGTCGGGTCGGTCGTGTGCTCGACCTCCAACGACCAGCTCAGCCAGAGCGTGGAAGCGGATTCAAGTGACTGGGCAATGCAAGGTTCCTTTTCTTGCTTTCGGGGACGGTTTTCTTGGTTTTCTTTTTTGGGTTTTGGGTAAGGTGATGGTGGTGACGTTCTTTTCTTTGGGCTTCACCCTACATGATGTTTGCCTGCCTTCAGATTTCTATTCCTTGAGGAGAGAGGTGGAGGCTGCGTCTGCCCGGGTTGAGGATATCAGGGCGTCCGCGGGTCTCCAGCAGTTGGAGAAAGAATTGGCGGAATTGGAGGTTAAAGCGTCCGATGCCTCCTTCTGGGACGACCGTGCTCAAGCTCAGCAGACCCTCTTGGCATTGACTGATGTCAAAGACAAGATCAGGCTGCTCTCTGACTTCAAAACGCAGGTTTTAAGGTCCTACCGAATCTGTGTCTTCTCCACTGAATTGTTGTGTTGAGTGCCATCTATTTCGCAGCACCTGAATTGTTGAAAAAGCAGCCCTTTTGTCATCTGCCACTGAGAATTCGAGCTTTTTGTGTTTCTGCTGTCTTTTGTGGTGATGCTGTCAAGTGTCCATTAAAGGGAAAGTTTCTCATTGACTTATGGTTATACATTCCCTCTGGTTTTGCAGAGACGTTGTCACCAATGGGTTTTTTGAATTCAAAAGTTTGAAATAGCTTAGGGTCAGTAGTTGATCATAGCATAACTACCTGTATTTTTTACATTTGTTGCCACACTTTGGTTTTTGGTTGTACAGTTTTTGTGCGTAATATATATTAGTAGCCCAGTTCAATATGGGACAGAAAACAATAGTTTTGCAATCACTGTTGATGATTATCCTCGTCACATAGTAGCGTTGAGTTAAATCTTCAATTGTTGATGAGGGGCTTGTGAAAATTGGCATTCTGTAGTTTGACCTTGCAAATTGATTGATCTGTTTGTACGTGAAGCAATTTTCCAAATATAATGGAGATTAAGCATATTTTGATGTCCCCTGGAGAATTTAAGCAGTGATTTGGACCATCTTAAGTTGTCTCAGTTTAGTAGATCTAGTGTAAATGCACAAAGGTCTAGAGTTTGACCTCTTATGATCCATTATGCTTATGCTGAAAGATCATCATTAGCATCAAAGTGAAATTTGAAAAGGAGACCTTTTCATGCAGATCATTCTGAAAGGTGTCAATTAATTTTGTTCTATAAATGGAGATATTTTCATTTGGAACACGTGCTCTCTAAAGTATGTACTCCTGATCAGGTTGAAGAGGCAGAAACTATAGTCATGTTGACAGAGGAAATGGACTCTAAAGATAGGGGACTTCTTGAAGAGGCTGCCAGTATCATCAAAGAGCTGAACAAAGCATTGGATCGCTTTGAGTTAACTGAACTCCTCTCTGGTCCCTATGACAAAGAAGGTGCTGTTGTTAGTATAACAGCTGGTGCAGGTGGTACTGATGCACAGGTAATTAAAAACACATGTGCTGTCTCTGGTGTTCTGCTTTTTTTGGGCATAGACCCTGAGAGAGCATCAACTTATTTTTGTTGGAAGATGCACATGGTTTCCTATTGAGGCACTGAGAAACTCAACGACCTGGCATTGTGATCTAGAAAAGGCTTGCACTTGAAAATTCCAGCCTAACTCTTGAAATTGTAATAAAAAGATCCTGTTATCTTAACTGGTGATGTCAATGCCTATGTGAATCTGGGAATTTTCAATGAGAAAATGAAGAATTGGCGGCTGCAGTTAAATAAGGGACAGGCAGTTCCTTGGGAGACTAGGGGTTTTTTTGGTTTTGTGGAGAACTTCTTGATGGAGGAACATGTTTTTCATTTTTAAGAAAAATAGTTGGTTTTCAGTTGTTTAGTGGTGTATCTGAAAGTGAGATGGAAGTTTTACAATGTTTAGATCTTTATTTCATAATTTTTGTCTTTGTTATATTATTCCCAATGTAAGATACTAAGATGATATTGAGATGTTTATCAAAGATATTACTACTATATGAAATATAAAAAGGATGCCCAAAAAAAAAAAAAAAAATGCATTAATTAACAAATTTCTGTCGGTGCTCATAAAACTTCACGTGAGTCCATTACAAAAAGTAATCAAAGCGTGAGATCACAGCAAGCATCAAACAGAAGGTACCAAAAAGAAGTGAAGACCAGATTGAAGCTCTGTGTGAGTGTGCGTGGAAAAGGAGTTTAGGACAATTTCTTCTCTTTAGGATGGAGAAATTGTTTTCCTCAATTTTTAATTTTCTTGTTTTCCTTGATTGTAAAGTTTTTTTTCCATTGATTATCCACTTTCAACTAACCAAATATATGAAAGTTTAGAAAATCATTTTGTGAAAATCAATTTCATACATGCTAATTAGCATTAAGGTTTAAAAAACTATGCCTTGGTGATGCAGTTAATTTTCAATCTATATTGAATATTTACCAAAGGCTTCCTGTTTAGTTGATGTAGCTGCCCTTTGAAGAAATGGCTTAAAGCCTTTTCTTCTTTTGGCTTAGTGTTTAGATGATTATCTACCATCATCCACATGCCATAGGCCAAATTCTTAATTTGATTTAGTTATGGATATTGAATATTTTAATAGTGTAATATGTAGAACTACTTCTGGACCCTAAACAAAATGATTAGATGTGATGGTTTGTCAAATGCACTTTTCTTTTTGAAGTGGTTCTATAATGGCTACAAGCCTCATGTCATGCATATCTGCACTATGTCGATTGACACTTGAAGTGTCTTCCATTTTCTCAAAAAAATTCTATTTTTAATAATGTGTGATAGCATTTAATTGATACAACTGAGAATGCTGATCTGAGAATGCCAATCTGCCTTTTGAGTAAGCAATGCATGAATCCCTCTAGTATGTGAGCTGCAGTAGTCTCTTTCTTCTTTCTGTAAATTATTGTGATCGACTTCAGTGCAGGATTGGGCTGACATGCTTCTCAGGATGTATGTGAGATGGGGAGAGAAACAGAGATATAAAACAAGAGTTGTTGAGAAATCCATGGGAGAGGAAGCTGGGATCAAGTCAGCAACTCTTGAAGTGGAAGGGCGCTATGCATATGGATATTTATCTGGTGAAAAGGGGACTCACAGGATTGTCCGACAATCTCCATTCAATGCAAAAGGTCTTCGTCAGGTAATATTGATGATTGTGATGATTCCACCATTTCTAAAGTTTTCTGTTTTCAAGGAACCTATGAAAGTGCTCTCGGTCAGTCATTTTTTCCTTCTAGAAGAGCAGATTTACTACCATGTTTTTCTATTTTGGAAAACCATGCAGACTAGCTTTTCTGGTGTTGAAGTCATGCCCCTCCTTCCTGAAGAATCTTTAAATGTTGAAATTCCTGAGGAAGATTTGGAAATTAGTTTTTCAAGAGCGGGAGGGAAAGGTGGCCAGAATGTGAACAAGGTAGAAACGGCAGTGCGGATCACTCACATTCCCACCAGGGTCACTGTTCGCTGTACAGGTATCTATCAACACATCTGAAATTGTCAAGTGCAGCGCCCTCATTCATATCTAAGTTCTTTTTGTCATTGTCCGACTGTTATTGCCTTAGGTTATCTCAAAAGTACTTGGTAGGGTGTATTAACTTTTTTCGAGGACTGAATTGATTCTCTCTAGAACTTCAAAACATAGATTATGTTCCTTTTAACCTCTTCTTGGATAGTTCTAAACTGTTACCTAGGGTGCAAGGGAGCTCTTGGAAAATATTTGTTTGAATTCCCTCTCGATGTTTCTTACGAGTGGTGAACTCTTTGGACTTCAAACTTTTATTATCTCACTTAGCTGGTGGCTCCATGAAGTCTCAGCTTGATCTATGTGTGAAATTTTGTTCTCAAGATCTATGGATAGCAAACTGAGATTTGATCGACTGCAAATGCAGAGGAGAGATCCCAGCTATCAAACAAGATCAAAGCCCTCAGCCGATTGAAAGCGAAGCTACTCGTCATAGCAGAAGAACAGAGAGCATCCGAAATCAAGCAGATACGGGGAGATGCTGTCAAGGCCGAGTGGGGCCAGCAAATTCGAAACTATGTCTTCCATCCCTACAAACTTGTCAAGGATGTGAGGACAGGATATGAGACATCGGATATCTCATCCGTCATGGACGGTGAGTTAGATCCATTCATTAAAACGTACCTCAAATACAAGTACAGTATGGCACAGTCAGCAAATGAAGCTGGTCAGTAGGCTGTTTTCACCATGCTGCTCGAGTTGGCTGGTAGGGTGTTCACCATTGTATTTGTTGAAAATGTAATGTAGCGAATGAAGTTGGTCCATAGGGTGTTCTTGCTATGCGGTCCATTTTTTCGAGAAGAGGCATCTGTGTCGGGGAACTTTCCCCGCTACGAATGTATAGAACTTACATTGGTCGTTAGTTGAGTTTAGATGGAATAATAAATTATCTTATTCAGTGTTTGATGATGTTCTTTGGCTGGACAAACCCAGATAGATTGGATAGAATGCTGAATAAGAAATTCGGTCTAGTGGTAGGATAAACCTAAATTGGATGTAAAATTTTAAAAATAACTTCATAATGCCTATTATCTTTTAACAGAGCGATGGAGTGACACTTTGGAGATTGCTTCACTGTCACTGGGCACCACCAAGATGGCCATCGTCACTTTCAACCACTGCATGATCATCGTTGATTCTGACCATGCTGGCAATCACCGGTGGTCGGTGATCATGTTTGACAAGTGAGAGTAAAAAGGGGTCTAAAGACAATGTTGAGCTAGGTTTCCATAGACCATCTTGTTCACCCCAATTGCATACGTCCTTAATGTCAAGCTCGACTTTTCTTGTGTGACTCACGGACCAGTTGTTCACCCGCTGGTCGATGAAGAATAAGCAGCACACCATCGGCTTCTTGGCAACCACACTCTCAAAGTTCCACCTGATGTGCATCAAGAGCGAGGGCGCTATGGTGCAGAACTATGGTCCTACTGGCTCATCCCATGACGCACGCCATCCCCAGTGTCGCCTCCCTTAGCTCTCCAAGATGGAGAGCCACTTTCTTTGGCGATGGAGTCCGACGGTATAACACACAAGAAGTGTCTCCCGTTGCTTTCATGATTTGTGTCAGTCAAGAGTAGTCATGCTCCGAGGTCGACTTCCCAGACATGTGGTCGGAAGGGTTTAAGTCACGGTAGGAGATGGGATTTTCAAATGCTTTTAAAAGATTTTCAAATATTTTTATTTTTATTTTTATTTTAGGTTGCAGATTTTCAGATATTTTTACAATTCGTAGATTTTTGGAAAATTTCAAATTCCCTTTATTTTATCCCATTCCAATCTAAATCCAGATGACCAAAGACAGTGTTATAATAATTTAACCCCAGTGAGGACTCAGTGTGATCTAACCGAGCTAGCAGGGCACGAGCAGAGCACAAGCAGAAGCTTGAGTCCACATTACCAGCCTCGCTCGCATTTTCAAGCATTGTCGCATCAAATTTGGGCTCTTAGCAAGCATTGACAGCACCGACTTCCCTCGGAGCCTGACGGCTTTGAGAGCTCTCTCTCAAAGTTCAGGGATGTGGGTTCTTAGTGGTGGAGAAAACATTCATTGACAGCAATTTTGCCAGTCACCTTACCTGTCAAAGAACAAGACCATCTGAGCCCCGAAAGAAAGGGGAAAAAGATGACACAGGACCATATTCGAACAATTGTGGAGATTTGCCGTGTCATACGTGAATCCTTGAAGCAGTCACCTCCAGGTTATCAAGGTGGACATCAAAAGAAGATGATGGTAATTGAGTTTGCATTGAAATTGACTTATTACAAAGTGGTCAGAACGGTTATTCTTTTTCAGGTGCCTGCTTTCATAGTATGCTCGTGCAAGCATCCAGCGTGCGACTCTTGCCCCCTAGGGAGGAGAATACAGAAGCTCTTCCAGCTGAAATTTGTGAATACAAAAATACTTGGAAGTGTGTACAGTATGGTTTCATGCAGACTTTCCTTTGCGAAAAAGCAAGCCCAAAGTATAGGTGTTTTCTTTTCGAGCAGCTGCTTCGACTCGCTTCCCGCCAATCTAGAAATCAATGTCACCGAAAAACCCCAAATGAATTCAAGACACAATGAACTGGGAGTGACCAAAAACACAAGCACAGACCAGAATACTGTCTTTTTGGCTATGTCCTCCTAAAACGGCATTTAGGAGGACATAGCATTTCAAAACCACCAAGCAAAAACCAACTTCATTTCTAGAACTGAATGTGACAATTCCTGTACCAGGAAATGCATAGGAATTACCTTGTCCATGAGAAGATAGCCTATTGTTGGCATGTACTGCACCAAATACATCACAGCAAGTACAGGCTGCAAAAAGCCACATACTCCATTAGATGCAAATGTAGTTAAGTTGAGAATGAGAAACAGAGAGGCCTTGCATCATATACTTCTACTGGATCACATATTCAGAATGGAACCATCTGCATGCACATATGTGCCCTTCAAAATAGCACCAATAGATTGTATGTTGAACTACAAGTACCACGGTTAACCACTAAGCTCCTTCCTGTTCGAGAGTACATCACATCAACAATTCTTAGCTCCTTCCTCTTTTAGAGCACATCAAACTAATGATTCTGATCCAGTTCATTAAGAGTGTTCTTCAAAAGCATTCTCTCTGATGATCCGACTTGGCCATTATTACACATGTTTGCCACAAGAAGCAATTATCTGCTATGAACACTATACTATTTATTTTAAATTGTCCATTGGATTACAGAACCTGCTCTTTTAGAAGCACTCCTACTATTGAAGGGCACCTGCCTAATGAAACTATCAAATTGAATATGCTTCGCCTTACAACTCTTCAAAAGGAGCAACTATTTTTTTTACAATAGTATCCAGAAAATTGTTGATAACTTAGATTCATCAAATGTCAAGTTGCAAAAAATGTCTTTTGCAAGAAAAAAAAGAGAGAAGCACTGCTGGACGCTGACATTTCATAGGACTTCACTCCTTAAAAGCATAAATCTTTTAAGTAACATCATTGGGTCATTTTCCAGTTCTAAGAAAGATCATGCATATTATCAATTAATTTGACAAGCATTCTGCCAGGAAATTTTTCAACTCCTGAAACAGTGGAGAGCATGACATTGAAATTCAAGAAAACTTGCAAAACAAATAAGATACAACACAAAAGTGGAGGTTAATCCATAAAATGAAGTGATGAAGCTGAGAAAATCTTCTAAGTTCGAAAAAGAAAAAAAGGCAACACCAACCTGGTATGATATCCAAGCTTCCTTTAAGCCATGAGAGGCTGCAATTATTGTCAATTCAGCACATCTTTCGGATGACACACGCTTCTGTAAATATGAAGAGGTAGAGATGAGACAGAAAACAAATGATCCTACAGAAGCCACAAACATGACAAAAGAAAGAGAGAATATGTCATAGTAGGTTGATTTAACAATCATTAGGAGTTGACTGAATGATGAAACTTATAGCATTGCTGAGTAGCAGATTCTGTTCTGGCCTGCTCAAAGAGTGCACAGAACCACTAGTTTTGCTACTGACAAGGAGGTTTATTCATAGCAATATTGAAAATAGCCAGGAAACTGGAAGTCATCTATTAAGGAAAGTTTCCTAAGTTAAGGTTATGGTTTATGGAGTCATTAATTTCTTTTCCCTGTTCTCCTGGCCATCAACACTTTTAAAGAGCTGCTCACAGCGTCACAAGAAAACTTTCAGTTCTGCCAGCAATGCAATCATCATGTTTGGGTGGATTATGCAATGAATGCTAATTGAGTTCTTTGCTCTGGCTTTTTCTACTTCTTTGCAAAAATATGGCCTCTGCATGGAAGTGTCTTTTTTCTATGGATGATGATACAGAACTTTCAACAGCACACAAGCAAAGTAGCTAACCTGCTTTGATAACTTGGCAATAAGAGTAACACATGTTGCATGTAAATCAGCCTCTAGTTGATGACTTATAAGTTCATCGCACACTGGAATCGGAGAGAAGTAAGGTCTAAATCATGAGTGATTTGCTCATTAGAAATAGTTGCAGTTGACTAATGAAAGCAAGTAAACACTTGGCGTCTTCTTTGTCCAAAAATTTCAAGAGCTGTATAAAAGATAGCGTTCCTATTCTGCGTGCAAAATCTAAGAACAGTGCCAAATCACCTCTGAGGAGCTTCCCTTTGTTGATGCTGTCGCTCCAGATCCATTTGATGTCTCTATTGGTCCAGGACAAACAACAGTCACCTTGATTCCTTTCTGGCAGAGCTGCAACAAGCAAGGAAAGAAATAAGCTTCTTTTGAGAGAATCACAATTGAAGGAAGAGACAAGCAACATGTCCAGAAGATGCACTTAAATAGAAAATCAATGATGAGAATCCTAAACTTATAGAGGTATAAAACATCAAAGCACTGTTCTCATTTTTGTAAAAGAAACAATAAGGAAACAATATCAGCAGCCCTGCTGTGCCTCACATGGTTGCAAGCAGGGACCTTTTAGCACTTGTTAGACATGCATAAGACTAGGACACTTGTTTGTCTTAAAGACATCAAAGACTTCTTTAATTACAACAGTTGCAATCTACTTCATCATCACAAGCTTTTTATAACTAGAAATTTTGTCTTCATCAAACCTTCTCAGATGCGACCATAAGAGCAGGCACATTCTCTTTTGCCACAAGTTTTCTTGTAAGGATCTTTTCTTGTGTTATTCCAGGTAGGCACTGTTCAGGCTAAAGCATAAGATTCTCTCATCTGTGCTCACTACTGAGTACCGATGTCTAGTTCAAAGGATCCGGATCCAATTATCCAGTAAAAAAGGAGCTTATGGATATCGTTATGATGGGCAAGACCAGATGTTAAGATATTTTAACATCGAAGGAAGTGGTAATACAGACAATTTTGAAATAGTCCCAGTTGACTAATAGCAAATATTAAGTGAACTCTTCGTTTCAATTTCAAAAGGATTGATGATCATAGCCAGGAAGTGGTTGATAGAAATTTGCAACTGTGAGGCAACCTTTCTCCAGAAGGATGCTTGAAAGGTACTGCAATAGATAATTTCTTTGTTCCAAGTTTACATGGTAGATGCCTGCCTTGGTAATTCACTTGCTGATCAACTTAGCATTGACAAACTTATCAAGGTTACTCTTGCACAGTTTTCTTTATTTACAGCTTGAGAATTCAAGCACACAATTCTCATAGTCAATCATTTCACATAATTAATTCCTGTACTCCAAAGCTGCTGACACAGCCATTCTTTAGTTCATCAAAGTGACGCATAATTCCTTCTCGCAGGCTAGTCACATAATTCCTGCTTGCTGGCTATCTCAATGATAGCTCTTCCTTCAAATTTTTAATGTGAAGAAACTACAAACTACCATCACATATATACCCTTGAGAACAGAACAGCCTGTATACCTCAGAACGCAAGGTATGGAAGTAGCCATTTAGAGCAAACTTGGATGCAGAATACACAGCTTGACCAGGTGCAGGTGTTTTCCCAGCCGCGCTACTCATCTGCAATGGTGCAAAAACAAAAGCTTTCTGACCAAAACATTACTAATGAACTGGTTATTGACGAAGGGAAGAAAAATGGATTCAGTATCCAACTAGAGGCATTATAGCAGTGAGAAAACAGTAAAACTAGCATATTAAAGTTCCACATCTACTTCTAATCTGTAAATCCAAGGGCTGATAAGAATATGGCAACAACAAAAAAAATTGCCTCTTTCTCATATCTGATGGAGGCTTCAGAAATTTCGTGAGATTACAAATCAAGAATTACATGAATCTCAACATAAAAGTTTCAAATATCCAAAAACATATTTCCTATTAAGGTTAGTAAATAACCAAATAATTATTAGCACATACCACGACAAAATGACCCCTACCACGTCTGAGCATGAAAGGTGCCAAAAGCCGAGTCAAAGATATAGTCCCAAAGACGTTAACATCGAACGTTGCCTAGTTGAATAAAAGAGGAATATAGTTAGGTAAGTTAAGATTGTTAACCTGCTAATCTAATCGTAACAAAAGGACCATCAGTGCATAAGACAAGAGAAAAAGAGCTGTATATAAGATTAAAATCCATGATTGTCTTGGAAATTTGGCCAAACTGTCCATGTCAGAGCTGCTGCAAGATTCTTACATACCTTAAGGCTTTCTTCTGTCACATCCAAAGCTGTTGTTTTCTGCCACAATTAAAGAGATTGATTATGAAGGCCCACCTACTCATGGCATACATTTACCCTCTCTTATCACAAAAATGGTCTCAGGGATAAAAGACTATCAAACCAGATGATAAGATGGGTGCAGACCATGCTAGCATCTTTGTATATCCCATTCTAGTGCAAAACGGAGACCACCAAAGAAAAAACCCAGTGCATTGAACTAGAGATGTAGAAAGTTTCCCCCACATGGCACTGAGAGAAGAAAGTTTAAGCCACTCTTCTATCCAATTATTGGAGGAAGAGTGGTATTAACCATTTCTTGCATATTCAAACAGCCTAAAGCAAGAGCTAATGTTGTTGGTAAATTTTTCCTTACCTTTCCTTTTGGGTTCCTTTCAATTCTTTTCAATGAGCTTCTTTGTTTTATGATATTAGTTTGAATTGCCATGCGTTGTGATAATGGACCTGTTCAATCATTGCAGTGATTATATTCTGTCATTTGACCTCATCTTCCAAACTTTTGTTTTCCAGATATATAACTTTACTGCACCTCCAGGCATCACACTAATCTTTTAAAAGCATATTTTAACCATGCTGGTTTGCATAAACATCCACCAAATGCAAAAGGACCAACTCTTAATTCTACTAATTCCAGCATCCTCATTGTGCGAGTGCCATGTGCATTTTTCATTAATATTCCGTTCAAAAGGGGCCATCAACTTACAGGGCGCTCAAAGGCCGCATTGTGGATCATAATGTCAACACCGGAGCGATTGAAGAAAGATTCAGCCTTCTCCACAGCCTGCCGGAGAGAATCTTCCCCGGACGCCAAATCAAGCGGCAAGATTTCCACTTCGCCAGGCGCGTGTTTACCTGCCAACAATGCCACGTGCGCGAGTAGTGTCGTCGTGGGCACGCCGATCATCGGCAACTCTGTGGCGGGATAAAACCGAAAATGACATTACCCGTGAGCTGAGACTTGACGCGCTCCAATTCAGCTTCGTTCCGAGCAGAGAGTATGAGCTTCGCCCCCAGACTCGCCAGCTGCTTCGCGAGGATCTCCCCTTCGAGAATCCAGCACGAGGAGAAGAATACCCAATAAGGTGAAAACCGGCTGTCACGACCCAGCAAGCTAAATGAAGCAATAGAGACGAAACCATACCAATTCCACGGCTAGCACCGGTGATCCAAACGACCTGCGCGCACCAACAAAAGACCAGCCCTCAACGGGATTAAGCCAACCCAGGCCAACCCAACGCAACCCAACAAGAGCAAAAGAGCAGGGACGAGATGACGACGGATCGTGGGCTGCTCACCTTATCTTCAATCTCGCCGCGCTTCGCATGCTTCTTCGACATCAACGTGAAGTCTCCTGGCCAAGGACACAGAAAAGAAAGATGGGATTAGACGAAGGAGCTCGTGAGGCGGAGCTGAGCAGGAGAGGGAAGCGGGGACGGCGGGCGGAGGAAAGAGGGCGACCATCGGCGGTGACGAATCGGAAGAGCAGAGCGGAGACGCCGAGGAAGAGCAGGAGGAGCAGGACTGGTATCATCGTCGTGTCCTTCGTCTTCTCGTCTACGGTCCGGTGCTGCAACACTCGCGGTTAGAATAGAACCTCGACCAGCCGACCGCCCGTTTGTTTAAGTTTGGGCAGAGCACATGGAGAGCGTCTATGTTGAATCGAGGGAAGATTCCAAAATAAACAAACGTATGGAGTGGGGTCACTCATGCTCGACCGGCCGGCTGGCGGCAGTTTTTTTTTTTTTTTTTTAAATAAGAGCCTAAAATTAGGGCCGATTGATTGTCGATCAGGTTTTTGATTCATTTAGTCTTTTTTTTTTTATTAAATAGTGTTTGTGTACGATGAAAAAGAATGATAAACTTAAGATATGAGTCATTGTGCCGTAATTTGTGATATCATTTGATGATATAGTGTTTAATTCACATTTTACTAATTTTTTTTAAAATAATAATAAAAAATATATGTAGTTAGTTCGATTCCCCCTTAGAATAAGGAACTCGATCGATAGTTTTGAGAATTGGATCAAATCGGCTGGTTTGGTTTAAACAGTTCATTCTGCACATCTTTACCTAAAATATATCTTATTTCAAAAGAGAACTTAAATTGGCCATGGCAATTTCAAATAAAGACATGATCTTGCTAGCTGATTAAATGTTATGATTGATCAAATGTATTTTCATTCAAAGACAATTTTAATATAAAATTAGTTAAATTATATTAAAAACTAAAAAGGTAAAGAAATTTTAAAAAGAAAAAAAAATGTATAGATGGGAGGACTAGAGACAACCCTCCTGCCTCTTGGCATTGCCCATGGTCGGTGGGGCATTGTCCATGGGCGTTTGCCCTCACCTCTGGTTGATGAGAGTTTGGGCCCTCATCGATGCCTTGCTAGTAATGGGGCGGCATCAAGCCAACCAGCAAAGGGCTTAGTTTTTTTTTTCTTTCTTTCTAAGTTTTAGCCATTTTTTCTTTTTTGAGATTGTCTTTTTTTATGAATTTTTTTGGATTATTTAACACAATTTATAAAAAAAAGTAGTGTAAGAATTAGGTTTCGGATCAAAACAATGTTGCTTTAACATTTTAGTTAGACTTAATGCCATGTGTAAGAGATAAAATATTGAAAAATCATGTTACATTTTTAGTTAATCAAATTAGACAAAATTAGCGAAAATACTGATTTTTATAGAAAGTAAAGTCTTGGGTGAGGGCCTATAAGTGCTCATTAGCTACTAGCAAGGGTGATCATTGGCCTTGCCTATGGCTAATGAGGGTCGCCTAAGTGAGGCTAGTCCTTGCTTGTGGCTTTCAAGGGCAGCCTCGCCCAATCCTCATTGAGTATTGTCGATGGTTGGTGATCACTTGATATCGGCCACTAGTGGAAAGGAAAAAAAAACAGAAAAAGGAAAAAAAAAAAAAAAAAGAAAATGATGAAAATGTCTTTAACTAACCATGAAGTTAAGTACTTTTTTGAAATTGATATGGCGACTTCCGACTCTTATTTAAAATAATGTTTAGTTCATAGTCTTATTTGAAAAAATGATAGCACTTTAGACATTTATTTAAAATTTTCTTAAAAAAGTTAGAGCAAAAGTCAAAACTAAATTTGGCAATTTTTTTAGAGAGATTTTATAAATTTATTGCCTGTGCAAAGTCTCTGACTTTTAAGTTGAGGTCCGTTTGAGCTTTGAATTTTATTATTTTGGAAATATTAATGTATTTATTTTTCCTTTTTGACTTTGCCTTTGCTAAACTCTTGATATTTCGAAAATGACAAGCTAGATCTGGCGGCCAGCAACCTTAAAAGATTGGTTGGAGACAAGAGCAAAAGGTCCTTTACAAGTGAAGTTTTTTTCTAAATAGCATTTAAATCAAAATCGATTCCTAATACACTTTTAGATTACACCCTATTGAAAACACAATTTGCATTTTAAAAAAAATTCTTTTACCTAAAATATTTCGAGTTTCCCCAAAACCTTTTCTCAAAACCATGCAGGCTTTTTCGAAAAAGAGTAAATAAGTATTCTTTTAAATAAGAGTCAAAAGTAGTAAAATCAACTTCAAAAATAAGGGTCAAAGCTTGTTGGGCTGCCAAATATTCATTGGTTGACATTTTCGACAACTATAATGGAGGTAATTTTGTTAGAAATTTACAAATGGATAAAAAATGAACAAAATCCCCAAATTGAATAAGATTAGGTTATTTCAAGCATTACAAATAATTATTTTTGAAAAATATTTTCTGAACCATTTTTTTTTTGCAAAATAAATGGAGGCTAGCAAAGTTGCTTTTCAATATAATTTTAAAGTACATTTTACTAAATAGTATTTACATTTAAAATAAAACTATGTCATATAAATTATTTTGTATTTTTCAAAAAATTTCCCAAAAATCCTACCAAACACAACATTTCTTAAAAGACTTGTAAGAATATATATTGTTTCAAATAAGGGTTGAAGTAGCCAAATCAAGGTCAAATAAGGGTCTAAGCTTGTTAGCTTGCCAAATATTCGTAGGCCGACATTTCTGACAACTAAAATGATGGTATTTTATTCAAAATTTACAATTGGATTAACAATGAACAAAAACCCCATATTGAATTAAGATTAGGTTATTCCCCATCGATGTTTGAATTTTCTTCCATCTCTTCTACTATTAGGGGTGGCGTGGCTCGCCGGAAACCGAATCGGCCAAAAATCAGCCAAAACGACGTCGTTTTGGTCGACGTGATTTTAAAAATTATTAATTATAAAATATTAAATAATTATAAAATATATTTTATTATAAAATCGATTTTATTTATCAAAAAAGGGGGGAAGAGGGGATCGGCGAGGGCTGTGCAGCCCTCGCCGATCCCCTCTTCCCCCCTTTTTTTAAATAAAATCGATTTTAATTTTTAAAAATCTGACGTGAATATTTTTATAAAAAAAATTGCCACGTGGATTTTTTATTTTGAAAAAAATGCCACGTGGATTTTTTATTTTAAAAAAAATTCTCCGTCGGCAAATTAAGTCGCCGGAAAATTGACACGTGGCAATTTGGTCGGAATTTTCGCCGTTGGCACTTAAGTGATCCTTTTTGCTCCGATTTTGGCACTTAAGTGTACCTTTCAGAACTTTTGGCACTTAAGTGTCCCTTTGTGCCAACTTTTGGCACTCCAGAGGTCCGCACCTCATTAGGGGTGAGTAGTTCTAGGTTTCATTTCCACTTGGACCTTACTCCTTGGAATAGATTCTTCATTTTGTAAAACCTGGAATATACTTTGCATACCTTGGAACCTAGAGCTTACTCTGTCATGGGTTCCAAGGCTGGTTCCAAGTTTACTTAGGTTTTGTTGTATTATTAATTGAACGATTGCAATGAATTATTATTTTTAATGACCATTATTTATTGCTACAATTCACTGATAATAATTTATATATATATACATATGAAAAGTAAAAATCTCAATTATAAAATGAAAGCTTAGACTAATGGTCCAGATTATATACTCATCATTTAATACCATGGAATACTGTGCGAAGACATAAATCAATAAAAATATAAAAGCTTATTCTAGGTCATAGGTTACATGTTCTAAGTTCTACATGTCGAAAGAGATTCCCAATTTTTGGAATATGAAACTTACCTTGCATATCTTGGAATATGGAACCGGACATACTCCCATTATTTTGGTTCTCATATTTTAGATTCTATCTTGAAATCATACTAACTCCAACCTACTACTCCTCGAGCAAATTGCTGCCTGCCCTCGCCCAATCTTCAAGAGTGTGTTTGATAACATATCTATTGTAGGGAATAATTTTTTTTCTACTTCTATTCCCTGGAATAATTTCTTAGTAAGAGAAAGCATTTGGTAATTGCACAAAATTTTTACTTTCAAAATAGAAAAAAATAGGAATGTGTTTGGTACGATCCATAATTTTTTTTTTTTGTGATGTAAAATTTCTTTTGATTTTTTAATAATTTTTTGAGATTTTTTTTTTTTTTTCTTTTCTTCTTTGTTTCTTCTTCTTTTAACGATGGCGGCCGGTAACCAAAGGCAACTAGAGGGCGGCGAAGAAGAAGAAAATAACAAAAAAGGAAAAAAAAGAAAGAAAATGAGTTATTTCTAGATATTGTTTTCAAGAATAAGAAATTACTTTTTTTTACTTCATATTTATGTTCCAAATTTATTCATCGGGACAATTTTTTATTTTGAGGGATAGAAATTTTAACTGATGCTATCAAATTGATTTTTATTCTTTTTTTTTGATCTAGGAAAAAAAAAATAGAAATCGGGAGAAATGGAAACATTACCAAACGGAATCTAGGTATTCGGTGGAGATGAACCGAAAATGGGCCGAGTATTGGGCCGAGGTAAACCGGAAGGCCCAAATCCCTAACTCGGGCGACACTGTTTTGAGCGCTGAGTGGTTTCCCATCTTCCCATTTTCACTGGGTTTCGTCTTGCGAGCTCGAGAGAGAAAGAGCGAGAGAGCTGAGGAGTAGCAACCCAAGCTCCAATGGCGGCGGCGAGGTCTGCTCTGCTCAAGTACCTGCGGGTCCCCGTCAAGCTTTCCCTCCCCTCCAACACCGTCCCCGTCCCTTTCGTCCTCGCCCTCCGCCGGTTCTCCGAGGAGGTCCGCGGCTCCTTCCTCGACAAGTCCGAGGTCACCGATCGCGTCGTCTCCGTCGTCAAGAACTTCCAGAAAGTCGAACCCTCCAAGGTTTTCTTTTGCTCCCTCTCTCTTCTCATTGTATTGCCGGGAGATGGAAAACGCGACCCGGCTAGCGATTATTAGCTACGCTGAGGTTGCTCGCCGGAGGGTTTCGTTACGATTAGGCTTCCTTTGAATGGAGACGCGTCTGTGCATTTAGCGTCGGTGGGAAATGTGTTCCGAGGTACCGGCTTTGCTGATCGCGTGCTTGAAGCAAATTTGATGGGGGAGACTTGTGTAGTTGGACCCTGCGGTCGAGAGAGAGAGAGAGAACGGCATTGCGGCTAGGGTTTTGGGTTTCTTAAGTGTCGCAATATTTCGTCCCAAACCCATTGCTAAAGAATTGAACTTTTGTTTAACTTGATGGGCGAGCCAATGGGAAAAACTGCTATAGTGTTTATGGACTCTTCCTAAATGGTACTCCAAGTTGAAATAGCAAATCTGAGAAAAGATGGGATTAATAATTTGACTAATAAAAGAATCTTAATCCAATTTTGGACCTTTGTATGGGCTACGGAGCAATGTGGTGCTTGATATTCATGAAGGATATTGTGTGTTGTAATTGGGATTTGTTCATTTGGTCTCACTGTTGATGTTCTGTGAGGAGCCTGTAGCAGGATTGTTGACCTGTTTTGTGGTTTTGCTGTGATTATAATCAAATGGATTGATAACATAATTGCTATTTGAACAAATGTGACTTCATTAATTTCCTAACTTGCATCAGTGGGGATGGGCCTAATTTTCTCACTTGGCTTCTGTCTATGCCCAATATAAAGCCTATTATGAGAGGTGGTCAATTGCCCTTTCCTTCTAGAAACATTAGTGAGACACAGTACCATAGAGAAAATAGTGTTGTGTAGTGCTGATGCCGATGAGTGTTATAGTGTATCAGTAAATTTGTTCTTGTGCATTGATGAGTGCCCTTTATCTTTGGTTGTTGTCTTTGTCTCTCCATCGGGCTATCAAATTAATTTGGTCTTGGATCTCTCTATTGATTGGTGTTAATGAGATTAAGCTAATTTGAACAGGCACCTGAGATAATGGATTTTGAGTTGTTCTCATTCTCCTTTGCACGCTGTGTACCTTTCAGTTGTCATGCTCATGTCTCTACAGCTAGTGTAGGATTGCATTCCTCCATGTATTTGCCACCATCATTTTCGAAGTGCAAGGTCTTGAATGAATTATGACATTCTCCACTAACTTGCCTTGATACGAGCAAGGCTTGTTGATGCAGTGCAGCAGAGCTTTTATTTTTTGGTAGTAAAAGGGGCGAAGCCCAAAAGTTACACTCGAACACGCCAGTACAGCAGAGCCTTTAGTAAGCCTCTAAAGAGGCTTGTGGTATCTAATAGCTATTCTTGATTGAAAACTGGTATAGGCATAATAGCATGATAGACCCCATGTGCTTGCTATTGTCTCTTTTATGCAATATTGTGTAGTAGTCCTATCTAGATCACAAATTTAATGGTAATGCAATTTTTGCTGGAATTTCATGTTTGTACTCCTCTAAAAAGTCTCACAGTATCTAATAGCTGTATGCAATCAGCACTTGCTGGAATGAGTCATTTTTCTATGAAATTCATCGTTGTGCTTTTCTGGTGCAATCGCGTGGCTGGAATATTTGAGCAAGATAACGACTGCGTCAGTCATCAAGTTCTAAGCTGATTCTCTTTTCCTAGGTTACACCAAATGCGCATTTCCAGAATGATCTTGGATTAGACAGTTTGGACACCGTGGAGATAGTTATGGCTCTCGAGGAGGAATTTGGATTCGAGATTCCAGATAATGAAGCAGACAAGATAAGCTCCATAGATCTTGCTGTTGACTTCATTGCTTCTCATCCACAGGCGAAATAGGAGGAGCGTTGAAAGCCCATGTTCTTTCCTTTTCTCCCGAAGGACCGGCACTGTTATTGAGTTCTCATAAGTGACACATTGGCACATTTTAGAATCTTTTTGTTAGCGTGCGTCCCTGATGGATGTGTTTCTTATTTTTTGTACCAAACTACTGTGGCTACTTCGGAGTTGGGTGGTAGCTGCTTTTACAGGCTCTTAAGAGACCTTGACACTATTTTGAAGTGTATCCAGAATGAGTTTTTGGTTGCATTAAAGTGGAGTTTCTTAGTTTTATAAGTCCAGCATTGGGTGACTGATATCATAGAGGAAATCTTGCATATGCAGTAATATGCACATAATTATTAAATGACATGATCTGATTTTATCATATATACACATCATGGGCTGTGACTTGACTTCTCTGTTTCCAGGGTTCCTTGAGGAGGACCACCAAGCTAGTTGTTGAGAGTTAGTTAGAAAGTAAGAGACGCGTTCAATTTTGAATGCCCTATTGGGGATTTTGTGATGAATGATTGAATGATCCTTGTTTTGCTTGAGGAAATTAGATGATATACTCTTTGGCCAATAAGATTACAGTGTTTTGACTCTTAGCAATTAAAATGCATTCTCCATGTGGCTTGTTTATTGAATTTATATGAACCCGTTCTGAATTTCAGTTTCTAGTTTAGATTCTCTAACAAGCATTTCACATTATAATATTCTCCGGGCCTTTTGGTTAGAATCAAAATGGTCAAAGTAGTAGAGTGCCTGACACCGTAAGTGTGACACTTGGCACGGAGATATTTTAGTGTCAAAAGTTTCGAAAAATATATTGAAGTGTCAAAATTGGAGAAGAATGGATCACTTTGATGTCAATGGCAAGAAATTTTGGCCAAAAATACCAATTTTTGTGACGAGTTGAGCTCAAAATATGTCGTTTTGTCTCAAAATTGAATTTTAATATAAATATTAATTAAAATAAATAAAAAACTAAATTTAAGGAAAGTAAAGAGAGATATGCAGCAAGCTCGATGAGGGCTTTTTTTATTTATTTATTTATTAAATAAATTTTATTAATATTTATATTAAAATTCAAAACCTAGGAAAAATAATGTCGTTGTTTGAAGAGATATTAATGGTCATTTAATGAGGGCAATCTTAGATGGACCAATGAAGAGGAAATGAATAAGCTTCCAATCAATAAATTTAAACCTTAGATAGCCACTTAAGACAAGTAAGCGTGCCACCTTGCGAACTAGCTTGCCACTTCATAAAGTAGGCATATCACCTTGACTACATAGGTGTGCTACTTCAAATATTGTGATTGGGTCAATTGGATGTGTAATTATAAGGTCAAGGGCTACAAATAGGAGGAGCTCTTCCTCCATTTTCACCATTTGAATTCCCTTCTCCTCTCCTCCTTGTGCATTTCCTTCTCTCTCCCCCTCTCTTCTCTTTTAGGCCTTGCACCGCCGCGCCTCCACTAAGCCACTTTCTCTAGTTTTTGAGGTTTGTCAAGGTAAGTAGAGTTCCTTACCTCTCCTTAGGAATGTCATTTTTGTTGTTATGCTTAGGTGGCGCTCATTCATCAAGCTATGGATAGATGGTTGGCCTTATGTATGAATTGCTTACGTTATGGTTTTTGATCGTTTGCTTGAGTCTTGCATGATTGGAAAGAGGCCAAGGTTCATTGCTTATGTTCAAGGTAAGTTGGGTTTGCCTAAAACCATAAGGAGCGGATCGGTATTGAGGTGTATCGAGTTCATATCTTGAATTGGAGCGGGGTCCTTGATACTTGGCAATTGGGTTAAGCCTTGGGCTTAGGATCATTCATGGCAAGACTAGAATTGAGTCGTAGGAAGCATGGTACACACTTGTTTATGTATGAGCATGCCCTTTAGGCCACAAATGAGTCGATTAAATGAAAGATAAGAATTGGCCTTGTTTAGTGCATTTGTGTGTGTGCACTTAAATGTGATAATAGCGTTGTCACCACATAGTGTTGGTGGCGATACCTTGTTTAAAGAATGGGATGCTTTGGTTCAACTTTTGGATGTCTAGGTTCAAATCCCAGTTGCTTTAGGTTTGGTAGCCTCGAGATGCCTTGGGTTGGAGTCCCAGATGTCTAGCAAGAAGTTGGATACCTTGGATTGAGCCGGGAGGGCCTAGTTGAGCCAAAACGACAGTAAATGAATTGCATGATGTGTCGGTTATGCATGAGTTCTTGTATTAGCCGATGGTTTAGTAAGTAAGCTTTTTGCTTATGGTCACGACGTAGCATTTGAATTGCTGTTAGTTTGCCATTGACATTGTTTGCGTATGCAATTCTAGCTAGTTGTATTTGATGTAATGCTTCTTAGCCAAGGATTAAGAATTTTACTTATTGAGTTTCCAAAACTCACTCATTTACCATTTTCAAGTGTGTAGGTATGCTTGTCCTCTGAATGTTTTAGTCTTCCTATAAACATAAAAGGGTCTTCTACAGATAATATAGATGTCGAGATTGAGATTACCTATTAGAAGCTTGTGTCTACTGTATGGGTCAAGGAGGGACTGGACGAGTTGGTCCCTCTTCACTTCGTGGCCTAGTATGTGTGGCTTGATGGTGATAGGTCAATTCCCTTTGTGGATTCAATGGACCGACCGATACTAATGATGAGGCAACGTTCAATGGGATGGATTATAGTCCCCAATATTGGCCAATGGCGGAAGGGTTCTTAATTTTGGTAGCCATAGTGGTAGTGGAGATAGTGAAACCTTGGCCTTTTGCTATCATGTAAATAGATTAGCTAGAAACATAGTATGTAATGTGTACTCGGATATGTAATGTAAAAAGTGGGTTTTGTGTGTGAAGTCTCATGTTCTTCCGGTGGTTTTTGCCTGGGGATTTGTATGAACACATTTTTCGCATGTTTATATAAGTGAGATTAAATGAATTGGGATGGCAACAAGCATAGGATGTCTCAAAATAACCCCTAGCTTGAGACCTTGGTTGGGGTCACGATAGCAACCCACATTGACGTTAGGTGAGGCCTCCTTCATTGGATTTGGCAAGGGCGACCCTTGGCCCTCACTAGGGTCGAGGCGAGGGTCGATGAGTTGCCTTTGTCTGCTTCAGGTGAGGGCCGCCCTCATCCGACTTTGATGTTGGCGAGGGTGGCCCTTGCCAGCTTCCCTCTATCGGCCATGGTGGAGGGAAGAGAGAAAAAAGAGGAAAAAAGGGAAAAAAAGAGAAATAGAAAAAAATAAAAAAAAGACAAAAATACCCTTCAACCAAAGAGTTTGGGGTAAATATGTTACACGAGTAGAAGTTCAAGGTTTTTTGTGTTACAAAAGAAAGTTTAGGGTAAATGTATCACGATGGGCATAGTTTGAGGTTTTTGATGTCATAAAAAAAGTTTAGGGTAAATCTGCCACAAGTGACATAATTTGGAGTTTTTTGTATTGCAAAAAAAAGTTCGAGGTAAATATGTTACACAAATTGCATAGTTTGGGATTATTGATGGCATTTTCTCTAATCATAAAAATGATAATTTATCATGTATATATACAAATATATATATTTAATATATAACATGTTCTAATGTGTCGGAATTTTCTATTTTTTTGAAAACAAAGTGTCGGTGTGTCCTGTCATGTTGTGTGTTAGTGTCGGTGCTACTTAGGTGACTATCATCGGATTACTGCTCAACTAAACTCAATTCCAATTAACCATTCAAAACCGTTTTATTTTATTTTATGGTATAGTGTCCGGATCATATTAGCTATTTGAATTTTTTTACTCTATTTAATGGGAACGAAACAAAAGCCACGCACTCATTTCGTTTTCCAAATCCTATAACAGGGGTTTTCGACTGTTCGATCCTAATGATCTCTCCATTGGGAAAATTGTTGAAAAATTGCTACACTCATTGTACCATGGCTAATTCAATTCTAAACTTTTCAATTATGTGAATTTAGTTCTAAACATTTTGATGATTTTCCAAATTAATCTTAAACCTTTTAATTGTGCCAATTTAGTCTTGAACCTTTAGGCAATTTGTCAATTTAGTTCTAAATTTTTTTATGATTTGTAAACATAGTTATTTCAGCCAATTATCCAAATAACATGTTTAGAACTAAAATGGCAAATTTTCAAAAGGTTTAAAACTAACTTGGCACATCTAAAATGTTTATGACTGAATTAGCATAATTGAAATGTTTATGATTGAATTAATTGCCATACAAGAGGTTTGAGACTTTTTGGATAATTATTCCTGTCTCCATTTGGGTCTTGTTCATTCTCATTTGATCCTATTAAGCCCTAGCTTGTGCTTGCTCCATCTACTTAAATTGCTTAACTAATTTATGATCTCTCTTTGCCACTGTCCTAAAAAATAAATGAGCGAAAGTATATTTCGCGTGTAAGGTGAAGTGGGATATTGGCCCAATGTCACGCACTAGTTATTAGTCTTCCCGACCATGCGGTTCTGGGACTAGTCAGCATTATTCATAGTCAATAAAGAGAATTCTAGGGAAATAATTGTTTAGAGAGAGAAACTCTCGATAATACTTGTATTGCTAAAATGTATGCAAATGAGGGGACGGGGTTTCTACATATACATGAGTCCCTTTTTTAACAACCGTAAATTTACAATTTGATCTAACTGTGGATATGGGAAGTCTCTAGAATACAAATGTATGCAGCCCCTAAGAATACTTTAGAATGCCTATGAGTACATTTTCATATTTCTCTCAAAGAAGAACATTGTAGAGTGCGTGAGAACTCCTAAACCCTTAGAAGCTTCAAGGCTAGCCCGATAATCTTGGCTATATTCTCGGCCCCTTGGGCCTTGAAAACCTCTAGACCACGACACCAAACTCATGGGTTGAGCCTAACGACTTTTTCTTGATTTTACCAAATTAATGAAGTGAATCCATTGAAAATGTGAACAAAAGGAGCTTCTTAAGCAATGTTGGACAAGTAAAGAAGTGAGCTTTTTGAAATACATTCTGCAATAATCCTTTGCATATTTCTAAAGGTTCATCAAAGTAGAGAAGGAAAAAAATCTGGTTCTACACTGTAGGGCAATGCATTGAATCTGATGTCTTTTAAACTAAAGCCAGATATTTCGACTAAAAAAAAAAAATAAAAATAAAGCCAGATATAGGAAAATGAGTCATCACTTGAAGAACCGAGTGAACCAATTGTGAAACTTATAGATACGAGCTAAGGATTCTTATTATAACCTATAGTTATCATTAATCACTTTATACCCCTACAACTTCTGTTGTTACATGCGAGTTTGTGCTAATAGGCCTTGCATATGCTTGGTTGTTTATAAGTGCTCTAGAGATTTGACCATGAATCTAATAGGAGAGGCCCCACTCCCTACTCATATAGATAATCCATCAAGTGTGCACTACAAATAAATACACCACCCATAAGGGATATGGAATTCACTAAAAACCTTACTCATCCTCTCTTATTATGCAGTTTACCACTAAATTCATGCGCCATAGGAGGGATCTAATGCATTCTGGTTCTAAATAAATAACAAGTGACTTGTTTATTATGTATACGAGCCTTCTTCATGGGATCCACAATCACAAAAAATGGGCTACCATTATTGTTGACATTTTAAATTGGCAAAAGAAGGTCGAGCTTGCTCCAGGCCAGCGAGCTTGAGCTTCGTTGGCCTCGGGCAAGGCTCCACCTCACTAGATTTGATGAGGTTGACTGTTGCCTGAGGCTGGTGAAGCTAAGTTCGCCCAATCCTTGCAAGGTTGAGCTCGCCCGAAATCGGAGAGGTTGAACCTTGCTAGCCTTAGGTGAGCTTAACCTCATTAGCCTTGGGTGAGCTTGAGCCTCACTGGCCCTCTCATGTGGTTAGTTGCTGAAGAATAAGAGAAAGAAAAAGAAAGAAAAGAAGAAAATAAATAAATTATTAAAAAATTCAAATTTTTGTTTTAAAATTGTCTGAGCATAGTTGTCGAGGTCTTGAGCATGCCCTAGATGGACTTGGGTGTTAAGACTCAGCCTTGTTGCCAAGGGCTGAGGAATGAGCATGGTCCAAGCGCAGAGTTTCTAGTCCAAGTGCTAATATATAGTCATATTGTGGAAAATGGGGGGAAGAATACTAAGAGTGCTATAACTTTCGTATGGTGTTAACTTTGATATCAAAATTTGTTTTTCGCTCAATTGAGTGCCAAATCAAAGTGAAATCGTTTAGTTAAGTGCCACTTCCGGCCAAAATGCATACGTGGATTTTTTTTAATGATTTTCCATTTTTTTAATAATTTTTGACGCCGACGTGGTTTTTGGCGGTGACCCTTGCCGGTCAACGTGGATTCTTCATGCAAAACAACATCGTTTCTCCTCATCTTGTCTCTCTTCTTTTTGCCCTTTTTTTGCTCTTTTTTTTGTGACCCTCGCCAACCCTAAAGAAAAAAAAAAAAAGTTTTAACAAAAAAAAAAATCTAAAAAATTAATATATATATTAAAATATTATTCACCGGTAGCCACATTAGCTTTTTGGCGGCCAAGTCAGTTTTTCTAGTGGCCATGTTAGCTTTTCCGGCTGCTAAATCGGAAGTGGCACTCAAATGAACATTTTTCTAAACTTGTGGCACTTAAGTGAGAAAAAAAAAGTTTTGGCACTATCGCGATCTCACCTTGGGTGCACCACTTAGGGTTTGGCTAATGGATTACTATGTCTAAACTTAGTTCGAGCTCTCCCAAGCCCATACCAATTGACGACTTAGAGTTTAAGTTTTTAGTATGCACATGATTTATACTTAGGAATCGCCAATAATCTATTTTTGGTGGGTTGATTAGAAATCCAAATAAAGTAACGGGAGGATTACTTTACTCCTACAAACCAGAGACTATGGGATCGGGGATTTGATTACGTTAAATTTCTTTAACGCCATTTCGGTACATTTTCTCTTTTATTTTAAAAAAATGATGTGCAAGCAGTTTGTATTGATTTTAATTTACTCTGTAATATGCAATGTGATCATGCAAGTGCGCAATCATTATTTAACACTCAATCATCAAAGCATTAAATAAATTGTGAGGAAAGGAAGGAAATTACTTACCTTGAAGCTACGAAAGCATCTGCAATATTAGTTAGAAAATCACATCAATCTAAAAGTGAATTCTAATTAATACGTGATCACTCAAATTTTGGATTTTCTCTTATTTAATGAGGCCTAAAACTAACGTGCAATGCATGTAACGACATACGAAAGTGTCTAATTATAATGGCATGCAATGTGCAACCTAATATGCAAAGTATATATCACGCGACATTAATTATTTAACTTAATCTAATGCCATAAAATATTTAATGCAACTCTTAGTATGTCACGTATTCAAATGACCCTAAACATGCAATGACTAGATGACATATGGAAGATGACCTAATTCTACATGAGCATGGCAATTTTTATGTTTTTTCTTTTATAATCAAAATTTGAAATTAAAAATATCCTATATTTAAACATGCAAACTATCCTAAAAGAAAATATTCTAACAAGAATCCATCCAACTCAACTATATTTATTGGGTTTTCTTTTATAAGCAAAATCAATTTGAGCAAAGGCATCAAGAACAGCATGGCAACAAATCAAGCAAAATATTATCCATGTCCGTCTAATTTTGGAAATAAATTGACAAATCATATCTCAGGCATGAGATTGGATTGGTCAATTTTTCACGAAATCGCGAATCATATTTCGGGCATGAGATTGGATTGACGATTTTTCTATGCAATCGCGAATTGTATCTCACACGTGAGATCGGATTGACGATTATGACACGTTAATAAATTATGAAATAATCTCTAATTTAAAAGGGCTACTTGAAATTTGGGATAATATAGTAATGAGTCCAATCAAATATATCCGCAATATTTCAAGTAAGGAAACTAAATATTCGGAAAAATCAGATCAGACGAGATTTTACTTAATCTGTGAATGGTGGATCGTCGCGCGGTGTGGGCCGGGAACAATAGGTTCTCGGTGGTGAAGCTCGGATTGGAGAAGAGATTTTACCTAATCTGTGAATGGTGGATTGTCGCGCGGTGTGGGCCAAGAACAATAGGTTCTCGGTGGTGAAGCTCGGATTGGCGACAGCTTCTTTTCCGAAATTTGCACGTCACTCGAAGAAGGCAAATCCAACACTTGGACTTTCACGAATTGAACATGTAGGGAATCTGCTAGGGTATTGCTTGAATTTATGTGGCAGCTGCTGGAATCGCTGGATGAAACACGGGAAAGTTGCGGAGTGAGCGAGGATTGGCTCGTTGACTTTGGTCTCGGAGATGTGGCTTCTGAGACGTGAGAATTACCAAATAAGCACTCACAATTAGGGGTGTGCAACCGGATCGGGTTTACCCGGAACCCGGACCAGACCACCCGAAAAACAGGGTCGGGAACTGGTTCTCGATTAAACCAGTCGGGGTACAGGTTCCAATTTTTGGGAACCGGTTGAAACTGGTCCGGGAACAGGGTCCAAGCAAAGACCCACCCAGAACCGGACCGGTTTTGAAACCAGTTTTTACCCTGTTAAAAAAAAAAGATTTTCTCTAAATCAAATTAAGAGATAATTGTTTTGAAAAAATTGTTAAAAAAAATTGTTCTCATGAATTATTTTTCTTTTTTAATAATCCCACTTTCAACTATTATTATAATCGTAGGACAAATGCTACTAACTATTGTAGCACTAATTCTCAGTCCAACTCAAGAAAGATGTCCTCTTAATAAGAGCTCTGTCGCATACACACAAGTAAGCACATTAGGTCATATTAGAAGTATTTGTGGGAATGAGACTAATATTAGATCCATATTTGTTGCTAATGCTTATGCATTCTTAGGATTTTTGCTTTGTCTTATAATGTTAGGAGAATTACGTTGTTGTTTTTCGCTAATTAATGTAAAATTCGAGGCCATATAGAATATTGAACAATTGCAAAACAGGTTCCAATGAAAACAAGGTTAACCCTGTTTCCGGACTGGAAAAACAGGGTTGGGTCCAAAACAGGGTAGGGTACAGGGTCCAGAAAAGAGGAATCGGTTATAAAAGGGTCGGATACAAGGTCCAAGTCTGAACCCTACCCACCCTGGACCCGATCACCCCTACTCACAATTCTCGTGAAAGTTGTGGCCGTGATCGACGATCGCTGCCTCAAGATCGGAAGTAGTGATCTGGATCCCCTTCTTTTTCCTCCTCTCTTGTCTCTCTCTCCCTTTTCTATGGATTTTTTGTCTCCCCTTTTTCGGTGTGTCTGTCCCCCTTTTATAGGCAAGACAACATGGTGCCCTAAAAAAAAAGATAAGAACACGATGATCTGCTTTCTTATTGTGGATACACTGAAATATATCTTTTTTTGCTCTTTTCATATATTTAACCATGTAGATATATTTTACTTTTTAAACAAGCCACATGCAAATATATTTTACTTTTGAACTAGCCATATCCCTTTCTTATCTTTGACCATACATATATATTTTACTTTTTGAACCAACCACATCCCTTCCTTTTCTTGATCATGCAAAATCGTCCGCCGTAAATACTTGAAAGATTATGCTCTTAAAACTCTATGCTATGCAATTCTAATATTTTTTGTTTAGGGGTTAAAATTAATCCCTAAAGTTTTGTGCATTAAATTACGAATGATTAATCAAAATTTTGGTGTTAACATGCATCAAAGTGAGCGCCGTACGGAAGTTATGGCACTTCTAGTGTTCTTCTGTCGTGGAAAATGATTTCTGATTTTTGAAAGAGCACATCATTTTCCTGAACTTAAGTTTTAATAGGAATTTTTTTTTGTTGAGCCATTTCCCTAGGTATATAAAAAGCCATAAAATGTTTCTTGTAAAACAATTAGAACCTTAGTTTTGTAAAAATTAGTTCTTAGACTACAAACATAATTTTGTAAAATTCAAGGTGCTATACGATGAAACTAGCCTCGATAACATCTACAACTCGGTTAGAAATTCAAAAATTGCATGAGTCATGCAAGATTAGCGGAAAACAGTGATCGAATGTCTTCGAAAATTATAGCAGTCGTAACATTGGCTTCTTTCTATCCACGAGATTTGGCAGTGGCATTGTTTTGTTGGAAATCCTATCGCCACCAAATATCTTTAATGGAAAATCATTTTTGAAGATAGGGATAAGTGCATTAAAAGTCCTAAAACTTGTCATGAAAATGAAATGAAATTTTAAAACTTTCATAAAGTACAATTAAATCCTAAATCTTATTACGGAATTGCAATTGAGTTCTAAAATTTTCAAAAAGTGCAATCAAGTTCTAAAACTTATCATGAAAGTGTAATAAGATCTTAAAAATTTTAAAATGTGGTATCAATGAAAGGACTTGATTTGACCAATTTGATAAATTTTAGCAATTGATTGCACTTTTTAAAAATTTTAGGACTCGATTACACTTTCATGATAAGTTTTAGGACTAAATTACACTTTTTGAAGGTTTTAGGACTTCTAATGAACTTATCCTTTAAAGAAAACTAGGGTTTTGGGCCAACGTTGGACAAAAAATATAAATGGCAATTAGGAATCAACAACCTTGTATAGAATAAGGCTCCGTTTGGCAACGCTCCAATTTCTTTGTTTTTCGGTTCTTTTGTCTCAGGAATAGAAAAAGAATAGAAATCCGTTTGGTAATACCAACTGATTTTTCTATTTTTAGGAATAGAAAGTTAATTCTAGAAATAGATTTGGGGTAGAAATTAGAAATAGAAAAAAGTAGCTTCTTATTCTTAGGAACAATTTCTAGAAATATATGATTTTCACCATTTCGGACTAAATTACCTTTGTTCACTTTTTGAAGGTTTTAGGACTACATCGGGGCTTTAGCTGATTTTTGGAGGTATTGCCCCTACTCCTCCGGGCAACATCCTCCTCAAAGCATTTCTCCAAGGTATGTCTACATCTCTCGGATTTTCAGATCTGGGATAGGGTTTCTTTCTGCAAATCTGAGCTGCTACTGCATTTGTAATGGCTTCCGAGAGGGGGCTATTAGATAAAAGGCAATTCCCACCGGTTTGGGCGACCCCTAGAGGAGAGAGTAGTTCTAGACGTGGGAGGAGTCGCCCCCCATTCCACCGTTCTAGATCCCGTGCTCCCCTCTCGACAGGGGCGACGTCGCTCTGTAGTCTGACTTGGGACAAGCATCGGTTGCACCTCAAGGTCTCCGGACTAATGCGACTAGTGTCCCTGCTAGGAATCACATGGACGACAACCTGCGTCCTAGAGATGGCTCAGTCCTCCCTGGTAAAGGGACTCGAAACACCTATAACCCAGTCGCGTTTGACCAAACTGGAAAAGGGGTAGCTGCCCCCCGTTCTTGGGCAAACGTTGCACGAACTGCTCTGATGGGGTATGATTTGGATTACTTCGAACCTGTGAAGGTGGATGATGAACTTGTTGCCTATTTCCCGGATGAAGCACTAGAGGCAGTTGATCCAATGTGGCTGGAATGTGTGGTTGGCTACTTCATTGGCAAAAAACTACCATATAAGTTGGTGGAAACAGTGCTAAAACATGCGTGGGGATCCAAGCTTGTAGAGGTGAAGGCAGACGACCGGGGCTTTTTCTTTCTAAGAATACCAGACTCCAACTACAAGAGGTCGTTGCTAGAGAAGGGGCCATTGACAGTAGCTAGAGTACTGCTAATATTGCAGCAATGGGATCCGCTTCTAGAACTAAAGAAGGATGACCACACTAAAATCCCGGTGTGGATAAGATTAAGGAACATTCCTTTCATGCTATGGTCTGCCCGAGGCATTGGGGGAATAGCCAGCTTGATCGGGAAACCCCTTTATGTCGATTAGAATACCGAGCATATGAAGTTACTGTCCTATGCCCGCGTGTGTGTGGAGATTAAGGCTACTGATGCCAGACGGGATTTTGTTAAAGTCTTCATGAAGGGCACCACCAGAGAGGTATCGGTTGAATATGAGTGGCGGCCTACCTCATGTCCACGCTGTGGGGTCTTTGGACATAAATGTAGCACACCTGCAAACCCCCAAGTGCAGGGTCAACCTGCTGTAGCTGGAGGTATTCCTTCTGACCAGGTGCGACCAGAAGTAGAACGTCTTTTGCCATCTGTACGTGAGGAGGGAATAAGGAGACCAACCACAGATCGATAGAAGCTACTGAAAAGGCCAAGGCCCCCCTAAATGAGAATGTTGACAACACTCCGACACCGCAAGGAGAGACAGACAAGGCTGAGCAATGGCAGCTCCAACCTGCTGCACGACGTGCGCTACACCGAAATGCAAGGAAGAATGCCTACAGATATAAATCGGTTCCTCCTAAGAAACCAGTTATATCACCCCCCTCCTCCTAGGAGGATGCCTGGAGTGAAGACGAATGAACCGGTCTGCTTTGATGATGCCATTAGGCAATTGGCTGGAGCAAGCAATACTGACATTGAGGCGTCTCAGGAATATACATCTTCTGTGGATAACCTGGAAGAGTCGGAGGGAGGTAGTAGCTACGAGGATGAATCGCAGGAAGAGGGCTAGGAGGATACTCCTGGAAAACATAAGTAGGCTGACCTTTCGGCTGAGGACCCGAACATTCTATCACGGGTTCCGGACTCTCAACCCCCTCAGCCACCTGTGCTAATTCAGAATACTTCTCAGGGAAGCCCTACTCGGGAAGAATCTCCCCTGCCTCAGCGAACTAGTAAGAGGCGGGCTGTTAAACACAGGTAGATCTCGTCTGCCTATCTTTGTATATATGTTAATATGTCCATATTACTAGTAACAAATGAACTTCGGCTTTTGGAATATACGAGGAGTCATGGACCCGGTAAGGCAAAGTGAAGTACGGCAATTTGTATGTTCAAACAACATTTGCTGCCTTGGTCTTTTTGAAACCAAAGTCCGCCAGACTTCTTTTGGTAGTATCACTTCTGGCCTTTTACCTGGTTAGAACTGGATTGCAAACTATGAGTTCTTTACTAGGGGTCGTGTATGGGTTGGCTGGAATCCAGATGTTGTTGACTTCTCATGTGTCTTCAAGTCGAGTCAAATCATTCACGGGCATATCAGAATCTCAAATACGGGCTCTAATCTTTATTTTGCGGTGGTCTATGGTGAACATACGTTCATATCTCGAAGACCCTTATGGATGGATTTGATTAGAATTAGTTCCACCCTTGTAAGTAGTCCCTGGATTATTGGAGGTGACTTTAATGCAATTCGGGACCCTTCTGATCGTCTAGGAAGCCCGGATATATGGCACCCATCTTTTGATGAATTTAGGGAATGCCTATTCCAAGCTGAAATTGATGATCTCCGTTACATAGGCTTCCGATATACATGGTCGTCCTACTCAGGGATAAACAGGAAACAGAGGCAGATAGATAGGGTGTTGGTGAACAACCAGTGGAGTTTGGAGTACTCCTTCTCAGAGGCGATATTTCTTCCTCCAGGCATATCAGACCATACTCCGATTTTGGTTCGAGTACTAGCTCCGTCTTCTAGGAGAAAGCCTTTCAAGTTCTTCAATTTTTGGATGTCCCACCCGGATTTTGCAACAACTGTATCTCGGGTGTGGGATGTCCAAGTAGTGGGCACTCCAATGTTTAAACTATGCTCCAAGCTTAAAATGTTGAAAGACAGAATGAAGAGACTTAATAAGGACACTTACTCTGATATTAGCATGCGCACATTTGCGGCTAAACAATCTCTCCGTGTTGTCCAAGAAGAGCTCCTACGGGATCCTTGGAATTCTGAACTGGCGGAAATGGAGAAGGCCAAAGCTTGCGACTATTATGATCTTCGATCTGCTGAGGAATCCTTCTTCAAGCAGAAATCGATGATTAGATGGTTGAAGGAGGGAGACCAAAACACAAGGTTTTTTCATCATACTATGAATCACCATCATCTGCGCAATCGGATTATCTCAATCCAAGATGATACAGGGTCTCTAATAACGGAACCTCGAGAGATCCAACGTGCATTCATCTCCCATTTTACGGACCTCTTGGCGCCAGTCACCAGACCTGTCCCTCCTCCATTGGACGTGATTAGGCAATTCATCAGCCGGCCTCTCACGGAAGAACAGGTCAGTATGCTTTTTGACCCGGTTTTGGCTCAGGATGTTAGAGATGCTATGTTTTCTATGCTCGGGGGTAAATCCCCGAGCCCGGATGGTTTCAATGCAGATTTTTTCAAGAGAAATTGGACAACAGTTGGCCCCTCGGTTGTTGACGCTGTTCTGGACTTTTTTCGGAATGGGAGGCTACTTCGGGAGATTAATTGCACCATTATAGCTCTAGTTCTCAAAATTCCAAACGCATCTTCTGTGAATGATTTTCGACCTATAGAATGCTGTAATACTATCTACAAGTGCATCACCAAGATAATGGCCAACAAAATTGCAATGGTCTTACCGAATATAATCAACCCTAGCCAAACTACCTTTGTTAAGGGCATATGTATTACTGATAACATCCTATTGGCTCAAGAATTATTTTGTGGATTTCACTCTCCCAACTACTCTCCTAAGTGTGCAATAAAGGTTGATTTCCGGAAGGCATATGACATGGTGGATTGGGACTTCCTAGAATCGACTCTCCTGGCATTCAGATTTCCGGACCATCTTGTTCGGTTAATTATGGTATGCGTCCGTACCCCAAGATTTTCCATTTCTATTAATGGGGAGTTACATGGTTTCTTCAGTAGTGGCAGAGGACTTAGACAGGGAGACCCGATTTCGCCCTACTTATTCACGATGGTGATGGAAATTCTCTCGGGTATCTTGGAAGCTCAGTCTCGGTGCCTTGAATTTCGATTCTATTGGCGATGCAAGAACACTTGTTTGTCACATCTTTTCTTTGCCGATGATGTATTTATTTTCAGTGAGGCGAAGGAACCTTCGGTTGCCTACATGAAGGATGGTCTTGATCTATTCTCAGAGTGGAACGAGCTTTGTCCAAACAATAACAAAAGTGAAGTGTTTATTTCAGGTGGTTCGGAGACATTACGTGATTGCATCTTGGAATGACTCAATTTCCATGCGGGCTCTCTTCTGTCAAATACCTGGGCGTCCCAATCATCTCTGCGAGACTTAGTAAAGCGGACTGTAATGCTCTGGTAAGCTTACTAACTGCAAGAATTCAGTCCTGGACTCTCAGATTCCTTTCTTTTGCGGGTAGACTACAGTTGATCAAATCTGTTTTACATGCCATACAAGTGTACTAGGCTTCTATATTTTGGCTACCATCGTTTGTAGTAAGTAAGATAGAATAGTTATGCCGCCAGTTTCTATGGAAAGGCCCGGCTTTAGGAGTGAGTGGTGCTAAAGTATCTTGGGATGATGTGTGTCTCCCTAAAAAGGAGGGAGGACTTGGCATTCGTAGAATCCGTGATAATAACATTGCTGCGATGTTCAAACATATATGGACCCTATTCATTGACAAGGAATCTCTTTGGTGTAAATGGGTCCACTCAAATCACCTCAAAAATGCATACTTCTGGACTGCATCTGCCCCTACGTTCTGTTCATGGGCATGGCGGAAGCTGCTGAAATTGAGGGACGTTGGCAAGGGTTTCTTTACCTGGAAAATAGGGGATGGCAAAACTGCCTCCTTGTGGTTTGACCCCTGGTTGGAAATAGGCCTCCTCAGCCAAATATACTCAAACATTGACATATACCGCTCACTGTTGCAGCGTGAAGCAAGAGTTGAAGAGTTATACTCAAATTATGGTATGACCATCCAGTAGGAACTGTAGTCCCTCCAGGTTACACTCCCCACTCTTTCTCATTCTCCAGATTCCTTTTTGTGGAGACTGCACCAGTCGAGAAGGTTTTCGACAGCATCCGCTTGGAATGAAATTACACGGAAAGCATCGCCGGTCCCATGGGCTACACTAGTGTGGGACAAAGCAATCACTCCTCGGCACTAGTTTCTACTATGGATTATCACTCGCCAACATCTGCCTACTCAGGTTTACTTGATGTCCTATGGGAGGCTGATAGATGGCCGGTGCGTGTTCTGCAAGGTAAGACTGGATTCAATTGATCATTTGTTTTTTGAATGTCCAATCCCCAACTCCCTAGCGAATTTTTGGGCTGGAAAATGCAATCTTCCATGGTCCAACTGACCCTGGCTCCAAAACATCCTATGGATTAGCAAGCGCCTATCAGGAAGTGGCTTCTACTTCGACATTGCCAAATTTTCATTTGGCGCATTATGCTACGTGATCTGGAAAACCAGGAACAATCTCATATTCCGGTCGTCTGGACTTTTTGTGCCTTCGATGCAACAACACCTCATCAAGGCAGTCAAAGATAAAGCATTTACATTTCAGAGAGTTCCTGATTCCCCAAGGAATAGGAGATTGCAATGTTGTTGGGGTCTTGATCCTAGTATTTTTTGCTAGTTCTAAGTAGGAGGGTTGATTTGTACTTCTCTCTTCTTTGATGTATTTTCATTCTTAGTAAGTCCCGCCCCCCCTTCACTCGAGTAACGTTTGTTACTATCGAGTGCTGATGGTGCCGGTCCTATCCTCTTGTAATTTGTTGGTTGAAAATCATATATATACACTTACCAATTACCAAAAAAAAAAAAAATTTCTAGAAACTATCTTTTTGGAAACTACTCACCGCCTATAGCACGCCGCCACCCCCCATTGTTGCATGTCGCCTTTCGCCCGATCGCCACCGCCATCGCCAATCGCCCGCCGCCCGTTGTCACTCGTCGGCCACTGGGTAGCTGCCACCTGTCGGTTGTTGGCAATCGCCGCCGATTCTTGGGACAACGATCTTCTCTCCACTGGTCCTCGGCGCCCCCACCCGCTTGCCACCGGCCGATTGCCAATTGCTGTCCTTCGCCTTGCGGCCGGCGACTAGCGAGTAGTGGTGGTGGGCGGCGGTGATGGGCGGGTGTGTGATGGCGACCGCAACCCGGTGGTAAGGGGCCGCCAATGACCAATGACCAGTGGTGGGTGGCAGCCAGCGGCCGTCAAATGTCGGTTAGCGGTCGCATCTTGGTCGCCGGGCGCTTGTTGGTCTGGTTGTTGGCGGGCCCCACCCACCAACCATTGATCGCTGGCCATCACCCTTGGTCGCCGTCCGCACCCCGCCGCTATTGGTCACCGCCCCCGGCCACCGGTCTTTGTCACTGTTGAGGAAGAAAAAAATAATTTTTTTTTTTTTTTGTTGGTACCAAACACATTTCTATTCATTTTTCTATTTCGAGAATAATAAATTTTTGTACTTACTAAACACCCTATTTTACTTAGAAATTATTCTATGGAGTAGAAATAGAAAAGAATTATTTCTCAAAAGAAATTGTTCTCAAGAGTAAAAATGTTACCAAATGCACCTTAAGACTATATAAACACAAATTGAGACAAAATTTAATCAACAATACAACTTGGAATATACGTGCTAGACAAATTAACTTGATGTAAACAAATTATGCCGGAATTTAATCAATGACATAGCCTGAAAAGATAGAAGTATTATGTTGGAATTTAATGACGACACAATAACTAGGATAAAGATATATGCCGGAAATTAATCAACATCGTGGATTTGAAAGCTATAACTAAGGAAAATAAATCGTAGTGCAAGAAAGATAAAAGATTGTAAATTTATTTTATTTGTGTTGGGAGTTTCCTAATAGACAACTAGTGGTATTTATAAGGATTAATATCATGAAAAGACCTAAACTGGTATACTTATGATAAATTTACTCTAAATTAATTTTTTGATAACTAAAAACTCCAAACAGTAATAAATTTATCTCAAATTAATTTTTTGACCACAAAAACCCCAAATTGGTATCCTCCGTTATTTTCTATTAAATTTGATTAATACCATGAAAAATCACAAAATAATATATTTGTGATAAACGGAGGATAAAATCTCAAATTGGTAGATCCTTCAATTGCTACGTATCATTAAACTCAACAATTTGATAGTAAAATTTAATAGGGACTAATAAATGGTAAATTTATCATAAATGTACTGTTTTGGAGTTTTTAGTGGTCAAAAAATTAGTTTGGGATAAATTTGTTATAGATGTACTAATTTGCAATTTTTTTATAGTATTAACCCTATTTATAATGGTCACATGGTAATTGCTCCCTAGTGGTTGCCTCCATCCTTCTCCACTTTCGAAAGTCTTGTGCTTATATCTCTTGATCTTACTCCCAAAGAGTTGTCCCTTTGAAAATGTATGCCAACTTTCCCTAGTTGTCCCACGATCTTGCTCCCAAAAATAACTGTCTCACGATCTTGTTCCAAGTGTTGTTGGCAACTACTCACTGGTAATTGCCTTGTGATTGCTTATGGGTAACTGCCTCGTGATCTTGTCACTCCATGATATTGCCTTTGAATGATAACTGCTTTATAATCCTACTTCCTAGTAATTGTCCTCCAAAATATGCAAATGCATGCATGCCGATTGTTCTTTGATCCTCAATTGCTTTGTCCCTTATGATCTTGAATTCGCAACTATGTTCCTATGTCTTGATGAAGAGTTTTGTTGGTTTGCTTTCCTTCGCTCATTGGTATCCATATCAATAGCTGTCAGCCATTTGTCATCATATATCAACAATTGACTAGCAATTCGCGTCTAATTTGGATATTAATCCCTATGGCGGACAGCAAGATGCCACGTGCACGATGATCCTCACACATTAGTCACATGATTATTTATGTTCATGTGTTGGTCGCATGCTTATCCTGTAGAATTTCTCACTATGAATAATCAATAAAGTAAGAACGAATTTGATCTATACATGATTGTAAAACACCAAAGTCATATATATATATATATATATATAGCGGAATTAAAATATACATGTTTGAGCCATAGCCTCACTTGATGAAAAATATATCAGACTGATAGTAATCGGCAATTTATCGAAATGCCAAATCTTCCTTTCTATGACCTATTTTAGTATATCAGCTTTTAATAGGATAGCGATTGATAGATATAACCTACAATCTTATAGGCTAGAGAGGGGACCTAGCAAACCCTAATTAATAGTGTGTTAATTGAGCCTCTCCCGTTATGGGCTTCAGTTAAATATAATTGCATACACTTTGCTACTCAACTAAGCTCATTATTAATAGATGCCAAAACTCAATTCAATAAGATCACTTAAAGATTTAACATATATTATAATATTTATTAATCTGATTATTTAAAATAGAAGATTGATTAATTAATGCAAGTCCATTATAAGAAATTTTCAACACATCCATGTGGACGGTCCGATCAATTTTGGTGTAAACAGGCATGGGCATAGTTTTCAAAGAACCGAGAAGCTACGCGCATAAAACGCGGCCAATTACTTCTCGTCAACATATCACGTGAAGTCAGTCACCTCATTTATCAGTGTGTACTCTCGGAAGGCCAGCACGTCTGAAAATGGTTGCAAGTAAAGCTGAATTGGTTGACCAGGCGGTCTTTGCCCTTAGCGTGAAGTAACAGGGTTTCATCGAGTCTCCATCTGTTTGGCCGATGACGTCTTTTACGTACTTGCTCGACTTGCTAAATCCAGTAGCAGAAGATAAGGTCTCGTTGGTGCGTGTTTCAGATAACGCTTGGCTCTCTTGTTTTGTAGAATCAATGGAATCCATGCAGCTCCCTTCAAGATTCGTCTTCTTCCTCTTCCTCTTCATCGCTTCTTTTGTCTGGGTATTCCCCGACATGGCCATGGCTCAAGCTACCACAGATCCACTTGAAGTTTCTCTCTCTCTCTCTCTCTCTCTCTCTCTCTCTCTCTCTCTCTCTCATGCATGCAAGAGGTTGAAATGTATCCAAAAAGGTGATTACAAAAAAGGAATGCTTAACGTTTTAGCCTTTGTCATGATGGAATATTGAAGAACTTGAGTTAATTTTCTTGATGTCCTCTTGTGTTATAGATCCAATCGGTTCTCAAAATATATCAATATTCAGTATAATATTGAAAAATTATATGATTTTGGGCCGTGTTTTCCTCCAACCCTAATCGAGGGAAACTTCCTCCTTCATCCATGTAATGCGTTGATTCATGTAAAATATCATATGCCAAGATAAGCTTGAATATAATTCTTCAGACACCCCTCTCCACTACACCACCGTAGCTCAGCCACTGCTGGCGCCACATTCCCTACCCCCATCTTCAACACCACCACCGCCACCACTCTGACCGTGGCCCCGTCAGTAGCCTCTCGCTCTCTCTCACCCACTTAGCCGCTCACCACCACCAGCTCTGTCGCCTAGCCTCACTGCCTTCAAGTTTCATCCAACATTGACTCATGCTCCTCGCTGTCTCTGCAATCAATAGAGCCCTTGTTGCCGAGATCTGCACAACGCCAGCGTCGATTGACAATGGGGGTGTCCAGATCTGATGGAGAGAGAGAGAGAGAGAGCTGATGATGATGGATAATATCAGGGTTACATGGATGCGCAATATCTGAGATAGACTAGTTTGACTTAGTACTGAACTCTGTTTGCCACGTGAACTTCATGCGGAAATCCTAACAGTAATTCTGCTTCGTGCTTGTTAATTAATCACACAGTAAAAGCTTTGAACCGTGTATTCCAACAATGGAACCTGGCTGCGCCGCCTAATGAGTGGAACATTAGCGGAGAACCATGCAGCGGGGTCGCCCTCTCCACAGCCAGTATCGATGAAGCTGGCTACAAGCCCTACATTAGATGTGTTTGTTTTTATGACAATGGTTCCACCTGTCATATCACTCAACTGTGAGTACCAACTACTCTCTCGTCCCGGATTTATCAATTAAGTAGGCTAATGCATAATGAATGGAAATGTATGTTATGTGGATTTAATTCGATGATTTGAATGCGACATAACATTCTGATAAATGGTTTTATCAGTCTTGATTTGTCATGGAATCTGAAACACTAACATGGTATCGCTTTATAGGAGGATCTATTCGCTGAACGTTGTGGGTTCGATCCCAAAGGAGCTATGGAGTCTGAGTTACCTCACATATCTGTATGATTCCTATTTTTTTTTCCTTCTTCCTAAACTTTTTGTTACTTGGTCCCACGGTCTTATCAGCTTAGCATCTTGCCCACGTTTAGCAATTTAAGTTCAGAAATACGGGAAAAATTGAAAGACAATGAGAAAAATAAAACAAAAGATAAATTTTTTATTTATTTCTCTCTCTGGTGTGGAAAACAAGGTGAGGGAAATTCTTGGGCCTATTAAAATACTTATTAATTAATAACTACCTCTCCCTTTCAAGCCAATATATCGAGACCTTCCGTCCCATGAAGGGTTGAGAGATCTTAAGATCAATTCCTGTTCAGCAGGAGCCCTTGAGGTCCCACAATGTCAATGCTTTGCCTTCAATTGAGTAAAAAATACAGACTCAATCTGACGTGTGAAAATTAACGTAAAATGCCATGTAATTATAGTGCAAAAAAATGGAAGAAAATGTATGACAAAATTGATATATCAAGTGATGTGGTAGACATTATAGGATATTTGTGATGACCCACTTGTTTGGAAGGCCCATTCGCATTTTGCAAGATGAATGATAATTGGAAAAGGAAACTAATAGGACCATACTTTGATGAAGTACTCATTTTGGTATCATAACTTTTTAAGCAATCATTTAAATGATATAATTACTAAAAAATTTTCACTTGAGTAATGTTAGCGATTTTCCTTGCCTAAAAATGCTAGGTGACACTATTTAAATATATAAATGTTCGATGTAATTTATAGAGAAATTGATATTATAGAAAGCGTATTAAGTGACATTGTTTGAGTCATTTCCTTGCCTCCAATTGACCATTTAGGGCTAAATTAGGTTAAAAAAACGTTAGACACCACTTTCATTTGCAAATAAAAAAGGCTGATCAATGAGAAGTTTTTTGAAAACCCTCGACCCCAATTTCATGACTTTCAACTACCTCGAACACATACGAATTGATCCTCTCATTCCAATTTCAACTTTAAAGTAGGGAAAATGACATAAATGATGTGATTGATATACTTTACTTCAATGTGTAATATTGTCTTTGAATTTTCAAATTATATAATGTAATCCATGAACTTTTTAATACATATTCAAACTAGTCCCTAAACTATATGAAAATATTCAATATTGTCCTTAAACTTGACTTAATGAAATGATAACATTGAATATTTTCGTATGATTCGGGACTAACTTAAACATATACAAAAATCCTAGGTACTATATTGAACAAATTGAAAGTGTAGAGATACATTGAATAAATTAAAAAAAAATTAGAAATTACATTACATATTAGCTTAAACTAAAAGGATTATTTATATCATTATCGCTTTAAAAAAACATGGACAATATCAACAATAAAGGATGTCGAAGCTTCTTTTATGACAATGTTAGGAATTTGGAATCACCAAATCGAATGCATGCAAGAAGTCTACAAGTAGGTGTCATGGACTTGACCGAATGTCGTCACAATAATGCCGACACCGCCTCCTCCGACAATGGGCGATGTTATTCTATCTCAGTTCAGTTTTGCCTTGTCAATTTGGAGTGAGGAAATAGCTCAAGAGACGTCCTTCCATACGCTTTTGACAACATCATTTCTTCAGTAAGCTATATCAAAAGACGTTGTATTGAGATAATGCTGCGTGGGATTTTCGAGCGAGGAAATTGATTGACATCACTTAAGTGAATGCTTTCTTTAATGTCATAAGGCTTTCATCCTCAAAAGCTCATTTGGAGAAATATTGGTGTGTTTGACAAACCTTTCTAAGGGGCTTTTGACCAAATGCTGACTTTGAGAATACTGAAAGTTTAATGCTAATAGAGTCTAACGTTGAGATTTTAGCATTTGAGGGATGATGATGCTAGAGTTAATTAATTTTTTTTTTCAAAACTACCTTACCGATTCTTTACTTTTCTAGTTTTGCATCTCATTTTTATTGTACATTTTTTTTGCGTGAGAGTGATTGGTGAGGCAAGATTTAGTTAGTGAAAGGTCAACGAGGGGCTTGTGAGGGGTCGGTGAGGTCATGTGACCCAATGATTGTACCCTGAGGTTGCTCAACTGAGATGACTACTCAGGCAATCATCACTTAGGTTCTCTCAACCCAAGTGACACTTGCCTAGGTTTTCACAACCTTAGGCAATCCTTGCTTGGGGTCATGTGACTCTAAGAGACCCAATCCTCGCTAGGTTTCTATCACCTAGGTGGTGGTTGCCTAGGTTGCGTGATCCACGCCAAGGATTGTGCAATGCGCACAACCTCTAACAACCCTTTACTAGGGCTACGAGATCCTCATTGGGGGTCACCTCGGTTGTGTGATCTCATGTGACCCTTACCTAGGTTGTGTGACCCTCGCCACTCAAGCGACCTTAGCCAACGGCGGCAAATCCAGCTCATTGACGGCCTAAGCCTTTCATTGGTTCCGGCAAAGAGTTTGAATGCTTTTTAATAAAAAATATAAAAACATGAAGCCTAATTCCCTTGTGATTTTTTTTTTTGTCAATTACTATTTGAACTTAGAGTTGTTTTGCGATGAGTTTTTACTAAGCGCAATTTGCATTTCCCTCGACTTTGGTTGGCTCTCAACATTTGAATTACACCCCAAAATACATTTCCTAAGTTAGAGCCAAACCTAAGTGCTACGGTGGTTGCCTAAGAGGAGATTCCCTCTTCCTTCTTGACTCCTCTCCGACCGGAGTCATAAGTTTAGGCCGGTCTGATACCGAAATGTCCGGTTCAAGTATTCCCATGACGACGGGGGCTGGTTCGCCGGCATCTCAAGGTCACGATGGAGACGCGACGGAGGGTGGTCTCCGGCGAGCGAGTAATGCGGATGGGAAAGCTCGCCGGAATAGCATTGGCTCATCGGACCGCATTGCGACGGTTGATTTCTAATCGAAACCAGCGGCAGCGAAACACCTGCAGTCAGCCTGTGTCGGCGAGCACGGATTCCTGTGAGGTTGGATCCCAGAAAGTGGATGGAGGGACAAATGTTTTGATTAAAGTGAAGATTCATGAGCATATATAATCTTTTCCAGAAGAGTTCTTTTCCCTCGTTTTATCACGCATAAATGTCTGAAAGATTTGAATTTTTTCACTGATTTTCGTTGCAGGAACTTGGGTTTGAATCTCTTGACGGGATCAATATCCGCACAGATTGGCAATCTGAGTAGCATGCAGTACTTGTAATTCCCCCACCGTGACAAGAACAATATGATCTGTTTAAAGAGTTGCTTTATATGATTTTATGATGTTTAGTTGTTTTTGAACCCTCCCTAATTATTCCCACATTCCACTCTTATTAGGAGCCTCAATGCCAATGCCTTCTCCGGGAGCTACCGAATGAGATTGGAAATCTTCATGAGCTGCTAGCAGTGTAAGTCATGCTTGTAGCTTGACTTGAAGTTTGTCTATCTTCCCTAGGCTAGTTGATGGGTTTCAGAGTCTGGATTTCAATGTTTTGTTGTGACTTGAGTGTATCTTGATCACGATGAATCGGTAGATGTAATCATGGAGTTGCTTATACTCCGTTTCTTAATGCATGTGTTAGTTGTCGATCTTGAGAATTGAAGGGTTCATTAAAATTAATCTATATTTAATTGTCGGTACATGCTTTTAGATAGCAAACTGTGGAGTTCCATTTTTGTATCCTTAGAAAGAATGTGAGATGATGTAGTCTGTTGCTACAGAGGAGACACCAAGTTCCATGTTAGAGTGGCCCTTCCCTGTTATAAGAGATCTATAAGTGATATATATTGCTAAAGGATGGGTTTATTCTATGATGGATCAGTAAAATTGTCATAGAGCCATTGCTAAGGTGAAATTTAAAACTTAGAAGACAAAGTTGGAGAGTCTTCTTGCGTCATCAGAAGCAAAGTGTGCATTTGTGCCAGAAAGTTTTTTGTAAATAGACAGAAGATAATGCCAGAGGGGTATGCAAATTTTGGCAAATGGCAGTTGGCCTTTTATATTGACTGAATCACATAGGGAGATAACAGAACACATAAGCTTGAAAGGTTTATGATGATTGCATATGCATTAGTTTGTCTATGCTTCTGTAGATGCAAGGGAAGCTTTGCTTATTTCCCCATTAATTAGAATTGTGTTCAATTAAATGCCCCTCAGTTACCAGAATTACAAATCCATTCTTTGTTCTCTTTTGCCCCATTAGATCCATCTGAACATAATGACTTTCGAGATTTGCACTTGTTGCAGGTCATTCGCAGAAAATAACTTCTCTGGTTCTCTACCCCATTCTATTGGAAATCTCTCAAAGTTACAGCAGTTGTGAGTCTCTTCATGTTCTGTAGTTCCTTCTCAAAATTTGCAAAGAAGTTGCATATAGTCTTCCAACTTTTGTTGCTTTTTATTTTGGTTCCCTTATATTGCGATCTCCTCTCTCTCTAAGTTAAAACACTTGCTATGAATCATGATGATAGAAATATCAGTGATGGTTTCTGGAGTTAGCTGAAATGTCAGTTAGTACTTCTCTATGTCTTCAAACTAGAAACACGCTAATTCAAATATCTGTATTTTGACTTAAACTCCATTTCTGTCTTATCACGTCTGTACTCTTTTCCTGTTTGCCAACACTACTAGAAAGGGTGGATGTTGTAGATTGATGTTATGAAGTTGGTATCAACCGTTTTCTTGTCATATTAAATTGAGGAAAGGTTCCTTATTTCGTTTTATAGTCACCTGCTTCTACTTTGTCACCATTTATTGCTTAGTTTATCCATTAAATTGTCTTCTTTTATCAAGAGAAAACATGGATATTGTTCATTTAGCTTTTCGATAAATTTTCGTGTGGACAGATACTTCTCCAGCTCAGGAATCAGTGGCACAATTCCATCATCTTATGCAAATCTTACAGATTTAAATACCCTGTAAGAGCCTATAAAAAACTTTTGCTCCCAATGGTGTGTAATCTCAGGACATTTCTGTGAGTCATTACAGACATCAGGCATTCTGATACTCTCTGAACCTCAGGTGGGCATCTGACAATAATCTCACAGGCTTTGTCCCTGACTTTATAGGAAACTGGCTCAAACTTGCTGTGCTGTACGGTGGCCTAGTTTGATTTATCATCTGTTTTCCAGTTCTTACCCTTATGGAGATGGTTAGGTTCTCTTTATGCTGGTTCTTATTGCTGAAGTCCAATCAATAATATTGTATATGTAGGAGACTGCAAGGCAATTCTTTTGCCGGTCCAATACCGTCAACCTTTTCCAAATTAACCTCTTTAAAAGAATTGTAAGCATGTTCATGGTTAACCCTGTACTATCTTTTTTTCTTCTTTTTGCTGTTTCTACATGGCTAATTTCTGGATAACCTCATACGTAACTTGAATTCTAGGAGAGTATCCGACATTTCTAATGGCAACTCTACACTAGAATTTCTGGCCGACATGAGAAATCTCACAACTTTGTAAGGCAGCCTTAGTCAAATTGACACTTGTCAGTGTTTTTCTCCATTCAGTTATGCTTTATCTGAGGTATCTAACACTTATAGGTTTGCTTGCAGAGTTCTAAGGAATAACAATATCCATGGTACCATTCCACCATATATCAGTGGAAACGAAAAATTAGAGCACCTGTAAGTTGTCTACCAATTAATGAAAAGCATCTGCAACTAATAGCTCCCTCTGGTCATTCTTTGAGAAAAATAAAAGATGCTAAAACATACATCGTACCGCTCCCAGCAAAAATTAGCTCATTTTGAAGCCCAAGAGCTTATTTTGCTGTTGCTCCCATGAAATGGAATGTTATTTCGGGTTTTAGGCCAACAAAATAAGCCACGTAGGATTTACTGCTGAAATGTTTTAATTTGTAAAAGATGAAAAAATTTGGGCTGACTTTAAATGCTAAGATACTGGTATTTGTAAAATATAGAAGGTTTAACACATGAATAAGTCCAATTTTCACTTTCTAAAGGTTAAAGAAAAAGTGATTGTTAAAAGCAAAGGTCCCACTGATTCTGATAGATTGATTCCCCAGCACAAAAATCATTAAATTTTTCTCATTTTCTTATTGACAATCTTTTGCCTTGCAGAGACTTGAGCTTCAATAATCTGAGTGGATCAATTCCAGATTCCATATTCACATTAGGTTCACTTTCTTATTTGTAAGGCATCTATTTTGATTAGTTATCCAAATCATTTGAGATGTTCTATCCAACATCAAAAAATGCCTCTTTCATGCTTAGGTCTCTCGGAAGTAATAAGTTGAGTGGAGTCATTCCATCAAAGAAAGGCGTCTCTCTTGTTTATATGTGAGTGAATCAAACCAATGAGCTTCTACTAAACTGCAGGACATTGTGGGATCAATTTGACTAAACAGGTTTGTGTAACAGAGATCTCTCTTACAATAACTTATCCGGCAACTCTTTTTTTTTTGGTAAGGTAAGTATATTAAGCTTTCAACCGTCGGGTTGAGTGTTACAAAAGGCGCATACCGCATTAGGAATTCTTCCAAAGGACCTAAGGTATACCTGGATTGGAAGACGGTTTTTGACAATCAGCCAAAGGCAAAATTGGTGACGAGGGATAATGGCCTTGTTCCATACAAAGGATGCCCACTTGCACCAAGTGCGATTTCCTACGAATAGCAGCCCATGCCGATGCCACCGAAAATTTACCTGAAGGCTCATTCTTCCAGGTAAAGAAGTCCAAGCCTTGGGATAAGGGAGGGATTATAATTTGCCAAGATAGAAGCTCTTCGCGAAGCACTTGACCTAAGGGAGTGTATAGGTCTGCCACTTTTGCTTGCCTATTGAGATCCGATTGGTAGATGAAGGAGTTCGAGAAGAAGGTAGAGAGCGGACCAATATCAAGCCACGGATCCAACCAAAGCGAAGTGGTCAGTCCATCCCCTATCTTCCACTTGAAAAAGGGCAAGGATTCACCTCTAAGGGCAAGGATTTTCCTCCAAGCCCAAGAGCATTTAGTAGGAGGGTTAGAAGTCCAGAAATCCTTACTTTTGAGATGGATGGCATGGATCCATTTGCACCATAGGGACTCATTGTCAGTAAAGAGATTCCATATGTGTTTCATCATGGCAGCTTTATTACTGTCCCAAATCCTGCGGATTCCTAAGCCTCCTTCCTGTTTGGGAAGACAAACATCCTCCCATGACACTTTTGAACCTCCCGGTCCCATGACCGGCCCCTTCCATAGGAACTGTCTACAGATTTGTTCTATTTTGAGCACTACTGAAGATGGCAGCCAGAAGATGGATGCCCAATATGTGTGGATTGCATGCAAGACAGAATTAACTAGTTGTAATCTGCCCGCAAAAGAGAGAAAGCGATGTGTCCATGATTGGACTCTAGCAGTTAAGAGACATACCAGGGCGTGGCAGTCCACTTTCTTCAGCCTCAAGGTAATGATAGGTACACCCAGATAGTGAACCGGAAATGAACCCAGTCTATAGCCCAAGACTTGTAGTATTTGGTCTCTGACCTCCAGTGAACCCCCGGAAATGAAGACTTCACTTTTGCTGGCATTCGGAGTCAAGCCGCTCCAAGCAGAAAACATGTCAAGCCCTTCCTTCATGCATGAGATAGAGTCTACACTCGCTTTACTAAACAGAAAGACATCATCAGCAAAGAAGAGGTGAGATAGGTGAGATGCCCTACACCTCCAGTAGTAGCGGTATTCTGGACGCCGGGTATGGAAGTTTATAATCCCTGTGAATACCTCCATGGCCAGAGTAAAGAGATAAGGGGATATGGGATCGCCTTGCCTCAACCCACGCCCACTAGTAAAGAAACCATGTAGTTCGCCATTCAAAGCAATAGAGAATTTTGGAGTGCGAACACAGGTCATTATAAGATGTATGAAGTGGTTTGGGAACCCAAAAGCCTGAAGAGTTGTTTCCAAGAAGTCCTAGTTAAGCGTATCATAAGCCTTCCTGAAGTCAACTTTGACGGCACATTTCGGGACATACGGCTCAGTATGAAAACCACAAAAAAGCTCTTGAGCAAGGAGAATATTATCAGTAATTCTCCTCCCTTTGACAAAAGCAGTTTGTACTAGACTAATGAGGTCTGGAAGTATTGTTGCCATACGCTTCAAAAGAAGCTTGGTGATGCACTTGTAGATAGTATTACAACATGCAATAGGCCGATAATCTGACACCAATGTGGCATTAGGAATTTTAGGCACCAAGGCAATGATAGTGTTGTTGATCTCCTCTAGCATGCATCCAGAACCAAGGAAATCCAGGACAGCTTCAGTTACTGAGGGGCCCACTATGTTCCAGTTTTTTTTAAAAAAATCCGCATTATACCCATCTGGGCCCGGAGCTTTGTTTCCAGCAATGGAGAACATAGCATCACGGACCTCCGATGGTAGGAAGGGTTGGGATAAGAAAGTAACCTGGTCCTCGTTGAGCGTAGACTGGATGACCTCTGTGAGCTCCTGAATGGATGGTCTCAAAGGCACCTCGACCGGAGCAAGGATCTCCTGGAAGTATGAGACAAATACCCTTTGGACAGCCCCCATATCAGTTAGCAAAAGCCTAGAATTATCCCGAACCGAGATGATCCTATTACGCAGATGCCGATGAGTGACTGTTTGATTAAAAAATTTGGTATTCAGGTCCCCCTCCTTGAACCACCTAATTCTAGACTTTTGCCTGAATAAAGATTCCTCCTGAGATCTGAGATTATAGTAGTTCTTGATTTGTAGATGCTCTAAGTCCACCAGGTCCCTATTAAAAGGGTCTAGGAGCAGAGCTTCTTGTGAGGTGATAAGAGCCTGCTTAGCTTCAGATGTTCTAGTGGAGATAGCTGAAAAAGCTTCTCTATTGAGAATCTTGAGACGGCCTTTGAGGATCTTAAGCCGACCATAGAGCTTGAACATTGGAGAGCCCCTCAAATGGGTTTGCCAAACCTGGGAAACAATCATGGAGAAGTCCGGATGATTCATCCACATATTGAAGAACTTGAATGGCGATCGCCGAGGGTTGGGTGCAAGAATCCTCACTACCATTGGCGTGTGATCCGATATGCCCGGGGCAAGGAATGACGCTTCTGAGTAGGAGAAACTAGTGCACCAAGAATTGTTAACAAATACCCGATCTATTTTTCGTTGTTTCCTGTTAACACCTGAGAAGGACGACCAGGTGAATCGGAAACCCACATACCTTAGATCAATCAGTTCCGCTTGTTCTAGGCATTCCTTGAGCTCATCAAAAGCCGGGATCCAAATGTCAAGGCTGCCCATGCGATCCGAGGAGTCCAGGATTGCATTGAAGTCACCTGCCACTATCCATGGACAATCCTTAAGAGAAGCGCTTAATCGAGTCAGATCATTCCAGAGAGGTCTCCTGGCAACAAAAGAGTGCTCCCCATACACCACTGAAAGGGTTAAACTAGCCCCAGAAGACAAAGTTATAAGAGAAACGTGAATAATCTGACTAGTCATATAGAGAACATTTGTATCCACCAAAAGCGGGTTCCATCCAACCCAAATACGGCCACGGGTAGCATAATCATTATTAGCAATCCAAGTCCATCCAGGAATGAGACCAGAGGAGATGGTTCTAAATCTAGGAGGGGGTACTTTGGTCTCAATTAGTCCAACACAGCATAAATGGTTGGATTTAACAAAATTCCTGACTTCAGACTGCCTAACCGGGTCTATAAGACCTCGGATATTCCAAAAACCAAAATTCATTTAAATTATCTATTCCAATGTGACCCCGGAGACCTACCTCCTCCTCGGACGTCCACGGCGTCCATACGATAAAAAGTTGGTCGGGGGGGACAGAGACTTGGATACTGAGCTGCCGGGGGGTATAAGCCGGAGGTTTGGGAGTTGATCTTGTAATGAGCCTGACTCATGAGAGTGCTGAAGTGGCACTACCTCATCATCCAAGTCATCTTCCGAAGAAAAAGAGGCTGAAGTATAAGGGTTCGCCACTCCTTTTGCAGCCAAGGAAGGAGGAGGAGCAGCTCGGGGAATGGCCTTTTTTGTAGCGTTTTTGACCAGTGTAGAGAAGGTCGGTCTAGATAGAGTTGGCCGCGTAACCGACGGACGAGGGACTTCTCTCTTGCGACCTTTGACTTGTTGCCAACCCTCTGCCACAACAGGATCAGCAAGAGGGGGACCCCGAACAGCACCTGGTACAGCAACCTGAGCGTCTACCCGGGGAACCTGCACATACAAATCAATGGCAGCAATATCCATAGAGCGAGGCGAGGATTGAGTGACACTACAAGTGTCCACATCAGTCTCTACACACAGAGGAGGGGGTCCCCGAACAGCAGCAGAATCTTCAATTATGACAGGAGGGCAACCCATCAAGGGGGAGGCCTGGATGTCATCAGTAACCACCGGGGATGGAGCAAAACCAGCAGCACCCATGGAGGTCCTCTTTGGCCCTGCATCCACCCGAGCATCAGCCGCTTGATCAGAGGTAAGAACCAAGGGGGGGCAAGCTGAACCAGCCAACGTTCCAGCTCCATCTGCTGTCCTCACTCCAGTTACAGCAGCCGGTGTCCTAGCTGCTTCAAGCTTCCGAGTTCTAGTATGGAGGACAGCAGCTTCAGCAGATAATCCAGCCAAACCAGAACACTCTTTGGCTACAAATGAGGTAGTTGGGGCATCCTTTTCAGCTGCAATACCAGCGGCAATGCAGTCCACAGCAGTTAGGGGTTCCACTGCAACTTGAGGAGCAGCAGCTCGTTCCACTTGTGATGGAGCCTGCACGGGACATTTATGTCCAAAAGTACCACAAATTTTACAAGAGATCGGTTTCCACTCATACTCTACCTCCACCATACGGGGTTCCCCATTTAAGTCAATCTTCAACGACTCACAACAGTCATTTGTTGCTGTAATTTCGACGCAAACTCGCGCGTATGAGATTAGCTTCAGCTGCTCCGTGCGTTGATCAACGTACAAGGGCTTCCCAACTCGACTAGCAACGGCACTAAGTCCCGGGGCTGTCCAAAGAGCATATGGCAGATTTTTGAGCCTTATCCAAACCAGGACAGCAGTGTGGACTCCTTTACGCAGCTCTAACTTGGGTAGCCATTGTTGTAGAATTAACGGAACCCTTGCCACAGTCAGAGGTCCACCCTCAACTACCTTCCTTCGGAATTCATGATCCGGTATATGAAAGAAATAAAAACCTTGATCATTGGCCTTTACCTCCTTCAACTGGTGACCCCATAGATGTTTAAGTGCAGTTTCTACTAACTTGAAGGGGAGTTTCTTGCCAACAAAATACCCCACTAAGCTTTCCTTCCAAAGAGAATCAGCAGCTTCTAGAGTTTCTTCCGAGAAGTGCACAACATCATCATCTATATCAGCAGGTGGAATATATGACAACGAATAACCAGTTGTGGCAGATTTAGCCACGTTCGCCCAAGAGCGGACTGTTGAGGACGAGGGTCCTCTTTGCTGGGGCAATGCCGGCATATTTCTATCTGCCATAGCCATGTCTTGGCCCCGCCGAGCTCCAGCTGCACCCAGACCAGGAAAAGGGCCTACCTGAACAGCAGAGACACCCCCCAACACCAGAATCCAAGCTAGCAGAACCCTGAACTACCCGTTTGTCTCTCGCCAGACGTTCACGAGACTGAGGTCTGGCGTTCGGCGGTCTGCTCTGACTGCGAGCACGACCTCCGCCCATCCTATAGTGGCTATTACCAGCTAGAGACTCAATCACATGTGCATTTGCAGATCTAACAGAAATTTCAGCAGAGTCCATGGAAAGAAAATCGGGAGGAGCCCTAGCATTTCACAGCGAAATGCTGGAAGATACGGGCTTACCAGGGGAAAATCAAGATGGGGGAAGCGAGGTCCAAGTCTGCTCTACATCTTCTCCGAATCGCAGCCACAATCGTCGCCGGAGGCCGCTCGAAACGAAGGTGCCCTGTGACCGGAGCTACAGTTACCAGGGGAGAAGCTCGGGAGCAGAGTTGGGAAAGCTTTCTTAACACTTCAGCTGTGTTTTTTTTTATCTGGCAACTTTCCTTCTTGGGTCAAGGAAAATATTCAAAGGTAAGTATAGAAGCCTTAACTGAAAGTCTTTTCTTTTTTGTTTTTCCCCTAGTGTGCATATTTGATTGTCTAATGTGCTCTGTATTTTACTGGTATCCCTCACATACTAACCTTATGCTTTTGTCATGTATATTCAGTAACTTCATTGCCAACTACTTCACAGCCAAAAGTTCAAATAGTGGGTAAGGCTCCCTAGTAAGTTCTACCGATGGTTGCCTGTTTAGTCTAGATGATCACTATGATGATGTCTTATTCTGTTGTAATGGTATACAAGATGAATGAGAGTTGGCTCCTTCTCTGTTTTAAAAGAAAAACAAAATGATTCTTTCAGAAAAAAGGTACATAAAATGATGAGTTTTAAAATGAATTACCTAATGGAAATGGAGCATGTCAAAGTACGTAGAATCTGTGACTGGAAAAAAGGCCTATAAATCATGAATTTTGTAGTTGATGCAACACTTTTCATCTGGAAGGATCAACATAGCTGATCCCATGTGGGAAAAAGTGCTTAATTGTTCATTGATAAGGCATTATGCTCATTTTTCACACTGAGAAAATTTTCTAGCTGAGAGTGATGCCATGCTCCTATTCGTTTGCTTAGAGCTAAATATGTTTGCTGTAGTGTACATTTTTATGCTCTGCCGTGATGGCCAGTTGCTTCAACCAGGAAAGTATACACGGTGACAGGTAAAGTCAAGATGTATTACATATGGATATTGGCATTATTTGGGTACAAGATAATAACATATCAGAAACTGGAAGGGCGGGAAGTATACACATATATGTACAAAATTTAAGCACCCCAGTCGCAGATCAAATGTGGCATTTCCTCTAAATTGTGGGCGTGTAGTAGGTTTTGCATTTGGCAATGACTCATTTGCTGGAAAAGTTTCATAGATGACCTTTCGACAGCATAGTCATATGTGGACTCTTTGTCTGCATTTTGCTGGAACCTGCCGACCCTCCTAAAACAAAAACTATGTATAAGACAAATTTGAAAAATGCACCTTTAGCTAAAAAAAATGAAGACATGAGTGAGCAGATCAACAATTTTTTTCCGTGTTGCACAATATATGAAAACTGACACCTGATTATACATAAGAACTTGTATGTTTATTACCCAGTACAGTAAAGTATAATCTCTCTTCGTTTTAAACTTAGGGACTTGCCTTCAGGATGGATTTGCCTTCAACGACCATTCCAGTGCAGCCAAGACACAGGAGTCAGTAAGTTGGAATTAAATTTTGACTTTTTTCTGAACATAGATTTTAGGGGTATAAAATGCCATCTGTAAGAACTTTACGCGCAATGCAAAATAATGTGTTTCAATATTGCATCCTGGTTTGTCTCTTTTGTTGTCAGTAATGTATGCTTCTCTTCATTAATCTAGAGTCGATAAGAATGGTTGGCTGTCCAGTCACTAGTTCTTTTCTGCCAAAGTATTATTCCATTATGTATTTATATGGATGGGACCCTTGGAAAATGAAAAAGCTGATTGGCTGTAAGCAAATGCCATTCCGAGGGCCTAAGGAGATAGTTCTACATTAAATTGTCACTTGTCTTCCTTCTCAATTGAGAAATTAACCTTGTCATAAGTCATTGTATATGGAAGCTAGTGAGAAGGAGCATCAATCGTCATTTTGACATGTCAAAAGCCTCTATTACACCTGTGATTCATGATTTCTCAAAAACTAATTGAACAGAAGGAACTCATGGTAGTACACTGTGCAACTGCAACTAAACCTCCTCTAAAACGAGGCCACGTCCGGGAAGCTACTAACATCACCCTGTAGATTGTAGCCACAGCAAGTGATGAAACCTCATAACAAAGAGGCACCAAAGTTTGTAGACTTGGGCAATGTTGTTCCCAATGAAGAATCTTCATAAATTTGCAGATTTGTCTAGTGCTCCTCGCAGGTTTTGTCCTAATTATTTTGAGTCATTAGATCAAAATACAACGAAGTTATTGAAGAGATGGCTTAAAAAGCCATGGTGTTTGCTTTTTTAAATGATTTGGAGTATCACATTGCTCAAAAAGCTTAGAAGCCACTTAATGCAGCTTTCTATTTTTTTATTTATTTTGTAAGGTAAGATTTGTATAGATTTTCAACCAATGAAACTTTACAGTAGTAAAGATACTCGGCACCAACTTGCACTCAGTACACCACAAGTGAGTGATAGGGTACCAAGCTCAAAACCAAAAATAAACATAAGCCACAATACAACAACTAATACAATGACCCAAGAGGAGGTCAACCCCTATTAACATAAAAGAATAACCGGATCCAGTCCCCAGCAACGTTGTATTCTTCTATTCATAAGAGTATCCTAAACAGCTTTAATGGACACCGCATTGTCCTTGACTGCCTTGATGATATGGAACTTCAAGGATGGAATATACAAGGCACTACCACGGAAAATGATTTTATTCCAGGTCTTCGAGATAACATAGCAAAGGGCACCAAAAGAGAACCGGACAATCTCCTTGTAGAATTCCTTGCCAGAGAGAGATTCCCTGGCCCACCTAAGTATGTCCCTCCAAGTGCTGTCCTGCCACAGAAGGTTGCATTTGCCTGACCATAATAGGGCAAGGGATCTTGTGACACTGCACCCGAAATAGAGGTGGTTTATAGAGTCCGGTCCTATATTACAAAATGCACATGCTACATTCGAAATTCTACCAAAAGACAGTAAGAATGATTGAGTAGGAAGGCGGTTCCTTGTAATGAGCCAGAGTAGGAATTGATGCTCGGTACCAAAGTCTTGTTCCAAACAAAAGAGGCCCACTGGACAATGGTCACTTTTCGCCTAATAGCAGCCCAAGTGGAAGAAATAGTGAACGTACCCGAAGGGTGCTCCAGCCACGTGAACTTGTTAGGGGAAGGAGTGAGGCTAGGAACTGGTTGCTGCCACGTATGGAGAATCTGAAGGATTTCCTGGCCCTTTGGAGTGAAAAGGTCCGAAACCTTTGCTTGATGATTAAGCCCTGAGCAATAGATGAATCCATCAGAAAAGAATACATTCAATGGTCCTCTTGAGTGTCATGGATCAAACCATAATGATATGATGCTGCCATCGCCAACCCGCCACCGGACATACCATTGGAATTCATTTCTTAAGGCAAGAATCTTCCTCCACGCCCATGAACATATTGTTGGTGTAGTGGTAGCCCAAAAATTTTTGCTCTTTAAGTATGTGGCATGAATCCACTTATACCATAAGGATGCCTTGTCAGTAAATAAGAGCTAGATGTGCTTCATCATAGCCGCTTTATTGCTATCACGAAGCTTCCACAATCCTAGTCCTCCCTCCTCCTTTGGGAGGCATACATTGCCCCACGCTACTTTTGCTCCTCTTGTTCCAAGTCCCGGTCCTTTCCATAGGAATTGACGGCATATCTGCTCAATCCTCTCCAAAACCGAGCTAGGCAAGATAAAAATGCTTGCCCAGTATACTTGAATTGCATGGAAAACTGACCTGATTAGTTGCAGCCGACCAGCAAAAGACAAGAAGCGATGCGTCCATGACTGAACTTGGGAAGTTAGAAGATTCGCCAACGCAGTGCAGTCGCCTTTGCCCATTCTCCGGGTCATGATAGGGACACCTAGATATCGCATCGGCAAGGATCCCTCCCGAAATCCTAACAATTGACAGATTTGGGCACGAACATGTACATTTTCCCCCGCAATAAACAGTTCACTTTTGCTCATATTTGGCTTGAGACCACTCCAAGATGAGAATAAATGCAGTCCATCATTCAGGCACCCAACTAAATCTAAATTCGCTTCACTAAACAAAAAGACATCATCCGCAAAAATAGGTGAGAAAGGCGTGTGGATTTGCAATGCCAATAATACCTGAATTTCGGTCGTTGAGCTTGTTGAGAGATGATCCCAGAAAAGACCTCCATAGCTAGTGTGGATAAATAAGGAGACATGGGATCACCTTGACGTAATCCTCGGCCACTCGGGAAAAATCCATGTAGCTCCCCATTAATAGAGATAGAGAATTTTGGTGTCCTAACACAAGTCATCATTTTGTCCACCGGCATATTGGGGAAACCAAATGCCCTTAAAGTTGTTTCCAAAAAGCTCCAATTGAGAGTATCATAGGCTTTTTGGAAATCCACTTTAATAGCACACTTGGGCAGGTAAGGATCAATATGAAATCCGCTAAATAATTCTTGTGCAAGGAGAATATTGTCATTGATCCTCCGCCCTTTGACAAAAGCATTTTGAGTTGGGCCCACGAGATCCGGAATAACCGCAGCCACTCTATTCGCTAGGATCTTCGTAATACATTTGTAGATAGTGTTGCAACAGGCAATTGGGCGAAAGTCTCCCACTTTTGATGCATTAATCTCCCACCAAAGCAATAATAGTGTTATTCACCTCTCTCAGCAAGCTACCAGTGTTAAAGAAATCTAGGATAGCTTCCACCACCGATTGATCCACAACATCCCAGTTCTTTTTGAAAAATTCCGCATTGAAACCATCCGGACTTGGGGCTTTATCCCCTACTAGTGAAAACATAGCAGTACAAATTTCCAAAGAAAGAACAGGTCTAGATAAAGAACTAACCTGTTCCTCATTGAGGAAGTGTCGGATCATGCCCTTGACCTCCAAATAAGACGGTCTGACCGGTGTCTCTTGAGCAGCAAGCAAATTCTGAAAATGCTGGATGAATGTGTGTTGTACTTCATCTTGATCAGCCACCAGGTTACCCACATTGTCCCGAACAGAGAGAATTCTGTTCCTTAGATGTCATCTATTAACTGAATGATGAAAAAACTTAGTGTTTTGGTCACCTTCTATAAGCCACCGAACCCTAGACTTTTGTCGGTAGAAAGATTCCTCCAATGTTCGGAGTTCATAGAACATCCGGTGTTGAGTACTCTCCATTTCCACCAGCGAATGATTGCAGGGGTCCAGCCGATGAGCCTCCTGAGTGGCCCTTAAAGCTTGCCTTGCCTCCTCCGTTCTCCTGGATATATCAAATAGGCCTCCCAATTAAGCTGTTTGAGCCGAATTTTCAAGGCTTTCATCTTACTATATAATTGGAATGTAGGAGTTCCTGAGGTAGGTACTTCCCACACCTGATTGACCATCACTTGGAATTCCGGATGTTACATCCAGAAGTTAAAAAATTTAAATGGTTTCTTCTGAGCTGAAGGTGCAGTAATCTTCACTAGCATTGGCGAGTGGTCAGAAATCCCCGGGGCTAAAAACGATGCTTCCAAAAACGAGAATTCCTGGCCCCACTTGCGATTAACTAAAACCCTGTCAATCTTCCTTAACTTCCGAGAAGCCCCTAAGGAAGATGACCAGGTGAATCGGAATCCAACATAGCGGAGGTCCTCAAGTTCTGCAGCTTTCTATTTGTCTCTGCTTCTCAACTTAAAGTAGTACTATCCACTCTGCATGGCACTGAGGAGACATTGGTGCTATCACTGAAGTAATCAGTGCAGTCAACTATCCATGCTACATGTACCATATTTGGAGTACAAGCACAGCTAGTCATAACTGCTTTTACATTCTTGCATAAGACCTCAATCAACTCTACCACCTGCCATTATATTTGTGGTCTTGCTACTAGTGAGAATTTCTTTTTTTCTTTCTAATAATGTCGCCATAAGTACTTGAGTAATGAATGGCATTACGTACAATTTGTCATCTACAATTAACCTCATCGAAGTTCATTTTTATGGCTGACTTTGTGCAATGAAGTGAAATTGCTTTGCATTTTCAAAAGGAGTTGGTCCTACTAGCAAAGGATATGTAAAAATGTGTTAGATCCAACCTAAAAGCTAAAGAGAGACCATATGAATATAAAGAACATTTAAACCTATTTATGAGCAGTACATAATAACACTAGCTCTGATACCATGTTAAGTCTAACCCAAAAGCTTATGCTATTAAGTGGAGAGAGACCACATGAATATAAAGAGCATATAAGATCTATTATCAAGCAATGCAGGACACTACTTCAACAATATGCATGCGTCAATGTTAAGTTTGAGCATGTGTTCTTGGTAAAGCTTGTGCTAAGCTGAAACCTTGTCAGTAAGCCATTTGAAGTGTAACATAGATGTTTGAGTATTTGTTAAATTATCACAAATCGCTTGTCATGAGGTTTACAGTAGCATTATATGCATGCAATTTGCCTCCGCCTAACAGCTTAAGTTTTTGGGATGGACATTCTAAGTCAGGTTTCTCCTTGGGTTATTTCTCATGTGTGGCTCTCTGTTCCTTATTTTCATGTTGCTGTTCTCGGTCACATTTACATAGGAGCGGGGATGTTAATGTATTGTGTTACTTGTCACAAGTTTATGTGGGCCTTCTATACAGTTTCCCTCCACCCAGCATATTAAGGTTTTGAGTGGACAATATAATTGTATCCAATCAGATGAACTATGTATTCCTTTGTAGATATTAGTTTTGCAATCAATTCTGGGGGTCCACGAGTCAAATCTTCTGATGGAACTCTGTTTGAGGGTGACTACAACAATGGCATTGGTCCAGCTTCGTTCTTTGTTAGTGAGACAAAGAGGTGGGCACTTAGCAATGTTGGGATTTTTAACAATGCTACCAACTACCAATTTACATGTTCAACCTTCAACGCCATCTTGAATAAGCCAGAACCAGACCAAGCTCTCTTCCAAACAGCAAGGACGTCTGCATCATCATTGAGATACTATGGGTTGGGACTCCAGAATGGCAACTACACAGTGAAACTAGGGTTTGCAGAAACAGCTTTTCCAGATGATAGCCAGTGGACAAGACGGGGGAGGCGTCTCTTTGATATATACATTCAGGCAAGTCTTTAGACCTGTATGCTGCATAAAGTATTTTAGTAGCATGAAGTTCCAATAAACGTCCTGGATGCACAGCTATAATATCATTGGCTTGGCTATTCATGAGCTTATGACTTTACCTGAAACTATGCTCAATCTTTGTTTCACGATTCTTCATCAACAGCATTGGGTTCATGATGGACATTTACCTTTTTTATAATCCTAGCACAAGATTGCTTATCGTATAAGTACCTTGAATAATTATATCCTCACTCCAATGAATTACCGTTTCCAGTTTGCGATGAGGGAAAGAATTACTATCATTTGTTGTCTTGTCTTTTCAGTGCATCACTTTTTACATTGTAGATACTAGTGTACAAAATAATAAATTACAGCCTTTAAATCAGGGATGAACCTTTCAATTTCCAAGATGAGTTTCTCTGAGATTCCCACAGTCAATTTCTCAAGAAGTAGGTGGACAAGTTTTTTGTGAAAATCTACCACAAAAAAAAGCGATGTTAAACTTTCTTCATCAAGTGCGACAAATTGTACTAGGTAAACCTGATCCATCTTTTCTGGGTTATTTAAGGGGATTTTGATGTCAAAGGACTTTGACATTAGAAAGGAAGTGGGTGGAAGGTCCTTCCGAGCTGTCGAGAAGGCATTTAAGGTTCAGGTATTTGAAAACTATGTTGAGATTCACTTCTTTTGGGCTGGAAAAGGGACGTGCTGCATGCCTTCTTGAGGTACTTATGGACCATCTATTTCAGCTATCCATGTTACTCCAGGTAATAGATTCCCTTCCTTACCAAATGTCATTTTCTGACTACTGCACATTCACCATGTGTTCACTCACCTGAAATGCTTCTACAGATTTTACACCTACTTTTCCAGACAAGAGGAAGAAAAGGATGCCTTTGGTCACAGGGATTGCAGTTGGTGTTGGAGTCATGTTATTTCTATCAACTTTTGTAGCTTTTTATTATCTCAGAATAAGGAAAAGACCAAGCTCCGATGAAGAGACAGGTGAAATAATTTGCATCATGGGTGTTTAATAGCTGTTGAGATAGCCATATTGCATGGTTACCTGCATGATGGTTCTTAGTAGCAGTTATGATGTTTCAAAGTGTCTAGTAATGTTGTTATGGTGCTTTATATGCCAACCTTTATGGTTTAAGGTAGTCTCATATAATTTCAGACATACTTGTCCAGTGTTAATTGCTTGTCACCTTCCTTAATGCAATCGCATGGTTTTCCTCCTGGAGAAGATACTCTTCCACATAGGACTATAGTTATGCCTAGTTTTATTCTATAGATTAATTCACAGAAAAACCAATGAAATAGCCAAAAAAAAAGTCGACAACATGCGTCCTTTTTCAGCCCAATGTGAGTCCCACTGTTTCTCCATAAGTTAGTAGCTTAATTTAGTAGAATGTGCCAATGCAATCATTTAATAGTATAGCAGGCCTCTGCTTTTTGGACTGGTTTATCAGTTATCTTGCTAGTAAGTTATATGTCTCTTGAAGTGGGTGGCATATTTTGTCACTGGTGAGCCTCTTCTGTAAAGGAGATGTGAAGTTTAACCAGGGACATGCTTCCAAAAGAATTTCCTTGAAGAATGAGTAAAGGATATCTATCATCTCTTTACCTTGCTCATCAATGCATAATAACCTTTCAAGTAAACGTTACATTAGGGACTGCAAGACTAAAATTTCCAAGGGAAGTGCCCAGAATTCAGGAAATAGTCCATCTATTAAGAATATATCTGCCAATTGGGGAGAGCACGGTGGTGACCTTGCAAAGCAGTGTCACTTCTTTGCAGATGGGTGATGAGCATATTCAAAAATTGTTCTTACTGATTATGTTATGCAGATGCCCTGAGAGTTGCTACAGGGGCATTGACTTTCAACTATTCCGAGCTACAAAATGCTACAAATGGTTTCAGCCTTGCCAATAAGCTGGGCCAGGGTGGTTTTGGAATTGTTTATAAGGTAATGTTGCATCCTGATATTTGGAATATGGCTAGAGACTAAGCTTTGTGTGCTCGAGGGCTTTGTAATGATTTTCAACTGTCCTGGTTTTGCTTGTAATTCTTGTCCACAGTTTAATGTTTTAACGTTTAATTCATGTCAAAAGTTTAATTGAGTGTATTATGTCATGTTATGTTTGTGTTTTTGTCAGTACCTATTGTCTCTTTTGTGTTTATGTGATTTTACCAGCTGTGGTCATCAGTGCCTGCCCAAGTGCATAGAAAGTCATTCTCTTTACTGTCTCTAAATATGTTAGCACCCTCTTTCTAAACGGTGAAATTGTTAGATTTTAGCTGAGACTAAGAATTTATTTTCAAAAATGAAGATACTTTCCTTTTTGGGGTTCACTGCATGGACTAGCGCAGAGGGATTGGGGGCTGGGGGGAGTTGACAAGTTCAATCATATCCCTTGGAAGAGTTAATGATGCGTGCATGGGACAAGTGATTCCAAGAATGGGTTTTTCTGGTTAAGTGTATGGAAAGGGTATGATAAGTGATAATGGAATGAAGTGTATAGGATGAAGGATATGGAAGGTTCACCACCAAAGCATAAATGCATAAGCCTCAAGCCAAGGATAAAGAATTAAGATAGGTGACAGCTCACCACCAAGGCATAAAAGATCGCTCCACCAGCCAAGGATAAGGAACTATTTAATTCACCACCAACAATGTTGGATAAAGAATCAGGATGAATATTCACTCACGTAGAGAAATTCTCATATATTCATCAAATCTGTCTTACAACTGAGAACTCCTCCTTTTGTAGGAAAACAAGACATAGAAAGACAAACATTATAGGAGAACTACCCAGACATTAAAGACATAGGAACCAGAAAACTCATTAAAGACTTAGGAACTAGAAAATGCATTTAAAACACATAGGAACTATGAAATGCAATAAAGACATGGAGACTTGAAATCTTGACTTTTCAGCCTTGTGGGTCATCTTCCAAAATTCGTCCACCAGTCTTGACCAGTAAATAACCATCTTAGAAGATCAACAAATATATTAGGAAATTGCTCAGAATAGCATCCCGTCGATATGTTGTTGATTAGCTTTGAAATCGGCAAGTATTCTGGTGAATTGGTAACTTTGAATGGCAAGGGAAGAATCGACAACTCCTTAATAGGTAACTTGGTTGATAGTCTCCTAATCGACAACTTCATTCTCGACCCACTGAAGCAAGTTATGACCTAAATCTGCTTTGACTTAAATGAACATCAATTGTGCTGAGTTTGTCACTAGACTTAAGTCGGATGCTTCCACATCAATTAACTTATAAATTTGCATCATCATGATGAAGGAATGCAGACTTTTCTGTTTTTAGAATAACCGAACTTGCAGTTACTTCATAATCTTCTGGAATACCTTTGAGTTATTATTTATCTTTTTCTGAGCCCTAGGCCGTGTGTGCATGCTAGCAACCTACACTTGATTATCTCACTGGCAATTATCAGCTGACAAAGTACCATGTGAATATTTGGTTCCCATGGGCCCATTCTTGTTGTCTCAAGGTAGCTAAGATAGAATCATGACTAAACACAGGAGTCTATTATGCAACTGAATATTATCTTCTTCAGCGGATCATTAATATATTAATTAACAAATAGTCGAATATCATGAATGAACACTTATCTATATTGTTTCATTGATGTGCCAAATGAGTGTTGGTCACAAGTTTGATATTGTGTATGCACTCAGGAATGTGGTGTATTAATTGGTCTTGACAAGACAATGCTCATTGGCATACATTGAACTTCTGTAGTAAGAAATATTCTCTTGGTGGTCAACTATTAGAGGAGATATGCAATAGCTCCAGTTCCCTTGTCTTGAAAAGTTCTGTTCATATCATCTTAGAAATTGCTTTTCAGTGTTCAAATGGTGTCAGTTTCTGCGCTATTGACTTGTGATCCAAGACAGTATCGTCATGCAGCACTCAGCTCTGATTGGGAGAAAACAAAAGAAAATAAGTAGAGTTCATTAATTGAAAGATATTTAGGCTGAGCTGTGGTGCTAGTGGTCTGATGAACAGAAACTACTCTAGAAATATGCTCCATCATTCATTATTGATACACTCTCCTAATTTGTTCTTTAGGAGATTAGACCATCCATTGCTATAGGTCCTTATTACACTTCTCAACATTCTCTCTCAATGGAAACATGCATGTCAGATTTTTTTCAGCTTGTTACATATGTATTTGACCTGAGGCCCCGCCAAGTTACTGGTGACCAAATTAACAGGTTGATGCTTTTGACTTAGCACGGACTATCTTAATGTTCTGCAGAATTTGCTCTTGTACAAAGTGACATTCAACTCAGCTTTTCCTCTGAACTGCTTGCATTGTTAATTCCACTGTATTTGGCACTTGGAACACTTCAATAGATCACTGAAGGATTTTCATTCCTTAGGTTCATGATTCATTATCTGATGGACCCGTAGTTGAGCCTTAAGATGATAAATTGCAAAGCAAAGGCTGGCTAGTTGTCTCTCAAATTGAATCTCTGTGCAGATACTGTTTTCTCTGATATGTGCATGTTCCATGAAGCTTGTTTCTGAAACACGATTATGTCCCTAACCCATGGAATATTCTACACTCTAGGGAACACTTGGTGATAGGAGACTTGTTGCTGTGAAGAAACTCTCTGTGACCTCTGACCAAGGAAACAATCAATTTCTAGCAGAAATTGCGACGATATCTGCTGTTCAACATTGGAACCTTGTAAAGTTGTATGGATGTTGTGTACATGGTGCTGAATGCCTCCTTGTGTATGAGTTTCTAGAGAACAGTAGCCTTGATCATGCCTTATTTGGTAACTGTCAATACTCTACTTTTAGTGGATATTCCCTATCTATGCACAATTGCTAGACACAATATCCCTAATGACATGAATTGGACAGGGAAAACAAGCCTTCTTATTGACTGGGGCACTCATTATGATATATGCTTGGGCATAGCACGAGGACTAGCTTACCTTCATGAAGAATCAAGAGTTAAAATTGTGCATAGAGATGTGAAGGCCAGCAATATTTTGCTTGATGCAACTCTTAACCCAAAAATTTCAGACTTTGGATTGGCAAAGCTTTACAATGATAAAATGACTCACATAAGCACTAAAGTTGCAGGGACAATGTAAGATACTGAAACTTAGCCTCTTTGCTTTCTGATTATTGATGTTTTTATGAATATGTATATTTCTAAATTTATGAGTGCATTTGCATTTTATTTTTCTGGGACTGGAATAGGGGGTATCTGGCACCAGAGTATGTCATGCGTGGGCACCTGAGTGAGAAGACTGATGTTTTTGCCTTCGGAGTGGTGGCCTTGGAGATTGTTGCTGGAAAGCCAAATTTTGCATCCGAAAAAGAAGAATCTCTGCTTGAGTGGGTAAGGATGAATGGAATTACTTTCATATGGATCTTTTTAAGTTGTTTAAGCTCATTTTCATTTTGGCCAATGTATTTAGAGGATCTGGAATGCTTCTCAAGTTTCTTTCAATTGAGGACAAGAATTTGCAAACGAATTTTCAAATGCATCATGCGTGCAGGCGTGTGCATCCTGCATGTTGTATATATGCATCATGCATATGTATCTTTACGCTTGTTATGTGTAGGTATGGATTTGTGCATATTTGTCTGTAGGAGGGGCATGTGAGATGCCACTGTGTACTTATCGTTCTCCAATGATAAAGACAAGTTGTATCTGTGTTGATGTTAAAACCAATGCACTTATGAAGTATTCTAATTAACTGCTTCTGCTTCATTAAAAAGATCTATTCCATACCTTAATGGATGTGCTGAACTATGGATGTATAGTTTCTTTGACAGAACCACCACGTTTCGGATTTAGATTAATGATGTATATCAGAAAAATCAACGAGAACATTTTATTTGAAAGGGTGCAGATAATCCGCTTGCAGTTTGACTGAAAGAAATGGGCATGTTTCTTGGGAAAACAATAGTTGGGTAGGGATTGATTCCTCCATTGTCTTCACCTTTTGGGGAAAAGAATATGAGCCAATCCTCTTTTTTTCTTCTTTGGTAACAGTCCTTTGGTTTTTGATCATGCACTTTAGTTTACTTACTTTGCTACATTTTTTTGTTATTGAGGCCTGGCACCTGTACGAGAATGAGCGCCATGTCGACATAGTGGACCCAAGGTTATCAAAATTCGAAGAGGAGGGAGTAAAAAATGTGATTCACGTGGCTCTCCTCTGCACCCAGATGCAGCCATCTCTAAGGCCACCGATGTCCTGTGTAGTGGCAATGCTTCTGGGACGTACTAATGTCATACCTGTGCCTTCAAAGCCAGGTTACTTGACTGACAACATGTCTGGCAGTTTTGTCAATTTGATGAGCGAAACAGTGAAGCATGTAAACTTGCGCAATGACTCATCTCCAAGTATGTCGAGCCTGACCAACACTGAAGAAAAGTCGCTCAGGAATGCCGCCAAAACAATCCATTGTGAGTGTCTACCCTGATTTCTAAGTTGATCATATCTCTTTTCTGTCTTTCCACTGTGGTTAAAGCTCAATGAAACTCCTGCTGGTGCCAAGCTTCTTTCTCTCTCTTTCCATTGTTTTACCTGAATCTTGTGGTGACACTTTGGGTTTGGCGGTGGTACTTAAAAGTGATCATATATATTCATCAAAAGTTACATTTTTCCTGTTTTTGTAATGTAACCTGTCATCAAGTCATGAATGTCATTATCCTTGCTGGTCACCTCAGCAAATAATCCCTTGCTATTTCCTACTTTTACCTTTCATTAATTACATACATGAATGAAAGTATAAACTTAGTTTTGAACTCCTCTTAAACAGGTAGATCCAGAAAGCTTAGTGGTGAAGCAGCTGATTGAATTGAAGGTACTACATGACAGAGGTGTGACATGTGAAGATTAATATAAAGAATTGTTCGATGTCTAGATACTGCATTGAGAATAAACATTGTTGTTTCATCAATCCGGCAACTGTTCAGGGGAGGCCATCCATTAAGTAAAGCCGTTTTGCGTGAACCAGTAAAGGAAAATCTTACTGTTCTGGCTACTTGCATCATAGCATCATAGAAAAGCAATGTCTACAGTGTCTTCTTATTAGATGCTCAAGACCATTGAGGAGTTGACCGACCACTTTATCAATGCTGTAATGCGTACGTTTGCTTATCTTAAATTATTGGAACAAGAACATCAAATTCACATGTAGATGTCTGTGCAAATGGGACATGGTCAAGAGTTCACGCAAGCCGGTGCTAGCACTTCTCCCGGGAGAGAAGAATTTGGTAGCCCTTGCCACAGGGACAAATGAAATTGATGGACAAACAATTGCCGACGTCTTCCGCTCCATGGTTTCGCAATTCTCCGACTTCTTGGATTCGCTAGCACAATATAACGAGTCGAAGCAAAAGAAAGGGAAGGAAAAAAGGAATGAAATAATTCTTTGAATGACATCTCAATTCTTGCAATGGTTTCATTGGATATATTATAACTAAAGTCTCCTGTTTTTTTTTTTTTTTTTTTTGCTGATCCAGTTTTTGCACCACCCAAGCCCCAATTAAATTCAGGCATGACGCACTTTTTCGTTGTTGGGAGAACCATTTGCCAATATAAGCCGCAGAGCAATTATAAATCTTTCTAAGTATTAAATTCAGTGATTTATACTTTGTCATATATCAAATAGGTTTATAGCTTAGCGATAATTTTTTGTTACATTTTCAAGCATTAGAAAAGCCTTATGATAGTAAATTTAGATAAGTTTCTGAAATTATATTTAAACTTAAGAGAAATGTGGAATGAGATAAATGAGGCGGTGAAATCCGATTGCTCCGCAAGGATGATGGTGAGGCAAATATAGGGGGCCTCTCACACGAAAAAATAGTGGGGTGATTGGGATATAGTTTGCAAGCACCGGTCATTGCGTGAAGAGCTCTACCTTGTTCTTTTATATCTCCGAAATAGAAGTCAATTGACGAAATCAGTTTCTTTTAGACTTGAAAATGTTAGGATTCAACATACAAAGACAACCAAATAGAGAGTAAAGGTAAGAAAGAGAAATCAAGACACAATGTTTATCCTGTTGAACCATTAAACTAAGGCTATGTCTAACAAATGATTCCACTATAATTAGCACCTTCCACCTCTCTATTATAACCCTTGCTATCTATATGGCTGACCCTCTTAAATTAGAAATGGAGTCAATAGATAATGTATAATAGTAATTATTCATGGGCTTAAGTCTAAACAATCAATAAAATACAAGCTCAAACTATAAAAGCCCTCTCTCGAGGTGGCTTCCAAAACACTTGTGCCTTTTTATCGATGGAAAGTATGAACCGCATCTCAACATTCTCCCACTTAGTGAATATTTCACATGCTTCTTTAGACACAACATTGTTGTACACCAGCCAAACTTTTTTGCACTCACTACCACCTTAGTAAAGGATCTACACTATTCACCTGTGTGTCAACTTTTTATAGCATGGCAACCTTTCATTCCACTTTTTCTTGGATGAATTGATATTGTATGTCGATATATTTTGTTCTTACATGAAATTAGGATTTTCAACCAAGAATATAATGCTCTGGTTATCCCACCTAATCTTCACTTCTCCCTATGTAAAATCACATAATTTGTGTAGCCAAATCACCTCTTTAGCAGCATGAGTAAGGGCCTTGTACTCTGTTTCAGTAGTAGATAAAGCAACCATACCCTGTTTCTTACTCATCCGACTCACAACTCAGTCGAGTAAGGAAACAACATAACTGCTGGTTGACTTCCTAATATCAATGTCACCTCCCCAATTAGCATCTGTAAAGCACTAGAATTCTAATGCTTGTTGTCCCGTTAAGCTTTTCATGCCTTGAAAGCATAACTCAAAGTCAGATGTATCATGAAGATAATGAAACACTCACTTTACTGCTATCCAATGCTCTTTCCTTGGAGTGAACATATATCTACTCAATACTTCCAATTTTTGAGCAATATCTAGATGAGTGCACACTATGGAGCAATATCTAGATAAGTTCACGCATCAAGATCCCAATTGCACTTGTAGATGGGACTGTTGCTATCTTTTAGTTTTCTCTTTAGTCTTGGGATACTAGAGCATTGATAGCTTGGAACTTGTGGACATGGGGCCTTCACAAAAATATAGCCTGCCATGTTGAACTTCTTCAACACATTGTCAATATATATCTTCTGACTTAGCCATAACTTCCCATTCTCATGCTCCCTTTTTTTATGTGCATGCTCAAGATGAAGTTTGCTAGACCTAGATCTTTCATCTCAATCTATTTTAACCTTTCATAGTGCTCATCATTCTCAAACTGTTCCCTACTAGTAGCATATCATCAATATATAAGATTAAGATAAGAAAATCATCCTCTAACCTCTTCACATAGATATAATGATTAGCATTACAACGAATAAAACTAAGCTTCCAGACATATGAGTTGAACTTCTGGTACTTCATTCTGTTGGAAATATTTGTTAATAATTATGACCGCCATAAAAGCCATCATTTTTGTAATGGTATTGCAACGACCATATGATGGTTTTCTAATGGCTATAAAATAAATTTTAACGGTTTTATAATGTTGGATTTACTTTATAATGGCTATACAATAGTCATCTTCTTCAATAATTAGTAATTAATTTATAATTATTTCTTAATGGCTCTTTCTTTCTTTTCCCTATAAATTGTTATGCTGGACATAATTGGAAAGTGATATTGATATATGAAAACAATAATATTCGCGCTTCTCTTTATGCATCATTTTCTCGTTGGGTTTTATACATAACGTTGTATCTATTTCCTTCTAATATATAGTGTGGAGTATAGAAGAAGGTCTATTGTATCTTGGGAGGATAGCTGTCAGAGCCTTATGCATCTAATTTCATACTCTGAAGGGTGGAATTATCCTCAAGTATAGTGCTTGCACGCCTCATACGATTCATTTTATTTTCTATTCTTTTTTAATGTATTTCCAACAACAATAACAACAATATTAATAAAACGAAGAGTTTGTGCCCAACAAAGCCCTTCTAAATCAAGAGTTTAATTCTTTTAAAAATAATGAAGTTAAAGATTGGTTCTTTCTAAATTTCAAAGATCAAACAAAGTAGATTAAAGAAGAATATTATGAATACATGTATAAGCATGAGATTCAAATACTCTTTTTTGATTGGTTTGAAGATTGTTTTTTAAAGGACAAAGAAATTTATAATTTGGATTAATTTTACAAATGGCAATTACATGATGGCCAAATCATAGAATCCAATCACCCACCTCTCCAACAAATAAAAATCCCTCATAAAGACACCAAAGTCATTGCTTCCCCTTTCAAAACTTCTTCAGAAATCGATGGAATAAGAATCAAGAAGATTGTTGAACATAATACTCTAACCAACATCTTTATACAATAGGCAAACAACTATATAGATTAGAATTATTCATAATATAAGCGCTCAGTCAAAAGTTTTGAAAAAACCTCTGTTTAAAAATTTTGAATTACCAAAAGGCCCTAGCAAAGATTGTGCTAAAGCTTTAGAAGAAAGAAAACTGTTTCTAAAAGAAAAAAAGTGGTTTCTACTTCTAACTATGATTCCAAAGCATCAATTACTTTGGATACTCCTAAAATAGGAAATCTTATCATAAAAGATACCTCAGACCAAATCAATATTTTGGATCAATCTAATACTGAATCTATTCTTGAAATCAATAAAATTGTTTGGAAAGATCTGCAAAAATTATATTACTCTAGAGTCACACCTCCTGATATAGCTTTAGAAGATTTAAGTTCTAATACTCAACATAAATATTATTCGAGTTCCATCTATGAATGGAACATAGACGGAGCTTCTGAACAAAATCTTTTAAATATCCTAAGCTAAATGGTTATGCTTGCTAATACTTGTCGCGACCTACAAAAAAATTTCTAAATAGGTTTATGGGTATTGTATTTCGGGCCAACAACCCTTAATTAACTTAAGCTCTCCCAAGCCCGTACCCCGCGCGACATTGGGATATTCACAAACATTTTCAAATAGGGAGTCGCCACTAGTCTATTGAGGTCAACTAGGAACTGAGCGAGACATGCGAGCGTGTCTCACCTTTTACGCAACCGGAGAGTCTAGGGTCGGGGATTTGATTATATTAGTCATGCGACTAATGCCCTTTCGGTACCTAACTTGATTGTGCATTAGTGAGATCTTGGCAATATATTCGAGAATTCTGATGTTTATCCTAACCATTCTAAAGTCAAGAAATAACATCCAAAAATCACAATAAAACAAGGAACAAGAATATAACATAAAACAAAAATCTATGTAGAGCCCTAAAGGCTTATTCAATTGGATGTTTTTCCCCTTTTTTTTAGGAATTTTCTGAATTTTTTGCAATTTTTTGATTTTTTTGATTTTTTATATTTTTTTAATATTTTGAATTTTCCAAAATTAAAGAAAACAAAATTTCAAGATCTTTAATTTTTTTTGACTTTTCTGAAATTTTTGAAAAAAAATTATTAATTTTTTTGAATTTTCTAATTTTTCTAATTTTTTGGAATTTTGAAAATTCTAAAAAAGAAAGAAAAATAAAATAAAATAAAATAAAATCTCAAAACCTTTTTGAAAATTAAAAAAAACAATTTTTAATTTTTAATGATTTTTCTGAAATTTTTAAGATTTTTTAAGATTTTTGAATTTTTGAATTTTTGAATTGTTTTTAGATTTTTGAATTTTGAATTTTTAAAAGAGGATAATTCGGACCGGGTCGGGGAGACCCGGCCCTACTAGGCCAACCAGACCACTGTCGTTCTTGGGCGGAGCAATGACCGGGCTAGCCGAATGGCCCGGTCGAAATATTTAAAATGGCCCGAGTAACAAAATTTTAGAAAAAACCCATTTCCCTATTTCTAAAATTCAGCCCAAACCCCAGTCTAGGTCCACTCTCAGTTCAGCCTAACCCTAGCCTTTTCCATTTTTGGCTTGGCCCCTTTTTTCTTTTCTTTTTCTTCTAGTCTTCTTCCTCGCCGAGCCGCCCACGCACCGGAGACTCACTGGAAACTTGCGCAAGCTCCCCCACGCCCCCGCCGACATCGCCGCGAGTTCTCACCGGTCCTAAAAGAGTTGTCATGTCGTCCAGCGTCGGTTGTTCTATCCGGCCAATGCTAGATGTTGCTGACGATGACCTCCGGTGATCCCAGAAGCTCGCTCTTACCAGAAAACTAAAAATGTCTCTTTTCGCTCAAAAATGCGTGGAAACCTCATGAAAATGGCTATAATACTAAGGGAAACACGAGAAACACGAGAGTAGATAATATACGATCGAACATTCATAAAACCATATTATTGAGGGATGCAAATTTCGGATCTCATTCACGCATTTTGTCAAACACGTACTGGGCACTACTGGATTCGGGGACCTTCGGCTCAACCGAGCCTCGCACCCGCTGGAATCCTTCGGACATGTCATCAGAGGCAAGAAGGAACGAGATGGAAGGGCTACAAGGGCCGAGGCTTGCACAAATTGGTTGGCGCGAGCTCCAGCCCGCCTCGTCCGAAAACCAACCTGTTCAGCTTGAGGAAGACGCTGGGATGCCGTCAAATAGGCTCGTGCGTGGCCGAATTCTTCTTTCTCCCGCTCTTGATCGTTGGGTTCACCTTCGGACGTCGCCGGATGGGCTCGTGGGTGGCTCGGACCGGAAAAACAGGTCTTCTCTTCCCTGTTTTCCTTTCTTGCTAACCTATTTCCGGCGTCAGAGTTGAGGCATGGTGGCGGGTTGTCGGCGATGAGTCAGGCGTGGCTGCTGGCCTCCTCTCCTCCTTGGTTTTTTCCTCTTCCCCTCAGATTGCTCCCCGTTTTTCCTTCATCTTCCTTCTGTCCACCCCCTGTCCAAAACCGCCGACTTGCTCTCTCCTTCTTTGTCGATCCCTTTTCCCCCTCCTCTAACCGTATTTTGTCTCTCCCCTATGGTCGCGTGCCAGTGCAGCAAGGGGAGATTCCCTTGCTGGCGTCACGTGGCTGACGTCACGCTAGAGGAACCGGAACAGTGTCGTGTGCCTGCTTCCTACTGCATTTCTGCCGAGCCCCCTGTGTATGTGTGTGAGTGTGGGTGGAGGAAGAGAAAAAGAAGGGGAAATGGGCTGGGCCGCAAAAGAAAAAATAGAGGGAGATGGGTTGGGCTCGAAGAGAAGGGAAAATAGATTGGGAGAGAAGAGGATGGGTTGGGCCGCACCAGCCCATTCGATTTTTTTGAATTTTTTTTTATAAATTTTTTTATCTTTTATATGAATTAATATGTATTTATATGAGCAAAGTAAATGGGCATTTAATACAAAATAGATCAAAAAATTGGGTGTCGACAATACCTATAAAACCATACTTGATACTATTGATCAATTAATAGCATATCTTTTAATGGCCGGTTTTACGGGTCAGTTAAGGGATGGTAGGATAACTATCTTACTAATGAGCAAATATTACAGATTCTCAATGCTTATAAGTTAGATGATAATGGTCATGCAATAATAGATGAAAATGATCAGCTTATCCAAGATGCTGTTAATACTCTTTTATATTCCATTTCCTAACATTTCATAGGCAATCTTTCACACATCCGTGATAAGAATCTTAATCTTTATCTAATATGAAGTGTAACTCCGTTTTGTCTTGGGTTTCTTTTGCTCAACTAGTCTATGACTGATTGTTCATTCACCCTATCAAAAAATTTAAAGCCATCCCACCACTTTACCTTGAATTTTTGGATCAAGATAAGAGTGTATAGTTTAATGGTCCTTTTGTATTCAAAGTTTCATGTCATAACCCAAAATACTTCGAAGTATATGAAAAAGAGCATTGGATCTGGGAATCTATTTTCGTATGAAAGAGACTTAAATTAGTTGGAGAAAAATTTATAACTGAGTTGCACCAAATTGTGTAAAATATCACTAATAGGTCCAATCATCATCATCATCATCATCATCATCATCATCATCATCATGTTATTCTAATATTTTTTCAACAATCTTAAGGATGGCCTAAGTGTTGGAAGATATGTTGTCCGAAGGAAGATTGATTCATTGTATTGATCCAGATTGCAATTGATTGTAATTGACCAATCTAGGATTAGAATTGATTTGTTATGATTCTCTTGGTATTATCTTTCCTTTATTGCTTACGTTCTGTACTATATATTGTATATTAAGATTATACATGAATCGACAAAGAATACAAGTTCCTCCCCACATTCTACTCTTCATTTTGTGTCATGGTATTAAAGCCGAATTCTCTAGCATAGCTTTTGTATAACCTCGACTGCCTTCTAGATCATTTGCTCCTTCATTATTGCTGAAAAAACACTGACCTGCAAAACAAGGTTAGTACTCCAATGTAGGAATTAGTTTCTATATGTCACCAAACACAAAACTTTTACCCCTTACCATCTTTACTTACCGACACCATGACCAAGGATCGTTTGTTAGCTTCCAACGAAAGAACTCTAGAGGAACAAAATCTGCAAGAAAATACACCAAAAGAAAATAGTCTATTGAAGGGATTGTGAATCGGGCCAAACCTATTCAGACTCAACCCATCCAATGGATCCCTTTGTAGGCCTTGTCGAATCAGGGATAGCCTGTTATGGACCAGGCCGCTTTAGGCCTACTCATCACAAGCCAGTCCATCTAATGGCTACCATCTAAGAACCATCCAGGCTTTATTTTATTGGCTGGCCCAAGTTGCTCCACAACAAGAAAGTCAAGGCCATGGAGAACATCTGACCTAACGGAGGCACACCAACCACGGTCGAGGCAAGCCCATCCATTGGGCTTGAATTTCTTCATGCGAGGCAAATACCAAAACTGAGTGAATCGGGTTTCAAGGGAAATCCCTACCCGATTCCACAACTCAAATTCCTGCTGTACCAAATCTCCATCACCAGTGGCCATTCAAAGGTCGGTGACCCGCTTTACACCTCCATTGCTAACGGGCCCAAACTCAAGCTCATCACCCATCGACTTCATCGATTGAGAGAATTACTCAACTTGGTTGCCAGAATTCCGATGAGCCCTCATCACCAAGGACAAGGATGGATTTATTAACAGAATTGTCCCCATCTTGGCCAATGAACAACTAGCTTGAATCTGAAAAAAATGCAATCAGCTTGTCTGAATCCATAGCCCCATATGTTGCAGCCAGACTATCTCCGACAGAGGACGCAAGAGTTATGTGGGAAAACATCAAAGAGATGTATGGAAAATTGGATTGGGCAATTATTATAAACCCAAGCGATATCCAAAATAAAGCAAGGAAATATGTCGATCATAGCATGCTTCAACAAACTCTCGGTGCTCTAGAACGAGCTAGAGGCATTTGTGGAAATGCTTGAAGGGCTGGATTTGACATTACAACAATAAAGGCGATTAAAGATAGGGAGAAAGTCACCCAATTTCTTTTAATTTTAAATGATACTTATCTCTTGTTTCAATCCCAGATTTTGGTGATGGATCCGGCCCCCTCACTTGGTCAAATTTATCAACTCACCGTGCAGGAGGAGAGCCTCCACCATGCTGTTGGGTTTTCAATAATCATGTATAGGTAATTTAATATAAACACAGCAGAAACAAAATGAAATATTTCTATACATATATCTCCAAAGGCGTTGTTTGTGCGTTTTAATAAAAAATCAAAATATAAAAGGGAGTTAAATGTATCACCTCTCGAAGCATGCTTTAAACGAATTGGTCCAAATGTTCTTCAGTTCGAGCCCCACAAACGTTGGACCTCTAGTTTAGACACACTACCAATGGACGTCAAACGAAGAGAGAACTTGCGGACAATTACCACTACGATTGTGCCAGCAACTTTGTAGAGATAATCTTTTGTATCCTTGATATTTTTAGCCACGGCCCAAATGAGAGAATCCTTTTTTTCTTTTTTTTTTTGTTTTTTGTATGTACATGCACAAAAACGCACACTCACATTTCTTATATAAGAACCGTTTTACAAGTGGGTAACCACCCACTCTCCCACGACCAGCAACTGTTGTTGATCGTGGGAAACTACCCCCACGACCAGCAACTATTGCTGGTCATGGGTTCATGCATGATACCACGACTAACAGCCGTCGCTGGTCGTGAGTTCATGCATGATGGTCAGCAACGGTTGCTAATCGTCATATGCCACAATTTTTTTTATTCAAAATAAAAACATGCACATGAGTGCGTTGCATAGGGTCAGCAATTGTTGCTGATCATGTGCGTAATTTAATTAAAAAATTAAACAATCAATTCCTAAAATTAAATAAAAATGACATAATCTCTGTGTGCGCATTTAGGGTACATTAACATGTATCCACTTTGGGCATGCGTGTGCATCATATGAACGTAGCTCATGACTATAATACAAATTAAATTAAATCTCATTTAATTTAATTTCATGTCGACTGAATGCAACAGTAGTAATTGCAAACACATTTGCAAAATTATTTATCTCTTGTTCCACATTATCATAATTGGTTATGGTGTGTGACATCCCTAGGTTCATCACTAAGTTTGTAGTAAGACTTGTACTAACACATTAGTACTTCCAAAAGAATTAATTGTCCTGATTAATCTTTGGTCCTACCTCAAGCAATAAGTCATTGCTACTTAGAAAGTGTGAATGCTTTAAGAATATAATGAATTTGTCATTTTTGGCTACAGTGTAATTTAATCCCTCTGTCTTACTATGTCTCAATCAAATAAAGACCATGGAATATTTGTCAAGTCACCAATTCGATCTTATGCACAAATCTAATTGACATACATTTTATTCGAGACATAAACAATTTATTCTCGGTTACAACCCCGGCCGAAGATTTCAATACATTGTCATAATTAGATTGCATATGACATCATTATTATACCTTTTATGTAACAAGGAAACAGATTCCATATTGCATACACATGCAACTAAGTATATGAACAAACTATGTCCATCAGATATAAAGATGGATCAACGACCCGGCATAATGTGCACCCGTGAACCATAGTTATTTGATACACAAATTAACAATGTGCCTCAGGTCTAAGGATTATTTACACAAGACCAAAGCATGAATAATTAGACATTGACCACGCTAAAAGCTTCCATGTTGCTAATCGTTCTATATGCGTCACGTTCAATGAATTTGTCTAATACAAACACCTGTGTTCTAACTCAAACATCACAATACCCAATGACTTGCGACTCATCATTCCCTTAAGTATCTAATACTTAATGGTGAAGTTAAGAACACACTGGTCTCAACAGGATTATAAAATATCCACTTAATAATCCGTTGACTAGAAACAGTTTAAAGATTTAGTTTAACTATGAACCATCACATATATTCTTGACTTCTCAAGAATAGGTCTAGTTGCAACTAATCTTATGGAATCATTTATAAAATAATTGGACAAATGAATGAATACATTATTGCCATTAATCAAATAATAATGACGATAGTACAACTGAAATTCCTAATATGTAACTATTACATAGTAGCCTTAGGACATACATCCAACAATCTCTCACTTGCACTAAAGCCAACTTGTCTGGTACCTTAAACCCATTTTGTCAATATGCCTTTCAAAAGAAGACCGAGGTAAGGCCTTAGTGAAGGGATCTACCATGTTTTTCATTAAGGCAATTTTTTGCAAGGCAATATCACCTCTCCCAACAATTTCTCTGATGAGATGGAAGTGTCTCTCAATGTGCTTGGACTTCTAGTGAGACCTTGGTTCCTTAGCTTGAGCTATCGCCCCATTGTTGTCACAAAACAATTTAATCGGCTGCTCAATTGAAGGAACGACTCTAAGTTCAAAAATAAACTTCTTTATCCAAGCGGCTTCTTTTGTTGCTTTGGAAGCAGCTACATACTCTGCCTCAGTGGTGGAATCGGCAATTATGCTTTGTTTGGAACTTTTCCAACTAACTGTGCCACCATTGAATGTGAAGACAAACCCAAACGTAGACTTATAATCATTAGGATCCGATTGAAAATAGGAATCCATATAAGCTATCACTTTAAATTCTCCTTCTCCATATATCAATAATAAATCCTTAGCCATTCGCAAGTACTTAAGAATATTTTTTATTGCTATCCAATGCTCGTATCCTAGATCAGACTGATATCCGTATAGCAATATTTTTTATTGCTATTTTTTATTGATATATCTGCTATCACTTTAAATTCTCCTTCTCCATATATCAATAATAAATCCTTAGCCATTCGCAAGTACTTAAGAATATTTTTTATTGCTATCCAATGCTCGTATCCTAGATCAGACTGATATCCGTATAGCAATATTTTTTATTGCTATTTTTTATTGATATATCTGCTATCACTTTAAATTCTCCTTCTCCATATATCAATAATAAATCCTTAGCCATTCGCAAGTACTTAAGAATATTTTTTATTGCTATCCAATGCTCGTATCTAGATCAGACTGATATCTGCTAGTAATACTTATAGCATGCGCAATATCAGGTCTAGTACATAGCATAGCATACATTATGCTTTCAATAGCGGATGCATATGGTATCTTTGCCATCCACTCTCTTTCTTCAGAAGTGTTGGGACACATCTCCTTAGAAAGATAGATCCCTTGCCTAAAAGGCAATAATCCTCTTTTGGAACATTGCATGTTAAAATGTGTTAACACATTGTCTATATACGTAGACTGTGAAAGACCAATCAATCGTCTCGATCTATCTTTATAGATCTTGATACCTAAAATGTAGGTTGCCTCTCTTAAGTCTTTCATGGAGAATTTTTGTGATAGTTTTATCGATGATATTATCGGTATATCATTCCCAATCAAAATTATATCATCGACATACAAAATTAGAAACGCAATTACACTCCCACTGATCTTCTTGTGTACACAAGGTTCATCCGGATTTTTGATGAATCCAAACGATTTGACTACCTCATCAAAACGGACGTTCCAACTTCTAGATGTTTGTTTGAATACATAAATGGATCTCTTAAGCCTACACACCTTCCAATTTTCACCATTGGATTCAAAACCCCGTGACTATTCCATATAGATGTCCTCCTCAAGAAAACCATTTAGAAAAGCTTTTTTAACATCCATTTGGAATATCTTATAATCAAGGTGTGCAGCTATAGCCAACATAATCCGAATGGATTTTAGCATGGCCACAGGTGAGAAAGTTTCGTCATAATCAATTCTTTCTTTCTGACTATACTTTCGCCACCAACCGTGCTTTGTAAGTTCCGATTTAACCTTTAGCATTCGTCTTCCTTTTAAAGATCCATTTACAATCAATTGGTACAATACCATCAGGCAGGTCAACTAAGGTCCAAACATCATTGGAATATATTGAATCTATTTCAGATTTCATGGTTTCTAGCCATTTACCAGAATCGATGTCCGACATCGCCTCATCATAGGTTTTAGGATCATCGGGTTGATCACTATTATTCACAAGGAATAATGGTTCAATAAGATCAACCGAGTGTCTATAACGAGTAGGTGGGCGAGACGTTCTCGCACTTTTCCTAAAAGGTTGTGTATCAGAATCTCCCACTGAATCAGAAATTGGTATCTAAACTTGGTTGTTTGGTACTTTATTATTTTCTTCTTGTAAGACTATTTTCCACCCAACACCACCTTTTTGGACAAATTGATTTTCCAGAAAAGAAGCGTGCCTACTCACAAAAATTCTTTGATCTGAATGAAAATAGAAATAATATCCAAGAGTTTCCTTTAGATATTCAATGAAGGGACCTTGTTCAGATCTTGCCTCCAATTTGTCCATTTTTAGTTTTTTAACGAAAGCTGGATAACCCCAAATCTTAATATGATTAAGACTTGGTTTCTTACTATGCCATATCTCATAGAGTGTAGTTGGAACGGATTTGGACGGTACTCTGTTCAATATATATACAGCTGTCTCAAGGGCATATCCCCAAAGGGATATAAGTAAATTGATGTAACTCATCATAGATTGAACCATATATAATAAAGTACGATTTCTTTGTTCTGATACACCATTATGTTCTGGAGTTCCCGGAGGTATCCATTGTGATAAAATGCCATTCTCCTTTAGATAGCCCAAAAATTCAGTACTAAGGTATTCACCTCATCGATCTGATCTAAGAGTCTTGATACATTTTCTTGTTTATTTCTCAACTTCAGCCTTGAATTCCTTGAATTTTTCAAAGGATATAGATTTATAGTTCATTAGGTATAAATAACTATACCGTGACTAATCATCGGTGAAGGTAATGAAGTAAAAATAACCACCTCTAGTGGTTTCATTAATTAGTCCACATACATCTGTATGTGTTAATCCCAATATGTCAGCAGCTCATGCACTATGTCCCACAAATGGCGCTTTGGTCATTTTTCCTAAAAGAAATGCCTCACAAGTCGAGTATGATTCAAACATTGATGGATCAATGTACCCATCATTACTCAACTTGTTAATTCTATCTTCACCAATATGACCTAATTGGAGATGCCAAACATACTTTTTATTTGGACTATCTCTAGGGCGTTTATTAGTTATGGCATTTATATCAATTCTATTTTACTTATTGACATTGGTAATCATATTATCAGATATTGTAATGATATAAAGATTATTGGTTAATAAGTCAAAACCAACACATCTTCTATTATGATAAATAGAATATACATCATCAGCAAAAGAAAATTTATAATTCTCTTTACTTAAATGAGGTATAGAGATGATGTTCCTAACATCATTCTTATAATGCAAACAGTTCTTTAAAACCAATACATGTCTAGAAGGCAAACATAAATGAAAAGTTCCTATAGCTAACATAGCAACTCTTGCTCCATTGGCAAATGTTAGGACAATCTCATTTTGTCCTAGCATCCTGCTTGTTTCCAGATTCTATAAAGACATACAAATATGTGAAGTTGCAGTAAAATCTAAAACCCATGAGCTAGATTAAGCACTAACCATAAGATTAGTTTCAATAAGCATAGATATCATACCTTCACAAAGTTGGTCCTTGGGCTAGACTTTCAAGCTCGCGAGGTACTTCTTACAATTTCTCCTCTAGTGCCCTTTGACACCATGGTAATGACATTTCTCCTTTTCAATCTTGGGTTTTGGTTGCACAATAGGTTTGACAAGCCTCTTCTAGTTCTTTTTCTTCAAAACAGTCTTACTCTTTGAAGAAGAAGCATTAGCCATAACTACTATATTTGGCCCCGTATTGTGCATTTCCTTCTCATAAACTACCAGCATGCCATGTAACTCAACAAGATTTTTCTCCATCTTATGCATGTGAAAGTTTTGGACAAAACTAAAGAAGGAATCGGGCAAAAATTGGAGAATCAAATCCACAGCTAACTCGTTGTCCATAACGAGATTCAGCCTAGCCAATTCTTTAATGTGCCAGATCATTTTCAAAGCATGATCATTAACTGATAATCCTTTAGCCATCCTCATACGGTACAATGCCTTAGATATCTCATATCTAGAGGTTCGACCATTCTCATCAAAGTATTCATTTAAGTGCAAAATGATCGACCTAGCATCTTCCATAGATTCATACTTCCTCTGTAATTCATTATTCATCGAAGCAAGCATGTATGGCCTAACTTTTAAGTCATTGTCATGCCACTTATCATAAGTGACACGTTCCTCTTGAGTCCCACCCTTAGGAAATGAGTTTGGCATCTTTTCATCAAGCACATACCCAATTTTTTCTGAATTGAGAACAACTCTCAAATTCCTCACCCAGTCAGTGAAATTGGGTCCAGTCAAACAATTCTTATCGAGTATAGAAGTGAGTGGGTTTGTAGTCACCATTTTCAGAGTAATAATATATTTGTTGTAGAAAATAAATTGTTAGCCATTGTATCTTTCAAAATAACTATTTCATTTTGGCCTTTAAATGAAATAGATCCTCCTACTGAATTTATATTCGAATCCCATACTCCTTAAGATGGGAAGCGGTAATCTTTGTTGGGTAAAGATTATTAGTGGGGATTGGAGCCCCACTAGCCCAAAGCCCACCTCACCTAATAGTTATTGGTGTCCTATGAGCTTAGTAAGTGAACCAACTTGTTCAACGCATCATATCTGAGTCTCAATCATAACTTTGGCCTCTAGATCATAAAAGCCTCACCTAATAGTTATTGACATCATGATCATAGTTAAGTCTAGCCCATCGTCTCATGCAAGTATTGAAAGCACAAACGATTTCCTCACCTGACGGTTATTAGAAATCATTTGGTTCCAACCTCACAGCATCATATAAATAATGGAGTGGTCCAATATTATGAATGGTAATTAACCTCTATATATCCATAGCCAATCAATTAACCATCATAATATTGGATCAAACCACAACGATGGAAGGCCACGAGTTTGAAATCCGTTTTGACTTAATATTATTAATAAGGAGATTTAGGTAGTTATTAATGGTCTCACTTTGCACATTAACCGGTTTAACATGCACGATAACATAAACACAAAATAAATAGATATCATGTAAACATCTATCCTACGTGGTGATCATGGAATTATGGTTCAATGGGTCTTGAGCCAATGAGACCTATTTAGCCATTTTAATGTTTTAACAATAGGGACTTGCTCTTCACTTCTTCTTCAATTTTTGAACTCTTCAAAGACTGGGCCCATAGAGCTTTTTGGCTTAATGGCTCCTCCAATGGCTCCTCTTGAACTCGTAGCATTTACATCAACAATTGATATAATAAACTATGCTAAAATTACATTTCATGAAAAATTAATATAAAATAAAAGGAAGGACACATCATTCATTTAATAATTGCAACTCAAAAATGAATACCTGTAATCATTATACATTCATCCATACAACCATCATAATGATTAGGGATTTTTCCATGATCACCACCCTTCCTTGTGAACCATAAATTCAAAATTTAAAGCTCTGGAAGGCATAAATAAAATTCTGCATTTAATCAAATTTAAAGTTGAACAATGCAAATTACGTTAGGAAATCAAATCAATGAAACAAAGTTCACGAGTGCGATTCCAAAAGGAAGTTGCGTCGTCATCTTTAAATTTTCTCAATTGCGAATCATATACAAAATATAAACACAAAGTATAACAAGTTACGGATTTTTGATTCAAAATTGATTTAGTTCCAATTTTGCATAGTTGATTAAATTTATCACATAAATTAATCAACGTCTATGCAAAAATTTATGAACTATAAATCAATTAAACGCACGAAAAACACCTAAGGTTGGCTTTGATACCACTGTTGGGGTTTCAATAATCATGTATATGCAATTTGATATAAACACAGCGAAAACAAAATGAAATATTTCTATACATGTATCTCCAAAGGCGTTGTTCATGCGTTTTAATCAAAAATCGGAATATAAAAGGGAGTTAAACGTATTACCTCTCCAAGCGCGCTTTAAACGAATTGGTCCAAATGTTCTTCAATTCGAGCCCCACAAACGTCAGACCTCTAGTTCAGACACACCACCAATGGACGTCACACGAAGAGAGAATTTGCGGATAATCGCCACTATGATTGTGCTAGCAACTTCGTGGAGATAATCCTTCGTATCCTTGATATTTTTAGCCTCATGACTATAATTTCATGTCGATTGCAAATTTATTTGCAAAATTATTTCTCTCTTGTTCCACGTTATCTTAATTGGTTATGGTGTATGACATCCCTAGGTTCATTATTAAGCCGGTAGTAAGACTTGTACTAACACATTAGTACTCCCAAAAAAATTAATTGTGCCGATTAATCTTTGGGTCTTACAAGCCATGATTGACATCTAACAATATGTCATGGCTATCCAGATAGTGTAAATGCTTTAAGAATATAATGAACATGTCATTTTGGCTACGGTGTAATTTAATCCTGTCTTACTATGTCTCGATTGAACAAAGATCATGGAACATTTGTCAAGTCACCAATTTGATCATATGCACAAATCTAATTGACATGCATTTTATTCGAGACATAAACAATTTATTCTTGGTTACAACCCCGGCTGATGATTTCAATACATTGTCATAATTAGATTGTATAGGACATCATTATTATACCTTGTATGTAATAAGGAGACATTCCATATTGCGTACACGTGCAACTTCGTATATAAACAAATTATGACCATTAGGTATAAAGACGGATCAACAACCCGGCATTATGTGCACCCGTGAACCATAGTTATTCGATACACAAGTTAATACTATGCCTCAGGTTTAAGGATTATTTACACAAGACCAAAGCATGAACAATTAGATATTGACCACGCTAAAAGCTTCCATATTGCTAATCGTTCTATATGCGTCATGTTCAGTGAATTTGTCTAATACAAACGCCTATGTTCTAACTTAGGCATCACAATACCCAATGACTTGTGACTCATCATTCCTTTAAGTATTTAATACTTTATGGTGAAGTTAAGAACACACTAGTCTCAACAAGATTATAAATATCCACTTAATAATCCGTTGACCAGGAACATTTTAAAGATTCAATCAACTATGAACCCGTCACATATATTCTTGACATCTCAAGAATAGGTCTAGTTGCAATTGATTTTATGGAATCATTCATAAAATAATTGAACAAATGAATGAATACGTCATTTCCATTAATTAAATAATAATGATGATAGTACAACTAAAATCACTAATATATAACTATTACATAGTAGCTTTAGGGCATACATTCAACACATGCTTCATCAGAAAACGCCAAGGCTGATGAAAGCATTTTGCTTGCTACTCGGGCAAGCTTTCATCAGAGAACAACAGGGAACAAAGTGCAAAAGAGGAACACCCTAGGGATTTTTGAAGAAAGAGGCAACATTGAGAGCCGTTGAATGGACAACTATGATTTTTCCATGCGATGCGTCGACTCCCACTTGTTTTCTTAGTGAGTGGATCAGACAACTCCTGTGCATTCTCAACGAGTAGATTAGACTGCTCGCTTTCACTCTTTTTAGCAAGTGGATTGGATGAGCATTATCATGCCACGTCAGCCCCGAGCCTAAAAATATCCAACAGCCCTCATTTGGCCACCTTATCCTAGGAATAATAGGTAAAATTCTATAGGAAAAGGGAAAATTATCTTGCGATTATTGCATGCCCGCACTACACAATTGATACCTGTTGGAAATTACACAAAAAGCCTGAAGATAAAAGAAAAAAGGGAAAAGGATGTTGTAGCTGCTTATTAGGTCACTAGCCTATACCATGATAAAGTTCATCATTTGATTACTCATTATCAATATCAGCAACTTATGAAGGCCTTAAGAAAATTGGATACTTCTAACAAAAATGACAGTTTCTCAGGTATTTCTTATTGCTTGATGACGTCAATACATAATGATGCATGGATAATTTATTCAAGTGCTAGTGACCGCATTATCTGTGACAAGAATGTCCTTTCTGATGTTCATGAAAATTTATCATTCCCTATTACAAACGTTAAGGGATTTTCATAAAAATATGCAAAAGTGAATTGTCCAAGAGATACTGGAAATAAATTGTTTTCATGAGGAGTGGGTTGTGACAGTGTACTGGTGTGATTACTAAATTGAACCCGCCGTCTCAGGAGAGTATCCATTGACATTTGTTGGGCATGCAATCTCGAGAGAGTATCCTTTGACATTCATTGGGCATGCGGTCTCAGGAGAGTATCCTTTGACATTCGTTGGGCATGCGGTCTTGGGAGAGTATCCCTTGACGATTTTTGGGCACGATTGTGCCTCTGCGGAAGAAGGGCGCCGTAGCACCGTTGTGCCTCAATTGTAGTCCTATGGGGCAGTAGTAATTGGAACACGTGTGGATGCTAGAATGTATGAGAAACATTGCATCATTGGTTCCGATTATACATGATGTGATCACATCATTTATGGCACACACGCATGAATTGATAACATGTAGGGTGTGGCAATGACCAAGTGAGATCGCTTGTGATGCGATTCGCATGTGATTGGTGAATTGCATCATCTAAAGGCCATGTGCATTGCGTGTATTGTGCTGACATATAATGTGCAAGGTATGGTATACTAGATAAGGTTGCATGCGAATCGACTTTTGATTGTTGGTTGATCCTGTCTATTGTTTAATTGCTGGTTGCTAATTGTTTGTTATTAGGTTGAATGAGGGGTGGTTATGAAGAGATACCTCGGGTTGAGTTGGTGTACTAACCGGGACTTAGGGGAAGAACTCGTTGAGATTTTATCTCAACCCGTCATGGTTAACCTTTTTCAAGCCTTTAGAATGGCACACCCGCAATGGAGAATCTTGCCCCCACTCACCAGTGATCGACCTAATAGAGCCGAGTCCGATAGGTTCGAGTGATTGTGGTGCTGAACACGAGGGTTCATTTTGTAGAGTTGGATTAGTCTAGTTTCTTTTTGGCTTGGCTTAGAAGATGAATCGGCCCTTTTGTCGGGCTTGTAATTTGAATGACTGTGCTCCGTTGGTTAATCTAGTAAGTTGTATAAATGAGTAGGTGAAGTTTCTATGTTCATCCCTCTATCCCTGATTGATTGCTTGATTGTTTGTTGCACTGGGGATGGTTCGTCTTCCGCTTACGCATAACGAAAGATTAAAATGAATGGTCGTTGATGAGTCCTAGGACGTCGTTTTCAATTGACCATGGTAAAGGGTTATCGCGTGCTTGGGGTTCGGGGCGTGACACACTCACTGAGCAACATGTGTCGCTGGGGCCCACGCTGGTATTCAGCCCTTATGTTACTATTCGCGGGTGGTTTTTTGATCAAAAAGGCGGTTTCTAGCGATTTCTTTTCCCTTCCGAACAGTACTAATCAAGTCAGTAGCAGTCTAGTCAAATCAAGTTGGGGCAGCTGCCCCTACGTCTCTCTCCCTCTTAGTTAATTTCAAATTAAGGGAGGGACGAATAGTTTTTTTTTTATGTTGTTCTTCTCTATCGACTCTCCCCTTCCCTGCCCGACTTCGCTTGCTCGTTCTCCAACCGACGACGGAACCATCCGTCTAACAAAGCCCCCGCTATTGGTGTCACATCTGCCTGGTCCACCCGACGACCAAACCATGCCAAATGACTTCGCTTGCTTGTTCTCCAACCGACGACAGAACCCACCGTCTAACGAACCCCGCCACCGTTGGTGCCACATCTACCTGGTCTGTCCCACGACCAAACCACGCTAGACAACATCGTCTTTGAACCCGTCTCTCTCGACTCACTCTGTCTTTTTGCCAACACCCGACTTCGCAATTCCGCCTTTGCCTCCGCTAAGGTACCGACTTTCTTTGCATTTACTCTAACATTGTGCAGATGATTCTAATTTTAGGGTTTTTGATGATTTATAGAATTCATTGGACGAGTCCTTCGAGGGAAGAAACCACGCCTAACGTTGATGCCGCATTCTCTCCGTCATCTGTCTCAACTTGCTCTATCTTGTCTTCTCAGCCGTTGCCCGCCAAAAAACAATGGAACTAGCCATCTGACGAACCCACCGCGGTTGGTGCCGCATCCGCCTAGTCCACCCCACGACCAAACCATGCCGTCTTGGAACCCGTCTCTCTATCTCGCACTCTCCACCACCGCCCAACTTCACAATTCCGCCTCTACCTTTGCCAAGGTATTGACTTTCTTTGCATTTACTCTAACATTGTGTGCATCATTCACTTTGTAGTGCATAGACAAAAGGGTATTGAAGCATAGGCTTATTATGGGAAGGATATGTAGTAGATAGAAGGATCAATCACGAGTAAAAATCTTCATGCTTATTTATTTTTTGGGTATTTTCTCAATTTTGAGCATTAGCCAAATAACTGTTACTTAGATTTTGTTAATGAGTGTTTAGTTGATTATAATTTTAGGGTTTTGGTGATTTATAGAATTCGTTGGATGAGCCTATCAAGGGACGAAACCACGCCCAACGCCGCTACCGCATTCTCTCCGTCATATCTCTTGACTCACTTTGTCTTGCCCAATTAGCCGTTGCCCGCCAAACTACTCGGCATCCCTTACTCTTCACACAAAAAAGAAAGGAACTCTCATAGTTATTTGTGAGATTTCATAAGTTAGGGTAGTTGTTTTGTTTGCGTATGACAACCTTTGTTCTATTTCTTGCTAAAGTGATCTATTGGTGACTTAATATGTTTATTGTGTTTTTTCGGATATGCATTATGACAAGCACTTCCACTGGCCTAGAATAGACACTACCATGGATATTTTATCATAAAGTTATTGGAGTATTGACTTATTTCCTTTTCGTGGAAGGAAAGGTTACCTCACCTTACATATCTAAAGTTTTGGAATCCATTCTAGTGAGTTGACATTATATGTTTTTCTAAATTATATAGACAGGGGCCACGTGTTATGCGATGATTTCTCTTGTTTTGCCCATCAAATTTTGATCCATGATTATTTCATAATTTGCTGAGGATTTCATTTTCAAGGAGGAAGGTCGTATATGGGACGAGAGAATTATAGAGGAAAAGCAAGCAAAAAGGTTTGTATCATTCGTATCTTAGGAAAGTCCATGAAAGGTTCAATGCCACAACCTTTGGAATATTACTTACATGAGTCCTATGATTTTGGCTCTTCTTTGCCGTCAATAGTTTGTCAATATAATTTTCATTATACATAGTTGATGAAGATGCTAATCTATTTTTGCGACTTACCAAACAGAAAAAAAAAAAAAACAAATCATTTTTGGTCAATCATACTTGACAAGTACATATGCATTGGTGTAAACTTGACACTATCTACATTTAGTGCTAGGAACTTTTAGATGAGGCAAGAAAGATTTTTCTTCTGAAATCTGATTCATCAAAAGATATGAGAAATTCTTTGTTGAAAATCAAAATTTATTCTAACATATTCTTAACATTTATGTTTGTTTATGTAATTTCTGATTTTTGTGGAGCACTTGAAGCAATACTTTGGAGATCAATTTAATCTACTTTATTTTGGTTATATAATTAGGTCGAATTGCTATTTTTGGTTATTACTAGTTAAACCCTACATGACTTAACTTCGAAGCTTGCTGGTGAGGACAGTTTTGGTGTTACTTTAATCCAAATTTAGTACAATTTGGGTGCAAGTTTGTCCGTGTAAATTTATAGGATGGCTGAATCACAGGTAATTCTTCACTTATGCTATGTGAAACATATTTTCTTTCTTAAGTATTGGATGAGATTTTATTTTGCTTGTAAAATCGCTATTTAAATTACCCTTTGTTATTTTAATTGCAGCATGAAACTTCCCATCTTTTACATGCAATATGTGATATGGAAAAAGATTTTGAATTTGCAATAGGAATGGTGTTTTCAAATAAACTTGAAGCATATCATAAGTATGTGGCTTATGCAATCCGTACAGGATTTGGAGTGAGGAAAGGTAATATGTTCAAAAATAGCAAAGGAGAACTAACCCGACGGACTTTTGTGTGTAATTGTGAGGGTCATTCTGTCAACTCATATGATAAAGAAAAGAAATATGAGAGGTACGAAGTTAGATGTGGATGTCTTGCTCGTATCAAATTTAAGGTTGACAATGGTGTGTATAAAGTCATAGAGTATGTTTCTGAACATAATCATCCATTTATTCCAGAAGATTAGAAGCATTTGATTAGATGTGGAAGATTGATATCTGATAGTTGCAAGAATGTTTTAGTTGACATGGCTAAAGCTGGCATTAGAGGGACTATGGCATATGAGTTTTCAGCAAATGAAGCCAAAGGAAGCAAAAACTTAGGTTTCAATTTATGTGATTGTCAAAATTATCTTCAGACAAAAAGATCAAATGCTATAGATGGAGGAGATTGTCAAAAACTTCTAAATCATTTTCATTTTATGCAAATGCAAAATCCAATGTTCTACGTTGTACAGGTAGATCAAAATGGTAGATTGACAAATTTGTTTTGGAGAGATAATTTGTCTAAATTTGATTACGATTGTTTTGGTGATGTGTTGATATTTGATACAACGTATTGCACCAATAGATATGTCATGATATGTGCACTTTTTATTGGGGTTAATTATCATTGGAAGAATACTTTATTTAGGTGTGCATTATTGTTGGATGAAACTGCATAATCATTTATTTGGTTATTTGAGACATTTTTAAATTCTATGGGAAATAAAGCTCCAAAAACCATGTTTCCGAATACACAACATCGTTTATGCACTTGGCACATCGGGAAAAATGCCCATCAAAACATCCCACATCTTTATAACAACCCAGGTTTTAAGGATAAATATTTCTTAATGCTCATGTATAGATGTAGATCGGAGGAAGAATTTGAATCCATTTGGAAGGAAATGGAAGAGGAGTGGGGTACTAAGAATAACAGTTGGCTTCGAATATTATATGACATTAGACATAAATGGAGTTTGGCTTTTGGTCGTGATACATTTACATGTGGTATAACATCAAGCCAAAGAAATGAGAGTGCCAATAATGTCTTTCAATGTCTATCAAGGAAGACAACGACCATTATAGAGTTTGTCCATTACTATGAAGAACAATTAAAGCACATGAGAAAAGTTAAAAGTCAAGATGATTATGGCTCTTATGGGAACCCGAAATTGCATGTTTCTCATAATGGGATCTTGGACCATGCCGCTTCAGTGTATACCTACACCATTTTTAACAAGTTCAATGGAGAAATTTTGCAATGTCTTGCTGAGAATATTTCAAATGTTATATATGATGGGTCGGTTTATTTGTATACTCTCAAGTGTAAGGGGATTCAACATGAAAATATTGTTAAATTTGCCCCTAAAGATTTTTCAATTTCTTATAAATGCAAATTATTTGAATCAAAATGATGGTTGTGTCATCATGCCTTGAAAGTGTTGATTGAGAACACATTAGTCACTAGCATTCCACTTGCTTATATTTTGAAAAGATGGACTAAGACGGCCAAACAAGGGATTGTGAATGATGAATCTCATCAAATGTCATCAAGTTCTTCTAAGTTTAATCGATTTTCCACGTTAATGCAAGAATCTTTTGAATTGATGGGTTTGGGAGCTGAAAATGAAAACACTATGAGGATAGTAAGGAAGAACATGGAAAATGCAAAGACTGAACTATCATCATACCAATTAAGTGTGGTTGTGATTGATAATACTAGTGATGATGATAATGAGGCTTCTTTGTGCAATGTTTCGATATTTAACCCCCTTCGAAAGAAAGGAAAGGGAATCACTTATGAAAGGCTTAAAAGTTCAAGTGAGAAGAAGAAAAAATCTAAAAAAGGAACATCCTCAGCACAAATAGAAAGTCAAGGTAAGTGACATATTATTCTAGTGAATATGATTAAGTAAATATTTTGCTTATCTTATATGATGTTGATTGACATATTTATTATATTGTATTGTAGAGTCGGTTGTTCAAGCAATGGGTGATGAAACTCATTTTCCAAATTATTCGAGTAATTCAAATAAGTTTCTATGTGTCTTTTATCTTAGCAACATAGGTGGTCCGATGGTAAATCTAAACTTTAATAAGCATATATGTTGCTCTCACCGTTTGTATTTACATGTTACTAATTTAGTCAATTTTTACATAGATACAACAGCCACCATACATCATGCCATTAGGAATTATGGGTGGTTATCCATTCCCTAATCAGGTACTTAATAGTTTGGTGTATTAATTTAGTTGTAATGGATTTTTCCTTTCTACAATTATAGAAAACTCATCCTTCATAGAAGTTACAATCATAATTTAATTACATTATGCTAATGGAGTCATTTATTATATATAGATGCAATCACCATACATCATGCTATCGGAGATTATGAATATATCTTCACCATTCATTAATCAGGTACTTTTTATGAAATCATTTTAATCTTACTGTTATTTAATCTTTTTGTTACTATTGTAATATTGTTAGTGGTCTCTTTTGAATAGATGTTGGAGTACCATAATATATCTCATGGAACCATTTTGAGTCAGGTAAAACTTTTGTTGCATTTTATCTCATGAGATTATTTGAGACATATTTATATTGGCAACTTGTTTAGTAAAATGTAAATAAATTTGTTGTTCGTTTATATAGGGATGTTCAAACTCTTTTCAACATCTTGGGGTGAGTGAATTGAACGATTCTGAAGAAGCACATACCAAATCACTGAAGTAGTCATTTCTTGCAGAGAATCAAAGAGCTAGGCACCGCAGAATTACTTGAGCACTTGCCAACTCTGCATGAGCTTCTTTTTCATGTGCTTGATTGCCAAGAATTTCTTAAATCTACTAGGTTTAATGTCTTGTACCCCTGCAGTATTGTTTAGGATTTTATGAAGATAATGTGTTCTATGTTTTGCCTCTTAAAATGACATGGTTATTCATTTTATATAGTTTCTAATTCTATAACAAAGTGCATCGGGCATTTGTTATCACATCTTTTGATGAATCAAATTTCAGAAAGAAAGCTAGAGCAAGAGGTTGCTTCTCTTCAATGAGTTTTGTCTGATAAGTAGGAACAAGAAAGTGTCATGCTTAAGGTTTGTTTCCTTATCCAATAGCATTTTCTTTCTTGCAATGTGGGCTGGTGTGGTCACTAAGATGTTCAACCATATTTAGGTCCTAATGTGGGTAGAGCAAGAGCAGTGAGTAACAGAAGACACTTGGAGATTGCTGAGCAAAATGCAGTTATAATTCTTGGGATCCAGCCCGAATAGCTGGTCACAGAGAGAGAGAGAGAGAGAGAGAGAGAGAGAGAGAGAGAGAGTCATAAGGTAAAATTGCAATGCTAATTGTGTAAGATTTTAGAGAGAGAGAGAGAGAGAGTCATAAGGTAAAATTGCAATGCTAATTGTGTCATAAGGTAAAATTGCAATGCTAATTGTGTAAGATTTTCTCATCTTCTGGTATTTCATGGTTGATTTAAGTAGCTCTAGTTATAACCTTTTCCTTTGTTATGGAAGTACAGTCATTTGCTTTTTGATGCCTATGCAGTCTCTTTGCGAAATTTTATTGTCAGCATAGTTTAACATGTTCTGGTACATTATCCTGTATCGGTTGTCCAATGTGATTTTAAATGTCAATCTATCTGATGGCTGATCAGCTAATCAGTGTTTGCCAAGGATTTTGGTCAGTGCCACTTGACAGAATTGTTTTTGCAATAGGTTGATGTTGTAATAATTGAGGTAGGTCTTGGAGGGAAAAATGACTCAACACATGTGGTATATTCACCTACGCTAATTTTAAGCTATTTTCCAAATTATAAAACTGTTCGTGTGCGTTTCCTTTAATTTAATTACGGAAAGCATACCTGCAAGAAACGTTATACCAATATCTCTTTTTCCTCTCCCATGAACAACCTTAAATGTCAATACGATAAGGCAGTCAATGGTCACTATTTTTTGGTGCTACTGTGCAGATAAGAGAGCCTGTTGTTTGTGGCATTACTCCTCTTGGGATGGATCATACAGAAACTTTGGGTGTGTCTATTTTTCATGTCTCCCTCGACAACTTGAATTTGTTTTAATTGTTAAGCCCCAACCATCTGTATCACTGCTTAATTGTTTTTATATTTGCTTACGTCAATCATGTCCCAATAGGAGGGTCAAAAAATCAAGCCTAACATGTCTTGTGCTATGCAGGAGACACCCTAGGGCAGATTGCTTCTCATAAGGCTGGGATTTTCAAGGTGTAAGGCTCTTGCTAACAGACTCAAATTCAGCATAGCATTGTCCTTTAACAAAGTTTATTTATTGCAGCATTTCCTTTATAAAAAAAACAACTTATGTAGTTTGAAATTTGAGTATCTATTTTGAATTTCGTGACTTCCTTGCTCTTGTAGCCTCAAATTCCAGCATTCACTGTTCTCCATCTATTTGGAAAATGATGACGATGCCCTTTCTCCTTGTGATGCCATCTCTTATTATCTATGCTACTGCCATATGCCTGTATTTTCTACAGACTGTCATTCTAAAATTTGGATGGCTGCATTTTTCTATTCAGGATAAATTATATGTACAACATCTAACTTTTTGAGCTAAATTATAGTTTGTAGAGCTGATCTTGAAGGTCTGCCTCAATTTATTACTCACTCTTCGCCCTTTTCTCAGGGCATAGGCCGTCTCTTGTTCATGGAACTGAGAAATAGACTTCAGAGTGTTGGTATCTGCACGATATTTTGCTGGGGAGACAAGGAATCTGAAGAGGTTTGGTTTAAGATGGTAATTTTGGAACTTTTTCCTAATGATACTGAAGAGCATTACATGGTCGCATTAGTTAATTTTTTCCCTCCATTTCTCAATTTTGTTATCTGCCCTATATGCTGTTTAATTAGTCATTACGTCATATAAATCTCCCCTAAGTATCTATCTTTTCCATACTACTTTTAAATATGTCACAGAGGAGGCATTTTTAAAAGATGTTAACACAGTAATTATTTGGTTCTCACCATTAGATTTCTTTCTGATAATTGATCAATGCTGCAGGGCTTTGTATCAGTTGCGGAGGTTGACAGCAAGGGTAGAGCTCGCAGACTTCCAATCAGGGCTGACATTCGAAAAGCATTATGCTTCCCGGGTGGTTCAACCCTCATGGTTTCTCATCTTCACAAGGATATTTCAGTTGATCCTTCAGATTCACTGAAGTTGTCTATGAGGCAAAGCAAGATGTTCTCCTTGTTCGCTTGTGTTAAATTCCAGGGGCTTGGTCCTCCAGCAGAAAATTGTACTATTCTGGCAATGACCAGTGGAAGAGAGAACTGTCAACCTGAAGAATTGCTGGCAGGTGGGATCACAAGAGAAGCTAAGAAGGTGGAGGGTAAGCCACAGGTTATTCTTTTTATTTGAGTTTTTGCCAAAATACACCTGCATTGCATCTGCAACCATTCTCGCAAAAGCAAATAAAATAATTGGGTTTACAAACATGTGAGAACTGACATAGCTCTCTTGCGTCAGATTAGATACAATTTCTGCAAAGAGAATTGACTTAGAAGGGAGTCCCTTCAGGAATTTACCAATACATGAACTCTTTACTATCTGGGTCTCGCTGCTTCTGTAATTGTGGCCAAAACAAGGACCGAAGCAGTGTTTGGATTTATACTCCTCACTGAAGCCTCTATTCATGTGCCTCCACTCTCTTATGATCAGAGAATTTCATAGTCTTGTTGTAGTTCAGTGGTTGCAGTTCTTTCTTTCAGGATGTTCTTCAAATCATGGCAGTGCTAAGGACAAGGCTCCTTCAACCAAAACAAAGAATACAGTGCTAAACTTTCTGACTGCGGAACCCATGATGATGTAGATTGCTGTCATTGCTCTGGACATGGCAAAAAGAGGATAGTGTGGACATGGACCACATCAGACACAGCATCAGCAGCGCCCCTCCAAAATGAAGTTCATTCTGGAGAAGCATGCTTCAGAATCATGCTGATGGACATTGCTGAAGATACTAAGAAAGCCCATCTCACAAAGGTATATCCACTTTGCCCTTTTACTTTTCACCTGACACATATGTGAGTTGCGGTAGTTATTCGTCAGTTTCATTTCAGAGACCGCATAGTGTGCCTGTGTTAGGATTTTAAATTGCTGCAAAACTGCTGTCTGATCATGTATTTATCGAAAGATTTTGATTCATGGGATAGTTTCTGCAATTGAAGTGCAATTCTAAAAGACGTTGTCAAAGTTATAATGATTGGAGATTACATAGAAAGAGATTGGAGTTATGCCTAGTACTATGTTTGAGATGAATGAAAGTGGAAGCAAAGTGAAAATCAAATAATAACAGAGAAAAGAGGAGGGAGACTCTTTGGAATTGGTAAAATAAGAGGGAAACGATTTGTCTGAATTTCTTCTCGAAATTGGAAGAACATGGCTTGAAAGTTCCATGGCAGTTGATACTACCCATCACTTTGTTGAAAAGGTGGATAAGATGAAGGACTAGTTTATTAACTAACTTCATTTGTCTCCACATTTTTAGCCTTCAAGACTCATCTGAACAAGAAGAGAAATGACATGTATCTTTCTTTCTGTCCTTTCAATTTCCTTGTTGTTTTTCCTCCATTTCTCTCATAACTTAAGTGCTGTGTACATCTTGATGCATACAAAAAACTCGGACTTTTGTGCTTTCACAACATTTTAATCTATGACTGGTCTTTTGCTTTTTAGGTAATTGAAGGACTTGGGGGTGTTGTAGCTTCAGATGGAAGCACAAGCACACACATTGTAACTTGGAAAGTCAGGCGGACTCAGAATTTCTGCACTGCTCTCTGCTCAGGGTATTCAATTTCTTAGGATGTAGTGGAATGTTGCATCTGCAGCTAGTTTAAATATTTGCTTCTAGTTTGAAAATCAGCATCCCAAATACAGCTGGCATGATTTTTGTTGACAAGTAGATTAAATAAAGAGTTGTTCCTCTCCAGGTTTTGGCACAATGAATGATCTATTGTGATGTTTTCATTTAGGTTAAATTTCTGTTGGGGATTTTTCATCATTTCATCTGCAGTGATGATTCTCCAGTTCCCTGACTTACAGTCAGCTGTGAGTCTGTGTCCCTAGATTATGAATGATATGAGACAGAATACACTGTTAATATTTGAGAATTCCTAAAATAATTTGAATTCCAAGACAAGCATGCCTGACTTTTTTTTGGTGAACACTCTTAGGGGTCTATGTGATTTCAAAGTCTTAGGTGTTATCCTTGATTCTAATTGCCAAAGTTTAAATTGCAGAAAGAATCTCTTCTATGATTACAAATAATTATTATGATATAATTTACTTTCCAGCGTTTAGTAATAACTCTTGGTAGCATTGCAAATTGTGTACATATGACTTATGCCTTTCCTTCTCTAGCTTGAAATGTATAGTATTTATATGAATTCGTTTTCTTGGCCTGATAAACAAAATGAGTTATCCAAGATTGTTCACATTTCTCATATTATAGCAATATCATTTATGTAAATTGGCCTTTCTTTTAACTTTTCCTCTATCTTCAGCCACCCAATTATTTCTAATAATTGATGTGCCAGACATTAGTGAGATAATTGCTGTCATGCTTTGGTTCATTTTCTTAAAATATGGTATACGTCTATGTTGCTTATGTTTTCTTATTTATATCATGGTACTTGCATCATTGTGCAGAGCTTGGATACCTTCGCCTCATTGGTTGAAACAGAGCTTTCATGAAGGCAGATTCGTGGGTGGGTCAAAAGTATTGATATAGTCTCTACTATTTCACTCGCTCAACTGTCTTACCTTGTCTCCTCTTATGTTGATTTGTTACAGGTGAACTGCCATATATATTAGACGACAAAGACTATTCCCTGAAGCATAGATCTGAATTAAAAGCAGTTATCAGAGGAAAAGTATGCCAAAAAAATCTATTCAAAATTGTCTGTTGAGAAAAGCTGCTGAAATTAAACAGTGATGTAACCTTGTCAATCCAGTACCAGCTAATAGCATTCTGTAATTATGGCGATACTTTTCTGGTTTCTGCTGCAAGAGCAATTAATGGTAATTATTTTTCATGTTAATCATGGTAGCATGATTGTTTTTCTCAACAGTGACCAGCTCATTTCTTAAGTGGTAGTTAGACAAGCTTTGCTTTTTCCTAAAGTTTAGTAGCAGTTGCTAAAGTTTTGTAGCCAATGTTAAGTTATTGAGTATAAATCTAGCTACTTGTCAATTAAATTGTAGGATTAATTATTTCCTTGTTAATCATGAAGGACTGATTTTTTTTCTTAACAGTGATCAGCTCATTTACCAGTGGTAGTTAGACTACCTTTTCTTTTTCCTAAAGTTTAGTAGCAGTTGCTACGTTTGTTATTAATCTTAAGTTATCGAGTATAAACCTACCTACTTGTTAAATATTTTGAAGAATTGGCTTTCGTAGCGAAGCAGGCATTTTCCAATGAGTTGACAGTTCTTTCTTCTTATAGCAATCAAATGTGCAAGTAGTTTGGATATACTTCTGCAGATGGACATTCTTTATGATTGCGTAAACTTTCAAAAGTAGGCATGGCTTGCTGTTGGGGTTAGGAGTACCCTAAAACGAGAATCAAGCAAGATGGTATCTTACCCTTAGCACCATGTCAGAGAAGATCCTATAATAGAAACAGTGTCCTGGCCATTGCTTTGTATTTATATTATTTATCCCCTGCATTAATCATTTCTCACCGTCAGAGAATAAATCATTTAAAAATAAAAAAATTCTTGATTTGAAAGAAAAATTTTGTGAGCCAATCAGGAGAGAAAGAAGGAAACAAAATTTGTAATATGAAACCCAGATTGGGCCCATGCATGCAACTTGCGAGCAAGTGTTACCTTGAACCTAAATCAAATCCTGATGGAATCTACCAAATTAGACCTATTAACTTTTGGATGAACAAGAGAACCTTAAAGCTGTTTGGTTCTGGTGCTGCTAGTTTGAATATAGATGGGTTAAGGGGATCAATCTTTTTTGATCGTCTGATGTATCATTAACAAATTAATGGGCTGTTAAATTGGTAAATATTGTGTGTGGAAGATCTTATGACATTCCAAATCTCAATATCAGGTGGTATTTCTTCTCCTATCGGCTGTTTGGCCCTTTGTGGGATTATAGGATTCATTTAGTGCAAAATCCGGCTCACTTATTTTATGTGTAAAGAGCCTGTCTTCTCTATATGTCATCCTTGAAACTTCACAGTTATAAGGACTGAGGACAGACTGAAATATTTCAAATGGCTATTACATATGGTTCCTGTCTCATTTATATGCACATTATCACTATTAGTGGCTATGACTTATTAGAGGTGTTGTAGTTTCTGTCGACACACAGAAACCTTGAACTTCTGCTGATAGTATTTGAAGCCCACCAGCCTTTTCTTACAGGTTCCATTGCAAGTAGCTGTACCACTTGATATTCAAAGGTGGGGAGGAGAAACACTTAGCCTGTCTGGTGATCACCAGCTCGTCAATGCTGGGCTTGCTGTTTCACTCTGTAAATGCTGGCTTCAGAGAACCGGAAACTGGGAAAAACTACTTGAGAAGGTTGCTTTGTATTCCTGTGGGCCCCTCTTAAATTTCTAACATAACTTAAATGGACAAACCTGCAGACTTTCAGACTTAAGCTCCTAATTTGTGTAGAAATGGTTCAACGATTGGGAGTGATGAGACTATAATTGGATGACAAACCTCATGAATAATGACATTGTACATCTCAATGTTAATTTATAACTGAGCAGCAAAGTACCGTAATGTCAGTAAATATCTTAATTTTTCCTTCAGTTTCAAAGGGATGGTGCTCCCATCTAATTATTTTGTGTTATCAATATATTGTTATTTGAATTTGGTGACCACATCATTCTGACATCTCAATCTGCTGGTGTCAGAAACAGGATGAGGAGGCAGCAGGATCAAAACCGCCTCCTGCATTTGTTAGAGGTCTTTCAACAGCGCGCCTTTCTGGAAGGGCACAGATTGTCCATGATACTCCTTTGATGCTTAATGGCTCAGCAGATACTTCAGAAAATTCGGGAGAGTTGACTTTCTACTTAGACGGAGCTCACAATCCTGAGAGCATGGAGGCTTGTGCCAAATGGTTCTCTGGTGCTGCTAAAGCAAGCAAAACGTTATCGTCATTGTCATCACCACCATCTACTTCTTTCGATATTCACAATAATTAGTCATTCTGTGGAAATGGCTATGTCAATTATGGAAAGGATCACATGAAGTCGTCTAATAAGATGTCAAAGCAGGTAAAGTTACTCGTAGATTGAGTTTCTTTTGAGGTGTAAGTATTTTGAATTGCTTCTATCAAGTAACTTTTTGCAAAGACAAGGCACATTTTTTTTGTCATCTAAGAACTTCAGTTTTGTTTTTGGTAGATTCTGTTATTTAATTGCATGGATGTTAGAGACCCTCAAATTCTGCTCCCAAGACATGTGAATATTTGCGATTCATCAGGTATATCCACTTCAAAAGAAATATGCACTCTTCATGATGCAAGATGTTTCTTTTTGCATCCTGACGAAGCCTGTAAATTTTAGTGCGCAAAGGCATTTGATTTGCTAACTAATAGTTTTCTCTTGATGGTTGTCATGCTCATTCTCTGCTTTATCAATGTTATCACATGTGCATTGATGCCTCAGTTCTCTTTGTATTGTATGCTTCTCATGTTTGACAACAATCAGGGTATTCAAGATGACTTCACCTCACACGTTATCAAAGCATATTTGGCCAGTTAGCTGTTTTCTTCTTGCCCATCAGTAACACCCTTGTATAATGATCATTAAATAGAAAAGGGGATGTTCTCTATATGTAGGAATTAGGGCATCAGCTTTATCCTGGAAATAATTTTGAACACTTGCCATAAGTGAGGCGATGCAAGTTTCTGTTGCTTTTGCTTATGTGGATGCAATGTTGGTTGTTCAGATTTGAACATTACCGGTTGATTAGTCATACTATGTCATTTGTGAGGCTTGCAGATGACTGGTTAAGAGCTCTGTTTGAATCTTGTGCAGGGACCCATTTCTCAAAGGCTTTGTTTGTCCCTAGCATGTCAACATATAATAAAGTCACTTCTAGTACTTCGGTTATTACATCAGGTATCCCTACTACTAGGGATTTGTCATGGCAATATACCCTCGAAAGGATTCGGGAGAAGATTATACATGGGAAAGGTTTGTCTACTTGTAGGAAAAACCAAACTTACGAAAATTAGTGTAAATAAACTGCAGCCTGTAGAGTATCGCAAATGGGTCCTTGTTAGACTCTGCACCATATTTTCAGAAGTGGCCTCAAACAAGTATATCATGTCAATTCTTTCCTCATAGTTTGTTGCTATGGCTATTAATTCTGGTATTAGCTTCATTCCACATGTTTCTCCTAATATCAGTTGTGGTTAACATGAAGCCGTGACTGGTCTACGAGATTAAGGCGAGTTTGCATTGAGTTGTTTCGTCAAATTAATTGACTAACAATCTGGTAGTTCATAGTTGCTATTGAATCTATCAAAGGATACCACCTCTGTTGAATTTAGGTTGATGAAAATGCTCCCACCACAATAAAGTTTACCGATCCATGTATGAAAAAATATTGAAGTTCCACTCGAGCTTGTGACATTTTCTTTGCTCATGAGCAGATGCTTCCCTCAACAAGAGTTCCAAGACAGACAGTGTAGACTCCTTGCCCCCTCATGAGTTTCTCTACGAAGACGTTTCCCATTGCAGTCTGGCAGATCGGAATTTCACATGCAATGCCGTGATGCCTTCATTGCTATTGACAATAAAGTGGCTAAGGGATTGTGTTAAGTAAAACCCTTCTTTACACCTTTAGGTAACCCTTCTATCATTAACAGGATGTCCATAGGAGGTTTCTACTAAAAGAGTCTTGCCAAACTATTTGTAGGGCCAAATGGAATATACATTTGTTTCTCCTGTGAGTGCGAAAGAGATTCTAAATTTGAAAGCATATATGGTCTTCTCACCTAATCTCGTCGTCAGAGTTTTCTTTTTTCTTTTTTAACCTTCACCTTGCTGTTGGTGCTTAGTGATACACAATACCAACCTTTCAGGGAAAAATAGAGACATAAGATGTGTATATAGCAGTTTACATGCTCGTGTATTGGACCATTGGTTATGTAATCTATCTAATTGGTGGACATGCACTGCACAGGTACTTGTCATTGGTTCACGACATCTGGTAGGGGATGTGCTCAAGCTATTGAGAAGGTGATGCTAATAGGGAAGGCATTCTTGCTTAGAAGTTCACGCACCATACGATTTCTAGCCTCTTTCCTCTGCATAATTGTCGAGGCCATGATTGGTTGTTCATTTAATCGAATAATGCCCTCTTTGCCCCTCCCCCTCTTTTCCTTTTGTATTTGAGCTTTTCCCTTTTATCCGGTAGGATTAGTCTTGGGGGCATTTGCCGTCTTTCATTCTTATTTGTGTAAAAACTATCTCATTGTAACATTAACATTGACATGTATTCATTCTTGGGATTAACTTAGTGCGCAAAGCAAAATTGACTATTGAGTTTCCTGCATTTGAGTTTGCTACCTACTCCTGGAATAGGAATGTGGCTTCGCACAGTTTGAGGGGCTTCAGTTTGGTCTTCCAATCTCAACAGGTTGTCGCTTTGTAACAAAGTGAAAAAATCTCAACAGTTCCCGGTCATAGTTCACACAGAACAACCTTGGGATGTAATAGCCCTTTGAAAAATAAATCAAGATAGGGTAGCTGCAAAGAGGACTGCCAATAAGACAACATATGAGCATTTTGTAGCCTGTAAATGATTTCCTACAATATGTGAAGCTTAACTGGAGACAGTTTCGAACATGGGGGGAAATGTGATGTAAAATCTTCCTAAAGTGACTATTTGTATGTAAATTGGGGTGAAAAGTAAATCCTCCACCCCCAGGGAAAAAAATGTCTGAGTTCATGAATAAAATATAAGAAAATTGGCATTCCTGGTAAAGTACCCAAGATAACCAGAAGAAAAAGGACAAGGCAAATGAAGAAAAGATCAGCTCGATGTAGGGGGTAAAAGAAATGAAGAATTCGCCAAGTCAATGCTATATGCTCGAAATCCTGAAATGTACATCAACACTTGGGTAGTGATCAGGAAGAATCCTCAAAACTGGAACTGGACATCCAATGCTAGCTAGATCTGCTCCAATCTCTCATCCAGCACATTCCACTTTAGCATAGATGTGTAAATCTTGTGCTTTTTTGTCGCGACCTCACATCGGGTGCACCACCTAGGGTTTGGCTAATAGATTACTAAATCTAAACTTAGTTCGGGCTCTCCTAAGCCCATAATAATTTGCGACTTAAGGTTTAAGTTTTTAGTATGCAAATGAGTTTTATTTAGGAGTCGCCACTAATCTATTTTTGGTGAGTTGATTAGAAACCCAAGTAAAGTAACGGGAGGATTACTTTACTCCTACAAACCAGAGGCTATGGGATCGGGGATTTGATTACGATAGATTTCTCTAACACCATTTAGGTACCTTTTCTCTTTTATTTAAAAAATGATTTACAGGCAATTTGGATTGATTTTAATTTACTCTCTGGGCAACCATTATCTAACACTCAATAAAGTAAAGTGATAAATAAACTGCAAGCACAAGGAAGAGATACTTTCCAAAAAGCAATGAAAGCATCATGTTATATTAGCTTAAAAATCACATCATTGATCCTAGATATAATTTTTAACTAACACGCAATCATTCAAATATTTTTAAATTTTTTCACTTATTTAATGAGGCCTAAAAAAACTAAGTGCAATGCATGCGATAACATGCAAAAATGTCTAACTATAATAACATACAATGTGCAACTTAATATGCAAATTATATGTCACACGACATTTTAACTTAATATAATGCTAGAAATTATTTAATGCAATCATCCTAGTATAGCACGCATTCAAATGACCCTAAACATGCAATGACTAGATGACACACGAAGGATGACCTAATTCTACATGACATGAACATGGCAATTTTCATGTTTTCTTTTTTATAATTAAAATTCGAAATTAAAAATAACCTATATTTAAACATCCAAACTACCCTAAAAGAAAATATTCTAACAAGAATCACATCCAACTCAACTATATTTTTTTTGGATTTTCTTTTATAAGCAAAATCAATTCGAGCAAAGGCATCAACAAAGCATGGCAACAAATTAGGCAAGATATTATCTATGTCCATTTAATTTTGGAAATAAATAAAATCGACAAATCGTATATTGGGCATGTGATCGGATTGACCAATTTTTAGAAAATCGCAAATCGTATCTTGAGCGTGAGATCAGATCGACGATTTTTCCGTGCGATTATGAGTCATATTTCGGGCATGAAATCGAACTAACAATCATATGCACATTGTGAAGTAAGAAAAATTTCCTAATTCACGAGGAGTCAAAAGACCTTTTGGATATGGCAATATTGATCAAATATTCAACTAAGATTGCAATTCCACAAACTAGGCAATAAAATATGAGAAAATTGTATGAATCAGGATTCTCACCTAGCTTTCGATATCACCCAAATAAAGTTTCTAAATCGGGGCTTGTCGGACGAAGGAACGGTGAGGTGGTGGTGCTCTATGATGGTCATGAGCAGCTCGCGATGATGTGTTGGTGATACGCCATGGATGAGGTGCTCACTGGAAAAATTTTCTTTTTTTTTAACAAAGCAACCCTTGTGACGTTGTGATTTGGTAGCCAATGTGGCTTCTTTCTGCCCCTCAAGACCACCTGCTTGGCACACGAAAAAGTCTTTCTTTTCGAACAATGGTCAAAATCTCTCCTTTTCTCGCTAGACCTCCACCGCTTGGCACTCTGTCATCATGTCATCTTCAATCTTCCTTGGCTCTTTTGACTTATAGAAGTCAGAGGCGATTGATGCTCCTGGAGGTACCTGCAAATACGGAGATCGTGAATTTAAGGAACGGCAGGGCTTCACTTGTGGTCAAACTCGCCAAGATGGCCCGCTGGAATTAATTAATGACGCTGCAGGAAACGTTGATGTGGCTAGGTGCTGGAGTTCACTCGCTGGTAGGCATCGCCTGACGGTTCAGTAGGGATCAGAAATCAGGAGGCAGCAACAACATCAAAGAGGCCAAAAAAACAAAAAAAAAACCAAAAAACAGCTTTGCGTCGGTGCAGGGGAGTCCTCAACAAGGGTTCTTTGAGCAGACGGTGGCATCGTCACGCTTATAGGTAAGAGGACTGTATTATTTAAGAAAAAATGATAAATTTGCACGTTGTCTATTTAACTCTTGTATCTCACGTGCAATATTTTTCAATATTTCATTCGACACATTCCCTGAATATTGAAAGAATAATATAAATATTCTCGGAAATATTCTTATATTCCAACTTGTCACCCTTTAACGGGCCTAGCCAAATTCTCTTTCACCGAGGGCTTAATCCAACTTGTTAAACTAAAACTTAGAATCATCAATTGGAGCCAATCTACCAAATGCAATAATAATAAATGCTCCTAAAACTATATGCTATGCAATTCAATTATGATATTTTTTGTTTATGGGTTAAAATTAATTCCTAAATTTTTGTACATTAAATTATGAATGATCAATCAAAATTTAGGTGTCAACATTTTTCTTCAAATAAGACCAATTATAAGGAGGCAACAGTCACTGTATCTTGAATTCATCAAACAATAAGTGAGCATCATCCGCACCAGGAGGAGATAATGGTGGGACTGCTGAAGGGTGAATGTCGCTCTCAGTACTTTCCAATACTCGTCTTGCAAATGCTTGAGACTCTTTGTTGGTACTTATCTTTCTTGAGGAAACCTCTCCAGATTCAAGTTTTCTAGAAGAGTTGCTGCTCTCAACGGACACAACCTTGTCCTTCGAGAGAGTCGTCTGTGCTGATGCTATTACAGAGCTGAAAACACCAGTTTCCCTCAATCCTTGCAAAATAATCTGCTAAGTTGAAAAGGTAATGCTCAATGTGATTTTGTTCAGTCTTATAAAAGTAGCTCACTACCATTAACTTGCTCACTATACAATTTAAAGATGCACCTTAATTAGAACTTACCATAGGATCATAAATACAAGTCAAAATGCCTCTCCTGAGAAGTTTAAGATTCATAGTCCTGTCTGTCCAAACAACTCATTCTTGATACCTGAAGGGAAAAAAAGAAAGAAATGCATGCAAGATAACTTCAGAATTCAAATGCATCACCATGGCGACAAAAATTACTTCTGAGAATTGATCAAGGTCAAAAAATATCACATCCTTTTAGAAATGTAAATGACTACACAAGTACCATTCATAAAATCCTATCCTACATGCTAGACCTAAGGTAACTGATGGTTGTGTCTCTACTTAGTTAAAGGAGTTCCAATATGCAAGACCTAGGATAGAGATATGATAGTCTAAGTCCAAACATGATGTTAGTCTAGCTCCAAATGCACAGCAATGTTATTCTCATGAATGATCATACCCCACATGAAGAACATAAGTAAATGTGGACAGACATAATTTATCTTATGACTTGAGAAAGAGTAATTGTTTAAACTTAGGTCAAATCAATTTCTTTACTACCAATTTTCATTCCTAATGCAAATGGAAACAATAGCACCACTCAGTTGAGGAGTAGGGATTTCCTTTTCTTGTCCCAATGAGAAGGACCCAAAAATTACCACAGGACAAAATGATAAGTCTTGGAAGATAGAATGATGGCAAAGTGCATTTACTATGAAGCATTTCCTCCTCTGTCGTAGTTGATGCAATAATGAAAGCCTGCAAATATAGTTTAGTGTTGAAAATATGCATACTCACAATAACAAAAAAATATCTACCATCTTCAATTATAATTTTAGTTGACAGTCAAATGAAAATTGAATGCCTAAAATTTCCAAAAAATTTGGTCTTGTTGCTAGGAGCCAGCAATGAAAGCCTCGGTTGGAAGGAAAAATATACTATAGGAACTTACTGCTCAATCAAACTCCAACATAAAGCATCTTTTCACATCCTCCTTAGTAGGCTTGCAGCCACACCGATCACGTCTTGATGTCAAATCTAAAAACTTTGGATATGTGTAATGCAGAACAGCAGCCTGTTCCAATTTAATCTTGCCACAACAAATTGCACACAATAATACTGTGAGTCAGCGGTATGAGATGAGGTGACATCAACTTCAAACAAAAGACATGGCCAACAATGCAGGCGTTGCACAAGATGAGACCTCCTAAACACTTTCCAAACAAAGGTGAACCATATGGAACACCTAACTACACGCTCATGTAGACATGGCATCTCTATATCATCAGCCAAAAGTCAACTAAACAAAAATACAAACACAGCCATACTTTGGGGTTTTCATGTAGTTGTGCCATCTGTGAGCACCATTGGGACGGAGATGATCTTGAATACGAGCTGCAGCCTTCCCATTTCCATAAGTTATAAAGTAATTTGAATTGCTGCGAGTTGCATCTTTGTCATTGCCAAAGTATACATCTTTTGTTAAATGGTCATAGTTCTTTTTAAACATTGACACTTGTAAGAGACGAACAATTAGATTAATATAAGGAGTGATTGGTGAAGACACAAATTGATCCAAAACTCAAACAAACGTTTGATGATGACCTAAGTAGAATATATGTCTCTAAATTATCCAATGCACCGTAAGGACAAAAAACAGACGATGCTCAAAAAATATCAATTGATGCTCTTCCAATACAAATTGCAGAATGTAACTCAGAAAGTTTGATGCTAAACAAATAAAACATGAGCTGCTTTATATTTAACTGAGTCGACAAATCTGTCGGAAAGCGCCAATGTTAATCATGCCTTTTACCCTTGTCAAAATGATTGTGCTCCGAATTATGCTGACATTGAAAAGTTCTGATCTTTTAGCTTCTTAAATTATATTCATTACTACTAAAATCAGCTAAATAATAGACAACATGATCGAAAACCTTACCTCACTAAAGGGCTCTTTAACATCATCTCTCTCCACACTGCTGTCCTGATATAAGATGATCACATATTAGTAGATAATCAGGATATTGTAGGGTAGACAGGGCATTCAATTTCCACATGCTAAAGACATTTCACTCACGTAATTTGCAAAAATGACTATATCAACATTTCCAGGCACATCAGCCAGCAACTGTCTCACTGAATACTCACAAGTTCCTGCGGGGTATATGAGCTCATCAATGTCAAGATGGACGATCCAATCCATCCTTGCATCCTAAAATCGAAAGAAGATGTTAACTTGCTGAGAAAGATTCAAATGTCTTTCTAAACAATTTAAAAAGACATTTTGGATGATAGAATTAACCAAAACACTCTACATACCCTTGCCATGACAATAGCCATTTCCATATTTAGGGATTGCTTTGTAGAAGAAGTTCCCCAACCAAGTCTCATTCAAATACAGCTGAACATGATATAATATATGAAAATCAAAATAAATTCATCAAAATCAGAGAAGTTGAAAAAGATGCAAAAATGGTTGCTGGTCACTCATATAGAACAAATTCAATTTTCCTTGTTCTTTACAACCGATCACATTGCTGTGAGCTAGTACGGTCATTTGGCGGGCAATGGTTGAGAGAGCAAGACAAAGCGAGTCGAGAGAGACGACGGAGAGAATGCGGCGGCACCGATCAATTTGCTGTGAGCTAGCACGGTGTTTGGCGAGCAACGGTTGAGAGAGCAAGACAGAGTGAGTCGAGAGAGACGACGGAGAGAATGCGGCGGCGGCGTTGGGCGTGGTTTTGTCCCTCGAAGGACTCGTCCAACGAATTCTATAAATCACAAAACCAAATCCCTAAAATTAGAATCAACGGAAAAAATTGCATAATGTTAGAGTAAATGCAAAGAATGTCGGTACCTTGGCGGAGGTAGAGGCGGAGTGGCTTGTCGGGCGGTGGCGGAGAGTGTGAGATAGAGTGAGTCAAGAGAGAATGCTGTGTTGTTTGGTCGTGGGGCGGACCAGTTGGATGTGGCGACAATGGCGGTGGGGTTTGTCAGACTGCTGCTTCCATCGTGAGTCGGAGAACGAGCAAGCGAAGTCGGGCGGTGACGGAGAGACAGAGTGAGTCGAGAGAGATGGGTTCGAAGACGATGTCATTTCCGACCACGGTTTGGTCGTGGGGCGGACCAGCGGATGCGACAACAATGGCGGGGGGTTCGTCAGATGGTTGGTTCCATCGTCGGTCGGAGAACGAGCAAGCAAAATCGGGCGGGGAAGGAGAGAGTTGACAGTAAAGAACAGCATAAAAAAAACTCTCCCTCCCTCCCTTTAATTTGAAATTTACTAAGAGGGGGAGAGAGACGTAGGGGCAGCTGCCCCAACTTAATTTAACTAGACTGCTGTTGACTTTTTCTTTTCTTTTCTTTTTTAGTTCAGAAGAGACTGCTGTTGACTTAATTGATACTGTTTGGAGGGGAAAAGAAATTGCTGGAAACCACCCTGATCAGAAAACCACCCGCGAACATAGTAACGTAAGGGCTGAATACCAGCGTGAGCCCCAATAACACGTGTCGCTCGGTGAATGGGTTGAATTTTGACACATTGGAATCCGTGTGATACCTAATATTTTCTCATACCTACTACAAATGACAAGCATTTATTGTATTTTCATCCGATTAGCCGACGAGAACTTTATTGACTTGACTTTCTGAATCTAGTAGCAGAAGATAAGGTCTCGTCGCTGTGTGTTTCAGATGATGCTCGGCTCTCTTGTGTGTAGAATCAATGGAGTCCATGCGGCTCCCTTCAATATTCATCTTCTTCCTCTTCCTCTTCTTCGCTTCTTTTTTCTGGGTATTCCCTTACATGGCCATGGCTGAAGCTACTACAGATCCACTTGAAGGTTCTCTCTCTCTCTCTCTCTCTCTCTCTCTCTCTCTCATGCAAGAGATTAAAATGCATCTGAAAAGGTGATTACAAATGAGGAATGTTTAACGTCATGAGCCTTTGTCATGATTAAATATGGAAGCCTTTGAGCTAATTTTCTTGATGTCCTCTTTTGGCCGGGTTTTTCTCCATCCCTGATCCAGTGAAACCTCCTCTGTCCATGTAATAAGTCGATTCATGTAAAATATCATGTGCCTTAATTAGCTTGAATATAATTCTTAACGCACGCCTCTCCACTACACCACCGTAGCTCAGCCACCACTGGCGTCACAGCCCCTACCCCCATCGTCACGACGATGACCACCACTCCGACTGTGGCCCCATCAATAGGCTCTCGCTCTCTCTCACCCACTCAGCCGCTCGCTGCCCCCAGCTCCGTCACCTAGCCTCACCGCCTTCCAGTTTCATCCAACGTTGAATCCCGCTCCTCAGCTGTCTCCGCCATCTATTGAGGAGGGGTTTTTGTTGGTATTTGCAGAAGTGTGTTTGACATACGTGTGTTTGTGTGAAATATGACTTGGAACAAGGATGTATTTATGAGAGGGCTATTCGGCATGGGGAACATAAGGGAACAACAAGAAGGCTTCTGTTATTTAGTGGGTAATACAAAGGAAGGAAGAGAGGTTTGCTAGTTCTTTGAGTTAGATCGGACGTCCACCAAGCCTATTTCTAAGCGTACATCACCGACTTCCCATGAAAAATCTTTGCTCAAGTCAGAGATTTTCTTATCTTTAGTCAGCTCTATTATTGAGCTTGTGAACTGACTTTGAAGGGCAAATATCTCTCCAAGTTGCAGAGATAATATAGTGGTCTATTCTACACAAGTCTAGTGATCTCTAGACATTTTGTTTACCGCCCAAGTCCAGATTTTTCTTGTAGTATTCTCTAGCTGATTCTAGAAATTGGATCAATAATTTAACAGGTTTTCAGATCTGCTGTAGAGAGAGAGAGAGAGAGAGAGCTGATGATGATGGATAATGTCAGGGGTACTTGGAGGCGTAATGTCTGAGATAGACTTACTTGGGGGCGACACTTAAACGTGACCAGTTTGACTTAGTACTGAACTTCATTTGCCATCATGAACTTCGTGTGGAAATCCTAACAATAATTCTGCTTCGTGCTTGTCAAATTAATCACAGTAAAAGCTTTGAACCATGTATTCCAACAATGGACCCTGGCTGCACCGCCAAACGAGTGGAACATTAGCGGAGAACCATGCAGCGGGGTTGCCCTCTCCACGACCAGCATCGATGAAGCCAACGAAAAGCCCTACATCAGATGCGATTGTTCTTATGACAATGGTTCCACCTGTCATATCACTGAACTGTGAGTACCAACTACTCTCTCATACTAGATGTATTAATTAAGTATGCTAATGCAGCATGAATGGAAATATGTGTTACGCGGATTTAATTCAATGGTTTGAATGCAACATAACATTCTGATAGACTGTTTTATCAGTCTCGATTCATCATAGAATCTAAAACACTAACACGGTGCCGTTTTGTAGAAACGGATCTATTCATTGAATGTTGTGGGTTCGATTCCAGAGGAGCTATGGAGTCTGAGTTACCTCACATATTTGTATGATTCCTATTTTGCTTCCTTCTTCCAAAATGTTTTGTTACTTAGTCTCACGGTCCTGTTACCATGCTTACCATGCTGCCCACATTTAGCAATTTAGGTTTAGAAGTACGTGAAAAATGAAAAGAAAATGAAGAAAAATGAAACAAAAGATACCGAAAAAGAGAATTATTATATCGTTATCTAGTGGGGACAACAAGGCGAGGAAAATTCTTGGGCCTACTCATAAATTATGATTGATTAGAGGTTAAAATTGTCCAAAAAGTCCTAAACCTATTACATTTTTGTCAATTCAGTTCTAAACCTTTCAATTTTGCTAATTTAGTCTTAAACATTTTCACTTTTTGCTAATTTAATCCTGAACATTTTCACTTTTTGCCAATTCATTACTAAACATTTTCACTTCTTGCCAATTGAGTTCCATTTCGGTCAATTTTGGTTAGAAATCGCTAATATGGATAGTTGGTGCTGGTATGGCACTTTTTTTAGTAATATTTTGAATTTTTTATGCTTTTTCTTTTTTCTTTTTACTTTTTTTTGGATTTTCGGGTCTAGGAAATAGCAAGGGTTGCCGACCAACCCTCATCGGCCACATGTGAGGGCTAACGACCCTTGCCAGCCACAGGTGAGGGTTGATCGACCCTTGTTGGCTTTGGGCAAGGGCTGCAATGCCCTCACCAAATTCTAGCCAAGCAAGGAGGACAACAACCTCACTTGGGGCCCTTGCCTAGCTAGATCTAGCGAGGGCATCGTGGCCTTCATCCTTTTTGGGTGAAGGCTCGCATGCCCTTGCCCACAATTGACAAGGGTTGGCCAAAAACCCTTGTTGGCCCTAGATCTAAAAATCCAAAAAAAAAAAAAAAAAGTAAAAGAAGAAGAAGAAGAAAAAATCATAAAAAAATTCAAAATATTATTAAAAAGGTGTTACATTAACATTGGTTGTCCATGTCAACAATTTTCTACCAAAATTGGTTGGATGGACTTAATTGGTAAGATATGATAAATATTTAGAACTAAATTGATAAAATTGAAAGGTTTAGAATTGAATTGACAAAAATATAATAAGTTGAGGACTTTTAGACAATTTTCCCCTAATTAGATATCAATTAAGTTCATGTAGTCTATGCTAGTCAGGTTCATTCAATAAATTGACCGATTAAATGACGTACACAAGGACGGATATAAACTTAAGAGTCCCCGTGGAACCTCATTGTGAGAACCTAAATTATGATGAGGTGTGCCGGAGACTGGTTCCATAGTGAACATAGAAAATCTCAGGGCAAGATATTATAAAGGAAACTTTGGTATCAATACAATCAATCTTCCTCATATCAATATGGAACAATAATAAATTGTTAATTTAGTAAAACGCCTTAACCAGAACTGGTCCCCTGAAATCTCAAGAGCTAGGTTAATTTAAGGGTGCTTTGATATTATTTTAAAATGTGAGTAACAACAAAAAATTTCTACTTTTTAAAAATACCAAAACTTAAGAAATAAAAGTCAGATATTTTTAGCCTGTTTGGTAAAACTTCATGGGAGTTTACAGTTTGGGAAAGGTCATGCAGCATTGGTAAGTTATTTGGCGAATTCCTCATTATTGCGATCAGCAAACACCCTAAAAGCTGTAGCGATTTATAACAACTTTTAGGAAATCGTTCCATCTAATTCTAGAGGTGCTCTAGCTTTAAAACTTATATTACCAAACCCATTTATTTTATTGAATATAAAATGTCTGTTACAATCTTCATTTGGCTTTAGAATACTATTGAACCAATTTTTGAATTTTCCAAGATTACATTGAATACAAAAAATTCGAAGACCCAATTAAATGCCAGCGAAAAATTCAAAAATTTCCTGTGTTTAACAAAATGATTTAATGATGAAACTAATTTTCTCTTAGGAGGAAAGGAAATGTGATCTTAAGAAATATCCTTACCTATGATATTATCTACTTACATTTTTCTCTATTTATTTTGTGAAAAATAAATAATTTGAAAAATATTTTGCTAAAAATCATGATTGACAAAAATGTATGAAATATTTTCATTTTCACGAAAATTTTAGATATTTATAGTTGTATATGATGAACTATTTTCCATTAACTAATTATTTCAAGTATTACAAACAATAATTTTTAGAAAAATATTTTTTAAAATTATTTATTTTTCATGAAACAAATAAAACATTAATAATACCGGATCAAGCAAAAAAATTCTTTTATTAATGACTATCTCTATTGAGACCTTCAAGTCTTATGAAGCAATGCGAGATCTTAAGATTAAATCCTACTCAATATGAGCTCTCAAGGTCCGATGACAGAAAAGTAATTCTTGACAAATCCCCACAATGTGAATGCTTTGCCTTAAATTGAGTAAAAATGTAGACTCGATTTGACATGTGAAAATTAACTTAAGATGCCACATAATTGTAGTATGATAAAATGGAAGAAAATGTATAATAATACTAAGATTGACATAAAATCGATATCAAGTGATGTGGTAGACATTATAAGATACTTGTGATGAGCTACTTGTTTGGAAGGGCCACTTGCATTTTGCAAGATGAATGATAATGGAAAAATGGATATTAACAGTACCATACATTGGTAGGTCTATCATTTTGATGTCATAATTTTTAAAGTGATAATTTAAATGACCTAATTCTTAAAAAAAAAATTCACTTAAGTAATGTCGACGATTTTCTTGCCTAAAAATCCTAAGTGACACTATTTTAATATAAAATTGTTCGACGTAGCTTGTAGAGAAAATGATAACATTAAAAAGGTATAGAATGCCATTGTTTGAGTCATTTCCTTGCCTGTAATTCACCATTTAGGGCTAAATTAGGTTAAAAAACCTTAGACGCCACTTTAATTTGCAAATAAAAATTTCTAGTCAAGTTGTTTTTTGAAAACCCTGGACCCATTTTCGTGCCTTTCGACCACCTCAAACACATGCCGGTTGGTCCTCTCGTTCCAATATCAATTTTATAATAAAGATAAATGACATAAATTATTCTTTAATTTTGTCCCCATGCATAATGTGATCCCTAAAGTTTTAATTTGTTTAATATGGCCATGAACTTTAGTACAATATGTATTGTATGGTCCCTGAACTTTCAATTTACTTAATATAATCCATGGAATTTTGATACATGTTCAATTTAGTTATCCCTGAAGTTGAATCAATGAAAGGATAATATTGAATGTGTTCATACAATCTAGATACTAACTTGAATATATACTGAAAGTTTAGGGATCATATTGAACAAATTAAAAATTTAAGGACAACATTGCACATGGGGTTAAAATTCAAAAATCATATTAAACAAATTAAAAATTCAAAAATTACATCGTATATTGGAGTCAAAATTCAAAGACCATCTATGTAGTTGTCCCATTAGAGTACATGGTCAATGTCAACAACAAAGGACATAGAATCTTCTTTTATGACATTGTTAGAAACTTAGAATCACTAAATCGGATGTGTGCGTGAAGTCTTCAATTAGATGTCATGAACTTGATGTGGCATTGTCACAATAATGCCAACACCACCTCCTCTTTCAATGAGCAATGTTAACCTACCTAGGTTAGTTTCACCTGCATTAGCCCTGTCAATTTGGGGCGAGAAAAGAGCTCAAGGGACATCATTCTATATGCTTTTAACAACATCATCTCTTCAATAAGCCACATCAAAAGATGTTGTACTAAGATAATGCTACATAGGATTTTTAGGCAAGGACAATGATCGACGTCATTAAGCAAATATTTTCTTAATGTTGTGACACTTAAATGTGATGGTAAGAAAAGTTATAGCATCTGAACATTTTAAGAAGTTATGAGGCTGTAACTGTAAGTGCCATTGTGGTTTGTTTAAGAGGAAATTCCTGAATTCCTTTTCCACTTCCCCTCCAACCCAAGTCACAAGTTTAGACCGGTCCGATGACCGAAATGTCCGGTTCAAGTAATCCCGTAATGATGCGGGCCGGTTCGCCGGCATCGTCAAGATCACGATGGAGACGCGACCGAAGGCGGTCTCCGGCGAGCGAGTTTTGCGGATGGAAATGCTCGTCGGAATAGCATTGGCTCATTGGACTGCATTGCGACGGTTGATTTCTAATCGAAACCAGCGGCAGGGAAACACCTGCAGTCTGCTTGTGTCTGCGAGCACTGATTCCTGTGAGGTTGGATCCTACAAAGTGAAGCGATAGAGGGACAAATGTTTTGATTAAAGTGAAGATCCATGAAGCTTTTGTTGATATAATTTTTCTGGAAGATCTAAATTTTCACTGATTTTCATCGCAGGAACTTGGGTCTGAATCTCTTGACAGGATCAATATCGGCGCAGATCGGCAAGCTGAGTAGCATGCAATACTTGTAATTCCCCCACTGTCACAAGAACAATATGATTTGATTAAAGGGTTGTTTTTCATGGTTTTATTATTTTAAGTTGTTTTTAGTCCCTCCCTAATTATTCCCACATCCCACTGTTGTTAGGAGCCTCAATGCCAATGCCTTCTCCGGGGAGCTACCAAGCGAGATTGGAAATCTTTACGAGCTGCTAGTAGTGTAAGTCATGCTTGTAGCTTGATTTGATGTTTGTCTATCTTCCCCAGGCTAGTTGATGGGTATCAGAGTCTGGATTTTAATGTTTTGATGGGACTTGAGTGTATCTTGATGTAATCGTGGAGTTGCTTATACTCTGTTTCTTAATGCATGTGTTAGTTGTCGATCTTGATAATTGAGGAGATGGTCATGCTTTTAGATTGCATACTTTTGAGCTTCATTTTTGTACACTCAAGAGGATTGTGAAATGATATAGTCTGTCGCTACTGAGGAGACATCAAGTTCCATGTTTGAGCAGCCCTTCCCTGTTATAAGAGATCTATAAGTGATATATACTGCTAAAGGATGGGTTTATTCTATGCTGGATCAGTAAAATTGTCTTAGAACCATTGCTAAGGTGAAATTTAAAACTTAGAAGACAAAGTTAGTGAGTTCTCTTGCATCATCAGGAGCAAGGCGTGCATTTGTGCCAGAAAGTTTTTGTAAATAGACAGAAGGTAATGCCAGAGGGCTATGCAAGTTTTGGCAAATGGTAGTTGACCTTTATATTGATTGAATCACATATGGAGGTAACAGATTGCATATTTCCCCATTAGTTAGTACTGTGTTCAATTAAATGCCCCCCAGTTACAAGAACTACAAATCCATTCTTTGTTCTCTATTGCTCCATTAGATCCGTCTGAACATAACGACTTTCGAGATTTGCACTTGTTGCAGGTCATTTGCAGAAAATAACTTCTCTGGTTCTCTACCACGTTCTCTTGGAAATCTCTCAAAGTTACAGGAAGTTGTGAGTCTCTTCATGTTCTGTAGTTCCTTCTCAAAATTTGTTATGCGACGAAGTTGCATATAGTCTTCTGACTTTTGTTGCTTTTCATTTTGGTTCCTTAAATAGCGATCCTCACTCACTGTAAATTAAAACACGTGCTATGATTATGGAAATATCAGTGATGGTCTCTGGAGTTAGCTGAAAAGTCAGTTGCTACTTCTCCATATCTTGAAACTAGAAACGCCCAAATTCAAATATGTGTATTTTGTCTTAAACTCCATTTCTCTCTTACCACATCTGTATTCTTTTCCTGTTTGCCAACACTACTAGAAAGGGTGGATGTTGTAGATTGATGTTATGAGGTCAGTATCAACTGTTTTCTTGTCAAATTAAAGTGAGGAAAAGGTTCCTTCTTTTGTTTTATTATCACCTGCTTCTACTTTATCACCATTCACTGCTTATTTAAATTGTCTTCTTTTATCAAGAGAAAACATGAATATTGTTCATTTAGCTTTTCGAGAAATTTTCATGTGGACAGATACTTCTCTAGCTCAGGAATCAGCGGTGCAATTCCTTCATCTTATGCAAATCTTACAGATTTAAATACCCTGTAAGAGCCTATAAAACCTTTTGTTCCCAATGGTGTGTAATCTCAGGACCTTTATGTGAGTCATTACAGACATCAGGATTCTGATACTCTCTGAACCTCAGGTGGGCATCTGACTGTAATCTCACAGGCTCCGTCCCTGACTTCATAGGAAACTGGTTCAAACTTACTGAGCTGTATGGTGGCGTAGTTTGATTTATCATCCGTTTTCCTGTTCTTACCCTTATGGAGACGGTTAGGTTCTCTTTATGCTGGATCTTACTGCTGAAGTCAAATCAATAATCATCTTCTCCTAATTGTATATGTAGGAGGCTGCAAGGCAATTCTTTTGCCGGTCCAATACCATCAACCTTTTCCAAATTAACCTCTTTAAATGAATTGTAAGCATGTTGTGGTTAACCCAGTACTATCTTTTTTTCTTCTTTTTGTTGTTTCTACATGGCTAATTTTTGGGTAACCTCATATGTAACTTGAATTCTAGGAGAGTATCCGACTTATCTACTGGCATCTCTACACTAGAATTTCTGGCTGACATGAGGAATCTCACAACTTTGTAAGGCAGCCTTAGTCAAATTTGACTCTGTCCAGTGTTTTTCTCCATTCAGTTATACTTTATCTGAGGTATGTAACATATTAGGTTTGACTGCTTGCAGAGTGCTGAGGAATAACAATATTCATGGTACTATTCCACCATATATCAGTAGTAACGAAAAATTAGAGCACCTGTAAGTTGTCTACCAATTAATGAAAAGCATCTGCAACTAATAGCTCCCTCTGGTCATTCTTTGAGACAAATAAACGATGCTAAGACATGCATCCCTGCAAGAATTAGCTCATTTTGAAGCCCAAGAGCTTATTTTGCTGTTGCTCCCATGAAAGGGAATGTTTATTTCAGTTTAGGCCAACAAAATAAGCCATGTCAGATTTCCTGCTGAAATATTTTGTAAAAGATGAAAAAATTTGGGGTGACTTTAAATGCTGAGATACTGGTATTCATACAATTTAGAAGGTTTAACACATAAATAAGTCCATTTTCACTTTCTAAAGGTTAAAGAAAAAGTGAAATGTTAAAAGCAAAGGTTCCACCTGAACCCACTAAGCTAACTGTTTAGTTACCAAACATTCTATACCGTTCTATCATTTTTTTTTATTTTTTTTTGGTTGCTTTCTGGGGATTTTTCAATGAAACCTTAACCAAGCACCGCTTTTTTATTTCTTTATTTTTGTCACACTCAATAATCAAACCCTATTCTGTTTAATAAGATTGATTTCCAGCGGTCTCAGAGTTTTAGTTGACTTACACTGATACTGATAGATTGATTCTACCTGCAAGAAAATCATTAAATTTTTCTCATATTCTTATCTACAATTTTTTGCGTTGCAGAGACTTAAGCTTCAATAATTTGAATGGATCGATTCCAGATTCCATATTCACATTAGATTCACTTTCTTATTTGTAAGGCATCTATATTGATTAGTTATCCAAATCATTTGAGATGTTTATATCCAATATCGAATAATGCCTATTTCATGCTTAGGTTTCTCGGAAGTAATAAGTTGAGCGGAGCCCTCCCCTCAAAGAAAGGCACCTCTCTTGTTTATATGTGAGTGAATCAAACCAATGAGCATCTACTTAACTGCAGGACATTGTGAAATCAAATTGACTGAACAGGTTTGTGCAACAGAGATGTCTCTTATAATAACTTATCTGGCAACTTTCCTTCTTGGGTCAAGGAAAATAATCAAAGGTAAGTATAGAAGCTTCAACTGAAAGTACTTTCTTTTTTGTTTTATCCCCAGTGTGCATATTTGATCGTCAACTGTGCTCTGTATATTACTGGTATCCCTCACGGAATAACCTTATGCTTTTGTCATGCACACTCAGTAACTTCGTTGCCAACTACTTCACAGCAGAAAGTTCAAATAGTGGGTAAGGCTCTCTAGTCAGTTTTATTGATGGTCTCCTGTTTAGTCTAGATGATTATTATGATGAGGTCTTATTCTGTTGTATTGGCATACAAGATGAATGAGAGATTGCCCTTTCTCCAATTTAAAAGAAAAATGAAATGATTCTTTCAGAAAGAAGGTATGTAAAACGATGAGTTACAAAATGAATGACTTAATAGAAATGCAGCATGTCAAAGTACATAGAGTCTATGACCGGAAAAAAGGCCTATAAATCATGAATTTCATAGTTTATGCAACATTTTTCATCTGTAAGGATCAACATAGCTGATCCCATGTGGGAAAAAGTGCTTATTTGTTCATTAATATGCCATTATGCTGATTTTTCACTGTGAAAAAGTTTCTAGCTCAGAGTGGTACCGTGCTCCTATTCGTTTGCTTAGAGGTCAATATGTTTGATGTAGTGTGCTTTTTTATAATCTGCTGTGGTGGCCAGTTGCTCCATCCAGGAAAGTATACATAGTAACAATTAAAGGCAAGATGTATGACATATGGATATTGGCATTATTTAGGCACAAGATAATAACATAACAGCATCTGGAAGGATGGGAAAGTATACAAACACATGTACAATATTTAAGCAACTCAGTCACAGATCAAATGTGGTGTTTCCTCTAAATTGCTGGCGTTTAGTGGCTTTTGCATTTAGCAAAGACTCATTTGCTGGAAAAGTTTCATAGATAACCTTTTGACAGCATACTCATGTTGTAGACTCTTTGTTTGCATTTTGCTGGAAGCCGCTGACCCTCCTAAACATAGACTAACTAGTAACTACGTATAAGAGAATAATTGAAAAATGCAACTTTAGCTAACAAAAATGAAGACGTTGGTTGGCAGATTGACTATTTTTTCCGTGTTGCACACTATATGAAAACTGACACCTGAATATACATAAGAACCTGTATGTTTGTTGCCCAGTACAGTTATGTAACATCTTTTTTATTTTGAACTTAGGGACTTGCCTTCAGGATGGATTTGCCTTCAACGACCGTTTCCTTGCAGAGACACAGGAGTCAGTAAGTTAAAATAATTTTTTTTTGACTTTTTCCTAACCATAGATTTTAAGGGAATAAAATATCATCAGTAAGAACTTCACACGCAATGGCCAAATAATACTTGTTTCAATATTGCATCCGTGGTTTGTCTCTTTTGTTTTCAGTAATGTATACTCTTCTTCATTAATCTGGAGTCAATAAGAATGGTTGACTGTCCTGTCATTAGATTTTTTATTTTCTGCAAAAGTATCATCCCACTATGTATTTATATGGATGGGGACCCTTGGAAAATGAAAATGCTGATTGGCTGTAAGCAAATTCCATTCCGAGGGCCTAAGGAAATAGTTCTACATTAAATTGTCACTCGTCCTCCTTCTCAATTGAGAAATTAACCTTATTATAAGTCATCGTACCCTACTGGGAAACGTTTTCCTAAATGTGGAAGCTAGTGAGTCATTTTGACATGTCAAAAGCCTCTTTTGCACCGTGATTCATGATTTCTCAAAAACTAACTGAACAGGCGGGACTCACAGTAGTACACTGATGCAATTGCAAACAAACCTCCTCTAAATGAGGCCACATCCTGGAAGCTACTAATATCACCCTGTTGATTACAGCCAATCCAAGATATAAAACCTCATAACAAAGAGGCACTGACTTGCAAGATGTTGTTCCTAGTGAAGAATCTTCATAAATTTGCAGATTTGTCAAGTGCTCCTTGCAGGTTTTGTCCTAATTATTTTGGGTCATCAGATCAAAATACAACAAAGTTACTGAAGAAAGGGCTTAAACAGTCATAATGTTTGCTCTTTTAAATGTTTTGGAGTATCACATTGTTCAAAAAGTTTAGGAGCCACTTAATACAGCTTTCTATTTGTCTCTGCCTCTCAACTTAAAGTAGTACTATCCACTTTGCGTGGCTCTGAGGAGACATTGGGTGCTATCACTGAAGTAATCAGTGCAGTCAACTATCCATGCTCCATGTACCATATTTGGAGTACAAGCACAGCTAGCATAGATAACTGCTTTTACATTATTGCATAACCTCAATCAACTCTACGAACTGCCATTATATTTGTGGTGTTGCTACTGGTGAGTTTTTTTTTTTTTTTGATTGTTGCCATAAGTACTTGAATAATGAATGGCATGATGTACAATTTATCATCTACAATCAACCTCATCGAAGTTCATTTTTATGGCTGAGTTTGTGCAATGGAGTGGAATTGCTTTGCATTTTCAAAAGTAATTGGTCCTACTAGCAAAGGACATGTGACCATATGCATGCATCAATGTTAAGTTTGAGCATGTGGTCATGGTAAAGATTGCTAAGCTGAAACTTTTTAGTAAGCCATTCAGAGTGTAACATAGATGTTTAATTATTTTCTAAATTATTGCCAATTACTTGTCTATGAGGTTTATATTAGCATTATATGAATGCGATTTGCCTCCACCTAATAGCTTAAGCTTTTCGGATGGACATTCTACATCAGGTTTCTCCTTGGTTTATTTCACATGTGTGGCTCCCCATTCTTTATTTCCACATTGCTGTTTATGGTCACGTTTCATAAGAGCGGGAATGTTAATGCACTCCACATTACTTGTCACAAGTTTATACGGCCCTCACATTCCGTTTCCCTCCACCTAACATTTTAAGGTTTTGAGTGGACATTCTAATAGTATCCAATCAGATAAACTATGTATTCCTTGGCAGGTAATAGTTTTGCAATCAATTCTGGGGGTCCACTAGTCAAATCTTCTGATGGAACTTTGTTTGAGGGTGACTATAACAATGACATTGGTCCAGCTTCGTTCTCTGTTAGCGAGACAAAGAGGTGGGCACTTAGCAATGTTGGGATTTTTACCGATGGTACTACGAATTCACACATTCACCTCCAAAGCCATCTTGAATACGTCAGAAGCTCTCTTCCAAACAACAAGGACATCTGCATCATCATTGAGATACTATGGGTTGGGACTCCAGAATGGCAACTACACAGTGAACCTAGGGTTTGTAGAAACAGCTTTTCCAGATGATAGCCAGTGGTCAAGTCGGGGAAGGCGTCTCTTTGATATATACATTCAGGCAAGTCTTTAGTCCTGTACCCTGCATAAAGTATTTTAGTGGCATGAAGCTCCAGTAAGACATGCTGGATGCACAACTCTAATCTCATTGGCATGGCTATTTATGAGCTTTTACTTTACTTGAAACTATGCTCAATCTTTGTTTCACGATTCTTCATCAACAGCATCGGGTTCCTGATGGTCATTACCTTTTCTAAAGTCTTGGCACAAGATTGTTTATCATATAAGTACCTTGAATAATTATATCCCCACTCCAATGAATTATCTTTTCCAGTTCGTGATGAGAGAAAGAATTACCATCATTTGTCGTCTTTGTGTTTTTGGTGCATCTCTTTTTATAATTGTCAATTCTAGTGCACAAACTCATAAATTACAGCCTTTAAATCAGGATGAACTTTTCAATTTTTGAGATAGAGTTTCTCTGAGTTTCCCATAGTTAATTACTCAAGAAGTGGGTGGACAAGGTTTTTGTAAAACTCTACCTAATAAGCATTGTCAAACTTTCTTCATCTAGCATGACAGATTGTACTTGGTAACCTGATCTATCTTTTTTGGCTTATTCAAGGGGATTTTGATGTCAAAGGACTTTGACATTAGAAAGGAGGCAGGTGGAAGGTCCTTCCAAGCTGTTGAGAAGACATTTAAGGTTCAGGTTTTTGAAAACTTTGTTGAAATTCACTTATTTTGGGCTGGAAAAGGGACATGCTGCACGCCTGATCGAGCTACATATGGACCATCTATTTCATCTATCCGTGTTACTCCAGGTAATAAATTTCTTCTCTCAACAAATATCATTTTCTGACTAGTGCACATTCACCACCATGTTCACTCTCCTGACATGCATTTACAGATTTTACACCTACTTTTCCAGACAAGAGGAAGAATATGATGCCTTTGATCGCAGGGATTGCAGTTAGTGTTGGGGTGATGCTCTTTCTATCTACTTTTGTAGCTATTTATCTTCTCAGAATAAGGAAAAGGCCAAGCTCCAATCAAGAAACAGGTGAAATAACTTGCATCATGTGTGTTTAATTCTTCTTGAAATAGCCATATTGCATGAGTTAAATGCATGACGATTATTTGATGGTTCTTAATAGCCTTACATTGTGTTGAAGTGTCCAGTAATTCTATTATGGTGCTTTATTGTCCCAACATTTATGGTTCTTAAGGTAGTCTCATATAATTTCAGAGATACTCGTCTAGTGTTAATTGTTTGTTGTAATCATGAATGCAATTGCACGGTTTTCCTCTTGGACAAAATACTCTACCATATAGGAAAATTATTATGCCTAGTGTCATTCTATGGATGATTTGACAGAGAAACCAATTAAATAGCAAAAAGTAAGTCAATTAGTCTGCAATCATTTTTATAGGATAGTGGGCTTCTGCATTTTCAGACTGGTTTATCAGTTGTCTTGCTAGTAAGTTATCTGTCTCTTTTGAAGTTTATGACTTATTCTGTCACTAGGGAGCCTCTTTTGTAAAGGAGACATGAAGTTTTTAACCAGACATATGCTTCCAAAAGAATTTCCTCAAGGAATGAGTGATGGAGATCAATCATCTCTTCTCTGTTGCTCATCAATGTAATTACCTTTCAAATAAACATTATATAATTGACTGCAAGACTTAAATTTCCAAGAGAAGTGCCCAGAATTCAGGAAATAGATCTTCTATTTAATAATATATCTGCCAATGAGGGAGAGCACTGTGGTAACCTCGCAGCACAGAGTCAGTTTTTTGCAGATGGGTGATGAGTAAATTTGACACTTTTTCTTACTGAATATGTTATGCAGATGCCCTGAGAATTGCTACAGGGGCATTGACTTTCAACTATTCAGAGCTACACAATGCAACAAATGGTTTCAGCCTTGATAATAAGCTGGGCCAGGGTGGTTTTGGTATTGTTTATAAGGTAATTTTGCATCCTGATATTTGGAATATGGCAAGAGACTAAGCTTTCTGTCCTCTATGTCTTTGCAATGCTTACAAACTGTCATGGTCTTGTTTGTAATTTTTGTCTGCAGTAGACATTTTAACATTTAATTTACTTTCAAAAGGTGCCAATTCAGGTCGGAATTTGAATTGAGTGTATTATGTCATGTTACATTTGTGTTTTTGTCAGTACCCATTGTCTCTTATTGTGTTCATGTGATATTACCAGCTGCGGCCATCAGTGCCAACCCAAAGTTCGCCAAAAGTCATTGTCTCTACTGTCTCTAAATGTGTTAGAACCTTCTTTCTAATTAGTAAAGTTTTTAGATTTTAGCTGAAACTAAGAGTTCATTTTCGAAGAAGAAGATACTTCTCTTTTTTGGGGGTCGCTGCCTGGGGAGTTGACAGGTTCAAACATATCCCTTGGCTGAGTAGTTAACTGATAAGTTGGCATCATTATGATGAATGAATGCATACTTTCCTGTTCATAGAAACCGAGATTACAGTCACTTCATAATCTTCTGGATTCGCTTTGAGTTTTGATTGATCTGACCCTTATTTATCCTTTTCCTGAGCCCTAGACCCTAGGTGCATGCTAGTAACCTACACTTGATTATCTCACTGGAAATTATCAGCTGATAATGTACTATGTGAAGATTTGGTTCCCATGGGATCACTCTTGTCATCTTTAGGTAGTTAAGATAGAATCATGACTAGAACACAAAAGTCTGTTATGCTACTGAATATTTTTTTCAAGGGATGATTAATATTTTAGATTAGCTAATAGTCGAATATCATGAATGAACATGTCTCTATTTTGTTTCATGGAGGTGGGACAAGGGGGTACCAGCTTGTGCCAAAAGAGGTGTCAGTGACAAGTTTGATATTGTATATGCACTCAGGAATGCTGCGTATCAAGTGGTCTTGACAAGACAATGGTCATTCACATGCATCGATCTTCTGTAGTTAAAAAAACTCTCGTTGGTCAACTATTAGAAGGGAAATGCAATAGTTCCCATCTCGAAAAGTTCTGTTCATATCACTTAGAAATTATTTTTTGGTATTCACTTGCTATCTTTTCTGCATTGTGATGTGAGATCAAAGATATTATCGTGGTACAGCATTCAGTTCCGTTTGGGAGAAAACAAAATAAAATAAATAGAGTTCATTAATTGAAATATATATGGCTGAGACATGGTAGCAGTGGCATGGTGAAATGAAACTGCTCTAGAAAGTTTTTTAACCCTTAGGCTCTTATGCTCCATCGTTCATCATTTGTCCGCTCTCCTGAGCTCATTCTTTAGGAGGTTAGACCATCATTGTCTGCTACACAACCCTTATTACATGTCTTAGCATTCTCTTTCAATTGAAACATTCAAGTCAGATCCTTTTAGCTTATTATATATGTATTTGACCTGAGCCCCCACCAAGTTGCTGGTGAACAAATTAATGGGTTGATGCTTTTGACTTAGCACAGACTATCTTAATGAGCTTCTGCAGAATTTGCTCTTGCACAAAAATACATTCAGCTCAGCTTATCTCTAAACTGCTTCTCCACTGTATTTGGAGGCTTGGAACACTAATAGATAACTGAAGGATTTTCATTCCTCAGATTTATGATTCATTCATGTCTGATGGACCCTTAGTTGAGCCTCAAGATGATAAATTGTAAAAGCAAAGGCTAGCTTATTGGTTCTCAAATTTTATGTACGAGTAACTGATGATGTTTTCTCTGATATATGCATATTCCATGAAGATAGGTTATGAAACACAATTATGTCCCTAAGCCATAGAAAATTCTACATTGTAGGGAATACTTGGTGATGGGAGACTTGTTGCTGTGAAGAAACTCTCTGCAACATCTGACCAAGGAAACAATCAGTTTCTAGCAGAAATTGCGACAATATCTGCTGTTCAACATCGCAACCTCGTAAAGTTGTATGGATGTTGTGTACATGATGATAAACGGCTTCTTGTGTATGAGTTTCTAGAGAACAGTAGCCTCGATCGTGCCTTATTTGGTGAGTGTCAATACTCTGCATTTAATGGATATTCCCATTGTTGCAAAACTGCTAGACACAATATTACGAATGACATGAATGACACAGGGAAAACAAGCCTTCTTATTGACTGGGGCGCTTGTTATGGTATATGCTTGGGCATAGCACAAGGACTAGCTTACCTTCATGAAGAATCAAGAGTTAGAATTGTGCACAGAGATGTGAAGGCTGGCAATATTCTGCTTGATTCAAATCTTCATCCAAAAATTTCCGACTTTGGATTGGCAAAGCTTTACAATGATCAATTGACTCACATAAGCACTAAAATCGCAGGGACAATGTAAGATACGGAAAGCTTAGCCCTTTTGCTTTTTTATTATAAATGTTCTCACGCATGAAAATCTATGTTTATGAGAACCTTTGCATCTTATTTTCTGGGACTGGAATAGTGGGTATCTAGCACCGGAGTATGCCATGCGTGGGCACCTAACTGAGAAGACTGATGTCTTTGCCTTTGGCGTGGTGGCTTTAGAGATTGTTGGTGGAAAGCCAAATTGTGCATCTGAAGAAGAGGCATCTCTGCTTGACTGGGTAAGGATGAATGGAATTATTTGCATATGGCTCTTTTAAGTTAGTTTAAGTTCTTTTTTATATTGGCCACCGGAATTTAGAGGATCTGGAACCCTTCTTAATTTCTTTCAATTGATGATGAGAATTTAAAAACAAATATTGGGTCGACACTGCAGAAGCCCGATACCTTCACGTGAGGAAATCACCAAAAGAGAACCTAAGTTGGAACTTCACGTTACACCACATTCCCAATGTGGGACTGATTTCGCTTAAAACCCTTACACGTGCACTTTAACAAATCTACCCCTCACCACATGAGGGTAGATATATAGTAGAGAGCCCAAGTCCGAACCCATTAATTTGTACAGTTGGATCTACCTTCATTTTAAAGCTTAAGTCAATGAATTATAGTTCAATTAGGATATATTAATTGTTCCACATTACACCACATTCCCAATGTGGGACCTCACATGTGATCCTTGACATGTAGGTGTGTGCACCCTGTTTGTGCATATGTAAGAGGTAATGCATATGTATTTTCATGCTTATTATCTGTAGGCATGCATTTGTCCATATTTCTTTATATATCAGATTATGAAGGGCATGTGAGATGTCATTGTGTACTTGTCATTCTTCGATGATGAAGACAAGCTGTATGTGTCAACTTTACAGGCAATGCAGTTATAGGGTAAATTCAACTGCTTCTGCTTCAGTTCAAAGATGTACTCCTTATCTAATTTGATGTGCTGAACTAGCAAAATATAGCCTCTTTTACAGACCCGATGCTTTTTTTTTAGATTAATGATATTATAATAGAAAAATCAGCAAGCAAATTTGATTCGAAAGGGTGCAGATAATCCGCTTCAATCTGTGCAGTGACAGAAAGAAATGGGCATCTTTCTAAAGAAAACTATTGGGAAGGAATTGACTCCTCCAATGTCTTAACCTTTTTAGGAAAAAGAATAGGGGCGAATGGCCTTTTGTTCTTCATTGGTGATAGTCCTTTGGTTTTTTTATCATGCACTTTAGTTTGCTGATTTTGCTGCAACTTTTTTGCTTTCAAGGCCTGGCACCTGTACGAGAATGAGCGCCATGTCGAGTTAGTGGACCCTAGATTATCAGAATTTGAAGAGGAGGAAGTTAAAAGAGTGATTCACGTGGCCCTCCTCTGCACCCAGATGCAGCCGTCTCTAAGGCCGCCGGATGTCCAGTGTAGTGCCAATGCTTCTGGGACGCACCAATGTCATACCTGTGCCTTCAAAGCCAGGTTACTTGACTGATAACATGTTTGGCAGTTTCGTCAATATGATGAGCGGAACAGTGACGGAGGGAAACTTGTGCAATGACGACTCATCTCCAGATATAATCCTGGCCAACACTGGAGAAGAGTCGCCTCAAAGTACCGACTAGCCAATCCTAAAGTGAGTATCTACCCTCACTGCTGAGTTGGTCATGTCTTTTTTAATTTGTCTTTCCACCGTGGTTTAAGCTCATGAAACTCCTGTAAGAGCTCAGTTTTTCTTTTCTTTTTTAAACCCTTTCCATTGTTTTTTTCCCTGAATCTTGTGGTGACACTGGGGGTTGTCAAGTCATGAATCTCATAATCCTTGCTACTCACCTTGGCAAATCACAGGCATTGCCCCTTTTAGTTAATTACATCCATGAATGAAGTATAAACTTAGCTTTGACCTCTCCTCTTTAAACAGGGACTTCCAAAAAGCTTAGTGATGAAGCAGCTGATTGAATTGAAGGTATCACATGATGGGACTAGAGATGTGAAGATTAATCCGAAGCATTGTTTGATGTCTAGAGACCGCATTAAGAACGAATATCGACAATGTGTCATTTCTTTCATGGTATTATTGATCGATTGTTCCATCAATCGGTGATAGTTCCGGTGAGGGCGTCCATTAAGTAAAGCTATTTTGCATATATAGGTAGGGGAAAATAAACAATTGTTCTGGTTACCAGCATCATAGTGTCATAGAGAAGCAGAGTCTTGTGTCTTCTTATTGAATGTTCTAGTCAACGACCGTTGAAGAGTTGACCAATTACTCCCTAATGCGTGCATTTGCCATCAAGAACATCACATTCACAGGTATTTGTGTGTACAAATGGGACTTGCTCAAGAAAGCACACCAGCTTGCCCTAGCACTTCTACCCCCTAAGCAGAATCAGACAGCTCTTTGCCACAGGAACGATTGAAATTAATGGACAAGCAATTGCCGGCAACTTCGGCTCTCACAGCTTGTCGATTCTCTGCCTCCTCAGCTTTGCGCTTCTGCTGCACAATGCAGCTAGTCGAAAGGAAAGGCGAAAAAATCAGAACAACGAATTCTGTTTCTTCTGATTTCATGGCATTGCGTGATGGTTTCAATCTATGCACATCGAACCTCTGTGGTCATTGGTGCTGCCTTGCTCACCAGGTCCATCTTCCTTTGCGAATTCAGGCATCACACCATCCCACTACTTGCCCATCTCTTCTGGGCAACGCTTCCTCCTTTCAAATTTTTATATGAGAACATATAAGAAATCACAAGCGACTTCAATCATTCTTTTCTAACTTAATTGTTAGTCAATTTTGTTCCACTCAAGACCCAGTTGACCCTATAAATTAGAGGAAACAGAGATAATTCTATCATTCACCAGATGAATACCAAAACCAATCTCGATCTAATCAATTCAACACCAGATATAGGAAATGTGTAATTCCCTATTTACAGACATACGACAATATCAAGATTAGAGTTGCTAATTATTTAGTCAGACCGCAAAGTTGGTTTTCTTTTTCCCCAGAGCTCAATGGGTCGTTCTAGTGAGACTTGCACGCTTATTTGCCACATCCGACAGTGAAATATTAAGAAAGCCACATAGGAGCACACTTATTTAGCATAACGCCGCATCACCTTTTTACAACACTATAAGTCAATGGAGTTACTTCCATAATGAAATTTGTAAGTTAAGGAATTGAATGAGAGATTGGAAAGTTGTTACACTTAATAGGATACCGTATGAAAATTTTGATAATTTTAGTGTACTTTTCTCTAAAATAAATTATATAGGGTGTTTTTCCAATTTAAAAAAAAAAAACACTATCGATTCAACTGTATTAAACTTGTTGTAAAAACAATATTTATTATTTGGAAATTTGAGATGCTTTATGCAAAAAGATTGAGTAACGTCTTAAATGCTGAAAGTAACATATAAAAATTAAAAGCAAAAACCGTTTCAAGCATTGTTCTTGAACGTTGTCAATATTTTCCGTGGTGGGATAGTGAATTTAGTCATCCTTGCTTGGGGAGCAACAAGGACCGACTGAACCGGGAACTGCCCAAACCGGACCAAACTAAACGGTTTGATCCGATTCCTAGTTCCATAAAATAGAAACCGGTGAATATCGATCTAATTCCTAGTTATGAGGGTAAGCAAGACCGAAAATATATATATAATTTATTACATGTAAGCTGATACTTTTAGTGGTAAGCTGATATTTCCTCCAGGTTCGTCAACACCATCAAAGATGACTCATAAAACAAGTACCCTTTCCATCTCATACTCTTTCCCAAGCATATTAGATTCCTCTGGCCAGTAATAGACTAGCTCACATAGCAGGATCATTATGAGCAGAAAGCTCAGGTTCTTCATCGCGTACAGAGCTTCCCTGAAGCCGTTGAACCCATGGAGCTTCGATTCAAAAGCGCCGCCCATCTCCTCGAATCTCAGTGAGAGTGGCTTGAAATTCATCTCCATGAGTGCCCTCTTCTCCTCCTCCGGCCCCACGGCTTCTCTCCTGCATCCATTGAACCTGCTTAAAATCAGAACACACGCCAAAAACAGAGAAAAAACAGATTCAGCACGTGTTCCACCGGTTCCATTGGATTATCCGGGAACCGGACAAACCAACCGACCTAGTTCCCGATCCAGAAATTAGAAATTGGTCTATTCGTTCAGTTCCTAGTTCCTTAGTGGGATCGGACTAGACCGAAAACTGATCACCCCTAATCCTTGCCTTTACCCCTAGTCTACTACTTTATGGCTTATATAAAATAGGTCTACGACTTGGCAATAATTTTTTGTTATATTTAGAAAGATTAGAAAATTAGCACGATACTATATTTAAATCAAAATCTTAAATAAAAAACTTAATAGAAATGTAGGACAAGATAAACGAGGCGCTGAAATTCAAATTGCTTTGTGGGGATGAGTAAGGCGCATAAGAACTTTGCCCTGCATGGGATAGGAGGCAAATATGGGGCCTCCTCAATTATTGCGGGGTGGAGAAGGGGGTTCTTGTCCCTACCGACGGGCTTGGTGGAGCGTCAAACTCATGATCAATCATAGTGGGATCAAGTAATTAGAAAGCAGAAGTGAATCTATGAGAATAATGCAAGAAATTGCCTCGCATTTTTTACTCTTTTTTTTCTAGGTGAAGGAATTACCTTCGTTCAAACTCTACTCTTCATGGGTTTTTAAGGTGTGGGGTTTGACTCTCGTGCTTTGCAAAAAAGCAGGATAAAAACTTGAGAACGAGTTAAAAGTTAGAGTATGACAGATAAAAAAAAGATTCTACTCTTCATGCACTAGCAAATGGGATATATGAAGGGAAGGCTAGTGAAGATCAGCCCCGGTGTTACAATAAGAGCCCTATCCAGTTGCTAAGACATGTTCAAAATTCATTCATAATTATTATGCACAGCTTAGACCTTAAGATCCGAGAATGGTGAGCCTATCATCATAGCCTTATCTGTCAATCCCTAAACCATCCACAACTCTCTTAATGCAAAGTAGTAGCGCCCATTGCGCACAACCTAGTCAAACATTCATTCGGAATATAACATAGCCATTGGTTATGTTTACTCGTCTTCAATTTTCTAAATTCTTTTACATTTTTCCGTCATTGCATCTTTTGAAAAAGAAAAATGCAGATTAGATGTTATTTCGCATGTTCATCACATTTTCCTGTGCACTTCCCAATTATAAAGATCGAAATATTGAAGACATAATCTTTTTATGCAGCACAAAATCTACTCAATACCATGGGTCGAAGCCACATGCATATGCCTAAACTATTAAGATTCGTTCATTTACAATTAGTTATTCACCAATGTCGAGACTCTAATCTCACCAATGTCGAGACTCTAATCTTACTTTTAGTATGCTTGGAAGTATGTTTCTACATTTCAAGGGAAAATTGTTCAAAAAACTCTAAACTTATTAAATTTTTGCCAATTCAGTCATAAATATTCCAAATTAACCAATTGAATCCCAAATATTTTCGCAATTCACTAAATTTCATCCAAACAATTTTAATCGGAATTCATTAATGTGACAGTCTTATTAGAGCCAACTGTCTTACGCAACACAATCGACATTAATGCGGACATTTGTTAATGATATTTTAATATTTTTCAATTTTTTATTAATTTTTAATTTCTTTCTTTTTCTTATTTGGTTCAAAGGGCTAGTGAGGCCACTAGCCACTAGCCACTAGCTAAGGACTAATGACCTCCACCTAGTCGACCACTATCAGAGGGCTGGCGACCCTTGTTGGACCTAAGGGTGAAGGCCACAAAGCCCTCATGAACTACGAGGAGAGGAGGGGTCGTGGCCCCTTGTTGAGGTTGATGAGGGCATCATAGGCCTCCTATGGCTGGCAAGAGCCACCACTGCCCTTGTTTTGGCCGGGAAGGGCCGCCACGCCTTCACCTCACCAAATATGGCTAGGGCCATGACACTTGCCATTAGCTATTGAGGGCTTTGTGGCCCTCACTCAAGGTTGAGCAAGGGTCACCAACCCTTGTGGCCAAAAATGAAAAAAAAAAAAAAAAAAACTCATTTAGCAAATTGTGACTAGATTGCCACATTAGTGGTAACACATAGAATGGGCAATACTAACTGGATTACCACATTAGTGATAAAAATATGTCCACATTAGCATCAATAGTACCACATAGAATGGGCGATACTAACTAGATTACCATATTAGTGATTTCTGGTCAAAATTTGTTGGATAAACTCATTTAGCAAATTGTGAAAATTGTTTAGAATTCAATTAACAAAATTAAAAAAATTAGGATTAAAAGGTTTAGACTTTTTGGACAATTTTGCCAACAATCGAGCATGGAGCTTGTAGTTTCACCGGGTAGTGTTGTCAATTTTTGCTCTGAAACTATTTGAAATATTAAAAATTCAAAATAAAAAAGCACAAAAAAAGGGCAACATGGCATCTAGATATGTTAAAAAGACAGAATTGTCGGTTGCAATTTGATTAACATAGGAGGAAAAATGATATCAAAATTGTCATAATTTCGTATAACACTTGAATGGCATGACTATTTTTCATTGATTGAAGTGTCATGACTTTTAAAACCTCGTCCACTTGAGTGTCATACAACAATTGTGGAGAATCTGATGTGACATGGTACTTATAGATAAAGTTTTTCAAAAAGTTAAAGTACTCAAGTAATCTTTTTTTGAAGTCATTGGAAGTTAACATTTTTTTAGAAGTCACAATGCTCAAGTAATCAAGAACAAAAAAAAAGGTAATAGCATTCAAATAAATGTTATATTAAAATTATGTAATAACACTCAAGTGAACATTTATTTTAGAAATCAATGGTACTTAAGCGTTTAGGATAAAAATAAAATAAAAAGTAGTAGCATTCAAATTAACGATATGGCAAAAATTATGTCACTTGTAATATCTTCGTCCCGGTATTGGCTTAGTCCATACAACCCGTTGGATCATGCGGGCCATCCGTGGGACCCACGTAATCCGGCGGATCACATGCATTGAATATTACTTATCCCAGGTGGAGGCATTGAAGTGGGACCGGAGCAAGAGTCCCGGCTCTCGTGATCGGGGGAAGAGAGCCTGTTTCGTGCCTTTCCCGTGAGGCCATCATTTCATAACGTATCTCGAAACATGGGCCCACCATCGTCCTGGTTTTTGGGCTCTTTTTTGTTGGGTTTCTCCTTAGTCTCCATTCGGAATCATTATATGGGCTCATATCCAAAACAGGAACCTTTGGAAGGTCCAATGATATTTATTTATGCCCGTAATAAATCTTTTATTCTCTTGAGATCGTGATGAGGAATGAGGACGATTGCGATATCTTTCACCAGCACTATATCATGATGATCTCGAGGCAGTAAATAGATCGAGTTGGGCATGCTAGAGGCTTCACTAGTCGTGCTTCTCAAATGAATGTCTATCATGTGAAGAGCTCTATCTAATTCTTCTTCTTCTTTTAATCTTCGAGACATAAGTTAATTGATGAAATGGGTCTCCCGACAAGATTATGGATTCATTTAACATGATGATAGTAGAACCAAATTTCAATTTTTTCATTTAACCTTATTTAATAGGTTCAATACATATGGTCCTTTTTCAATTTTAATAAAAAGGAGAACTGGAATAAAGTTGAAAACTCATCAACTTACTCCGATTCCTTTCATTTTGCTTGCCAAATGATTTGTCTCGATGCCCTTAATCCAATATACATTAGTATTGATTCTAAATAATTGTTACATACATCATTCTCATCCGCCCATAATCTCGAGTCTTTTAAATATGACTTTTTCAACATACCCTAGATTCCAAGGACATGTCACATGATTAACAAATTGAGTATACAAAAGAAATTCTTTGCTTATTGAGGCTCTATTTGTTATATAGAAAATCAATGATTTTGAAAAGATTTTATTAAAATTAATCGCTTATATCGCTTAAAATGAGAAATGATTGTTCTTTGCAACTAATGAGTGGGGTTTCCTTATTCTCAGTCTCATTGATGTTTGAATGTTTGAAGACAGTGCTTGAATGTTCAAACAGCTTGATTGAAGGTGTTCTAGGCTTAGATGAATGCATAGGATTATAAGTTGAATTTGAAAATTTTTGAAAATTTTTGCTAGAGGTCACTTTAGCTGTTCAATAATAGATGTTTTCATTTTCGATAACAATTTGTATCAAAATATTCTTGTAAATGATGATAATATTTTCGTTTATTCATTTTTAAAAGTGATTCAAGTGATTATTTTTAAGAAAATATTTCTAAATCATGAATTATTTACTAAACAAATGGAGCCTAAGAGCGAGACCGGTCTAATGATCACTCATATAAGGTTCGCATGCGACAAAATTGGCTCCTTTGATTTGGGGAAATGTGGGCATTATTTGCTAGGTCTCCCAAAGTTTTATCCATAAACAAAATTTTCATACATGACATATATCTACACACAGTATAGAGACCTCTTCTATATAGATCTAATTTCATAACCCTAATTGAATCCTAGATATAATGACATCAGAAACCCTACGATTTGTCTATGACTAAGATGAAAGTACTCTTGTCATCGCCATGAAATTATCATAATTCCACATCAGAAATGTCCTCTCGCACGTCGTACCTTTTGTCTTTTGTCCATATTAGTTTCACGCACAATCATTATCTTTACATATATATGTTCCCCCATCATTATTATATTCGAGGCAAAAAATAAAAATTTGACCTGCATCCGATTCTTTGGCATTCCAAAGATATGCTGCATCATTCGAATTTTTCTTTTCTTATTGGAAAAAAAAAAAGGCTCTCCAAAGGGAGGGAGAACATCGAAACCTGACAAAGAAGATCATGTCAACAGTGGGACAATCTCGACACCAAGCTTTACACGAAATTAGCATAAAAGCAAAAAATACAAAAATTCTCAAATTATATCCACTGTAAAGCAATTATCTTAAAATTTTTCATATGATATCAAAAATTATAAACTTGTATTTATGTAATATATTCATCTCCATCAAGGTTCCATCAACAAGCACCGTCAAAAATTTGCCCATATGGACTCTAGAAAATAAATGGTATTTACATGAAGCCACATAGCTTAAATGAAATAAAAATGACATTACTTTGACTGAAAATTTGTCTAAGGGAACTATTTTTTTTTTTTTGGTCAAGGGAACCTTGATGGAGCATTGATTTTAGGTTTTTTTATGTCATAAGAAAAAGTTTAGAGTAAATGTATCACATTAAGCTTAATTTTCAGTTTTTATGTCATAAAAAAATAAAATAAATGTCTTACAATGAGCATAATTTGAACATTACCTAGATATAGCAACAAACAAAATGGCCAAGATCGAAGTCAATTATTCTTACGACGAGCATTGATTGAGATATTACCACGGCATCGTCGTTTTTTCCTGTTTATCCTTTCTTTCTTTGTTATCTCAACTGATGTATATTTCTTCTTCCCATGGTAGATTGTTCCCTCGATCATCTGTGCAAAGAATTTTATTACAACGACGTAGGTTCAAGATTTACCCTAGTTGCAGTAATCGAGTTTCATGGATGTTTTGTTATTTTGGATTGCTACATAGCTCGACAATGCCCTCGTGCGTGTAAGCCCTCAAGCATAACCGCGCACCTCGAATTAGCCCTAGAGATCATATGTAATCTCGCAGAATAAAATGAGGGCATGTAATACATGACAAGAAAAGGGCCAAAAGCAAGAATAAGGTAGACGCGTACGCGGGATTTGCAATAATGTCAATGATTTCCATGGAGGCAATTTTAGTTTGCCGGGGAATAGAGAGAGCGGGGGAGAGAGAGAGAGAGAGAGTTGATGAAGCAGCATGCAAGAATCTGGCAACAGAAGAAGAACCCGTGAACAAGGTATGTGTGGCCCATCGTGGGTCTTTCCTGAATGAATGAATCTTATAATAATGATAATAATAACAGCAAAGTTCGCTCTGTTTCAGACACATCGAAGCCCAAAAAAAAATCATATAAAAGAAGTGCATAAAGAACAGGTGAACAGCTGTAAGTGGATGTGGTCGCCAGATAAGCTGTAATAAACTTGTCCAAGGCTCACAGTTTCTAGTCACCATTGTTTCGTCACAAGCCCTAATCTCTCTCTCTCTCTCTTTCTCCCCTTCCTAAGAATCATGATATGACCAAGCATACATACGACCAAGATCGTGTCCAATGACCTTGACAAGCTTGAGCACTTGGTTAGGTGGGCGTAATTACTTTTCTTTAGAATGAGACAAGGGATTGCGCGCAGAATCTGGGCTTTGTTCTCATTATTCTAAGTTGGTGACTACGTGGGACCTTTCTCGTACATTTTATTGGCCACACGGGTAGTACTAGGGCATTCTAAAAGTATATACGTGGGAGTTGGAAAATAGTCAGGGTACCGAAGAGAGTGCCATCTTTCCTTTGGAAGCTACAAAGTCAACCATCTTCCTGCATGATTAGATAGGATCCATGTACATGCCTTTTCTACGAGGGAAAAGGATCTGCTATCATGCTCCGTGGTTCAACAAATCTCGTCGGTTTTCGTACTCTCATGGCTACTCTCATGGCTACTCTCATTCACTTAATTAGATAAAATCCACGATAACAGATGGCGACACAAATGGGGATGGCACCTCAAATTAATGACAGATGGAAAGTGGCTTATGTGATACTTACCTAATTATTTAATGATACTTATGAAGCATGATTGGGTTGGATTGTAAACCTTAAAGCTCCGATGCTCCAAAACTTTTGCTCGCTCGAAGAAGTTGTTCCTCGCATCAACCTGAACTTTTTTTTTCCTTTCTTTTTTCCCTTAAAGGAGAATCACCATGGATAAATATAATCTTATCCCAAAAGAAAAGCAACATGAATCTCACTCACTCCCAAAAGCCAATTTGATATAGAAAAGATTGAGATCAAAAGAATCGACATTGGATTCCATTGTGCGCAAGAGTGAGCCATAATTCAAATGCAAACTCCTATCAAATTATTCATAACCCTACATCATAATCCGGAATGCATCACTTGATATGCAATCATTTATGGGGGTAGCTTGAATATACCCTTGTGTGCCTCTCTTTAACCTTTAAGGGCTAAAGTGATGGTTAGCTTGAGGCCACGCATGCCCTCTGGAGAAAGGGAATATTATCTCTCTCTTGCACTTTTCTTTCTTTTCTTTTCTTTTTTTTTTTTTTTTTTTTTTTGGGCAACCTTGATTGTATATAGTCATCTGCATGTGAGAATGAAATCTCATAACGATATAGATGGTCATGAAAAGGTTGTTGACAAAATGAACAGGGAGAATAAAAGGGTCTTGCACACACTCTCTCTCTACATGGCTTTAGGTTGAGGTTTGGAATAATAAAAGTTAAAGAAGAAGGGGAAAGAAAAGAGGGAAGAGACCTTCCGAATTTGCCTTGGTGGGGTTTGCTTGTGCACTTTCACTACAGAGAGAGAGAGAGAGAGAGAGAGAGTGTGGCTGGAACATAAAGTCAGCGTCTATCAAATGAGTTGATTAGTCATATGGTTTAGCAATGCTAACGGTATAAGAAGATGCTGATGATTCATGCAAAAATATATGCATAGGTAAGTTTATATCTTCAAAACAGGGAAACCTAACCTTTAAAATTAGGCCAAGGAAGAATTCATACCCTCAAAATATATTATGGGATAATGTCAGAATTAGAAACATGTTCACAAAGAGATGGTGATGTGATAAACTAAGAGCTAGGTTAGAGTTATGCTTATTTAATATGTTACACAAATCCATCCTTACTTTTCATAAATGAATAATCACATAAATGGCATCATGCATTAGATAAGTATAAAAAGGTAACATAAAATTTGATATATTAGGTAGATCTGTAAAATTTAAAATTATGTCGTATTAGTTATCATCCACATATAATGTACTTTTGGGATAAATTATAAATAAAAACAAGATTGAGGCAATTGATGATTCAATCATGGTTTTGTGGGGGCTCCAAAAAGGTTAGAGGGCGTCACAGATCTTTAGCAAATGGCCTTTGCCTCCTCTTGAGCTTTATAATCTTGCTCGTTCTCCAACGTTTGATGTCTCAAATGCTTGCGTAAGCAATCCTTCTTTTTAATAAATCATTCCATTCAAATCAATGCCCTTTCATATCATCTTTAGCATTTGGGCATTTTATAACAGGAACAAAGGAACAGACAGGAAAGTGCCAACGTCATACCATATATTGATTATTTAAATAAAACTTATAAGGAAAAAATCTAGTAGGAAAAAAAAGCAAAAGAAACTAAAAAAAGAAAAAAAAAATGTAGACATGGTTTATAGATGATGAATTTTCCCAGAAAACCAAATAATGATAAAGGATGGTGAGCTAGGAATTTTATTATTATAACTCGGGATGGAAATTCCGCTCATTTATATAATTCGATATGATCGTTGAAGTATTTTAATGTGATTGTAAAAAATTTTGAATTAAGTTATATTATATCGTGTTGAATTTGAATTTGTCTTCATAGAAGCTACGATATATTCGAATGTTGGGCTCTCTATCGTGTCAGAAATATCATTCCTATTTGCGATTCTCCGTCTCTCTTTACAGCTTCTTTAGGGGTTTTTCTCGGCTTCTCTTTTGTGGGGCTTATTGCTATGTCATCTTTTTTCTCTTTATATAAATATATATAATATATGTATATATTGCTAATTGCCAACATCAACTTCCCGGCCCTCCCCCGTGGGTCTGCCACTGCAATCATGATCTTTCTCTGGGCTTCTCTGCACACATAATTATCTGCAACAAAGCTTCAGAGTTTCTTTTTCCTCCTTTTCTTTTTCTTTGACCTACAAATTAAAGATTCTCTCTCCCCATCTCTCTCCCCCTTTATGCAAATTTGCGGTATATAAAACGACAGAAACGAGAGGGTTTTTGGGAAGTAGTAGCAGCAGCAGCCTGGAGAGAGAGAGAGAGGGAGAGAGAGGGATGATTTGGAGGAAGCCCACATCACCATCTTAATATTGTCTCTGCTCTTTCCGTGTTTTGATTCATGCATGGTGTGAGCGAGTGAGATAGAGTGAGCTAACGTTTGATAGCTCTTGATGGGTCTTGAGAGAGATACGTGTGAGGTCCCTTTGTAGCTTCAGGCTTTGCTCAGAGACAAGCAATCCCTGGGTGCTAGACAGTGACCTTGGAGAGTAGCCCATCATCACCATCTGTTCATGAGAGAGAACTTTCATTTTCATTTTTGTTTTTTTCTGGTCTGAATTCATGTCTTTGTTTAGCTACCCAATGAGTGACGCCTTTCTGTTCCTTCTCTGTGGCCTATATATTCCTGCACTATTTGTCACCTCTCATTGACTAAAACTGCCCTTCATCTCTAGTTCAGCCGGCACTCTCGCATTTCTCTCGATCCTTTTAAAGATGCCAAACATAGGACCCTCTTACAAATATTTAATGAGCCAAAGTTTGAATTACACAAGATAGAGATAGAAAGAAAAGCAAAAGAAAGAGAGATCAGGATCAAAGATTCAAAATTATTCATCCCTTGGAGCATTTTTCTTTGTTTATATTCCCTCCCCCCCTTCCTCTCTCTCTGTTGGATCAGTCTTTGCCTTTAAAAGACCATGTTTCCTGCAACCATGTCCAATTCCACTACTTTGTCTGATGAAGCAAGTGTCTCTTCTGGTGCAAGAGTGTTGGATTTTTGCAGCTTCAACTACAACAACACCGATGCTACCAACAAGAACAACCAAGAAAATTCACTGCAACAACAGCCTCAACAACTGGTCACCACCATTCACAACAACTCTCCACAGCATCAGCAGCAGAAGAAGATCAGGAAGAAGAGAAGCCTCCCCGGAAACCCAGGTCAGTTGTTATTAATACCCACTTGATTTAATCAAAGAAGGACGATACCCACTTTATTTAATAAACTAGTATAGCATCTTCATTCATAATTATAGGAGGAGAAAATTTTAACATGTTGGGTCATCAAGATTCATCCTTTCTTGGCAGACCCAGATGCAGAAGTGATTGCACTATCCCCAAAGACCCTCATGGCCACGAACAGGTTCGTGTGCGAGATCTGCAACAAGGGGTTCCAGAGGGACCAGAACCTGCAGCTCCACAGGAGAGGCCACAACCTTCCATGGAAGCTGAAGCAGAGGAGTGGCAAAGACCAGGTGGTTAGGAAGAGGGCTTATGTGTGCCCTGAGCCCACCTGTGTCCACCACCACCCTTCGAGGGCTCTCGGTGACCTCACAGGGATCAAGAAGCACTTCTGCAGGAAGCATGGAGAGAAGAAGTGGAAGTGTGAGAAATGCTCCAAGATTTATGCGGTCCAGTCTGATTGGAAGGCTCACTCCAAGACCTGTGGAACCAGAGAGTATAGATGTGACTGTGGCACTCTCTTCTCCAGGTAATTAATCATCATTTCAATTAATTAATTCTTATGATTATTCTATCTCTCTCAAATCAATCTCTTATTTTCCTTGATTTTTTTTCGATTGTTCTTTCATAATGCCTCGTTTAGTGAATGCTATTCCTTCAGCAGCAACTGACATTCAACATTGAATACTAATGGTTCTGGTCAAACATGCAGCCTTCCTGTCATGCATTTATAAGATGCTTGCGTACCCAGTTTTTGTTAACACACTCGGAATGCATAGCATTTATCTTGCTCTTTGCAAGAATGTATAATGGTCAGCTTCAATTTGCGTGAAATTTATGTGGGGGATTAAATGCCCTCCATTGAAGCCAAGTGTCTATTACTATGGTGATATTGCGAGAAAAAGTGATAGAAAATCAGTTTTGTCGAAGAAGAAAAATATAAAGTATCATACTCGGTAATTAATGAAATGATTCATTGTTGAAGTGAACGATTTCCCCAATGACACTTTATGGGTAAAAATGAGCTGGTCTGATGTAAGCTTCTGATGCATCTTGCAGTTCCTGAGAAACGAAGAAAGAATCAACATGCATCCCCTCTCTCTCTCTCTCTCTCTCTCTCTCTCTCCTACTGTATCATCAGCCAAAAACTAAAAGAAAGAAAAGATGAAAAGCGTGGTAATATTACTACTTTTCGGTACTTAGGAACTGCAGTCACGAGGCCAATGATAGAGATTTCTTCTTGCTCGGTGAAAAAAGTAAAAGAAGTTCAGCTTTATTAGGAGCCATGAAAAGTCCTCGATGATCTGCTTTCTCCATTGGAAAAAATAATAATGTCATATTTTAAAATAATGCCATTCATTAATCCATGCTTTTTGCAAAGAATCCTCTTAAGCGACGACTTTGGAGCTTTCGTCATTATGAAAACTGTCGAAATCTGCCATCGCCAATGCTTATTAGTGTACCTGTATACACTCAGGAAAACAGAAGAATTGCAAAATTCATCTTTTCTTGGGTTTGCAAAGACAATGATATGCACCTTTCTTTTCTTTTTCGGGTTGAATGATTATCTTGGGTAAGGTGGTGGATCTACTCGAATTATTTGGCGCCGATTTCGAGATTTCGAGCCGACCGTGTCCATGTCCACATTCACATTCACATTTTGCATGTACAACACAAGCCCCTCTCTCTCTCTCTCTCTCTCTTCCTCCTTTTATGTTGACCATTGGAGAGAACTCCTCCTTTGTATCTGTGTACGCTTTAATGACGTCTTTAGGTGCCTTTTCTAATCCTCATGCGCAACTGTAGGCCCTCGCTCTATGGTGATGATTTCTTTCTCTAAAGTCATTTGACAATGGGGGTCTGGTTCCTTTCTAATTGTTTCTTCTTTTTCTCTTAAAAGACTTTCACTCATTGCGACTTCCCTTTTTGCATGAACTTCCCAAATCCCGAGAGCTTCATTATTTATGTGCTTTGTATGATTGACTGATGCACGAATGAACTTACAATTCTAACTCCTTGGTAGTGCCACTTATGCATCGTTAATTGCCTCACTTCCTCAACTTTTGACTTGATATGGTTCTTATAATGACACAAGTAGGAGTCGCGAGCATATGTTGAATAGTGGGTACATCTTTGTAGAAACCTCGGAAGTTCTTCCTTGACTTTGTGTAAACGGTTGAGTCGATCAGAGTGCAGAAAAGTATTGCGACTTAGAACACAAGTCGCGGATTAAAAAAGACATGAACTTCACGTTCTTCTAGCATCTTCATAGTGAGAACGGATGATGCTTGTTGTGTTTGCCTTGCTATCTATAAAGATGCATGGACACGAATTTGCTGTGCTTGACCATCAAAACCTTGCATATACACTTATTCAGTTTGTTTCGCCTTAATAACATCAGAATTCATATTGCTTACACACCATGTATCTCGCAGCTCTCTCCGTATGTATAAGCAGTTTAGTTATTTAAGGAAAATGAAGTTACCCAAATTGCCGGCCTTTTGACGTTCATATTCTAGTTTGTATAACTAATCCAAATCTCTCTTTGTTGTACACAGGAAAGACAGCTTTGTGACGCATAGAGCATTTTGTGACGCACTAGCTGAGGAAAGTGCAAGGCTCTCAGCGAATCAACTTACCACCATTGACCCAAACATCCCTCTTCACCACCACCACCTTCACCCACCGCCCACTCTCTTCCCTCTCCCCTCCCTCCTCTCCAACCAGCCGCCGCCGCCGACAACCCACGTTTCCCTCGCCCCCAACTGGGGTCCATCCCAAAACCCTAGCTACCCTCCGCGGGTCCATGTAAAACCTGAAAGCCTCCGTTTCCAAGTCCCTCTGCTCTCCTCACAACCACAACTCATCTTTCAAGAGCCGCCCGGCCACAAGGGCATTATCGCCTCACCCTTCCAAGCCCTCCACGGCACTGCCACTGGTGCATCAGCGCACCTCTCAGCCACCGCACTGCTCCAGAAGGCCACCAACATGGGCTCAGTAGCCACTTCTGCCATTGGCCACCACCATCATCATCACTCAGCTCGCTCAGCCAGCCACAATGCATCGCTCAGTGTGGGGGCTGACTATGGCACGCCGGTTCCCCCAGAGCTCGTCAAAGAACTGGCAGCATCACCTTTGGAGAGCCTCGGGGCATGGCGGAAGAGCGACCGGTTGACGAGGGACTTCCTGGGGCTGACCGGAGAGGTCAACGCCGGGAGCGGGAGGGTCAACGTGGGGGACTTGCTAGGTTTCACTAAGGGGATGGAGCTTCAACAGGCGTACAAGCGCGAGCAATCTGCGCTGAAGATTAGTGACGGTTTTGGCTTTGCGGATCAGAACAATGCAAGCTGCTTCTCAGACTTGGAGTGATTGTTGAAGTGGAAATATGGCATGGCCAAAAACAGTATTAATCTTCAGTGGGTTTTAGTGTTTTAGCTTTACGATGTGTCTTTTAAGGTATGTTGGGTGGTTTGATAGCCATCTAATGTCATTGGGAAAATACTAAATGAAAAGACATAGATGAAGAACAAAGAAAAATTAGGGTTTTTTCCTCAACAAGCAGGCATTTTCTTGTTAGAGTTGATTATCTCTTGGGGAGTTTTCATATTCTTTTAGATGCTTAGTTTTGTTGCTTGTGGAAGAGGATGTCTAGGGTTTGTATTTCCTTATGATCTTTGAGTATCTTCCCAAGCGGAATCGACAATGCTTTCTGTAATCGAAGCTTGACAATTGCCCTTTTGCTGGACCCCCCACTAAACATGCAAGAAATTACATGTGTTGGAAAGAGATTATTGCTTTTGAATTGATGACTTTTTATAATGCCTCATCAATCAGCCCTCAGCAGTAAAAAATTAATGGGTGTTTATAAGGGTTTAATATTGTAAAAATTAGATTACTTACCCCTCTAGTGTGTACAAGGATAAGTTCCACAATACTGATAAATCAATGAACAAGTATAGACATTATAATTTTTATTAATTATTTCTTGCAACCTTGTTAGTCGATACACCCAAACTTGTGGAATTTATTTTTAGATAATCACCATGCACAAAATAAAAAAAAATCAAGATTATGTTTTATTTATTTAGTTAAATGACTTGAGTTTTAAAATTTATTAGGTCATGGACGATGTGACTTCAAATTGTCCCCGCATGGACTCAAGGTCATTTTCTAGTTGTAGAAGCCGAGGAGGTTGAGAGTGCCAGATTCGATGCATCTCTATGAAGATCAGTTGAAATGAAAATTTAAACTTAAAATATATTTGAAAAGAAGAAGAAGATAGAAGTGACACACGTTGACATTGTTGTCCCTATTATCAATCTAGTACAAAACTTTTGTGCCTCTAACTTGCCAAAACAAGGCATGGCACAACAATGTATAGAGTAGACGATAAGATAAGCACGAATTAAAAGGAAGAAAATAGTGACAAAAGATAGCATTATTTTGGAGGTTTTGTCAAATCTAATACCATCGAAGCCATCGAGTTCAAGTTGAACTAAAGCAATTATTAAGACTTGCCCCAATGACCACTTTTCTCACATGGGAAGAGAGAGAAAAGTTCAAATTTTCATATTTTCAATGAAGGTTAGGATAGGGACATTAAGCTTCAAGTATAGGTTTTCACTCCCAAACTCTATAAAGAGACATGACAAAAGTCTATAAGAATTAGAATAGGATATACCAAAAAATGTTTAACTAAAGTGTAATTATATGTTCAACTCTCCTAATTGTAAGAAAGATATATCAATGTACTTAATTGCACCACCTTATTTCCAAATTATACTTCGCAGTTTAGTAAAGATCACTTCAAGGGCTTTGAAGATATTTAAAATTGCTAATCCATCGTCTTAATTTATATCATTCACTCTTTTAGTACAAAGTGCCAAAACATATAATATTTTTTAGAATTTTAACATGCATAACTGAATTTTCATTCTAAGTAGGGATAGAGCATTCTAAGTAGAATTATAAATAAAAAAATAAAAAATTAAAATGACAATTTTTATTTTTTATTTACAAAAAGTAAGAGCGTATATTCTTGGGATTAAATGGCGGACGGCAAAAGTGACCAAGATAAGACAAGTACGAGGGGGTGATGCGAGCATGTCGGTGGAGAGGGCCCCACAAGCCAGCCAAGGTGACAATGACCGCCCTCATCTCTTTGAATAATTCGAAGAAAATAAGGAATGGACATTTTTCCCATGCATGCATATAAGTCAAATTATCGACAATAATAATAATAATGACACAGACCGAATGACAATGACTGCCTTCATATTCTTTACATAATATATTTAAAATATTAATTGAAGACGATCGTGTCATTCTATCAAATTTCTGATAAAATTTATTAACACGGCACAAATTCATATAAGATATTCAGGTTTGATGGATCATGATAAGGAGTAATGACTATCCGAGACAATAATCTCACTAAGTTTAACTTTTATACAAACCATTTTTATGAAATATGTCAATTAAGTGCCTCCAAACATTTAAGCTTGCAGAAAAATGCCTATCATCAGAGCTCTCGAGGGAAAATTGTTAAAAAATTTATAAATTTATTACAGTTTTATCAATTTAATTTTAAATTTTTTATTTTTATCAATTAAATCATAAACCTTTTTCCACATTTTGTTAATTAAATCCATCTAAACAATTTTGCTCAAAATTACTAACATGGATGGGTGGTGTTAATGTGAACCTTTTTAATAATACTTTAATTTTATGTTGAATTTTTTTATGATTTTTTATTTTTATTTTTTAGCTTCCTCGCTTTTTTGCTGATTTTGGGATAAGGGCTAGGGAGGGTCAGCTGGCCACCTCACCGGCCTATATTCCAAAAAAAAAAAAAAAAGAGCAAATAAAAGTACAAAAAAAAAGCAAAATACCATTAAAATATTATTTAAAAAGTATTACATCAACAACAGTCCGCCACGATAGTAATTTCTAACCAAAATTGACGAAATAAAATTAATTAATAAAATGTGAAAATATTTAGAACTCAATTAGCAAAATTTAAAAATTTATGACTCAATTAGTAAAAATGCAATAGATTTATAACTTGTTAGAAAATTTTCCAAAGCTCTTGAAATTCATATCTTCTTATGGGAAATTATATGGTTTTTGCCCTTACTTACTTCTCTTTAAATTATCAAATTTAATATCAAGTTACTATAGGTAAGAACACCGTATATGTCATAACTTTTGTATAATATTCATTTTTTTTTGTATAATATTCATTTGAGTGTCATTACCTTTTTTGACCATTTAAGTATTATAACTTTTGAAAAAAATATTTGCTTGAATGTCATAATTTTCAATTAATCATTGAAGTGTTAATTTTTTTTTTTATATAGAGAAGATAATGAGAAAAAAGTTAGCATTTCTCGTCCATATGCAAGCTGATGTAGCATGGGCCATCTTAGGGTTATGACACATTTTGATGGGAAGTTCTTGCGACAGCTTGAAAAGGGAAAAGAGAGGAGTAACCTAGCAAATTTACAATTGGACTAAAGCATAGGGGTCTACAAATGCATCATCAAATAAAAGGAGATCCACCTGCCAAAATCCCGATGGGACGTCAAGATGGGTCGAGGCGAATTGCTAAAAACTTATACGGTTTGAGATGAAAAATTATCAATAAAATCTTAAATTTACTATACATATATCAATTCAATCTTAAATACTTTAATTTAATCAATTTAATTCTAAAATTTTAACGATTTATCAATATAGCTATTCTAGCTAATTTTAGCTAGTAATAAGTGACATGAATATCAATGATTTTACATGACATCGTCAATAGTAATATGGATAAAATTTGTATTTTTTTATTAATATGAATTTTTTTTTTAAATGCATTTAATGGTCATGGCACATTTTGATGGGAAGTTCTTGCGACAGCATGAAAAGGGAAAAGAGAGAAGTAACGTAGTAAATTTACAAGTGGACTAAAACATAGGGGTCTACAAATCATCATCAAATAAAAGGAGATCCACCTGCCAAAATCCTGATGGGACGTAAACATGTGACGAGTTTGGGGAAATGGGACGGGTTTAAGGTCAATTGCTAAAAACTTATACGGTTCGGGAGAGAAAATTATCAACAAACCTTCAAACCTATTATATAAATATTAATTCGACCTTAAATATTTTAATTTGACCAATTTAATCTTAAATATTTTAATAATAATTAATTAATTAATTAATTCGGCTAATTTCGACCAGCGATTAGTAACATAAATGCCAATGATTTTACGTGATATCATCAATAGTAATTTGGATAATTTTTATGCAATTTTTTTTCTTTCTTTTTCTCTCCTTTTCTTCTAAGACCGGTGAGGCTCGTGGTCAACCCTTGCCGAATGTAGTAGGAAAAAAAGGAAAAGACAAAGAGAAAAAAAAAAAGATAATCAACATTTAATAAAAAAAAATATATAAAATTTATGAAAATTTTAAAATTGTCAATAATAGCGATAGTTGTACCATATAGAAAAGCCAGCATCTAATCATTAACTTTCTCTGACCAAAAAAAAAAAAGTCATTAACTTTCAACCAATATTAGCCGAAAAAAGATACATTGACAAATCGTCAAAATGTTTAGAACTTAATTAACAAAATTAAAATGAATATGATTAAATTGATAGGTACAATAGATTCAAGACTTTTTTGGTATTTAGCCTTGATTTGAAATGAGTTTGGGATTTATAGTAGGAAAATCCAATAATCAAATAGAAAACGTGTAACTAAAATGTCCTTTGTTTCCTCTACATTTTTTTTTACATTTCTTAGGTGGTTTTTCCTTGTCGTATTTTTCTTAGGTGGTTGAAATATATAAACATTAACCAGTTCTATTAGGATTCGTATCGTTTTTTTAACTTTTTATATTGCCCTTAACTCTCAAGGTTTCTCCAATAATTTGTGAATGACTACAAAAATTTTGTATAATAAAACATTTTTCAACCAGCCGCTATTCCACACCAAACTTCTAATTGTTGAAAGATCTAAAATTTCCAATAAAATCATTAAAAAAAAATCTATTATGAGACTCCACGAAGATCGACAACGGCAATTTCAAATAAATGGTTGCCATTAATTTACAAAATTGAGGTTGTGTATTATGTCTCACATATAATTGTTGTTTATCACAAAACTCTTACGGCGAATTGAGGATATCCAATAGGAAGAACCGGACTACTTTATTGAGACGGGTCCGGGATATTACATTCGAGTTGCTAACAAGTTTGAGACCCGCTTAGAGAGCAACAAAAATTAACGAGACCTTTGGTTATAATTTTCCTTGCGATGGCCCGGGACGAGGTGGTGGGACTGAGGGAACTGTTGAGGGTCACTTACGTTTCCCTAATCGCATGCCAATATCAGAATTAAGTGCAATCAAAAGCTTGGTCCGAGTGGATTTGGTGCAATGACACTAGAAAACTTGCAAGGTATTGATAGTATAGGTTATAAATTTTCATTTTACTACACTTTCTACACATAATTTATAAATAACAACGTGATACGATTTCACGTTTCCCAATGTTAATGTGTACTTAGGTATAATCCCACGTGGTCGTTCCATACAAAACATCATTTTCCAAGGACGCCACCGGGTTTCAATGCTGCCAGTGATTTTTGTTTGGGGGGAGTCAAAGCTGAGAAGAGTGCAATTGAGGACTTTAAGTTTTGACGGTGGCGACGCCTTGACTTGTGAGGAAAATCACTAGTTTAGACAACAACAAAAGTCAATTACATCCAGTTAATCTACTGATTACTAGCAAAGGAAAAAAAAATCCATAACCAGCTATAGGCGAACGATCAAACACCAATAATTCATAAAGATCTATCGAGTTCATTTCAGAGTTGGTCTTTTTATTGGGATACCTTTCGGTTTAAATCCAAATTAGGGAAAAAAGTCCTAAACTTTTTGGACAGCAACTAATTTAGTCATAAACATTTTAATTGTGTCCATTTAGTTCTAACTATATTGTACATAGCTAATTTTGTTCTAATTTTTTTTAATAATTTGTCAATTTAGTTCTTAACATTTTAATCATTTGCCAATATAGTAATTCTGAGTAATTTTGGCTGAAATCGCCCAAAGGATTTTATTGGCAAATTATTAAAAAGTCTAGCACTAAATTGACAAATTGTCCAAAAGTTTAAGACTAAATTAGCATAATTGAAAGTTTAGGAATTAATTGGCCGATGTATAATAAGTATAAGATTGAATTGTATAATTGAAAGGTTTAAGATTAAATTAACTTAAAGGTTTCCCAACCAAGATTAAATTAGAAATCCGCAGTAAATAGTATAATAGTTCAGATTTTTTAGATAATTTTTCTATCCCAACCAACGTAGCGACTACTAAAAAATGAATTAACTTAGATTTTTATTGCCCAAATAATTTATTACGACTGCAGATAGCTTCTTCAAGATAACAAGTTGGATTGTTGTGGAAACATTCTTGAATCTTAAGGGATATCGGCAACAGCAGATGGCATGTTCTTCATGTGTTTTAACTACATCGACATCTATACCTACCCATCCCGTTATATTCTGTAGGGTCAGTTGGATTCGGTGGATCTTGTTTCTGGACATTTTGCTTATACTGGTCCTATATCAATCTCATGACTCGTATTCTACAGAAAGAATCAGATCTTCAGGTCGTTTTCAGTTTCGATCTTTTGGTGCTGCAATTACAATCATGTAAAGAGGGACTTGCAGCAAACTGAAGCCATTAGTTTGGTTCCTCTGTGTGTTAATAGTTGAAGTTAAATTTAAAGTTTTCCCGCTAAAGTAAAGGTGAACCGCGAAAGCGGGGACAGAGAGAGAGAGAGAGAGAGAGATTTAAAGAGTTGAACTGGGTCCATGAGGGGTATGGTATCCTATGTTATCAAGGCGCATTCATATGCTTCCATATCATATGAATGCAAACAAAAAGCTGGGGTCCCAGAAAAACTAAAGATGGTCGTCAGATTGCACCTTGTAAGAAATTCATGTACTTTTGAACAATGAATCCCTAATTCTAAGAATAATAAGCTGATCAAGATCATTTTCAGTGGGTATCCTGAAGTGATGGGTTTCTGCTTTTGGCACATTTATTCGCCAAAGCAAGAATCACCTTAAAATTACAGAACTAAACAGCATATCAACTTTGAGGATATAAACTCAAAAAGTTATCAAGACCTAATGACCCAGAAAAACATGGACACAAGCATCTTGACTTTTGGTTGTATTAGTGGTACTACAACTTAGCTGAGTGACTCAATCCTTTGAATGGATGGACAATTAGACAGTCAATAATGTCTACTCTAGTAACCCAAATCCAGCACAGTGGAAGCAATAATGCAGAAGGAAAGTTAACCTCCTTTGTTAAGAAGGGATTATAAAAATAAAAAATGAACTGCTGCTTTGGATATCCCAAGCATCTCACTTTTATATCTCCTAGCCTTTTTTTGGTTGAATGCTAGGAATTTACCAATTCCAAGAAATTCTTTTCCTCATCACCCACTTTCTTTTCAAGAGATTTAGAAAATAGCGCCGGGGAGATAACAGAAGAAGAAAATCTAAGGACGTGTAACCTTTTCTAAAGAGGAGGCAAAGAGAGGCAGCTAAAAAAATGCTGCAATGCGAGCGTGAGTTAAAAAGGCAGCTAAGTTGATGCTGTATGTGAATTTGTGCCCGGTGGTGGTGGTGGTGGTGATGGATGGTGGTGCTGGTGATGGTGGTGGTCCGGGACAAGAAAGTGGTACTACTAAAACCAAAAGAAAGAGAGAGGCAAAGAAAAGAAGAGAAAAAGAGGGAGGAAGGGATGAGGAGGGTAAAAAAAGATAAACTCACACAAAAGAGAGAAATGTCAACGGCTATCCGAAAATGATACTTCAATAGAAGTATGAAAGTTTTGAATTATTACCCACATTCCTCTCAAGTCCTCTTTTTTCCTCTTCAAACTTTATCAATTTCCGTGCACATCCCCATATAACGTTTGACAGATTTTTGTTGGCAGCGTAACCTGCAAACAAGATATTAAAAGAAGACTTTATTTAGCACATAAGCAGAAACCAAGTTTCAGAAAATAAAAGTAGGCAGAGAAGGGATCAACCCCAACGCCTTGGACCACAGCCGTTTGTATGCTAAACTCTCTTAGAAAGGCTGACAAAATTTTGTGCATGTGTGACTCTATGATTCTACATGCTTTACCTCCAAATTCCAGCCACATGTAGTAGGTTGGTCTGCTTGAATTTAGAAAATAACAATAAAGAATTAAAAATTCCAAATTTTCTTGGAATATCAAAAGCTTTCTGCCAGTGAGATATAAGCACAAGTGAATAAAATGTGAGTTACCTTAACTGCTATGTAATTGACACGCAAAGAAAAGTGCTAGCATATGATTCCATAAGGTGTCTTCCGCTTTGGCATCACAAAAAGGGAAGTTCTAAGAATAACAACGTATATTCGCCACCGCCTGAGAGAGAGAGAGAGATAAGGGGAGGGAGGGACCTAGGGATTAATGAAAGAAAGTTTGAGGATGAGAATTATGGGTATATCCTAGCTTTTAGAAAGTACATGTATAAGTTGCAGGGTTTTAGGTACAATACATGCCATTTTGCCCCATAAAAAAGATGTCCTCTTTCTTTCTCTTAACTTTATTTTTTGCATAACCTTCTCACGAGGCACAAGCAGACAAACCAAAAGCTTCTCTGCGAAATTCCCCATTCTCACCTTTCTCACATACAAGCAGTTGTGTCAGCTTCCATCAGGGAATCTCATCTCATCTACTCCTCTCAATAAACCTTCCTTTTGCACCTTTTTCTTTCTTCCAATCCTCATCATTGCCAAACCTTCTTTCCTTCCTGTGCTTCTCTCTCCCTCTCATCCTCCCCCCACCCCCTCTTTTTTCAAGCTTCTGCTGCAAAATCCCTACGCAGAACCCATATTTCACAGCCCTCTCTAGTATTTTCCATTGGAATTAAACAGTCAACTTCCAAAAAGAAAAAGGGTGATCTTTTTGTCATCACTAGAGAAAGACTCCCGATATAATTCCAAGCAGCCAATTCTTTTAATAACACATCCCATTGATATGCTAACTTTTCTTTGTCCCCCATTTTTTAAAGGCATATTGACCAATGTGATGGAAGAGATGAATAACAAACAAAGATGAAAACATGACAGTAAAAGGGTAGAGGAATACATTAACATCAACTTAACAATAAAGAGAGAGAAACCTACCAACATCGCTAGTAACTCTTAGCATGTTCAGAACCCAGAGTACATAAGGAATCCAGTTCTTTCAACCACATAGAACATCCACTCAACACTTTGGGATTTTCTTATCATTCAGCTCCATTTTCCCAACTTACATTTTTTGTTTTTCAAGTAGGTTTCAGACTTCCATCCCTGGCATAAATATAATTTTTTTGAGAAACTATGAACTCTACAGATAATAACTGTGGACATAATGCTCCAAATTCCAAGTTCTTGTATCCTGCAAAATTATGAGTAGATGAAATTCAAAAGTACCATTCAGGCAAAAAGCTTCTTATAAGATATCATCTTTTGTCAGCACATGGTATCTTGTGGGACCAAATTCTTTAACAAAGTTTTCTCGTTAGAATTTTGGCAGTCACAGTCGATCAAAGTTTCAGTCTGAGACATCTAATTAAAACACATTCCTAATGCACTGTGATTCTTATAACAGCACATTAACCTTTAGAACACTTATTAAGCATATTTTAATTGTGTAAGTACAGAAATATGGAACAAAATGGGAAGACTAATCAAAGCTTAAAACTGGAAAGCGTGATTCATTGGGTGCTGAAGAGTATAAAAATGTAAAATTAACAGTTGGCAATGCTGAAAGTAACCTGCTAATCGAACATTCATTAAATTCATAAGATCCAAGTGGTAGCGTGAGTTGGTATAGATATGGCAAACTATAGTCACCCTATGAAGAGTTGTAGCATATGCATTTGATACTATATATTCTAACATTGCGGCACCTTGAAACTAAGTGCAACATCTGTAAGTTGCCACAACAATGATGGCGCAATGCAGGCATAGTAAAGTGTTTGCTAAACATCTTGACAAAACTACACTCTTTTTCATAGTTATAATTGTTGCGCAGGAACCATACCAAATGCTCTTGTAATATAACAGGTTTTGTTGTCTTGGGGAAGGTGCAATTACAGGCTGATCAAAATCTGTCATTTGAACTGCCCTAGCGGTGGTGGTGAATTATTATGCATAAAATAAGAATGACAATTGCAGCTGAATTTTTTTATAAAGTCATGTCTGAGAATAAGTTAGTTCAAGAAAAATCCAATCTCTACGATGGATACATTGATGTCAAGAAGACAGTTAAAATATCATGCACAGAAAAGCATCATAGTATATGAACCTAATGAGTGTCCCTTATCCCCACCTCAGAAACATCTATACAATATATTGCCACCTCTAGCAATATTTTCCAAATCAAGTAACCACCAAGCTTGAAGACACCAGATCCTTCTGGTCTTATATGCTTCACCTAATCTATATAAGCTCTGTCTCAATAATGCAATTTCTTAGTGGTTTGCTTGTTTGCTCCCACAGGCTAGAGACAACATATTCTTGGCACTCCAAATTGGCTAACAGTATGCTATTATCAAATTGATGTAGAAGATGGCTGTCCTTCCTTTTGTTTCCAAGAAACACTACAATAGTTAGTGCTATACTAGCAAAAGTGCACAATATTTAATTTTTACAGATATCAAAGGAAACATTGTTGTAAACAAAGCATTTCATTCTGGAACTAAGTAGGTCGGTTGGAGGGCCTATATGATGATCTTCTTATTTGTGGGCCTGATAACAATCCAAAGGTCTTGTTTCATCAAAACATTAGGAGATAAAGATCATGGTCCAAAACAAAACCTATACCATTTTCCTTGGTCTTGATAACTCAAGTTATCCACCAATGTTATGACAGTTTGCTCAACTAAAAACAATCTGTTATCTAAGCAATGTAGTTTTTAACAGCAGTGATATGATTCACAATAAAACTCACAACAGAGTCAAATTTTCAAAATTCAAAAGGCTCCAAAATACCTGCAGTGCTGGTAACATTTACCTATTCATGGCCTCCCATTCCTGAACACCAATAGCAGCTGAAAAGCACCAGCAAAATATTCCACAGAGAAAATTACCCAGAGAACCAACACTTCTCACATGATATATTGACCAATATTCTTCATTGATATCTGACCATATGAAAGCAAATAGTGCTGCTCAAGGAATGGAAAGACTAACATAGCACACATGCCAAGAGAGTATTTGAATGACTTCAAGGTGGATATACCAACAGTTTTCAGCTGAAGAGTAATCTGAAGAAGATAATATATCACTGCTTCTGGGGCTAGCACCTTATCCCTTCCTTTCATTCTCCAGCAAAAAAACAGAAGAAAAAAGAATAGAAAACAACAAAACCAGCATCCAGTAGAGGAGCAAAGGAACAAAGGCAAAAGAGCAAATAAGAAACAAACAAGAAATCAAGTACGTCCAAAATAATTTGGACATATACGAAGTAATCTTCATGAGAGAATTGAATCTTATCACATGGGGAATGTCATATGTGAAGCTCAATAGCCTGAATCAGGTAAAAGTGAATCATACATCCTTAAACAGGATCATAAAAAAAGAAACAGGCAAGACAGACGGACAAATTATGAGGAATCATATTATGAAAAGTAACATTATTCCAAACTATTTGACCATCTTCTTGCTGTTACATAAGACAATGAAGTGGCTGGATGAAAACAGAACAAGAAGAGTCCCGTTGTAATAGATGATTGAATAACGTATGAGGCAGTTCTCATTAAGATTCAAGAGAACTTCTGCAGTGTCAACAGAACAACTAAGAGATAATATCAACAGTTAGTTTAATACAAACAGCTGGACAATAAATATACAGACTTTCCATGGGGCCACAAGAAAAAATCTAAATGATATCTAGGTGTAAGCCCAAAAATTTGGCTGCAGAGTACTCCAACATAAAAAGATTATCTGTGGACATAATGTTTGTACTCTTGTCCTGCAAAAAGAACAGCACAACATACTGGGAACGCAGAGTAGAGAGTTGGATGTTCAGGACCAAGTCACAAACTTCTCTTTGTGGATGCAGTCATTTCTCTCTTTAAGTCTTCTCCCAGATCACCTGGTTCCAAGCATGTATGTTACGACTGACTAGAAGTCTGATCTGGCAAAAACATTACAGAAACAGAAATAAGATTTCTAAAGGAACCATCTTATGCCTCAACACTTTGAAGGAGTAATCTAACAGACATCACCTAATGGCCTTATCAGCAACACTTATAACTAAGACTTTCATCATTAGCTAGATCATTGTTGTGCACTTAATATCCTGTCAAGCCAGTAGAAGCAGGCTTAATCAACAGTAAATTATCTCCTATTTGCAGATTTAAGACAGAGATCCCCACATCATTTTATTCTGAAGCTCAAAATGAAACAAGAAAATGGGGGGAAAAAAGCATATGGTACAGCATATTGAGTGTGATTATGTGCTACAGTCAACTACACTTGAGTACCCAAGAGAGATGGTTTCATCCTATGTCAGTATTCATCAGATTTTTGCTAAACGTCGGCCATTAGAATCATCATACTTTAACAAGAGATAGTCAGGGGAAGTGAAGAAGGGACCCCTTGTATCACATAAAGCTCAATTTTCCACCACATACAGTCATTATAACACAGGACATCTGACAGGACTAACTTGTTTACAGTCAGAAAACAGCAATTAGATGTTATAGACTGGATGGGGTGACACTAGAATTCAAATCAACAGTAATGATCCCCAAACCCAACATCACCCCAATTAAGAACAGAGACAAATGTTCACTACCATTTGGCATGTAATTATCAAGTTGACAACAACTAACTCCTGAAAACACAAGCATGCAAATTGAGATTGAAATTGTATCTCACTAAACTGCATGAGCAGAATCCCACTCCAAGCTAAAACATCACACATACATAAGAAACAGACATTCTGAGAGATTTTAACATGACTATGATTCAGTGATGAATCAGAAAAACATCTTACTTAACCAACCTGCCTGGTAGGCAGGTCAATCTGAATACTGAATTTAATTTGTCTGTTCCGCTCCCAGCTTTAGTTGTAAGGGTCTATCCAACCCAGCTATCATGGTTAGCATCATTTTACAGATGGATTTCTCACTCGAGTTGGCATAGGCAGCAGTGGCAGATTAGCAGGCCCTTTGGGCATTAAAGTTAGACTCAAGAGGTCAGAGAAATTCAAAAGGCCACGCTAGTGGAAACTTATGGTCTTCCGCTGCTGAAATCTTACCTTTTAAAAATGATGACCCCCTTAAGAACAAGTTTTCTTGCACCTCGGTAAGATAAAGAATTGATAACCTCCAAGCAACTCAAGCAGCCCAAGTAAGCAAGTGCAAGCAAACAGGTTCTCCTCTACTTGTTCACTGTAAATTAATATATAAGATCCCTTCCAGCTATTCATTTTTCAAACAGCAAATACACATATCCTTGGCATCTGAAACCAGTTGAAATGTCACTGTTGAGTAGTCAAGTTCAAATAGTCAGACAGTTATCCACAACTTTTGCTCGAACATCATTTCCAATTTTCCACATTCTATCTTGCTGAGAGGCTATCCCTGATTAAGTCATGCCCAACCTGCAATACTGAAGATGGCAAGTATTGGCATACAGGCTGGCAAACATTGGCAAATATTTGGAGTTGGTAGAGATGACTTTCCATATCGACATAAATTTTTACACTTTCTAGAGTCGCTACTCAGACTCCACTGCCCCTATACTGCCACTTCAAAAGAAAAACAACCTCGGCGATATAGAAAAGATGCAGGAACCTGAGATCTTACATCTTGGATGATAACTGATAAACCATTACAGCAGTTTCATGAGTAAACTGTGAAGAAACTTTTGTCACTATTATGAAAAATGGTAAGACAATGCGAGACTCAGCTCATCCAATTTCCCACTTATCGACCACTGATATCCCTCCCTAGTCAAACTGTATTTCCTCCACGACTCAACATCATTAGACTTTAGAGGAAAAAAAAAATAGTGAGAAGACAATGTTGACTTCACAGCAGGCAACTGTTTTCTTCACAAGACTGTACATAATAAGCCCACAAAAAGACAACCGACTTTGATCTCTATCTCCGCACCATCCGTGTGTCGACGGGCATGACCACAGGAAGTTCAGCTCATAGGCAGCCCCTTTGTCCATGTGAAGTGGAATCTTCCCAACTGCAACAAAGCCTAAATCATCCCTCTGGCATGTCCCAAGTCTAGTTTCTTTCGCTCCATCAGTTCAGAACAAACGACCGATCAACGACACGGCAAGTGCCTACCCGGCGCGCGAAGCCCGCATCAGACAGTTCGACACAAAGGGCTCAATCCAAACGTTCAGCATTATCCACCCAACCAAGGTCACAATGCCTACTGTCTCCAGCATAAAGCACCACGACCCACTGCATCCTCGGAATCCACCAACGACAGCAACTGAACCAAGCGGAAACTGAAGAAACCAAGCACGAGATCACACCTGTCCGTGAATGATTCCGCATTCGGATTCGCCTCGATCCATCTCCACCAACCAACCCATTTGAGCGCGGGAATCTCCTCGCCGCCCACGCCGGGATTCTCCTGCGAGTTTGCCATTTTCATTGATAGGACTTGCCCGACGAGGTCGCTCGCGTTTCTGTTGTGTGACAAAGGGAGAGGAAGTGAAACGAAAGGATGAAGTGAAAATAACTCCCATCATTTTCGCTAAAAATAAGCAATTTGAGAAATAATTTTTTTTCTGAAAAAATGAGTCAATAAAAATTGTTTGTTAGTCTAATTATTATTTTTTTGGTCATATCAAATAAGAAGAGAAATTATCTTTTGCCATTTATCCGAAATCAGGTCACGATATTTTCTTTGCTTTTGTTATCATGTGAACTTAGTTATACCCTTGCTTGCTATGTAAGTAATAGCATCCGTGATCATCTTGATTAAATTGATATTGGCGTGAGAGTTTGTTTCATTCAAATCATTTAGACAAATAAAAATATCAATCTATTTGAATGACCAAATTCATGTATAATGTAATATATTCGTAACTTGTAATATATTTTTCTTAAATATGTAACACTATACAATCTTGAAGATAATTTGCCCGTTAAGCCATTTGGAAGGTGGTTTATAAATTCAAAGGATGAATCACAAGCTTATGTGTTCCCTAAAGACTTGCAAAACAAGTTTAGCCATTTAGAATTACTTCTTGAATCAAGACAAATCAAGGACCAATAACTTGTGGTGTTGCATAACGTAGGAGGCGCCACTTCTTGGAAGGGATAGGGATACCACATCTTCATTTAAGGTCATCATTCAAGAGGTGAGTCATGCACTTATGTGTCACCTATTGGACATAGCCATCATTAGGACTATATTAAATTTTGGAGAGCAAGTCTTGGAAGTTAGTAAATGAAGTAGGCTTGGTAGAAGGTTAGAGAACCAAACTTAGAGAGAAAGTATTAGAATCTTGTAAGTGAAGGAGGCTTAGGGAAAAGCTTATTATAAGTAAAAGAGGCTAGGGGGAAGATTGTAAAGAACCAAAACTTGGAGAGCAAGTCTTGAAAGTTAGCAAATGAGGAAGGGATGACCTATAAATAGAGCCATCCTCCCCTCATTTGTTCACCCCACCTCCTCTCCCTCACTTCTTCCCTCTCTTTCTATCTCTCCCTCATGCTTATCTCTCCCTCTCTCAGCCTCCCTAACACCACTACTCACCCACCATCATTCAACCTTGTTGAGCTACCGTTAGGTTCCATTTGATTTAGCAGTAAGTGAACCTCCTAACCCTTGGCTAGGGAATTGTATTATGTTGGTAGAGTAGGTCATGCCCTTGATCATGTTGTGAATATGTTGTTGATGTAACTCCTATTGCCTGTTCATATGAGATTTTCTATGTTTAACTCATGTAAAAATTTTGTATGGTTTGCCCATGTGTTCGGAAGCATGCCCTGTGCTATGGACAAGTCTTGTTCAATTTGGATCGGCGTTGAGATGTGTTGGAACAAACCTTGCTTAGCGGATCAATGTTGAGGCATACTGATCCAAAGCCTTGCTTAGTGTAGGTTGGCATTATGATTGGTCAGTTCAAGCTACAAACCTTATGTCGTGCCTGACATGATATGTGATTTTGGAAAGGTAAGGCATGTTACACACACCTTACATAATTCACGCCCTTGGATTTTGCTTGTATCGGCTAACAAAATGAAGATAAGAAGTAAGATTGTTATATTTGCTTGCATCGTTACACGAGGAAATAAATTCAGCTGTCACCCTTGGATTAGTGGATGTTGTTCAATTAAATTCAAATGCTTAGTGAATTTCGAATGATGCCCGTCACCCTTGGAATTGAGGATGTTGCCTAATTAATTTTGGATGCCCAATGGATTTTGGATAATAGTTGTGACCCTTGGATTAAGGAACGTTACCCAATGGATTTTGGAAGAATTGTGTGAATGATTGTAATAATGAATAAACCCTCTCATGCATGCTCTTTGCTTTAGTACGATGGTTTTAAATTGTGCAAGCCTCCCATTGTGCATGCTCTTGTTTAATTGTGATGGTTTTAAATTGTGCAAGTTTCAAAGGTAAGATGAACTCTTCTCGTACACATAGCTGAGTTGTTGAAGTATCTTTGCTATTGACTTGTCATCTACATTTGGCGTGGTTATGTTGACATGTTTGTTTGATGGTGAGGCATCCTCCTATCTGAGAATTAGTAAGTTTATTTACTAAGTTCATGACTCACTCCATTGTTATTTAGAATTGTAGGTATGAATACCAATTTTGGAGTTGTAGCCTCGCTAGAGGAGCTAGGGATTCCCCCAACCTACGTGGATACTTTCAATGTGATATAAAAAAAAAGAAAAAAAAAGGCCCATAGAAAGAGTTTGTGAATGTGCTGAAGTAATATAAGAAGTACTGAATGGTAGTTTCTTTGTAAAGTGTTTTTCCTATCTGCTTGAATGTGGATGTCTAGATGTAGTTATAAGTATGCTTTTTCACGCTCATAATCAAAGATTAAAAATAAACGAAATAGCAACAAGCCTGGGACATCGCAACAATAACTCCTGATGACCGTGACCTGGGACGGGATTGCTATAGGAAATTATTCAATTTGGGTAAGTATATTGAACTAAACTTACGTAGCTTTACTAGAAATTCTTCAATTTGGATCAATGAATCGATAAAAGGAAATTTAATTTCCGTTTACTGAAAAGAATCTACAGCTAGGGAATTTCAAGAATTTCAAATTTACATTAAAAAATTAGTTACTTTGCTAGTTTATATAACCTACGATGGAAAAACTTATCAAAATACACTTCTAGTTTTTTTATTACTTACTAATTACAATATGGTCATAAGTAGACTGCTAGGAAAGGACTCGATTTTGATAATTGCATAGATAAAAGAAAAGTAAATTTACATTGATCCAAAAATAATCTATAGCTCGGGAATTTCATGAATTTCAATATTTTTATTTTAAAAAGTTTTAAGTGCTTTGCTAGACCTATGTGTTTTTTTTTTTTTTTTTTTTCAGTCGAAAAGTATAAACCTATGTAGACAATGCTTTTCAAAGTACTTTGCAAGTTATAATTAGGGTTAATACCTTAAAAAATCCCAAATTAATACACCAAAAAAAAATATCTCAAATTAATTTTGTTGACCATCAAAAATCCTAAATCGGTACACTTGTGACTAATTTACGCTCCGTTAGCTTCCATTAAATTTAAATGTTGAATTTGCTGACTTAGATGACACATGGTGACGTAGCCGGTCCATGTGAAAATCAATATGGTAAATATTATGAAAAATTTTAATATAATACTCTTGTGACAAATTTAATGGTACACTTGTGACAGATTTGGGATTTTTCGTGACATTAACTTTATAAATTTCACATGGACTTGCCATGTCACCATAACCTATCGCCGTGTGTCATCCATGTCAACAAATTTAATAACGAAAGTTTATAAATGGTAAATTTGTCACGGGTGTATTTTTCGAGGGTTTTAAGGATATCAATCTTTATATTTATAGCCACTAATCCTAATGTGTCTTGGGCACACGCCTTGCAAATGCCTGTCCCATGGTCTCCCAGCGTCCTTACCGTAGGCTAGCAAGTGCGTGATCGGGAGCTTCTAGAGGCTGGCCACCTTAGGAGCTTAAACTCCATACGCAGCTCTTCGGATAAGATCGCGTCGATTACGGAGTGGAAGGTTTCCTCACTTAATCCAACGGTCGACCACCCTTCTTCATCCGTGCGCCGTGGGATCCGTTCGAACTCCTATCTGCACTTCAAATGGCCAACCAACTCAGCTCTCTCATTCCCGTATCCGCTGTCCATTTCAAATCCATTTCAATATTTACCGACCCCTTATGCTTATGCTTATGCATTTCAATATTTACCGTCTTAAAAGTTAGAAAACCCCTTATGTGTCAAAATTGGAGAAAAATGATTAGTTAGGTACCAACGATGAAAAATTCCGGTCAAACTGCCACATGTCTATTTTTCAACGATTTCATTTGTTGACGGAGTATTTTTTTTTCAAAATAAAAAATTCACATGGCAATTTTTTTTAAAAAAATTGTCCAAGTTAGACTTAAAAAGAAATTAAAATTAATTTTATTTATTTTAAAATAAATAAAAAAAACCGAAGGGGGAGGAGGGTTCGGCAGCCCTGACTGGATCCTCCCCTTCTTCTTCCTTTTTTCTTTTAAAATTAATCAATTTTATAATAATATATTTTTAAATTTTTTAGTATTATTTAATTAATACATTTTTAAAATCCATGTCAGCGCCAAATGATGTCGTTTTGGTTGATTTTTCGCTAACTCGTTTTGCCAGCCAAATGAGCCATGTAAGCAATTTATATTATTAAAATAAGTCACATCGGATTTCCGATAGTCTTCGCCAGAGTTAGCACTTAAGTGATCCAATTTTAAAAAAAAAGTGGCATTTAAGTATATACCTTTTGTAACTTTTAGTACTTAAATATCCTCTCATGCCAAGTTTTGGTACTCGGGTTATACTTATGCCGCTTAGAAGATAATAACTAATTTGTTCGGACTCTTATCGAGTTATCTCTAGGTCTATTTCAAGTCGACCTTTGCAGCCTAGGACCTACTCGGCGATTTCCGCCGTCTAGCAGCGTCCTGAGGCGTCCTGAACATCACCGTGACCAACTGCTGCCATACTGCCCGTTTCCCTATACCGGCATCCATGATCATCACTGACTACCATCCTTACCGAGCCCATTTGTGCGGCTCTTGATTCGTTGCACGACATGTAATTGTCAAACCTTAGGTTAATTTAATTCCTCTAGGTTATCACCGGATATAATGGGGCATCTGACCTTTTGAGCCGAAGGGTCGGACCCTCAATTCTGTATCTCATGTGCATTGCATGTAAAGGTTAACACAAAGTGTCATGAACAATCGAGATTGTCATATTTGTATCATAATGTTGAAATTCAACGATTGTTGCATGTCCTTGATATATATCAGCTACTTTTTTAATGACATCGCCTGTTGTCAATGAATTTTTTGAATATCGACAAACTTTGATGCATCATAATTTTCTTGAGAATCATTAACGTTGAATATCCTTGATACTATTTGCATAATAGTTGCATTTAGATAATCTCTCTTGCATATAGGACTTGGGTAGCTTTGTTAACTTAGTGAATATGTTTCATAGCTTTGGTTTTTGCATATAGAATTTGATGCATATACGAATCATGCAGTGATTTATTGTATGCATGCTTTATACATGATACTTTAATTTATGTATAATTTGGACTCAATATGTTTCTCCTCTTTGATTTCGGTCAATCATGTAGGGTCTTGGGTTAACTTCGGTTTTCTTAAATTAATTAATGAAGAAAAATCCGAAAATATTCCATTAGTATCTCTTGTAGGTTGCATTTGGCTATAAAATTAATATATGTTTTACTATAAAATATTCATGTTATGAACGTCGCAAATTGCACATCATTTAGTGAGTCACACATCTTCAGAGATCAATTTTGATTGATATTTCACACAAATTGCACCATGTTAATCATTGCATTCTAGGAATAATTCAGGTTCATTTCATAGAGTTAAATACACATATTTTATAATTTCCTTATGGCATAAGTACAGTGCAACTGCCAAAACATGACATAAGAGGACACTTAGTATCAAAAGTTTTGAAAGGTACATTTAAATACCATTTTTTTGAAAATTAAGACATTTAAGTGTCAAGTTCAACGAAAGGTACTGAAAATCCGATGTGGCTTGTTTTATTAATATAAATTGTTTACGTGGCTCATCAAAAAGCTTAGTAAACAAAGAAGAATCCTTGCCGAACTCTCTTTCCTTCCTTTTTTTTATTTTTAAATTTTGGATCGATTTTGGGGGCTTATTACTAACGTGGCAATTTTAAAAAAAAATTTACAAACATGCCACGTGGACAATTTTTTTATAAATGGCCACATGAAATAATTTTTTTAAAAATAATTGCCACATCAACAAAAAAAAGTTGTCAGAAAATACAACATAGACAATTTGGCCGAAATTTCTCGCTTTTGGCATCTAAATATCCTTTTGTGCTAAGTTTTGGCACTCGGGTGTCTGACATTCGTTTCCTTATGCATGCATATGTTTAAGGATTGATACTAACAAAAACCTCAAATTGATACATTAATGACACATTATCCCAAATTAATTTTATGTCACAAAAACTCCCAAACTATTATATTTGTGCCACATTTACCCTAGAAAAATCTTGAGTTTACCATAATTTACAGTAAATGGGGTACATGTACACCAGTTAATGGTAATGGCATGTATATATCATTTGGGACTTTTTATGGTATGGAAATTAGTTTTGGGTAAATGTAGCACAAGTACACTAGTTTGGGTTATTGGTGATATTAATCCTATGTTTAATGCAAGTCATTTAGTGTTTAGTGATTTAGATCATGCATAATAGAATAAAATATGCATGTCATGCCACTTGAGAATTTTGGCCATGTCATTTCTCATTTAGGTTGCATTTAATTTCATATAATTTGAAATTAATTATGCGTGTTAATTAGGATACTTTTGATTATAACATGTTTCCCAGGTTTAGTTTCCAATCATCGTTATCATTAGAGTTGCATTTGGTTACATTCACTTATTTGTTGCATCATTGCATCAATTCACGTCACATGGTTTAATATGCATAATTTTTATAACTTAGAAGTTCATACTAAACTGCTTGTATATGTTTTAAATAAATTATTCATGATAGTTTAATATGAATGGAGAGAATGACACTGAAAGTGTCAAAAGTTGTGTAAGGACTCTAATCCTAAAAGTTTTCATTGGCTCATAAGTGCCAAATCGAAGAAACAACAATTACTTTAGTGCTTCCAACAAGGAATTCCAACCAAATTGATAATGTAGCCTTTATAATCTGACTTGGCATTTAAAAAAAAAAATCCAGTCCACGTGGATGTCCAAAATGACATTGCACAATCCTACATGGCTTGGTCAAGCAAAACAACGTTTGATGAGAAGGATCAAAATAGAACAAGGTCACAGTTGTTCAAGCTTATGAACTCCTTGTCGTTGTTCACTCATTGCCACTCGTTGTTGCTTGCTTGTTGCTGCCATCTCTCGCATGCTATCTCTATAACCCTCACTCATTTAGGTTCTTCATCTTCTCTCCCATTGGATATAATGTATTGTTTAATATGCAAAGTGTAAAAATTGCATTATTGTGTTCTTGGGAAGGAGTTGAAGAATGATTTCAGATATTAAGGATATCATTTATCATTATTTTTTAGGCAAGGAAGCTAAGTTGTATGTTGACTATTATAGTGATGCCGAGGATGATGGAGATGATGAAAATGATAAGAGTACTCAAATAGGAATAGTTTGAGAATGTATTCAACCGAATAATCAGGTTGGGCATGAGTCTATATTAGATGAAAGGAAAATGAGAGGCAAGCATGGGTGGAGAGGGAGGCAAGTCATACAGAGAGATTAACAATTAGGTAGATATCCCAAAATCTCTTGTGAAGACGTAGGTAATGAGATACTGATTGAATTAGATCAAGAAGTTGCTTTATTGAGTGAATCAAATGATGAAATTTTGGCAAATGTAAATTTCCCAAGTAACGAAGATGATGATGAACTTGCATAGTTGAGACAAAGGTAGAGAGAATTCATGAGAAATAAATTTTCAGTATTTGGAAAATGCATGAATCTAAACTTGTAAATAGGGATAAATGAGCTCCATTTAGTGGTAATGAAGGTGAAAGTAGTGGTGATGAGAGTGCTAGTTTCAAGAATTAACTTTAGGATGATGAAGTACCTATGCATAAAAGAAAAAACAAGTGTCCTTGCTACGATGTACCTATTGCCAAACATGTTTTGTTCGTAGGCGTGAAATTTGATGATGCCAAATAATTTAGAGAAACTATTATCAATAATTCCATTGCTAAACAAAAGAGCATTGAATTTACTAGAAATAAAAAGGAATTTATGAGAGTTAATTGTTGACAACCTAATTGTTTATGGAAGGTTTATGGCATGATAAATAGAATGGGTTATTCTAAATTAGGTCCTTCTATGAGAAACATACTTGTTCAACTATATTTAACAATAAAAGCGTATTAAGTGCATGGTTGTTAAAACACTTCTTCAACAATATCAAGGCGATGTCTGAGATCAAGAATCCTTAGTTTGAGCATTTAGTGAAAAAGCATGTAGAGGTTAATGGGTTGAGGAATCAATGTAAAAGTGGTAAGCATTGATGGTTAGTATAAGGAAAAATATGCCCAAGTTTGGGATTATGCTTGCTAGTGCAAGCTTCAAAACCCATCTAGCATAGTATATGTAAGGATTGTTTGTTTTCTTTCCAATTTTTCTGTTCTTTTGTTCTTTTGTTTTCTTTTATTTATTGGAATAGAAAAAGAATAGAAATTCATTTAGTAACTCCCTAGTACTTCTATTCTTTGGAATAGAAAGTTGCTCTAGGGAATAGATTTGGAATATAATGAGAAGTAAAAAACAAAATAGCATTTTGTTCTTGGAAACAATTTTTAGAAATTTATTTCTTAAATTGTCGCTATTTACGATTGCTATCAATTGCCACCCATCCACCACCATCGTTGCCTGCCACCACCGACCGCGGTCCACCGCCGTTGGTGCTTGCCACTTGTTATCGCCTCCTGCTAGACATTGGGCCCAAACGCTAGTTGTCAATCCTCGTTGCCATAAAAAAAAAAGAATAGAATTTTGTGAGTCAATTCAAAGGCATTTCTATTATTTTCCTATTTCAAGAATTGAAAACTTATATAGTTACTAAATGCGTCATTTTACTCAAAAATTGTTCTAGGGAGTAGAAATAAAAATAACTATTTCTCAAAAAATTTATTTTTAGGAATAAAAATATTACCAAACGCACTTATTATAGAGGTTGTGGAGAGGCCATTGCCTGACCATGGGCCTAAATTTGATAGATTTTAAAGGATTTGATAGATTTTTTTTTTGAAGGCTTTATGTAAGGAAGAGTCATTGGCTATCGAGTGGAGAGATACCAATAATAAAATATTTCCAATGTAGCTTTAGTTATTTTGATTCCCAAAAATTTTTATGGTTAACCTTAAGATAATCAATGGGGAAGTTGGGCATTCATGAGTGACCAATAAAAATAATGCCATCATCAATTATTGACTATTACTATTAATTAAGAGCATATTTTTGCTTACATGTCATATTCTGAGCATAAAATGTATGCAAGGCACATATAGGTAAATTGGGTAAACAACTACAAAAGAGAGAAATAGTAGAAGTAATTTTGTAGATAGCAAAAAGTGCCAACATGGCCGATTTTAGATTAGCCGAACATGGGTTGTTATAGCTGACAAATAAAGGTTTGAAGCAATATTACAAACATATGATAAGCATTGGTGTAGGGCATTCTTCAATGGAAAAATCAAATACAATATAATTGACAACAACCTCAATGAAACTTTAAATGTCAGAATAACAAGGGCCAAGTGCAAACCAATCATTGGTATACATGATGACATTGGAGTTGTAGTCATGATCAAGCTACATAGACAAAGAGATGAGATTGTAAAGTGGACTAGAGAATGTAGTCCTAAAATTGCGAAGAGATTAGATGAAAAGATGGCTACTAGTAGGTTCTACCATCCAATTTGGAATAGTGTCACATCCCAAATCCTATACGGATGAAGGAGTGACACGGCCGTTCTTCCTGCCCGAAGATCGCAGCCTTAGACTACCCCAAAAAATTTCAGCTCCCAAGAGTTCCCTTACTGTCGCCCTCACTCTAACAGTTGCTAACTGAGAGAATTGAAAAACATGAAGATGAGAGGAGTGAGCTACCACGACTTAGTGAGTAACACATTTCTTTCAAGCGGACCGGGAAATTACTATGCACATTTACAATATCAATATAATCCACTTTGAACATAATATATATACATACTACAAATATCTCAAGAAAACTACAAAGTAGGTACCAATTATCGAATCCACTGATTAATCTCATCAAACACATGCCAAGGGTCCATCCCATCGGCTAAACTCATCAAAACACGGGTCAATGGTCCATATCTCATCAAAACACGGGTCAATGGTCCATTCCATCGATCAAACTCAAATCAAATGTCAATGGTCCACTCAATTGACCAAACTCAGGCTCAAATGTCCAACCATGGTCACGCTTAACACCCGTGACAAGATGACCAAGATTCCCCCCTTGGTTAGGTCTCCACCCATTATAAGCCGATGGCTCAGCCCACAATGATATCTTAGACTAGTATGTGCATACCTACATACCCCTCAGGGTTCATAGAAACATTGAGCATCAATCCAGCAATCACAAATCCCCAATAATCCACAACAAAATAAAAATCAACTCATAATTCAAGCATTTAATAAAAATTGAAAAGCTTTACATAAACCAGTAGCTTTCCAAGATCCTTTGATAAAGGTTTGCAAATCACTTTCTGGCAAATATCCCAACTAAAATCAAATGATGGTTTTCTCACTCAAACAATAAATTGCAGTAAAAGTCCGATCTTGTTTTTATGCAACAAAGAATGCTATTTTTCAACTAATATCATATATTACCCATAATATCTTCCAAACATGAGTTTAAGATACAAGGAATAAATAGTATCACTTACCTGAGAAGAGCCAAAAACCAACTAAGCCCTTATTTGAGCCGACGTACTTGAATTCCTAATAATTAATCCAAAAATAATATCAAAGACCGAGTATATGGACACTCCAAAAAATGACTTGGCTATACTACGCCTATTTATCGATAACATGACACCTACATGCCAATGAAAAGCTCGCCTCTAAAGGAAACCTATTGTTACCCGCGAGACATGGTCAAGCACTCAATTTTGTCGCACCATAACTTCCTCCACAAAATTTGGTTTCAAGCCAACTTATAGTCATTAGAAAGCCCTTTTTGATGCACTACAACAACTCCAACACAGCCATCTCAAAACCTAGCCAAAAATAGCAGAAAACCAGTCTCAAAGCTACTGTTCGGAATAGGGGCAGAACATGCACAAAACTTCAAAATTCCATTCTAGACAAACCATAAGCTCAAATCGAGATCCGCAAAATGCTATAGCTTCATAACATCCTAAATTATCATTTTCATAAAAATTTGCAGCTCAACGACTCCAAAATCAGACTTCGCCGACAAATCTCCATAAACTCCGAATTTCAAGCCATAATTGCTATTAATCCTTTCTAAGGATGATTAGAGACCTTAATCACTTGCCGGCACTGTGGAATGGAGTTAAGATGAGCTGTGGAGGCATTTGTGGTGAGCACATGGGAGTTTCGCCTCCTTTTTCCTTTCCCTTCTCTTTCTCTCCTATCCCGTTTCTACTTCTGCTTTGTTTTCTGTTCTGTTTTCTGTTTTGTTTTTGTCTTCAGTAGCTCCACGCAGCAAGAAGAAGCAAATAAATGTGGGCTGGGCTGACTTAAAAGGAAAAAGGCTAGGCTGGTTTGTGGCCCATAGAGATAATGAATATGAGATCATGAACTATGATGATAAGTATATTGTCAACCTAGATAGGAGAAATTGTTCATGTCAAGCCTAGCAACTAATTGTAATTTGTTGTGCCTATGCCATTTGTACCATCCACATGAAGTAACAAAACCTATAAGATTACTTAGATGATTGTTATAAGAAAAGTACATACCTCGATTCATACCAATTCATGAAGTAGCAAATTTTGGAACCAACAAACCATCAAGCCCCTATACCTTTGCTTCTAAAAAACAAATAGTAAGGCTAAAAAGGAGTAAAGAATGCAAAAGGGGAATATCTCAAGTTAGAGGATGACCAAGATTGGAGCAAAGATGAAGTGCTCCTCTTACCACAAGGAATGGCATAATAACAAAAGTTGTGACTAAATAAGCAATATCAAGAACAACGGGTTGTTGTAGGGCTTATATAGGCCGATAAAAAGGCATCCTTTAGGTTCTAGGTGCAGGGTCAGCTGAATGGGCAAGAGAAGAGCCAATAGAAGGCCTTGTTGTAGGGTCAAGTGCAAAGACTATTGTAGGTAGGACAATAACAACAATTGCTGAATCAACTGTTGAACAGATGAGAAAATATCAAGTTGCACATGGCTGTGTTTGTCTTGTATTTTATGGGCTTAAATTTAATTTTGTTATTTTTTTTCAAGTGAGAAGATGATCGACTGCACAAGTTGTTCCCCTACATGTTGCTGAAAATGAGCCACCACAACAAACAAGAGGGTTTCTTGGAAAAAAGGATAAGGCAATATGATTATGGTCTTTATACAAACAAACGCACTAAAATGACTATTTTAAATGTTAAGTTTGTAGGACACATGAATTTAATTTATGGTATTTCTATTTTATTTGGTTGACAATATGGTTATGTTGTTGTAGTTAGGGAAAAGTTCAGGTTCTTATTTCTCAAGGTGGCCCAATTGAAAAGTCAAGGGCTACTACGCTAAAGAAAGTGATTCAAAGAAAAGTGCTCTAGAGAAGAAGACATTAGTATAGCTTCAAAACAACCACAAATAAAGAAATCGGCACCAATTCCATCTCAATTGACTAATCTTGAGATCAACAGTGACACTAAGAAGAGCTCCCTACAGATGATGTGTGCTAGAAAGAAAGTGGTTGCCGCTAAGAAGAAGGTATATGGGATGGGAAGGCTAGTTAAAGAATTTGCATGTCTACATAGAAAGAGTGCAAGGATTATAAATCAAGTCAAAAGTCTGAAAAGAAAAGGATTAAGGGAAGTTGTGCATATTGATTGATGGGAATGTATTATACATGGTTTTTTTTTATGAGAAATTTGAATGATGGGGGTTGCTGCCATTGTTTTTGTTTGGGTTGGATTTGACATGTTAGGTGGAAAGGGAACCTTGAGTGATGGGGTAAATAAAGTAAGAGATTTGTTTTTTTCTTTTGTAAAAAATCAATTCAATGTCAATCGCAATGATATATTTGTTAGTACTCATTTTTTTGTCTTGGTTTTGGTTGGGGATTCGAATGGTTATCATGTTGTATAAATTTTTGCTACGGGTACAAGGTTGTTATGAGATTGATGTTATTTTTGGAAGTGATGGGTTGATATTTTATTGCTGGTGGAAGTTATGAGTGTTGGTGTAGGGTTTGCACCATCGATAGTTGTATGTATTGGTGCAAGTACAAGATGCATTAGCAGTGCTAGTGCAATTCTGGATATTAATGCATAATGCATCTTATGGCACCACTAGTTATATGTGCTTGTGTTTGTGTAAGAACAAGATGCACTAGTGAGTTTATTAGTGCAACAAGATCCCCTAGCTATTTGTTGGTTTAAAGTTAGTGCTAGTGCAAGCCAATCAAAATATAATTTTTCTTTTGAAATCAACATGTCCATTTTTTGAAATTTGTGCGGTACAAATGATCACTTTTTAACCACAACTGGTACTTAGGAAATCACTTTCAAAAAAACTTGGCATTCAAATAATCACTATTTATAACTAATGGCATTAAAATAGTCACTCATGAATTTATTACCATTCCTTAATTTGTCTATGGTTTGCAACAATGCTTGTAGCAAATTACTAAGCAAAAAAATGCAGCAAACCATAACATTTGAAGCAAATGAAACATCTCAAGCAAAAAGTAATTAAAACATTGACAATACATAAATAAGCAAGAAAAATTTTAAATGCTCACAACAAATGAATTATAATCTTCCATTTCCACTATAAATTGAGTAAACCTTTGCTCCATACAAAAATTGTAGCAAATCGACAACACAACTCTACTTACAAATAATCCAACATAAATGCATATTTCACTAATCTTTGACAATGGTAGACATACAAACTTCTTCTTATTACTTACTTCACATTTGACCATAAAATAGACTACACAAGAGAGAAAACAATGACACAATCAACGCTCAATAAAAGTTTTCAATTTTCAGCCTTAAAACTTCCTTTTTCAAATGGCTGGCCAGATGTTAAATTCCTCATTTGAGCTTGCATTGAGTCGACATCCTCCAACTTGTCCATTATTGTAGGTGGAGATTGATGTCATCCTTCAAATAGCTCTAAGATCACCTATGTTGCTTAATTGGAAAATTTCGCACTGACCTATTTGAAATATTTGCACATTGAGCATTTTCTATACTTGACATATCCATTGGATCTTCTCCAAGATTCAACCAAGTCCAAGATGTTCTTCTTGGGGTCAATAACCCCCAATAATAGTAAAATTCACCATGTAGTTCACTTTGTTGGAAATGAATGTGAACTGCTACTAAAGCTTTTGTCCTTCATTTACAAGATTGAGTTGTTAATTTTGGGGCAAATCAAAATAAGTGCTCATATTGACTAGTTAGGGTTTTCAAATTGGGGTTTGTCTTTAATTTGGAGATTTAGAGTTCTTATTTAGGGGAAATCCATCAAACAATGTTGCTTTATTGTTTATATATTGACTAGACCTTTGGGACCCACTTTGGTTTCAAAAATTAATAATAAAAAAGGCCACGTCAAATTTCCAGCCAATCAGATCGAAATTGGTACTAAAAATATCATTTAAAAAAAAATTAGCACTTAAGTGATCCAAAAGAAATTTTTGGCACTAAAGTGAGCACTATACACAACTTTTGACACTTGTTTCCTCCCACTAAGAAAACAAATGCTAAATAAGGGTTGTTTCCTTTGACAAAGGAAAATTTTGAAAGCACTATTAAACTGAATCCAAGCATTGATGTAGGGCCTTATTCAACGAATAATTCAACTGCGATATCATTGATGATAACCTCAATGAAACTTTCAATGGCAAATAATGAGGTCGAGTTCAAACCAATCATCAACATGCTTTGAAGATATATAAGTTATGGTTATGAGCAACATGCACAAAGAGAAAACTGCAAAGTGGACTAGACCATGTGGTCTTAGAATAAAAACTAGGATTAAATGCATTTAACAGGAACTGAATGTATTTAAATTTGATGTAATTCATAGTAACTAATATTTGACTCTCCAAATGTGTTCATCGGCCTTGGAAGTTGAATAGCCATCTTAGAAGATCAACAATTGGTGATGGAAATTGATCAGATTAGCCTCCAATTGATAGGTAGTCAATAAGTAGTTTCGAAATTGACAATAAACTTACTAATCAACATCTTGTTAGTCGATCGATAACCAAGAGATAGATTTCTAGTCTTGTGAGTCGACAAGTAACACGAAAATAACCATCTTCAAACTTGAACCCATTGAATCATGCTATACCCGAAATTAGCCTTTGGCTGTAGGACAAAGGATATGATTAGGTCAATTGACAAAATATGAGTTGAGTTTGATAATTGTTCCATTGAACTTGATGCTCTTGCATTAACCTCCCTAGGTTGATCGAGATTTGTCCTCTAATCTGATGTGTCTTCATCTTCAAAGTAAGGAAAAGGTCTCCCATATTGATAGTAGCCAAGACTCCATATTCTCTTGGGAGCAACTTTGTTCGCATTGTCGTTGATTCTCTTGAGTACTCTAAATGGGTTGTTGATTCTAGGTGTAAACTTGTTATTTCAACGAGACAGAAACCTCTCATTCCTCAAGTATACCCACACAAGATCTCTTGGTTGAAATTAAGCCATTTTTTTTAAAAGTTTGTTTGTGATCTTTTTACAAGACCCTTTCGCCTTTTTGGGTCTTGGGTAAATTTGCTCATGAATTTTTTTTTCATAACTCTCTCTCTCTCTCTCTCTCTCTCTCTCTCTCTCTCTCTCTCTCATAGTTGATTTGTGAGTTGGATGGAATTGGAATCAAGTCAATAGGTGTGAGAGGATTGATTCCATACACAATTTCAAAAGATGAATGGCCATTGGGGTAACTCAATGGTCGATTATTAGCATATTCAATATGCGCAAGTTTTAAATCCCCATCCTTCAAAATTTTACTCACCATACTTCAAAAGGAGAGTGGTGATGGTGTGCTTGGTTACCTCAATTTGGCTATCTATTTGTGGATGACAAGTTGTATTGGATAGGAGATAAGTGCCAAACTTTCTCCATAAGGTCTTCCAAAAATAACTAAGAAACTTGGAATCATGATTTGACAAATTGATCTTGGGAACCCAATGTAGACAACTAATCTCCTTGAAATGCAACTCGGCCATATGAGAAGCATCATTTGTCTTATGGCATAGAATGAAATGTACCATTTTCGAAAATCAATCAACAACCACCACGACAACATTTTTCTTTCTTTGAGTTTTTAGGATTGCTAGAATAAAAATGATACTTACATTTTCTAAGGGTTGTGTTTGGAGTTGGAAGTGAAGTATAAAGGCCCATCATGGAAATGAATCTTCACACCCTGAGATGTCAAGCGTCCGGAAATGATAGCATGTATATCTCCATTCATCTTTGGTCAATCAAAATGTTTTTAAAGGACTTCAAGAGTTATATTGATTCTAAAGTGGCCTGCCAAACCTCCACCATATGCTCTCAAATTAGTAGATCTCTAAAGGTACTTTTTCCTACAAAGGATTTGTTTCCCTTATAAACGAATCTATCTAGATCAAATAGGCATCATAAACTCCATGTTTGCAATTGTCGATGATGGGAAATAATTTTGAATCTTTAGCATAGAATTCTTTGGTCAAATTGAAGCCAAGGACTTGAGAGTATAATAGGGATCATTGAGTACCTTCTCGATAGGGTATTTGCTATAACATTAGTTTTGCCAACTTTGCATTTCAAGACAAAAGGAAAAAGATTGAAACTCATTTGATGTGTCTCGAGTTGGGCTTGTGTTGGTCATTAATTTATTTTATAGCCTCATAATTTGAATGAAAAACGCAATGTTTGGACCTTAAATAGTGATTCTAGTGATCAAGTGCCCTTACAATTATGTAAAACTCCTTGTTATAGGTAGAATAATTCTTCTTTGACTCAATTAACTTTTCAATGAAATATGCTAGAGACCTTCAGGCTTAGATGAGGACAATCTTGATGTTGACTTCACTTATGTCACATTCAACTTCAAACACTTTATCAAAACCTAAAAGGAAAATGACAAGAGACTAACAAGATTTTTGTTTTGTGACTAAAAAGGTATTGCGGTAGCCTTTGTCCATTTGATGTCTCCCTTTTTCGTGCATTTTGTGATTGAAGCCACAATGATGCTAAAATTCCTCACATACTATTTGTAGAAAGAAGCTAGTTCATGGAAGCTTCTATTGGATATTAATATGGAGCTGACCGAATTTTGATCGCTTCCACTTTGGACCAATAGACAAAGATCTTATCATTGGAAAATACATGGCCCAAGAATAAGATGTTTGTCGAAAAGAACCATCACTTTGCTATTTTTGCATAGTCTTTGCTTTCTTAAGACTTCAAAGACATGTGTTAAATGGAAAATACGCTCCTTATCATTTTCATACAAACAAAAATGTTGAAAAAAATGTTAACACTTGAATTTCACCAGTATCCTTTTTTTAGAAGCCTCTAGAAATCTTGAGATTTCTCTCTTTCATGACAAATTTTTGTTCGTTTGTTCTTAGCAATAAGTAACAAGGGTGATTGATTCTTAGTTCAATATGATTCTAAGGTGGAATTAAGAATTGGGGACCAAACTGTTTGGTTCTAGGACTAGGAATTGGATTGGATAGTCGATTTTGGTATGGTCTGTTCCAATGAAACTGACCAATTTTTTCATTAATGAGTGGTTATGCATAACGAGAGAGTAATATATTTTAAAATATTAACAAAAGCAATGATGAATGAAGAGTTATTGTACTATTGCATGCGGTACCATTAGATGAAATAGTATTTAATTCACATTTACTAATTTTTTTGAAGAAATGATTAAAAAATATTTATAGTCAATCCAGTTTTGTTTGATTCTCTTTTGGAATCGGGAACTGAATTGTTCAGACACCATTTTCACTTTTAAGAATCGGGAATTAAACCGATACTATCAAGAACCGGATCGAACCGGCCGATTCAGCTTTATTTGAACCATCCATTTTGCACACCTCTAATAACTTATTCAAAATACACACACATATCACATCATAGGGAAATTTTCATCTTTATACATGTGTCAATTGAATTTTTTGTGCCAAGGGTGGCAACAACAGAGATTGGTGGACGTGTGGACCCTTAGTGCGCCAAAACTTGACACATGGGACACTTAAGTGCCAAAAATTCAAAAAGATTCACTAAAGTATCAAAATCAGAGTAAAAATAATTAGTTAAATATCAACAACGAAAAAATCTAGCCAAACTGCACACGTATTATTTTCTGGTGATTTTATTTATTAACGGAGAAATTTTTTTCAAATAAAAATCCACGTGTCATTTTAAAAAAGTCATACCAAAAAAAAAAAATCTAAAAAGTTGATTTTATTAAAAAAAAAAAAAAAAGGGAAAGGATTGGGCAAGGGCTGTGCAGCCCTCACCCGATCCTACAACTTATTTTTTTTAATTAATTAATTTTATAATAATATATTTTAAATTTTTTAAATATTATTTAATTAATATATTTTTAAAATGTCACGTTAGTATTAAAACGACGTTTTTTTTGGCTAAGTTTTTATTAATTCAATTTTCGATGTATTACACATAAACGAGTTATATTATTAAAATAAGTCACGTCGAATTTTTGTCGAAATTGACAATTAAGTAATTTAATTAAAAAAAAAAGTGACATTTAAATATATACACGTAACTTTCATTCGTGCCTTGGCAGTTGAGTTGTTTTTTGCTGAGACGGGTGCGGACACGTTCCCAAGAAGGAAGGAATTCTGTCGAGATGATTCAGATTTTCTCCCGTTCTCTCTCGATCGCCGCCGCCGCCGCCGCCGCCGCCGACTCCTCCTCCTCAGTGCGGCCGCTCGCCATCCGTCACTCGGCGGCCGTCGCTCCTCCCTTTCGTGCCGTTGCTCCTCGCTCGCAGCGGCCCAGGACGAAAAATCCCCTTTTCAGCTCCCGGTTCCCCTCCGGCGATACCGCTGGCCGCTGGAGCCTCTTCTTCCGGTTCGCGATCGCCGCTCGGTTCATCACGAGAAGCTTACCTCTAGCTCGACGGCGCTCGCCTCGCCTCGTTGCTGGCCACAGTTTGTCAGATCGCAGAGATCGGCTCGTCGGATGGAATTGACTTAACATCACCGAGCTTTAATCGCGAGACTATGGTTTCTCCCTCATTCGGATGAAACTGATCCAGATCTTCGAGAAATCAACGCCGATCTGAATCTCCCTCTGCTGTTCTTCCTCCGCTATTCTCATGAGACTTAGCTTGGAGCGATATCATTTCATCAGAGATTGTGCACGATCTTGAGGTTCGCAGGACGGAGCTTCGATGGGTACTGTCGGCTCCTCTCTTCAGATCATCGATTTGCTGGGTCTCTTAAGACGGTGCGTTCCAGTTCACGGCTTGTTAATTTTGTCTCCGATTAGTCGTATTTGTGCGAGCATTCATGAGCGAAAGTGCTATTTTTTGCTGATTCGTGGGGCCGGTGGGAGAATTGAGATAAAACGGTGATTTGAGGAAACGCGCCTTCTGTTTGACGTATTGTCCTTGAGGTTGTACACCTGCGCTCGGTGAGTCAATAAGCCAATGGCTTGTTTAAACTTTTCTCTATCATGCTTGTGCTGGCGGCATTGGGTTTTGTGGATATTTTGCTCACTGGAGTGGTCAGTTACGTGTATGATTTGCAAGAGAATTACATGTTGAGGTCAGTGAGGGTTGATGGAGAGATGAAGGATTTAGCAGGGGATTATACTCTCCAATTGAGCAAGCCCTGTTGTGAGCTGTAGGAGCATAACCTGAAGCTGAGTCAAGTCAAATTGCGAGACATAATTGGCAGTCCAGAACATTGCCAGGGTTCAAGTTGAAATGCTGGAATGAATAGTGCTCTGGACCAATCTTTCACTCTTATTGCTGCTGCATTGTCTTGAGCTCACGTTCATGTTGAGGACATCAACGATTAGGCTAAGTCCAAAGCTTTTGATCTCTTGATTTTCTGTAGCCTCATCTGTGCATGTGCTTGCTTTGTATAAAGCTTGTCGTTTCTTTTTTAATTTATCTTTAGGAGAACCAGCAAAGTGAAAACAGGGGCATTATTGCTGGGAATAAATTACCCACGAATCATTGCCGCTTCAAATTATATCCCATACTTTCTCGAACAAGTAAGTTTTGAGACTGGTCTGGATTTTTTAACAGGTTCAAGTTGGTCCATTTTATCATTAATTGGTTGAATTCATTAGAAGTAAAAAGTGAGACAAGAAGGTCACAAATTTGGCGTATAAGTTTGAAGGATCTCATCTTACTTGTTTGTGTTAATGGAATTGAGATAATGGGAGTTCTTTTCAAGTATTGTTAATCTTTGATCCTGGGACCGTTCTAGCATACTGCGAGTTAAATGAACTGATTGCGAACTTAGTGTCACTTTGGACATTCAAGTTGCTGAGGTTTGAGTCAAGTAAAATTGATAGTTGTTCCATGTTACTTCAATAGAAGAGATGCAGAATTGGTGTAGTTCTTTGAAGAAGTTTATCAATATGCAAAGTACAGTTCCATGTACGTTTTCGTGTGATGGATTAATGAGTTGAGTTCTGGCTGTCAATTATTCATTTGCTTTGAAAATAATGACCTCAACGAAATTGTTCACTATGTGTTTGACGAAATGCACAAACCCAAGTCATATGAATCTATCTCTGATTTTGGATCATTTGAATGCATATCAACATGTTTTGCTTGGAGAAATTTCTCATTAGTTGTTAAGAATTAATTCTGCCCTTATATTAGCGGGTGAATCTGAACAACTTTTCTTCGTATTTGTCAGTGTGGTTGGTGTACTCTGGTGGTGGTGTGGAGATTCTCAACAAGATAATAACAGGTAGTTCATGTGATCTTCTCTGTCATGTTTCATCTTGTGGTTCATGTCCTGCACATCCTCGTGAAACTATGTTGAGAGTGCTGAATCAAGAAATATCTGTGGTAATTCTGTGGTGATCAATGGTGGTTGTTGGTGGTCTATATGCCACTCTGGCGATGTTGTGAATGCTTGTAGAAAAACTAGATATATGAGGTCAAAAAATTCATGAGGTGCTATGAATGGACTAAGTTGAGGAAACTCGTGAAGGACAGTGATGGAAGAGAGATTGGAGGAGAAAGAAGTAATAAATAATAAACAAATTCTGAAAATAAATAAAAAATGGAAAATTGGTTAAAGAAATAGGCCTTGATTAGGTTATTACGTTTTAGTATTAGAATTAGTTTAGTTTCATTTAGGTATTGCACACATGGTTTAGGATCGTTGATATGGGAAATTTAGTTTCTTTAGCAAATTTAATTTGATAGGAACTAATCTCGTGGGGTTTTCTATGGGGCTTAATAACAAGGAAATGTTATATTCTTGGCTCGACTTATGTTGAGTTAATTTACTGCATTTCACCATTTTATTCACTTTCATTACTGTTCTTGATTTATTTGTTTGCTGTGATTGCTTTTATATCATTTTGTGTTATGATTCATTTTCTTAGTTGAATGGTTAGATTACATTTTAGGACCATAATAAATACAAAAACATTGCATGGACACTTGGCAGACAAGAACTTTAGGACTGACAGTTGAATAAGAAAATTGCATGTGACACTTATTCAACAAGTAATCAAGTTTAGGTACAAAAGGCACTAGTTAGATGACTGGCGTAATCAAGTTCTTGAGTTTTGATATTTGATTGTGTACTTGATTTCTAGCTGATCTTAATAGATTAGTGGTAACTCCTCATATAAAATTCTCATAGAGTTAATTCAATTTAAATTAAGAATCCCAACATCGCACGGGGTAAGGGTTTGGGAGAAGCCCTCATCAATTGAGGACCGTTGGTCCCAACTCAACATTCATCATATCCTTGAAACTGCTTCACCAAAAGAGGGTTGTGAAAATAAACAATAGCAAATTGACCAATAAAAGGACAAAGAACCTCATTAATGATCCTCATGAAGGTGCTGGGTGCATTTGATAAACAGAATGACATGACTAGCCACTTTGAAGGCCTTTCTTGTTTTTGGAGGCTGTTTTTCATTTATCTTCTTCTCTCATCTAGATTTGATGGTAATCACACTTCTATCGGTCTTTGAAGACACGATTGATTCATGCAATTTATCGATCATGTTGTCAACAATAGTTTGACTTTCGAAACATCCTGAAAGAACCATCCTTTTTTGGCACAAGTAGGGCTAGAATCAGACAAGGACTCATGCTTTTCCAGATATATCCTTTTGCAATTAATTTATCTTGTCATTGCCACTCTTTAGTTTCCTCTGGGTTGCATCAATAAGTGGTTTTATTGGGTAGAAAAGCACAAGAAAGTACATCTATCAGATGCTCAATTTCTTTTATAAGAGGTAATCCATGTAGCAAATCCGCTGGAGAAACATCTCCAAACTCATCTATTAGGTGTTCGAATTTTGGATGCAGGTGTCTCTCTATCTCATCTATTTGGCATTCGGTTTAGTTGTTTCTTCACATTTATGGCCAGTTTGCAAACATTTTTGAACGATCAATATGGTTTTAGTTCAACCAAATAGGCGATCACCCCATTCAACCACCTAGGAAGTGGGTGATGGTCTGCTCCAATATTTCTGGAATATTGCACCTCATAAAGAGTTGCTCAAAACTCCTTGATATATCCTTCAATGCTCATTCCATGCCATTTGAGGGAATTCATTTTGAGGAACCGGTCTTGCTTGTAGTTGTTGGGCAAGAACTTCTTCTTCATAAGTTTCTTGATTTTTCCCAAGATTTAATTTGACTTTTTCCTTCTCAAACTCTCTAGCTTTTAAGTTTTCCCAACAAAGTGAAACATACTACTTCAACTTGACAATGACAACTTTGCATTGCTTTTTATCCAAGTATGAGTGGAAATCATTCGATATCTCATGTAGTCAGTCGACAAAATCATTAGGATTCAGGTTGCCCTCAAATTCTGTCGCCTTCACTTTGACTTCGTAATCATTCTCATTGCGCCTTCTTCTTCTCCTCCTGACTTTGTAATTTGAATCACTAGAGTCGCCTTCAATGTTGTTGGATTCATCACCAAAGTTTTGATGGGGATTTGGATTGTCATGGTTTGGTCAATTAATAGAAGGTTTTTCTCACTCCATTTGTCTTTGAAGATCCTCTAATGCTTGTTCATGCCTTTAGTTGTGTACTTGCTTCGAAGTCAAATTTCTTGGAAATTGAACAATCATTTTTATTTTTATTTTTATTTTTGTGAATGGAAGTATAAGAAAAATAATAGAAAAAATTACTTGAAATGAGTTAAACATTGAGTTTTCATACCAAATTGATGCATATGCATGATGGGGAATGTGTTTTGAGTGATAATGGGATTTATGATAGATGATGACTACCATTAACACGCCACCAGCCAAGGAGTAACATCAGAATCGATAAAGCATACCACCAAGGCCTAAAGAAACACCACCAGCCAAGGATAAAAGATTTCAGAATAAGAGAAGTCAACTACCAAGGTTTAAAGGAAACCCATAGGTAAGGACAAAGGATTTCCTGGTTCACCACCGAATAATTTGGATAAAGAACTGGTATAGAAATTTGCTTACTTGAGAATTTTCAAGTACTTATTAAATTCAAGTCTTGTCCATCATACAAATGAGATGACATCTTTAATTATAGAAAGATTCTCCTAAACAAAAGAAAGCAACTCTTGAAATTCTAGAAATTGAAATGACTCTTGGAGTATCCACATAATTAAGACTGACATCATAATAAAGACTGATGAAAACTAGGACTAAATGCATTTAACAATAACTAAATACATTTAACAAAACCAAATGCATTATAACTATTACTAGACTCTCCAATTTCTTCCATTGGCCTTGGAAGCTGAATACCATCTTGGAAGATCAACAATCAACAATGGAAATTAACTAGAATAGCCTTAGAGTGCTAGGTAGTCACTGTGCAGCCTCAAAATCAATAACAAACCTGTATTTGGACATCTTCATTATCAATCAGCAACCATGGAGTCGACATCTAGTCTGCAAGTTAAAATCAAGCATGTTGAATCAAGACCTTCAAAGCTGGACCCATTGAATCACATTGAAGCCAGAATTGGCTTTTGTTTGCAGGAGTAAGGATAGGGTTGGGTCAATCGACAAAACATGAGTTGAGCTTGATAACTGTTCCATTGAGCCTGATGCTCCCGTGTCATCCTGTGTTGTTGGCATGGAGAAAGAGGACTACGTCCGGAATAGCCTGCATAACCCTCATGACTAAGAGTCATGGCACTTGCCTGAGTTGACTCAAGAGGCTGTGAGACGTATTCTTAAGGGATGTGCAAGCTATTTACCAAATATAGTCCCATTTCTCCATGCTTCGATTTTCACAGAAACTGAAGAGACCTCTGCCGATCTGTGGTAGTCATTCTATTGACTTGAAGGCCAACATGTGCATCATCCAAGGTGCTATGTCAAGAACCAACTTGAAGGAAGAAAGCAACCTTTCACCCAAGTTTTCTCTAGAGTTATTCTTATGCATTCTAGCAGGTGTTGCTGAGGATGGAGGAAGATGGCTTTCTTTGGAAAATGTTTTGCATCGTCCTTGTGAATCCCAGCTTTGACATCTTAATATAACTAAAGAGTGGCTTACTTGAAACGGGTATTAACTTCACCACCCAACTGATTGGCCAAGATGCTGCTGCCAGCAGAATGCAAGCCACCCATTGCCCCCAATTTAGTCTCTCAGTATCAGCAAACTTCTTCAGAAACTCGACCATAATCACTTGAAGCACGATGTGATCCCAATAATTGCAAGAAATAAGTGATTCCTGTGGATGCCTTTGAATACATTCTGCTTCTCCAAGCTCCTTGAGTTGAATTCATTGAAAACTTGGCAAAGCACAAAAGTATTGAAAATTAAAGTATCATTCACTTCTGCCCTGACACTGAATATGGACTCCCCCCTGAATTGCAGTGTTAGGAGGATTGTTATCTGGTAAAGTGCTTGGGCTAGAAGATTCCTCCACATCACGTTGGTTATGAGTGGTTCTGTCCGACCCACAGGTGATTTCTCCATTAATTCATCACTTGGTCGCTCTGTGGCAAGGGCAAGAGCACCTAGCGTGTCCATGATGAGATTTACCCATAGTAATTGTACTGCGGTTAAAGGAACCTCACCTGCTGAAACTGCTGCAATGAAATTGATTACCAAGGCAGCAACGTTTACCGTTAGTTGAAACTGTATGAATTTCTGGATATTGTTGTAGACACATCGCCCCCATCTCAATACCGTCACAAGGGATGTGAAATTGTCATCCAATATGATGATGTCGGAGCTCTCTTTGGCAACCTCGGTTCCTTGAATGCCCATGGAAAGTCCAATATCTGCTTCCTTTAGTGCTGGTGCATCATTTGTACCGTCTCCAGTGACCGCGACCACATGGCCCTTTTGTTTTAAGCACTGCACCATCAGCAACTTGTCAAAAGGGGAGGACCTAGCCATAATGCGGATTTGATCAACTTTTTGCATTCTCTCTTCGTGGGTATAGTTTCGAAACTCTGAACCCTCCACCACCTCTATGCCATGATTTTCAGTATCTGGACCAAGAATCCCACACTCTGTTGCAATAGCTTTAGCTGTGAAGGCATTATCTCCAGTGATCATTTTGATGGCCACTCCAGCTAATGTACAAGCTTCTACAGCTTTCTTGACCCCTGGTCGGCATGGATCCTTGATGCCAACTATTCCTAGCAGTGTCAAGCCATCTCCCTGCAGCATTCTCTTGCCCTTCTCATTGTATTGGAATCCACCATCTACGACTTGCTTGTAAGCAAAAGCGATGCATCGGAGGCTACTAGCTGCCATACCTTGGATTATCTTCTCCAAATTACTTCTTGCAGCATCATCCATGTGTTGTATGACACCATCAATTTGATGGTAAGTCGAGCACATTGCTAGAATCATCTCGGCAGCTCCTTTCCAATGCACATACATGGTGGCGTCCCCCTTCTCATTTATGAGGACGCCACTCCGTTTCTTTTCCGAGTTGAAAGTCTCGACATGAAGAATGGTGTATTTCTTTTTGATTTCTTCCATTTGCATATCCAATGTATTGAAAGCCCAAGAAAGTATAGCCTTTTCAGTTGGACTACCAGAAATTTCGGGTTCAGATCCTGGTGAAGGCATAAACACACTACCTGTAGTGTTTAGACCGACAGCTTGATGGAATAGCTTATTAACGTTGGGGGCAATTTTGTTGTAGTAGTCTTTTCAATGGATTCTTCCCCCAGCCAAAACTGGGTTACCTTCATCTTATTCAACGTTAGTGTGCCGGTCTTGTCTGTACAGATTATGGTGGCCGAGCCCATGGTCTCGCAAGCCGAAAGCTTTCTGACCATCGCCTGGTCCGCCATCATCCTCTTCATGGAATATGCTAACGTGAGCGTTACGGCCAGGGGTAGGCCTTCAGGGATTGCCACGACAACTATGGTGACAGCAGTGGCAACAATTCGGACGACCGCATTCAATATGTCATCCGTACTAGTTTTACTACCATTGTACTCCTTATTTCCATTCTCATCTTCAGTGTTCCCAGTAAAATAACGGACTAAAAGCACAAGAAGGACTAGAAAGGCTACAGCGAGGCCTACCTTTCCGATGGAAGAGGTTAGTTTATCTAACCGAGCTTGCAATGGCGTTCTTTCATTTGAATCTTCAGATATGGAGCTCATCATCTCGCCCCATGCAGTGTTCATCCCGACTGACACCACGACCATCTGAGCGTATCCATCAACCACCTTAGAGCCTGAAAATAAGAATGGATTCTGATCCAGATCAATTTCAACGTGCTCGCTCTCTCCTGTCATACTTGACTCATCGATTTGCAAGGAATGGCCGTCCAGGAATAACCCGTCCGCAGGAATCTGGTCGCCAATAGTTAGCGAGACAACGTCCCCGACCACCACATCAAAAATGGAAATCGGTTGAGGTCGGGCGTCTCTTACGACATTTACTTTTATGTTGTTGCTTATCTTGGATAGTTTGTCAAACTGCGTCTCCTGTCTGAAGTTACTGAAAGCAGAGACGGCTATGACCAGGAAGACGGCAACGAATATGCTTCCACCTTCGTACCACCCTTCTTTTACGCCATTTTCTTTCATGCCAAAGCCAAGAGAAAGGCCTGCGCATACTAGTAGTATGAGGATCGTAGTGTCTTTAAATGCATCTATCACAAAATGTAGTAGCCCTTTTGGAGGCGGCTTTTTATAAGTGTTTGAACCGAACATATCCCTCCGCATGGTAACACCGGAGACGTCTCCACTAATCCCCCTGTCCTTCTCCGTCCCAAGACTGGATGCGACGCCTTCGACTCCGCCAAGCTGACGAAGAGCCGCGAGGTCCCTTTCCTTGACCAATTTGATGAGTTTCGGGTGATCGGTACTCGGGACCAAAGGAACAGTGGCAATCATTGGAGTCGGGCAGTCCGGACCGACCAACTCAATGTCGAGGGCAGTGTAGGAATGGCTGCATGATATTTCAGAATCGTTGCATTTCCTACGGGACATGATCTCCCTGGCAAGGGAAAGCATGACCCGGTGGGAGTATATTGCGAAACAGGCGAAGCGCCATCGCTTCTTGGCTTTGGTGAATGAAGTCACGGTGATCTCCATGAGGAAGGAGTGGTAATTAAGAGGAAAAAAAGGGGCTTTGTTTCATTCTTTCGGGTTTTCTCTCGTAGACAAAGGTACGGAAGGTGGAAATCAGTATGAAAATGCTCTAGGAAAGAACTTCATTCTCGAAAGGGCGTGCACCAACGTGGTTTTATAGCAATTGCCAAGGCGGTGGAATGTATAGGTAAAAGAACTGTTCACGGTCAACCATTAACAACTAATGGGATCCAAAAGAAGAAACCAACTTCTCCAGTTGTCGCATGACAAGTATTATATCGTACTTCTCTGATGACTTGCTGCACAGGAAAACGCGTGTTCGGATCAGAATCGGACACTTCTTGGGAAGGTTCCGGTCATCTCAACAACAGGCGAAAGTGGAGAGCCCAACGGTTTTTTCGGTCGAAAGAGCAATGTGTGCAAATTAGAAGCCTTTGAAGTTCAATCTTCTATCCAAACAGAGAGTACAAATTAAAGCATCCACATCCGTCCATACTTGGGAGGAGGATGCGGGCAATTTTGCATATGTCCTCTCGAGGGGATTCAGATTGGAACCAACCTGTGCCTGTCGATTAACCTCCTATGTGCTTGACCAATGTGTCGGAAGGTGCGTATCTCAACTTTGGAACTGGATTCTGAATATCACCTATTTAAGTCTCACGAATAGCATGTTAACTCCCGTCTATGAAAGCCATCTGCACAGTCCAAACACCCAGACTTACCCGGTCCATAAGACTTACCGGATATCCCAAAACCCTTTGGCAGCTGACCTTTGCACCCTACTGTTGATTATTAAGTAAAAACGGACTTCCCAACCCAAGATCGTCTAATTTTTCAAGACTCCTATGAATCACTAATAATCACTAATAATCCTTGAGAAAGTACACCTTTTATAAGTACATCTCCTGAGCCTTGTGGACCAGGCAACACATGAATTTAAGTTTGAGATAGAAGTCCAGACATTAAAAATCAAACGACGGTTCAACTAACCTTCATGTTCCAACCAAATGCATCTAACAATTGAAATTTCCTGTTCAATCCTCGTGAAAAGAAACAAAGTTCAAGTTGGTAGACACTAGCCAATTCAACGTGCGAGGACCCCAAGGTTTAAATGTCCCATGTGCCATAACTTCCAGGAAATTCCCAAATCTACACAAAGAGGGAGTCATTACTAAAAATCAAAGCACAAAAAAGATAAAGATAAAGAAAGACGGCACATAGAACAAGAATCATTTGTTTGATAATTAATCGATGGAAGTTACGTAAAAGTCGCCTTTTTGCTGCTTACCAAAATGAAAAACGAAATCAATGGCATTTGGGCAACCGCTCCCTCACTAACGGTGCGCCCGTAAAAAGAGACTTTTAATGGATCGCCGTGCTTGAGAAGTCTGATGGTGCATCCAGAAAGAAAATTGATAATCATGTTTTCGATGAATATTTTAGATAAGGATCTGAAATGGAATTCTGTCACAAGTTGATCTTATTGCAAATAAAGAACCTAAAATGTCTAAGTTAGTCTGGATTATGTGTAAACTGAGTTCAAGCCTTTCAAACTTGATGAGCAGATGCAACTATTGTAGAACCGGACGGATTTGGATATGACCACTTGCTGGGGAATTTGTGGCGTCGATTCCACGAAGCGATGTAGTCTAGAAAGGACTTCGTCTTTACTTGAAGTATCGATGGAATGAGCTAGTCTTCCATCCATTCATTGGAGTTTTCATGATTAATTGATTGATTGAAAAAGAAAACAAAGAAAAGTAGAAACAAATTGAGCAAATTTGGCTGAAGTCCATTTCAAATTCTTATTTGAGAGATAATGTCTATATTATACTTTGTCTAAAAAGCGGCCTTGCCCATTTCAGGCCCATATTGGAATCTTTTCCAAGGTAATACTAGAGTGGAAGAGGACGGAAATGAAATTAGAAATTTTCTAAAATGATATTAGTATTCTCGGTTCTTTTTCTTTGATTACCCAATAGCACGAGTAAAAAGTACTGATTATTTGGAGGCATGTGAAATTGCTTGCAAGTCTTATGAAGGGTTAAGTTCGGACTTTTGATTTGTGCAAGTGATCTCAACATAAATCAATTTGCACGCATGAAATTGGTGTTTATATTTTGAAGAAATATTTACGCTTAGCGGGTATATTCAGGTCAAAGCCATATGTATGTAAAAGCTGAATTGTGGCAAATGTGTTATAGACATATTTCCAAGGAAACTTAGTTCGAAAATAGTTAGAATGCATTAATTTTCAAATGAAATCCAAATGCTGTAAAGAAAGACTATATTGAAAGAATTTAATGATTTATAATTGTAAAATGTATAAGAGTCAAGAGAGTTGCAAATAATCTTATAAAGTCAGGTTATTACCCCCCACACACACAAATCTAAATTGATACATTTAAAATAATTTTTTAACTACGAAAGACCCTAAATTAACACACTTATAGCAAATTTATCTATAACTAATTTTTTGACCACCAACTCGAATAACTATATTTGTGATAAATTTACTCTTTATTAATTTTCATTAAATTTGATTAATATTACAAAAAATCACAAATTGATGCTATGTCAATTGTTATGTATTATCCAATTCAACAACTTGATTATAAAATTTAACGAAAAGTAATAGAGAATAAATTTATCATAAATATATCTGTTTGGAATTTTTAATTTTAAATAAATTTATTATAAATATACTAATCTAAAAAAAATTGTGATAATCACTTCATAAAATCAAAAGTCTGCGCATTATTTTATGGCAATGCTCTTGAACTTTCCGGATTAGATATCGATCATATCATTTCGTCAAATTTCTTCGAAACTTCACCCCCACTGCCCGGCACCCAGGGCACGGCACCGTGAAGAAAGTGCCCGACCAATCTTTTCTGCATTTTTCCTTTGACGTTGACTGCGAACGCACATGGTGTCCTTGTCGGCGTATCTGCCGTGATTCGCTTTCTCACCTTAAAAGCTGTGCAGGGCAAGCTTCAAGGATGTCGGATAAATAAAAGGTTTTGTTAAGCAAATCATTAAAAAGGCCTTAAATTTATTATTTTATCGAATTAGCTATATTATAAGTTTATTAATTAAATCATAAATTTCTTTATATTTTATTAATTAAATTCATTTGATAATTTTTTATAATACGTGGATAGTTTTTTTTATAATATTTTGATTTTTTTCGAATTATTTTTTTATCTTTTTATTTTCTCTTTCCTTCTTCATTTTAGGAGTACCCTCAAATCGAGTATTGTTGTTCTATAATCCTTCATGTTTGGTCGCTTGAGCTTGAAGCTCGTGGCTGCCATGGCTTCGAAGCTCGCTTTGTGGTCGTTTGAGCTCAAGGTTCATAGCTGCCGTGGCAAGACCTGTTTCAAAGGTCGAGGTTACGGCTGTTTGAGCTCCAAGCTCACGACAAGTTGAGAGCTTGGAGCTCGAAGGTTGCGACCACAAGCGAGGCCATCGTGGCTGTAGACTAGGCAAGGCCGGGGCAAGGGCCATGTGGCCCTCCACGCAACCAATGAGGGCTCGGCAAGTGTTGCCAACCACAGGAAAAAAAAATAATGAAGAAGGAAAAGAAAAAAAAAAGATAAAACAAAAGAAACATAAATAATTCGAAAAAATATTATTAAAAATAGTCTATGTTAAGACCGATCATACCACATAAAATAATCAATATCTAATTTAATGAATTATGGTCAAAATTGATCGGATTGACTCAATTTATGTTATGATTTAATTGACAAAATTTAAAAAAAAAAAATTATAATTAAATTGATAAAATTATAATAGATTTAAGACCTTTTATATAATTTTCTCATTTGGCATTAATGAAACTCTTCTACTCTCACAAATTTTTAATCAAATTCCGCCGACAGCAAATTCAATTAAATGCAACCGACATGCTTGCCGAATCAAATCGGAGCACGTTGAGCACAAGTCAACCTTGTTATACGGCAAATGTGAATTGGATTCATGTGTAGCCAGTAGGTACGGTTTTTAAATCACCGCGTCTTGTGGGGACAAAGAGCGCTCGCTCCCTCCAACACGTCACTAGAAAAGTTTGTGTTGCTGGTAATATTTAAGATGCCGCATTCATAGACGATTGGTACGTGAACACCATCGTTATCCAACTCTATATCACGAGTTTTTACAATGAAAATACACGAGCAAGAATTGATTTTACAATGAAAATACACGAGCAAGAACAAGTGTGGTGAGCATTTGGCATGAATGAGTAGTCTTAAGAAAGCAATTTACATACAATTGTAAGATTTGAATAGATGGTTTTCGGTTGATAAGCAGAAAATTTGCTTATTCCCCAATTAACTACGCTAACCTTGAGGTTAAAATAACATGATTTACATGAATTGTGTCTTAAGCATATCATATGATTTTTGAAAACTATAGTTTAGCAATCATATGCATGCATTGGTAGTATTTGTTTCATTAAGAGAAGTCATAATTGGTTTGTAATTTTAAACCTATGAATACCCCCACTAATATCGTCAACCAAACAAATCAAAATCCAAGGACATCATGACCAAATCAAAATCCTCTTCCTTTGCATATGAAACCATGATCTATAATTTGCTTGCTCTTGGTACGAATAGGGAATTTTATTATTTACATTTTTATATAATTAAAAGGGTTGAGAGTGGCGACTAATAGTGTAACTACTCTCATTAGGCGTTACCAAAAAGGTCTTCCACCCTCTACGAAATGTACGTTTTAAGTCATAATTGCTCAATTGACATATAAATGTACCAGCCTATCACCATTGTCATATTGGCATGTATGTCAAAAAGCAAAAAGTCTTTGCACATGGTGTAGCAAATGCCCATGGTACAAGATGGCTGAAAATTGACTCACATGTGAACCTTTTGTCACTAGCTAGAGAGGAGCTGGTTAACATCCAAGAAATTTCCGTTTTTCTTCTATGTCGACCAAGACTCACGGTCCTATCTTCTTCTGCGAAAAATCGACGTTGACTAGTGAGGAGGTCTAAGAAATGCAGCCACTACAAACAAGAAACATGTGGGTGGTTATGATGAAGAAGATCAAATTTTAGTCATCTATGCACCTTCCATGCAAATTCCTATGGCTCGTCAGTCGTGCAAGAAATTGTTCAGGGAGATGGCGGCGGAAGTTTTGTCTACCATGATGTTTTAAGCTGTCCTTTCGGGACTGGCTAGTACGACCTTGTCCTAATTGTTGTCTAATTGAGAAGTATGAAACCTAGACTGAAACAGGCAAGACTCTTCGTTCATACGTTTTGGAGATGCATTTATTTCGTAAAAAATGATATTAAAATCATCATTGATAATAAAAATAATTTATTTACTAATTATTCCCAATAATATAAGAAATTAATTTTAAGATAAATATTTTACAAAATAAATGCATCACCAAAACGAATTATGAAAATATTATTTATTATTTTTGTAGTGATACAAGCCTTTTTCAGCAGAATATTTTTTTAGTTATTTATCTTTTGCAAAACAACTGGATCCCAAATTTTCCTTTAGAAAAAGCAACTTTCTCTGTATGATTTTATCAATATGAGGATGGAAAGTAGCTCGGACAGCTCAAAAGTTATCGCATGATAGGAATTGGAGAAGTGACTATTACCGTTGGGCCTAACTTTTATTGTACTTTTGTTTTTATAATGGTTTTAGGATTTGATCGCCAACCGGAAAGTTTGAGATTCTATTGCCTTACGTATTTTAGTCGTGTGCATTCCAAAACTTCATTTATTAAATAATGAATTTACTTGTTGATTAGTAATGTCACGCATTTTAAACAGTTAATTTACTATTTAATTTTTGTAATTGTGATCTTGTTAGCACAAGTCAATTAATACTTCGTAGGAAATTACATGGCCTACACCTTTATGCTCTATTATTGGATATGATGATTGAATTAATCGTAAGGTGAAAACCTAGGCAAATAAGAGTGGGTTTAGTAATTATTCTATTATTGAGAATAATTTCTGTTCAAAAATAATTTTTTTGATTCTATTTCTTTTATGAGGTTTTGAGAATTTGAGCATATTTGATAATTATACAAAATTTTTATTCCTGTAATTCCCAAGAAAAGAAGAAGAAAAGGAATTAATTTTTTATGACCCTCAAATTTTTTTAGTAATGTACAATTTCTTTGAATTTTTCAATAATTTTCTAAATTTTTTCTTTCTTTTTACTCTCTTCTTCTTCCTCCTTTAGCTGGTTGCCTAGCTCCGGCCATCATCAAGATACAACGACCTCAGCGCTCTTGGGAGCTAGGCCTCAGAGAGCCTCGTCATGGCTAAGCGAGGTCAAGCCTCACCTAGCAAAGGCAAGCCTCTTGTCATGCCCCAGATTCCCTAGCCATAAGAATGCAATCGGTGGGGGTTATTTTTGCGATGCCGCAAGCATATCACCATCTCGTTTCTTTTTATCTTTTTCATTTTGAGCATGCGGAAGTGTACAAGTACAAACACCCATGTCGCGACCCACCCCAGTAGAGCATCAAGAGGATGGTTTTTAAGGGTATTCGCTTGTGAACTCACATTTGGGGTCATGTTTGCCGAAGACATTATCACCTCACCATTGGTTTCAACCCATCGAGTTTGAGCCTGCACGAATGCGGGTCCTCCCAAACCCATACCTTGCTCAATAACAAAAAGGTGTCGTGATTAGCTCCCAGACACACAATACATCCTATGAAAAGGAAACCAGGTGTGAAAAAAAAATTTAGGGAATCATGGTAGCCCAAGGTACGTTTTTCCAAAAGAATGATATCACTTCATCCTTTATGTTAAACCAATGTGAGTGCTCAATGAGACTTATAACTTGCATGACAAGTTCATTTTATTATTAGTTGTATTATACCATCTAAAATATAATTCTAGGAGTCGCCACTAGCCTCATTTTTTATCATCTATGCACCTTCCATGCAACTTCCTATGGCTCGTCAGTCGTGCAAGAAACTGCTCACGAAGATGGCGGAAGTTTTGTCTAGCACGATGTCTGTCCTTTCGGAACCAGACCAGTACAACCTTGTCCTAATTGTTGTCTAACTGAAAAGTGTGAAACTTGGATTGAAACAGGCAATCAACTCCGGACTCTCTTCATTCGTTTGATGATGCATTTCTTTCGTGATAAATAATTAATTTAAAAAATATTTATCTTAAAAATAATTCCTTATATTATTTAAAATAATTAGTAAATGAGTTATTTTTATTATTGATGATAATTTTAATATAAATATTTTCATAAATTATGAAAATATATTTTATTCGTGTATTTTTATAGCAAGCCTTTTTCAGTGAGATATTTTTTAGTTATTTATCTTTTGTAAAATAACTGGATCCTAAATTTTCTAAAAGTACTTCCTTTTTTCTAAAAGTACAAAAGTTTCCATAATAGGAATTGGAGAAGTGATGATTTTGGGCTTAAGTTTTTCTATTGGCTTACGTATTTTAGTCATGTATGCCTCCAAAACCTCATTCATTAAATAATGAATTTACTTGTTGATTAATAATGTCACGCATTTTAATCGTTTAATTTACTATTTAATTTTTATAATTGTGATCTTGTTAGCGCAAGTCAATTAATACTTCGTAGGAAATTACATGGCCAAAACCTTTATGCTCTATTATTGGATATGATGATTGAATTAATCGTAAGGTGAAAATTCTAGGCAAATAAGGGTGGGTTTAGTAATTACCATGTTCCCAGGAATGATTTCTATGCAAAAATAAATTTTTTGATTATATTTCCTTGATGAGTTTTTGAGAATTTGAATGCGTTTGATAATTGTACAAAATTTTTATTTTCGCAATTCTCAAAAAAGAAGAAGAAGAGGAATGAATTTTTTATGACCCTCAAATTTTATTTTGTGACATAGAATTTCTTTGAATTTTTCAATAATTTTCTAAGATTTTTCTTTCTTTTTCCTCTCTTCTTCTTTCTCTTTTAGCTAGTTGCCTAGCTCCGGCCATCACCAAAGCCCAACGACCTCAATGCCCTCGGGAGCTAGGCCTTAGAGAGCCCCGCCGTGGCTAAGCGAGGTCAACCTCACCCAGCTAAAGTGATGGTCAACCTCACCAAATTTGGGTGAGGTCAAGCCTTGCCCAGTCAAGGGAAGTCCGATGTCACACCCTAGACTCCCTAGCCACAAGAACACAATTGACAAGGGTTATTTTTGTGATGCCCTAGGTGCATCACCATCTCATTTCTTTTTATCTTTTTATTTTGAGGATGTGGAAGCGTACAACCACAAACACCCATGTCGCAACCCGCCCCGGTAGAGCGTCAAGAGGATAGTGTTTAGGGGTATTTGCTTGTGAACTCGCACTCGGGGTCATGTCCGCCGAAGACATTATCACCTCGCCTTTGGTTTTGACCCATCGAGTTTAAGCCTACATGAATGTGGGTCCTCCGAAACCCATACCTTGCACAATAACAAAAAGGTGTCACGATTAGCTCCCATGTACACGATATGTCTTACAAAGAGGAAACCGGGTGTGAAAAATGAATTTAGAGAATACTCTTATCATGGCAGCTCTCTTGAAGGTACGTTTGCCCAAAAGGACGACATCACTTCATCCTTTTGGACTACTACTATATCAAGTACTCAACGAGACTCATAACCCTCATGACAAGTTCATTTTATTATTAGTTATATTAGACCACCTAAAATATAATTCTAGGAGTCACCACTAATCTCATTTTTGGGGGCTGGCTAGAAAGCCCAATTGAGGGTTGGAAGTGATCCCTTGATATGCATGCAACTAGAGATTCTAGAGTTTGAGAACTTAGGTTACATTAATATTTATATTAACACTCTTTCAGTACCTAATTATCATTGTGTTACCTAAGGTGATCACACGTTTATTTCTATTTTTTTCGTGCAATTTAAAGTTAATAAGTGATCATGCGTGGATGGTTGATTTCATGCCATATTACTTCTACTTAAGAGGGAAAAAGAAAGAAAATAATTGAAATTTAAAAGACATCGATGTAAATAAACACCCAAAGTAATCAAAGGAAAGCAATAAATCTAACATGCAATCCTCAAGCGAATAATAGAGCAGACAAAATAAGGAAGAGCCTACAACTCGTCGGGCGTTAAACAACACATAGTGAAAAACTTGAGACATATGTTAGGTAATGAACATAACAAATAAATGGGTCAAAAGGGCCATCGGTCATTCGCCATCTACAAGAGTAAAGTCAGAATGGACATCAATTGTTGTCATCTTCGGGATCATCATCTTCACAAGGCTGCCTTCTTGGACCTATTCTAATCCTAGTCTAGTGCTTGAAATAAAAAGGGAATTCATGCAAGCACAACCAATCATGGCAATCAATGCATTGAGAAAACACCGAACAAAGCAATGAATAAAGAAAATTGAGAAGGGCCTCGAGGCTGGCCTTTGTTTATTCATGCAATGAGCCATACTAAGACTCCTACCCATTCATTTTAATGGTTTGTATTGACTAGTCATCATTTGCGTTCACAAATGATGACTAGTCAATCCTAACTCTAGCAAATCCCTAATTCAGGTTATAAGTGTCGCCCAAGGTATCTCACAAATACATGCATCGCACCTTTGCATACATCTAAAAATCTCATGCATAGCTCAAAAGTAAACATGCATGTATGCCATTAGATCTTAGTTCTCAATCAATCAACGAATGAGTGAGCCAACATCAGATCACTTCACTCATCCATTAAGCACCAAGTACAACTACATGCGCCATACAAATATGGCTAAAGCGTTAGAAAGATCCATATGATGCCCCCAAAATGGTTTTTGGATCAATTAAAAATCAGTTTAGGAAAGATTTAATGAAGACAAGACATAGGTGCATTGAGGCTATAGAACACATTCAATTGCCAAGGCTAACCTAAGCTCATTTTGTGCATAGCTGATTGGGCTTCATAGATATTTTAAATATGGTCCAAATTAAGATGAGGTTAATGTCAAATCCAAAACATATGAAAACATCATAATTTTGCATCATATGAATGAAAATCAAGTTAAATCCAAGTGAGAAAAAAAAAATTCCGAAATGCCTTGCACATTGAGGGGCTAGGTAAAATCATTGAACCCTGTTTCTATTTTTCGAAAAATTTTGTGAGTGAAGTTCAGGAAGTGAGGATTAAAACTCATGAAGACTTCGAAAATCAGTTTAGCATGCATAATTTCTTTAAAATACTACAACAGAGACGAGTCATAAAAGGAAAAAAGAACATGTCAAAACAGGGCACTCAAAAAGTAAGCAATCGAAATAGGACCTATGGATAATTGATCCTGAAAAATTTATGACACATGAAGCACTCAATAAGGAAAAACTTTGATGAAGAAATTTTCCTAAGATAAGCTACAAACGAATTTATAAAAATCAAAGAACACAAAACAACACATAAAAAGTAGAGCAGGACAACAATTCATTACGGCAAATCAATGAGAATTTGTCCTAGTAAACGATGTCTAAATTTTTTGAAATTCAAGTATGTTGTCTACATGTCATGAAAAGCTTTCATTAAAGACCTGACTTCAGAATCTTCACCGAAAAATTCATACAAAAATGGGAAAGAGTCTGGTTCAGTGAAGGCAAACAAGCATTTCAAATTTCATCGCATGACAAATTAATTAGCACACTTCACAAAGATGGAAAAAGGGACTAATAACATGCAAATGATACAATATTGGAAATCTTAGGACGTGTTCTAAGACTTCCTAAAAGGCATCGACACCAATAAAGGTTAACTACATGCTCAAACAGAGGCATTTGCAAAAGTATACAAGTTAGCAATCAACATGGTAGAACGCGATGCATGAAGGGAAGCTAGTTAGGCCACGTTTATGATGCATGAAAATTATGACGTTTAAACATGACATAGGGTTAAATGCGATGAAAAAATTTGGTGAAGACATTTAATCCTAGATCAAGGCACAAAAAATTATACAAATTCATGAATACCAATAAGTCAATTGACCCTATTCAGGACAAAAGACGTCATATTCCAGAATTCATGCATAGATTTTGTAAGCAAGTTTCATATAGCAAATGAGGATCAAATGAGACATACAGTGTGTTACTTTGAAGCTTGAAATGTCACCTAAGTATGTCTAGAAAACATCATGCAACTATTTATCTCTTAAGGAGCTCAAATGAAGGGTTTTCTATAACGAGACAAATCAACAAAAAATTGCAATGGAACATGTAACATGAAGGCATGGATTTCTACTCTTCGATGACGTGATAAAAATCCAAAATTTTCATGCAATTAGACCTAAATGTAAGGTTTATACGTCACGGAGCACCTCAGGTCTAATTTTAATCACAAAAATCCATAGAAAAATGGCAAACTGGACATGCGAATGCATTAAAACACCAAGACAGATTTTGAGGTCGATGTTGGATAGACAATTAACCTGACAAACAATGTTCAATCATAACGTGCCATATATCGTTGGAAAGGTAATGAAGTTGGCTACGAATTTCATGAAGAGCTGAAGTCAAAAAACTACATTTTCAAGCTCAATTATAGGTAAACATCAATTGGGCTCAGATAAGGCAAATCAACATAAGGACAATTTATTAAGGTTTTCCTTGACTAAACCTATTCCAACATATATATATTATGGCCAAGACAATCGAGCAAACTTTTATGAGACATCTAAGTCTAATTCTAATCACAAAAATAATATATAAAAAAATCGACAAATAAACAACACACTAAAAAATCATAATTAACATAAAAAAACATATAAGTTTTCATAACAAATCCATCAACTTTCGTGGTGGATTTCATGTATCAAGTGATATCTATTCAAGGCTCATAATATATCAAATCGAAGCTTATCGAAATAGATCGAATATCTAGAATACTTTGAATCAGGATTTTGAGGTTTAGAATCTCAAATCAGCTATACCAGAAGTTAGGTCCACATCCTTCGACTTTGCAGAACATGCTCGAACATGCTCATTTAATCATCATTCAAAGCATTCATAGATCATCAAAGCACTTCCTTATCATTGATTTTAAGCATATAAGGAGTCATAATCTTTGAGTCCTAGCCCCTATCGACTAGCTCAACCTTGCCTGATTGAATTTGAGTTCAAGGAGCTTCCCTTTTGCATTTATCTTGATTTGCGACGGTTTAAGCTTCAACAAACATGGCCCAAGAATATGATTGGAAAATACATGGCCCAAGAATATGATATTTGTCGAAAAGAACTATCATTTTGCTAATTTTGCATAGAGTCTCTACTTTCTTAAGACTTCGAAGACATGTCTTAAATGAAAAATACGCTCCTTATCATTTTCATACGAACGCAAATGTTGAAAAAAATGTTAACACTTGAATTTCACTAGCACCTTTTTTTTTTAGAAGCCTCTAGAAATCTTGAGATTTCTCTCTTTCATGACAAATTTTCATTCGTTTGTTCTTGGCAATAACTAACATGGGTGATCGATTCTCAGTTCAGTTCGATTCCAATGAGGAATCAAGAATCGGGGACCAAACTATTTGGTCCTAGGACTAGGAATTGGATCGGATAGTTGATTCCAATCTGGTCAACTCCAATGAAATTGACCAATTTTTTCATTAAAGAGTGATCGTGCACAACGAGAGAGTAATATATTTTAAAATATTGACGTACAGACGAAATAATATTTAATTCACATTTACTAATTTTTTTGAAGAAAATTAAAAAAAAAGTATTTATAGTCAATCCAATTTTGTTTGATTCTCTTTTGGAATCGAAAACCGAATTGCTCAGACAATATTTTCACTTTTAAGAATCGGAAATTAGACTGACACTATCAAAAATCGAATTGAACCAGCGTATCTGACTCTGTTTGAACCATCCGTTTTGCACACCTCTAATAACTTATTCAAAATACACATGCATATCACATCAAAGGGGCATTTTCGTCTTTGTACAGGCATCGATTGAATTTTTTTGTGCCGGGGGTGGCAAGAATAGAGACGGGTGGACGTGTGGACCCCTAAAGCGAATACGTAAGTGTGAAAATTTCAGAATGGTATACTTACGTGTCAAAATTGGAGAAAAAAGGATTAGTTAAGTGCCAACAGTGAAAAAATTCTGCCAAATTATATAAGTATAATTTTCTGGTGATTTTATTTGCTGACAGAGCAATTTTTTCCAAAACAAATATCCACATGGCATTTTTTTAAAAAAATTATACCAAAAAAATCTAAAAAATCGATTTTGACTGATGAAATGCTAATTTTTTTAATTAATTAATATTATAATAATATATTTTTAAAGCTTTTAAATATATTTAATTAATATATTTTTAAATATCATATTAATATTAAAATGACGTCATTTCAGCTGAATTTTTCTAACTCAACTTTTAATAAACCATGTAAATGGGATATATTATTAAAAAAATAACTTTCGTAATTTTTGCTATTTAAGTATTTTCGTATGAATTTATGGCAGTTAAAGTTTCCTCGTGCCAAGTTTTCGCAGGTAGGCTAACGGGCGCGTACGCGTTCTCAGAAGGAGGGAATTCTGTCGAGATGATTCAGATTTTCTCCCGTTCTCTCTCGCTCGCCGCCACCGCCGCCGCTGCCGCCGCCGACTCCTCCTCCTCAGTGCGGCCGCTCGCCATCCGTCACTCGGCGGCCATCGCTCCTCCCTTTCGTGCCGTTGCTCCTCGCTCGCAGCGGCACAGGACGAAATCCCTTTTTCAGCTCCCGGTTCCCCTCCGGCGATGCCGCTGGCCGCTGGAGCCTCTTCTTCCGGTTCGCGATCGCCGCTCGGTTCATCACGAGAAGCTTACCTCTAGCTCGACGGCGCTCGCCTCGCCTCGCCTCGCCTCGTTGCTGGCCACAGTTTGTCAGATCGCGGAGATCGGCTCGTCGGATGGAATTGACGTAACATCACCGAGCTTTAATCGCGAGACTATGGTTGCTCCCTCATTCGGATGAAACTGATCCAGATCTTCGAGAAATCAAAGCCGATCTGAATCTCCCTCTGCTGTTCTCCCTCCGCTCTTCTCATGAGATTTAGCTTGGAGCGATATCATTTCATCAGAGATTGTGCACGATCTTGAGGTTCGCAGGACGGAGCTTCGATGGGTACTGTCGGCTCCTTTCTTCAGATCATCAATTTGCTGGGATTAAGACGGTGCGTTCCAGTTCACGGCTTGTTACTTTTGTTTCCGATTAGTCATATTTGTGCGAGCATTCATGAGCGAAAGTGCTATTTTTTGCTGATTCGTGGGGCCGGTGGGAGAATTGAGATAAAACGGTGATTTGAGGAAATGCGCCTTCTGTTAGACGTATTGTCCTTGAGGTTGTACACCTGCGCTCGGTGAGTCAATAAGCCAATGGCTTGTTTAAACTTTTCTCTATCATGCTTGTGCTGGCGGCATTGGGTTTTGTGGATATTTTGCTCACTGGAGTGGTCAGTTACGTGTTTGATTTGCAAGAGAATTACATGTTGAGGTCAGTGAGGGTTGATGGAGAGATGAAGGATTTAGCAGGGAATTATACTCTCCATTTGAGCAAGCCCTGTTGTGAGCTGTAGGAGCATAACCTGAAGCCGAGTCAAGTCAAATTGCGAGACATAATTGGCAGTCCTGAACATTGCCAGGGTTCAAGTTGAAATGCTGGAATGAATAGTGCTCAGGACCAATCTTTCACTCTTATTGCTGCTGCATTGTCTCGAGCTCACGTTTGTGTTGAGGACATCAACCATTAGGCTAAGTCCAAAGCTTTTGATCTCTTGATTTTCTGTAGCCTCATATGTGCATGTGCTTGCTTTGTCTAAAGCTTGTCATTTCTTTTTTAATTTATTTTTAGGAGAACCAGCAAAGTGAAAACAGGGGCATTATTGCTGGGAATAAATTACCCACGAATCATTGCCGCTTCAAATCATATCCCGTACTCTCTCGAACAAGTAAGTTTTGAGACTGGTCTGGATTTTTCAACAGGTTCAAGTTGGTCCATTTTATAATTAATTGGTTGAATTCATTAGAAGTAAAAAGTGAGACAAGAAGGTCACTAACTTGGCGTATAAGTTTGAAGGATCTCATCTTACTTGTTTGTGTTAATGGAATTTTGATAATGGGAGTTCACTTCAAGTATTGTTAATCTTTGATCCTGGGACTGTTCTAGCATACTGAGAGTTAAATGAACTGATTGTGAACTTAGTGTCACTTTGGACATTCAAGTTGCTGAAGTTTGAGTCAAGTACAATTGATAGTTGTTTGATGTTACTTAAATAGAAGAGATGCAGAATTGGTGTAGTTCTCTGAAGAAGTTTATCAATATGCAAAGTACATTTCCATGTACGTTTTCGTGTGATGGATTAATGAGTTGAGTTCTGGCTGTCAATTATTCATTTGCTTTGAAAATAATTACCTCAACGAAATTGTTCACCACGTGTTTGACGAAATGCGCAAACCCAAGTCATATGAATCTATCTCTGATTTTGGATCATTTGAATGCATATCAACATGTTTTACTTGGAGAAATTTCTCATTAGTGTTAAGAATTAATTCTGCCCTTATATTAGCGTGTGAATCTGAACAACTTTTCTTTGTATTTGTCAGTGTGTTGTTTGTGTACTCTGGTGATGGTGTGGTGGTTCTCAACGAGATAATGACAGGTAGTTCATGTGATCTTCTCTGTCATGTTTCATCTTGTGGTTCATGTCCTGCATATCCTCATGAAACTATGTTGAGAGTGCTGAATCGAGAAATATCTGTGGTAATTGCGTGGTGATCAATGGTGGTTGTTGGTGGTCTATATGCCACTCTGGCAATGTTGTGAATGCTTGTAGAAGTTCATTGTTAAACTAGATATATGAGGTCAAAAAATTCATGAGGTGCTCTGAATGGACTAAGTTGAGGAAACTCGTGAAGGACAGTGATGGAAGAGAGATTGGAGGAGAAGGAAGTAATAAATAATAATAAAATTCTGAAAATAAAAAAAAATCGGAAATTTGGTTAAAGAAATAGGCCTTGATTAGGTTATTACGTTTTAGTATTAGAATTAGTTTAGTTTCATTTAGGTATTGCACACATGGTTTAGGATTGTTGATATGGGAAATTTAGTTTCTTTAGCAAATTTAATTTGATGGGAACTAATCTCATGGGGTTTTCTGTGGGGCTTAATAACAAGGCAATGTCTTGGCTCGACTTATGTTGAGTTAATTTACTGCATTTCACCATTTTATTCACTTTCATTACTGTTCTTGATTTATTTGTTTGCTGTGTTTGCTTTTATATCATTTTGTGTTATGATTCATTTTCTTAGTTGAATGGTTAGATTAAATTTTAGGACCATAATGAATACAAAAACATTGCATGGACACTTGGCGGACAAGAACTTTAGGACTCACGGTTGAATAAGAAAATTGCATGTGACACTTAGTCAACAAGTAATCAAGTTTAGGTACAAAAAGGCACTAGTTAGATGACTAGCGTAATCAAGTTCTTGAGTCTAGATATTTGATTGTGTAGGAAGTGAAGTATATTCTCATACTTCACTTGATTTCTAGCTGATCTTAATAGATTAGTGGTAACTCCTCATATAAAATTCCCATAGAGTTAATTCAATTTAAATTAAGAATCCCAACATCGCTCGGGGTAAGGGTTTGGAAGAAGCCCTCATCAATTGAGGAACGTTGGTCCCAACTCAACATTCATCATATCCTTGAAACTGCTTCACCGAAAGAGGGTTGTGAAAATAAACAATAGCAAATTGACCAATAAAAGGACAAAGAACCTCATTAATGATCCTCATGAAGGTGCTGGGTGCATTCGATAAACAGAATGACATGACTAGCCACTTATGAAGGCCTTTCTTGTTTTTGGAGGCTGTTTTTCATTTATCTTCTTCTCTCATCTAGATTTGATGGTAGTCACACCTCTATCGATCTTTGAAGACACTATTGATTCATGCAATTTATCGAGCATGTCATCAATTCTTGGTATGGGTTACCTATACTTGATCATGATGTCATCAATAGTTCGACTTTTGAAACATCCTGAAAGAACCATCCTTCTTCAGCACAAGTAAGGCTAGAATCAGACAAGGACTCATGCTTTTCCAGACGTATCCTTTTGCAATTAATTTATCGTGTCATTGTAGCTCTTTAGTTTCCTCTGGGTTGCATCGATAAGTGGTTTTATTGGGTAGAAAAGCACAAGAAAGTACATCTATCAGATGCTCAATTTCTTTTATAAGAGGTAATCCATGTAGCAAATCCGCTGGAGAAACATCTCCAAACTCATCTATTAGGTGTTGGAATTTTGGATGCAGGGGTCTCTCTATCTCATCTATTTGGTGTTCGAATTTAAGATGCCACATTCATAGAGTTTTCATACCAAATTGATGCATATGCATGATGGGGAATGTGTTTTGAGTGATAATGGGATTTATGATAGATGATGACTACCATTAACACACCACCGGCCAAGGAGTAACATTGGGATCAATAAAGCATACCGCCAAGGCCTAAAGAAACACCACCAGCCAAGGATAAAGGATTTCAGAATAAGAGAAGTTAACTACCAAGGTTTAAAGGAAACCCATAGGTAAGGACAAAGGATTTCCTGGTTCACCACCAAAGAATTTGGATAAAGAACTGGTATAGAAATTTGCTCACTTGAGAAAAATTGCAAGATTACATCTCTAATTATAGAAAGATTCTCCTAAACAAAAGAAAGCAACTCTTGAAATTCTAGAAATCGAAATGACTCTTGGAGTATCCACATAATTAAGACTGACATCATAATAAAGACTCATGAAAACTAGGACTAAATGCATTTAACAATAACTAAATACATTTAACAAAACCAAATGCATTAGTAACTATTACTAGACTCTCCAATTTCTTTCATTGGCCTTGGAAGCTGAATACCATCTTGGAAGATCAACAATCAACAATCAACAATGGAAATTAACTAGAATACCTTGGAGTGCTAGGTAGTCACTGTGCAGCCTCAAAATCAATAGCAAACTTGTATTTGGACATCTTCATTATCGACCAGCAACCATGGAGTCGACATCTAGTCTGCAAGTTAAAATCAAGCATGTTGAATCAAGACCTTCAAAGCTGGACCCATTGAATCACATTGAAGCCGGAATTGGCTTTTGTTTGCAGGAGTAAGGATAGGGTTGGGTCAATCGACAAAACATGAGTTGAGCTTGATAACTGTTCCATTGAGCCTGATGCTCCCGTGTCATCCTGTGTTGTTGGCATGGAGAAAGAGGACTATGTCCGGAATAGCCTGCATAACCCTCATGACTAAGAGTCATGGCACTTGCCTGAGTTGACTCAAGAGGCTGTGAGACGTATTCTTAAGGGATGTGCAAGCTATTTACCAAATATAGTCCCATTTCTCCATGCTTCGATTTTCACAGAAACTGAAGAAACCTCTGCCGATCTGTGGTAGTCATTCTATTGACTTGAAGGCCAACATGTGCATCATCCAAGGTGCTATGTCAAGAACCAACTTGAAGGAAGAAAGCAACCTTTCAGCCAAGTTTTCTCTAGAGTTATTCTTATGCATTCTGGCAGGTGTTGCTGAGGATGGAGGAAGATGGCTTTCTTCGGAAAATGTTTTGCATCGTCCTTGTGAATCCCAGCCTTGACATCTTAATATAACTAAAGAGTGGCTTACTTGAAACGGGTATTAACTTCACCACCCAACTGATTGGCCAAGATGCTGCTGCCAGCAGAATGCAAGCCACCCATTGCCCCCAATTTAGTCTCTCAGTATCAGCAAACTTCTTCAGAAACTCGACCATAATCACTTGAAGCACGATCGTGATCCCAATAATTGCAAGAAATAAGTGATTCCTGTGGATGCCTTTGAATACATTCTGCTTCTCCAAGCTCCTTGAGTTGAATTCATTGAAAACTTGGCAAAGCACAAAAGTATTGAAAATTAAAGTATCATTCACTTCTGCCCTGACACTGAATATGGACTCCCCCCTGAATTGCAGTGTTAGGAGGATTGTTATCTGGTAAAGTGCTTGGGCTAGAAGATTCCTCCACATCACGTTGGTTATGAGTGGTTCTGTCCGACCCACAGGTGATTTCTCCATTAATTCATCACTTGGTCGCTCTGTGGCAAGTGCAAGAGCACCTAGCGTGTCCATGATGAGATTTACCCATAGTAATTGTACTGCGGTTAAAGGAACCTCACCTGCTGAAACCGCTGCAATGAAATTGATTACCAAGGCAGCAACGTTTACCGTTAGTTGAAACTGTATGAATTTCTGGATATTGTTGTATACACATCGCCCCCATCTCAATACCGTCACAAGGGATGTGAAATTGTCATCCAATATGATGATGTCGGAGCTCCCTTTGGCAACCTCGGTTCCTTGAATGCCCATGGAAAGTCCAATATCTGCTTCTTTTAGTGCTGGTGCATCATTTGTACCGTCTCCAGTGACCGCGACCACATGGCCCTTTTGTTTCAAGCACTGCACCATCAGCAACTTGTCGAATGGGGAGGACCTAGCCATAACGCGGATTTGATCGACTTTTTGCATTCTCTCTTCGTGGGTATAGTTTCGAAACTCTGAACCCTCCACCACCTCTATGCCATGATTTTCAGTATCTGGACCAAGAATCCCACACTCTGTTGCAATAGCTTTAGCTGTGAAGGCATTATCTCCGGTGATCATTTTGATGGCCACTCCAGCTAATGTACAAGCTTTTACAGCATTCTTGACCCCTGGTCGGCATGGATCCTTGATGCCAACTATTCCTAGCAGTGTCAAGCCATCTCCCTGCAGCATTTTCTTGCCCTTCTCATTGCATTGGAATCCGCCGTCTACGGCTTGCTTGTAAGCAAAAGCGATGCATCGGAGGCTACTAGCTGCCATACCTTGGATTATCTTCTCCAAATTACTTCTTGCAGCATCATCCATGTGTTGTATGACACCATCAATTTGATGGTAAGTCGAGCACATTGCTAGAATCATCTCAGCAGCTCCTTTCCAATGCACATACATGGTGGTGTCGGCCTTTTCATTTATGAGGATGCCACTCCGTTTCTTTTCCGAGTTGAAAGTCTCGACATGAAGAATGGTGTATTTCTTTTTGATTTCTTCCATTTGCATATCCAATGTATAGAAAGCCCAAGAAAGTATAGCCTTTTCAGTTGGACTACCAGAAATTTCGGGTTCAGATCCTGGTGAAGGCATAAACACACTACCTGTAGTGTTTAGACCGACAGCTTGATGGAATAGCTTATTAACGTTGGGGGCAATTTTGTTGTAGTAGTCTTTTTCAATGGATTCTTCCCCCAGCCAAAACTGGGTTACCTTCATCTTATTCAACGTTAGTGTGCCGGTCTTGTCTGTACAGATTATGGTGGCCGAGCCCATGGTCTCGCAAGCGGAAAGCTTTCTGACCATCGCCTGGTCCGCCATCATCCTCTTCATGGAATATGCCAACGTGAGCGTTACGGCCAGGGGTAGGCCTTCAGGGATTGCCACGACAACTATGGTGACAGCAGCGGCAACAATTCGGACGACCGCATTCAATATGTCATCCGTACTAGTTTTACTACCATTGTACTCCTTATTTCCATTCTCATCTTCAGTGTTCCCAGTAAAATAACGGACTAAAAGCACAATAAGGACTAGAAAGGCTACAGCGAGGCCTACCTTTCCGATGGAAGAGGTTAGTTTATCTAACCGAACTTGCAACGGCGTTCTTTCATTTGAATCTTCAGATATGGAGCTCATCATCTCGCCCCATGCAGTGTTCATCCCGACTGACACCACGAGCATCTGAGCGCATCCATCAACCACCTTAGAGCCGGAAAATAAGAATGGATTCTGATCCAGATCAATTTCAACGTGCTCACTCTCTCCTGTCATACTTGACTCATCGATTTGCAAGGAATGGCCGTCCAGGAATAACCCGTCCGCAGGAATCTGGTCGCCAATAGTTAGCGAGACAACGTCCCCGACCACCACATCAAAAATGGAAATCGGTTGAGGTCGGGCGTCTCTTACGACATTTACTTTTATGTTGTTGCTTATCTTGGATAGTTTGTCAAACTGCGTCTCCTGTCTGAAGTTACTGAAAGCAGAGACGGCTATGACCAGGAAGACGGCAACGAATATGCTTCCACCTTCATACCACCCTTCTTTTACCCCATTTTCTTTCATGCCGAAGCCAAGAGAAAGGCCTGCGCATACTAGTAGTATGAGGATCGTAGTGTCTTTAAATGCATCTATCACAAAATGTAGTAGCCCTTTTGGAGGCGGCTTTTTATAAGTGTTTGAACCGAACATATCCCGCCGCATGGTAACACCGGAGACGTCTCCACTAATCCCCCTGTCCTTCTCCGTCCCAAGACTGGATGCGACGCCTTCGACTCCGCCAAGCTGACAAAGAGCCGTAAGGTCCTTTTCCTTGACCAATTTGATGAGTTTCGGGTGATCGGTACCGGGGACCAAAGGAACAGTGGCAATCATTGGAGTCGGGCGGTCCGGACCGACTGACTCAATGTCGAGGGCAGTGTAGGAATGGCTGCATGATATTTCAGAATCGTTGCATTTCCTACGGGACATGATCTCCCTGGCAAGGGAAAGCATGACCCGGTGGGAGTATATTGCGAAACAGGCGAAGCGCCATCGCTTCTTGGCTTTGGTGAATGAAGTCACGGTGATCTCCATGAGGAAGGAGTGGTAATTAAGAGGAAAAAAGGGGCTTTGTTTCATTCTTTCGGGTTTTCTCTCGTAGACAAAGGTACGGAAGGTGGAAATCAGTATGAAAATGCTCTAGGAAAGAACTTCATTCCCGAAAGGGCGTGCACCAACGTGGTTTTATAGCAATTGCCAAGGCGGTGGAATGTACCGGCAATTTCATTTTGATGATATTCCTTTTCAAAGCAAAGCACTGTTCCCGCTAAGAGTAAAAAACGGTCAATGGTCAGCCATTAACGACTTAAGGAATCCAAAAGAGGAAGCCAACTTTTCCAGTTGTGCATGGCAAGTATTATGTTGTTTTTCTCTGATGACTTTCGGCACAGGGGAACACGTGGTTGGATCAGATTTGGACCGTTTCTTGGGAAGCTTGCGGTCATCCTAACAACAGGGGGAGCATTTCTTGAGCTGTTCTTTAATGAGACTTGTGATGGAAGGAGCGAAAGAGGAGAGCCCGACGTTTTTTTCGGTCGGAAAGAGCCCAAACTTCTCAAAATGTGTGCAAATTAGAAGCCTTTGAAGTTCAACCTTCTCTCCGACAGAGCGTACAAATTAAAGCATCCACATTCGTCCGTACTTGGAAGGAGGATGCCGGGCAATTTTGCGTTTGTCCTCTCGAGGGGATTCAGATTGGAACCAACCCGTGCCTGTCGATTAACCTTCTATGTGCTTGACCAATGTGTCGGAAGTTACGTATCTCAACTTTGGAACTGGATTCTGAAAATCACCTATTTAAGTCTCGTGAATTGCATATTAACTCCCGTGAATGAAAGCCATCTGCACAGTCCAAATGCCCAGACTTACCTGGTCCATAAGACTTACCGGATATCCTAAAACCCTTTGGCAGCCGGCCTTTGCACCCTAGTGTTGATTATTAAGTAAAAACGGACTTCCTGACCCAAGATCGTCTAATTTTTCAAGACTCCCATGATAATCCTTGTCAATAATAGTACTGATTTCGAGAATTATGGTTAAGCATTATTCCGCGTTACGAATGTTACCCAGCACCCTCTAGATTAAGACTATATAATGTTTTTTTTTTCCGACAAGAAAGTCCACCTTTTATAAGTACATCTCGAGCCTACAATGTCTCTCCTGAGCCTTGTAGACCCGGCAAAACATGAATTTAAGTTTGAGCTAAAATTCCAAACATGAAAAATCAAATGACGGTTCAACTAACCTTCATTTTCCAACCAAATGCATCTAACAATTGAAATTTCCTGTTCAATCCTCGTGAAACGAACAAAGTTCAAGTCGGTAGACACTAGCCAAGTCAACGTACGAGGACCCCAAGGTTAAATGTCCCATGTGCCATAACTTCCAGGAAATTCCCAAATCTATATACAAAGATGGAGTCATTAGTGAAAAAAAGCAAAGCACAAAAAAGATAAAGAAAGACAGGACATAGAACAAGAATCATTTTGTTGATAATTAATCCGTGGAAGTTACGTAAAAGTCGCCTTTTTGCTACTTACCAAATTGAAAAACGAAATCGATGGCATTTGGGCAACTGCTCCTTCACTAAACGGTGCGCCCATAACCAGAGATTTCTAATGGATCGCCGTGTTTGAAAAGTTTGACGGTGCGTCTAGTAAGAAAATTGACAATCATGTTTTAGAGGAATATTTTAGATAATGGTCTGAAATGAAATCGTATCAAAAGCTGATCTTATCACAAATAAGGAGCCTAGAATGTCCAAGTTAGTCTCGAATATGTGTAAACTGAGTTCAAGCCTTTCAAACTCGATGAGTATATACATTTATTGTAGAACCGGATGGATTTGGATATGACCACTTGGTGGGGAATTTGTGGCATCAATTCCGCGAAGCAATGTGGTCTAGAAAGGACTTCGTCTTTATTTGAAGTATCGATGGAATAAGCAGTTCTTGGAATCGTTCAACTGTGTTTTTTTGTAGGCTTTTCCTTGCTAGTCCCTTCCATCCATTCATTGGAGTTTTCATGATTAATTGATTGATTGAAAAAGAAAACAAAGAAAAGTAGAAACAGATTGAGCAACGTTGGCTAAAGTCCATTTCAAATTCTTATTTGAGAGATGATGTCTACATTATACTTTGTCTAAAAAGCGGCCTTGCCCATTTCAGGCCCATATTGGAAGCTTTTCCAAGGTAATACTAGAGTGGAAGAGGATGGAAATGAAATTAGAAATTTTCTGAAATGAAGTTAGTATTCCCAATTCTTTTTCTTTGATTACCCAATAGCACGAGTAAAAAGTTTTGATTATTTGGAGGCATGTGAAATCGCTCGCAAGTCTTATGAAGGGTTAAGTCTTTTGATTTGTGCAAGTGATCTCAACAGAAATCAACCCTCATGCATGAAATCGGTGTTTATATTTTGAAGAAATATTTATGCATAGCGGGTATATTCATGTAGAGCCATACGCATGTAAAAGTTGAATTGTGGCAAATGTGTTATAGACATATTTCCAAGGAAACTTAGTTCGAAAATAGTTAGAATGCATTAATTTTCAATGAAACCCAAATGCCGTAAAAAAAGACTTTATGATTTATAATTGTAAAATGTATAAGAGTCAAGGGAATTGCAAATAACCTTATAAAGTCAGGTTATTACCACACACAAAAACCTAAATTGATACATCTAAAATAATTTTTTGATCACGAAGAATCTTAAATTGACAGACTTATAGAAAATTTATCTAGAACTAATTTTTACCACAATAGGTACATTTCTAATAAATTTACTCTTTATTAATTTTCATTAAATTTGATTAATATTACAAAAAATCACAAATTAATGAATTGGAAAAATTCCAAACCAATACATCCGTTAACTGTTACGTGACATCCAACTCAATAACTTGACTATAAAATTTAATAAAAAGCAATAGAGAATAAATTCATCACAGATGTATTATTAGTTTTGAGTTTTTAATTTTGAATAAATTTATTATAAATATAGTAATCTAAATTTTTTGGTGATAATCACTTCATAAAGTCTTTCTTTTTTTTTTGTCGTACTAGAAAGTCTTACGTAAAAGTCAAAAGTCTGCGCATTATTCTATGGCAATGCTCTTGAACTTTCCGGATTAGATATCGATCACATCATTTCGTCAAATTTCTTCGAAACTTCACCCCCTTGCTGGCCTGGTACTGCCCGGCACCGTGAAGAAAGTGCCCAACCAATCTTTTCTGCGTTTTTCCTTGACGTTGACTGCGTTCGCACATGGTGTCCTCGTCGGCGTATCTGTCGTGATATCGCTTTCTCACCTTAAACCTGTGCACGCAACAAGCGTCAAGGATGTCGGATAGGAATTAAAAGGTTTCGCAAATTATCAAAAAAAAATTTAATTTATTATTTTATCAATTTAGATATAATATAAGTTGATTCAGATTGGAACCCATTGGACAACTCAAATCTATACCTGTCAATTAACCCCTTATGTGCTTGATCAATGTGTCGGAAGGTATGTATCTCAATTTTGGAAATGGATTCTGAAAATCATATATTCAAGTCTCATAAATAGCATGTCAATTCCTGTATTTGAAAGCCACTTCCACTGTCCAAGGTCCCGGACGCACCTGGTCCATAAGACTTACTAGATATCCCAAAACCCTTTGGCAGCCGGCCTTTGCACCATACCGTTGACTATTAAGAAAAAACGGACTTCCCGACCCAAGATCATCTAATTTTTCAAGACCCCCATGAATCACTAATAATCCTTGTCAATAATAGTATGGATTTTGAGAATTATGGTTGCCCATTATTCCATGTTACGAACATTACCCAGCACCCTCTAGATTAAGACTATATAATGTTTTTTTTTTCCGACGAGAAAGTCCAACTTTTATAAGTACATCTCGAGCCTCCAAAGTCTCTCCTGAGCCTTGTAGACCAAGCAACACGTGAATTTAAGTTTGAGCTAAAATTCAAACATTAAAAATCAAATGACTGTTCAACTAACTTTCATGTTCCAACCAAATGCGTCTAACAATTGAAATTTCCTGTTCAATCCTCGTGGAAAGAAACAAAGTTCAAGTCGGTAGACACTAGCCAATTCAACGTGCGAGGACCCCAAGGTTTAAATGTCCCATGTGCCATAACTTCCAGGAAATTCCCAAATCTATACAAAGATGGAGTCATTAGTGAAAAAAACAAAGCACAAAAAAGATAAAGAAAGAGGGCACATAGAACAAGAATCATTTTGTTGATAATTAATCCGTGGAAGTTACGTAAAAGTCACCTTTTTGCTGCTTACCAAATTGAAAAACAAAATCAAATGGCATTTGGGCAACCGCTCCCTCACTAAACGGTGCGGCCATGACTAGAGATTTCTAATGGATCGCCGTGTTTGAAAAGTCTGATGGTGCGTCTAATAAGAAAATTGACAATCATGTTTTCGAGGAATATTTTAGATAATTGTCTGAAATGAAATCGTGTCAAAAGCCGATCTTATCGCAAATAAATAAGGAGCCTAGAATGTCCATGTTAGTCTCAAATATGTGTAAATTGAGTTCAAGCCTTTCAAACTCATTGGAAAACAAAGAAAAGTAGAAACACATTGAGCAACATTGGCTAAAAGTCCATTTCATATTCTTATTTGAGAGATAATATCTACATTATACTTTGTCTAAGAAGCGGCCTCGCCCATTTCAAGCCCATATTGGAAGCTTTTTCAAGGTAATACTAGAGTGGAAGAGGATGGAAATGAAATTAGAAATTTTTGAAATGAAATTAGTATCCTCAGTTCTTTTTATTTGATTACCCAATAGCACGAGTAAAAAGTATTGAATATTTGGAGGCATGTGAAATTGCTTGCAAGTCTTATGAAGGGTTAAGTCCGGACTTTTGATTTGAGCAAGTGATCTTAACAGAAATCAATATGCATGCATGAAATTGGTGTTTATATTTTGAAGAAATATTTATGCATAGCGGGTATATTCATGTCAGAGCCATACGAATGTAAAAGCTGAATTGTGGCAAATAGTTAGAATGCATTAATTTTCAATGAAATCCAAATGCTGTAAAGAAAGACTTTATTGAAAGAATTTAACAATTAATAATTGTAAAATGTATAAGAGTCAAGGGAGTTGCAAATAACCTTATAAAGTCAAGTTATTACCACACACAAAAAAACCTAAATCGGTTACATCTAAAATAATTTTTTGATTACGAAAAATCCTAAATTGATAGACTCATAACAAATTTATCTAGAACTAATTTTTAAACCCAATAGGTACATTTTCTGATAAATTTACTCTTCATTAATTTTCATTAAATTTAATTAATATTACAAAAAATCACAAACTGATGCGGTGGCTAAAATTCCACACCGGTACATCTGTCAATTGTTACGTAACATCCAACTCAACAACTTAATTGTAAAATTTAACAAAAATTAATAGAAAATAAATTCATTAAAGATATACCAATTTAGGATTTTTAATTTTTTTGTGATATTCACTTTACAGAGTCTTTTTTTTTTTTGTCGCACTAAAAAGTCTTACTTAAAAATCAAAAGTCCGCTCATTATTCTATGGCAATGCTCTTGAAGTTTCCGGATTAGATATCGATCATATCATTTCGTCAAATTTCTTCGAAACTTCACCTCCACCTTTCCGTCTGGCCTGGTTTCTGCCCGGCACCCGGGGCACGCACCGTGACGAAAGTGAAAGTGCCCGACCAATCTTTTTCTGCATTTTTCCTTGACGTTGACTGCGAAAGCACACAGTGTCCTTGTCGGCGTATCTGTCTTGATATCGCTTTCTCACCTTAAAAGCTGTGCAAGCAACAAGAGTCAAGGAAGTCGGATAGGACTTCTAAAAGGTTTCGTGCCGCGCAAATTATCAAAAATAAAAAAAAAATTAAATTTATCATTTTATTAATCTAGATATAATTTTTTAATTATATTCATTAAATCATAAATTTCTTCATATTTTGCTAATTAAATTCATTTGATCAATTTTAATTATAATTTTTGACATAAACATCGCCCATATTGCAGATAAAGACAACCAACGTTGACGTGGATAATTTTTTATGATATTTTGATTTTTTTTTTATATATATTTTTTCTCTTTCCTTCTTCATTTTAATAGTACCCTTAGATCAAGTATTGTTGTTCTGTAATCCTTCATGTTTGGTCACTTGAGCTTGAAGCTTGTGGTTGCCATGGCTTTGAAGCTCGCTTCGTGGTCGTTTGAGCTCAAAGCTCACAGTCGCCATGGCAAGATTTATTTCAAAGGTTGAGGCTACGACTATTTGAGCTCCAAGCTCTCAAGTTCCAAGCTCACGACAACTTGAGAGCTTGGAGCTCGATGGTTGCAACCACAAGCAAGGCCATCATGGTTGTAGACTAGGCAAGGCCAGCGCGAGGGCCATGTGGCCCTCCACACAACCAATGAGGGCCTAGTGACACTCGCTAACCATAGTAAAAAAAAATTTAATGAAGTAAAAAAAAAGAAAATAAACAAAAATAATTCAAATATATATTAAAATATTATTAAAAATTATCTATATTAGCACTGATTATACCACATAAGATGGTTTATATCTAAGTCAATGAATTATGACTAAAATTGATTAGATGAACTCAATTTATATACTATGAAAAAATTTAAGATTGAATTGACAAAATTACAATAAATTTAAGATTTTTTAAATAATTTTCTCATTTGCCATTAATGAAACCCTTTTATTTTCACAAAATTTTAATCAAATTTTGCCGACAGCAAATTCAATTAAATTCAACCGACATGCTTGTCGAATCAAATCGGAGTACAAGTCAACCTTATTAAAAGGCAAATGTGAATTGGATTCATGTGTAGCCAGTAGGTACGGTTTTTAAATCACCGCGTCTTGTGGGGGACAAAGAGCACTCGCTCCCTCCAACACGTCACTAGAAAAGTTTGTGTTGCTGGTAATATTTAAGATGCCACATTCATAGAGGATTGGTCCGTGAACACCATCATTGTCCAACTTTATATTACGAGATTTTACAATGAAAATACACGAGCAAGAATTGATTTTACTAATGGGGCTTGACTTAAAAAAAGGTAACTTTACGTGCTTACCCATCATTTAAGTACGCACATATAACATACATACACAAAAAAGAACTCAATTTATTTTATAATTCAAAAACACTAGCGTAGAGATTTGACTACCTATGAATCCATAAAATACCTTGCAGGCTCTATGAACAAGTGTGGTGAGCCTTTGGCATGAATGAGTAGTCTTAACAAAGCAATTTACATACAATTGTAAGATTTGAATAGATGATTTTTGGTTGATAAGCAGAAAATTTGCTTATTCCCCAATTAACTGCGCTAACCTTGAGGTTATAATAACATGATTTACATGAATTGTGTCTTAAGCATATCATATGATTTTTGAAAACTATAGTTTAGCAATCATATGCATGCATTGGTAGTATTTGTTTCATTAAGAGAAGTCATAATTGGTTTGTAATTTTAAACCTATGAATACCCCCACTAATATCGTCAACCAAACAAATCAAAATCCAAGGACATCATGACCAAATCAAAATCCTCTTCCTTTGCATATGAAACCATGATCTATAATTTGCTTGCTCTTGGTACGAATAGGGAATTTTATTTTTACATTTTTATATAATTAAAAAGGTTGGGAGTGGCGACTAATAGTGTAACTACTCTCGTTAGGCGTTACCAAGAAGGTCTTCCACCCTCTACGAAATGTTTGTTTTAAGTCATAATTGCTCAATTGACATATAAATGTACGAGCCTATCACCATTGTCATATTGACATGTCAAAAAGCAAAAAGTCTTTGCACATGGTGTAGCAAATGCCCATGGTACAGATGGCCGAAAATTGACTACGATTTGTCATTTGACAAAATAAAAAGTGAACCTTTTGTCACTAGCTAGAGACGAGTTAACATCCAAGAAATTTCCGTTTTTCTTCTATGTCGACCAAGACTCACGGTCCTATCTTCTTCTGCGAAAAATCGACGTTGACTAGTGGTTATGATGAAGAAGATCAAATTTTAGTCATCTATGCACCTTCCATGCAATCTCCTACGGCTCGTCAGTCGTGCAAGAAATTGTTCACGGAGATGGCGGCGGAAGTTTTGTCTACCATGATGTCTTAAGCTGTCCTTTCGGGACTGGCTAGTACGACCTTGTCCTAATTGTTGTCTAATTGAGAAGTGTGAAACCTAGAGTGAAACAGGCAAGACTCGTCATTCGGACGTTTTGGTGATGCATTTATTTCGTAAAAGATATATTAAAATCATCATTGATAATAAAAATAATTTATTTACTAATTATTCCCAATAATATAAGAAATTATTTTTAAGATAAATATTTTACAAAATAAATGCATCACAAAAACGAATTATGAAAATATTTTTTTATTATTTTTGTAGTGATACAAGCCTTTTTCAGCAGAATATTTTTTTAGTTATTTATCTTTTGCAAAACAACTGGATCCCAAATTTTCCTTTAGAAAAAGCAACTTTCTCTGTGTGATTTTATCAATATGAGGATGGAAAGTAGCTCGGACAGCTCAAAAGTTATCGCATGATAGGAATTGGAGAAGTGACGATTACCGTTGGGCCTAACTTTTATTGTAATTTTGTTTTTATAATGGTTTTAGGATTTGATCGCCAACCGGAAAGTTTGGGATTCTATTGCCTTACGTATTTTAGTCGTGTGCATTCCAAAACCTCATTCATTAAATAATGAATTTACATGTTGATTAGTAATGTCACGCATTTTAAACGGTTAATTTACTATTTAACTTTTGTAATTGTGATCTCGTTAGCGCAAGTCAATTAATACTTCGTAGGAAATTACATGGCCTACACCTTTATGCTCTATTATTGGATATGATGATTGAATTAATCATAAGGTGAAAACCTAGGCAAATAAGGGTGGGTTTAGTAATTATTCGGTTCCCGGGAATAATTTATATTCAAAAATAATTTTTTTGATTCTATTTCCTTTATGAGTTTTTGAGAATTTGAACGTATTTGATAATTGCATAAATTTTTTATTCCTGCAATTCCCAGGAAAAAAGAAGAAGAAGAAGAGGAATGAATTTTTTATGACCCTCAAATTTTTTTTGTAACGTAGAATTTCTTTGAATTTTTCAATAATTTTCTAAAATTTTTCTTTCTTTTTCCTCTCTTATTCTTTCTTCTCTAGCCAGTTGCCTAGCTCCAGCCATTGCCAAGGTCCAACAACCTCAACGCTCTCGGGAGCGAGGCCTCAGAGAGTCTTGTCATGGCTAAGCGAGGTCAAGCCTCACCCAGCGAAGGCAAGCCCAATGTCATGCCCCAGACTCCCTAGCCATAAGAACGCAATCGATGGGGGTTATTTTTGCGATGCCCCAAGCATATCACCATCTCGTTTCTTTTTATCTTTTTTTATTTTGAGCATGCAGAAGTGTACAAGTACAAACACCCATGTCGCGACCCACCCCAGTAGAGCATCAAGAGGATGGTTTTTAAGGGTATTTGCTTGTGAACTTACACTTGAGGTCATGTCCGCCGATGACATTATCACCTCACATTTGGTTTCAACCCATCGAGTTTGAGCCTACACGAATGCGGGTCCTCCCAAACCCATACATCGCGCAATAGCAACAAGGTGTCTTGATTAGCTCCCAGGCACACAATACATCCTACAAAAAGGAAACCGGGCATGAAAAACGAATTTAGGGAGTACTCTTATCATGGTAGCCCTCTTGAAGGTATGTTTGTCCAAAAGAATGATATCACTTCATCCTTTCGGACTACTACTATATTGAGTATACTAAACCAATGTGAGTGCTCAATGAGACTTATAACTTGCATGACGAGTTCATTTTATTATTAGTTGTATTATACCATCTAAAATATAATTCTAGGAGTTGCCACTAGTCTCATTTTTTGTCATCTATGCACCTTCCATGCAACTTCCTATGGCTCGTCAGTCGTGCAAGAAACTGTTCACGGAGATGGCGGAAGTTTTGTCTAGCACGATGTCTATCCTTTTGGAAACAGACCAGTACAACCTTGTCCTAATTGTTGTCAAACTGAAAAGTGTGAAACTTGGACTGAAACAGGCAATCAACTCAAGACTCTCTTCATTCAATCGTTTGATGATGCATTTCTTTCGTGATAAATAGTTAATTTAAAATATATTTATCTTAAAAATAATTTCTTATATTATTTGAAATAATTAGTAAATGAGTTATTTTTATTATTGATGATAATTTTAATATAAATATTTTCAAAAATTATGAAAATATTTTTTATTTGTGTATTTTTATAGTGATACGAGCCTTTTTCAGCAAGAAATTTTTTAGTTGTTTATCTTTTATAAAATAATTGGATCCTAAATTTTCTTTTTCTAAAAGTAACTTCCTTTGTGTGATTTTGTCAATATGAGGACGGAAAGTAGCACGGACAGAAAGGTTATCGCATAATAGGAATTGGAGAAGTGATGATTACCGTTGGGCTTAAGTTTTACGGCACTTTTTTTTTTTTTTTTTTATAATGGTTTTAGGATTTGATCGCCAACCGGAAAGTTTGGGATTCTATTAGGGGTGTCAAAAAGGCCCGAGCCGACCCGGCCCGGCCCGGCCTGACCCGACCCTAAACTTAGGGTATTTTCCGATACCGGCACCATACTTGGATAAGATTTTGACCCGACCTGAAAATACCCTAAATTTAGGGTCGGGTCGGGTCGGGTCGGACCTTTTTGACACTGGTACCACCCATGCGTTTTGGCCCTCATCCGTTGAGAGAAAATGGTAAAGTAGGATAAAATAAACAAAAGAAAAGAAACAATCCTCTCTTTCTGTGCGTTTTGGCCCTCATCCGTTGCTCAACCCTCTAAAGTTTTTGAGTTAAACACGAAATTGAAACCAAACTCGTAAAAGGTCATGCTTTGACTCGACCCGACCCGACCCAGTCTGGCCCAACCCGACCCGATTTTTTTGTTTAGGTCAGGTCGGGCCAAAGCACGACCCTTTACGATTGGTGTCAGGTTGGGTAACATCAAAACCCAACCCGACCCGACCCATTGACACCCCTAGATTCTATGCCTCCAAAACCTCATTCATTAAATAATGAATTTACTTGTTGATTAATAATGTCACGCATTTTAAACAGTTAATCGTTAGCGCAAGTCAATTAATACTTCATAGGAAATTACGTGGCCTACACCTTTATGCTCTATTATTGGATATGATGATTGAATTAATCGTAAGGTGAAAATCCTAGGCAAATAAGGGTGGGTTTAGTAATTACCATGTTCCCAAGAATGATTTCTATGCAAAAATAAAATTTTTGATTATATTTCCTTGACGAGTTTTTGAGAATTTGAACGTGTTTGATAATTGCACAAAATTTTTATTTTCGTAATTCTCAGAAAAAAGAAAGAAGAGGAATGAATTTTTTATGACCCTCAATTTTTTTTTTTGTGACATAGAATTTCTTTGAATTTTTCAATAATTTTCTAAAACTTTTCTTTCTTTTTCCTCTCTTCTTCTTTCTCTTTTAGCCAATTGCCTAGCTTTGGCCATCACCAAAGCTCAACGACCTCAATGCCCTCGGGAGCTAGGCCTTAGAGAGCCCCGCTGTGGCTAAGCGAGGTCAACCTCACCCAGCTACAATGATGCTCAACCTCACCAAATCTGGGCAAGGTCAAGCCTTGCCCTAGCCAAGGGAAGTCCGATGTCACACCCCAAACTCCCTAGCCACAAGAACGCAATCGGTGAGGGTTATTTTTGCAATGCCCCAGGTGCATCACCATCCCGTTTCTTTTTATCTTTTCATTTTGAGCATGTGGAAGCGTACAACCACAAACACCCATGTCACAACCCGCCCCAGAAGAGCGTCAGGAGGATACCGTTTAGGGGTATTTGCTTGTGAACTCGCACTCGGGGTCATGTCCGTCGAAGACATTATCACCTCACCTTCAGTTTCAACCCATCAAGTTTAAGCCTACATGAATGGGGGTCCTTCTAAACCCATACCTCGCACAATAACAAAAAGGTGTCACAATTAGCTCCCAAGTACACAATATGTCTTACGAAGAGGAAACCGGGCGTGAAAAATGAATTTAGGGAGCACTCTTATCATGGCAGCTCTCTTGAAGGTACGTTTGCCCAAAAGCACGACATCACTTCATCCTTTTGGACTACTACTATATCAAGTACTCAACGAGACTCATAACCCTCATGACGAGTTCATTTTATTATTAGTTATATTAGACCACCTAAAATGTAATTCTAGGAGTCGCCACTAACCTCATTGTTGGGGGTTGGCTAGAAAGCCCAATCGAGGGTCGGAAGTGATCCCTTGATATGCGTGCAACTAGAGATTCTAGAGTTCGAGAACTTGGGTTACATTAATATTTATATTAACACTCTTTCGGTACCTAATAGTCATTGTGTTACCTAAGGTGACCACACATTTCTTTCTATTTTTTCGTGCAATTTAAAGTTAATAAGTGACCATGCGTGGATGGTCGATTTCATGCCATTCTACTTCTACTTAAGAAGGAAAAAGAAAAAAATAATTGAAATTTAAAAGAAAGTGTAGTAAATAAACACCCAAAGTAATCAAAGGAAAGCAGTAAATCTAACATGCAATCCTCAAGGAATAATAGAGCAGACAAAACAAGGAAGAGCCTACAACTCGTCGGGCGTTAAACAACACAGCGAAAAACTTGAGACATATGTCAAGTAATGAAAATTACAAATAAATGGGTTGAAAGGGCCATCGACCATTCGCCATCTACAAGAGTAAAGTCATAATGGACATCAATTGTTGTCATCTTCGGGATCATCATCTTCGCAAGGCTGCCTTCTTGGACCTATTCTAATCCTAGTCTAGTGCTTGAAATAAAAGGGAATTCATGCAAGCACAACCAATCATGGCAATCAATGCATTGAGAAAACACCAAACAAAGCAATGAATAATGAAAATTGAGAAGGGCCTCGAGGCTGACCTTTGTTTATTCATGCAACGAGCCATACTAAGACTCCTACCCATTCATTTTAATGGTTTGTATTGACTAGTCATCATTTGTGTTCACAAATGGTGGCTAACTCTAGCAAATCCCTAATTTAGGTTATAAGTGTCACCCAAGGTATCTCACAAATACATGCATCGCACCTATGCATACATCTAAAAATCACATGCATAGCTCAAAAGTAAACATACATGTATGCCGTTAGATCTTAGTTCTCAATCAATGAATGAATGAGTGAGCCAACATCATATCACTTCACTCATTCATTAAGCACCAAGTACAACTACATGTGCCATACAAGTATGGCTAAAGCATTAGAAAGATCCATATGATGCCCCAAAATGGTTTTTGGATCAATTAAAACATCAATTTAGGAAAGATTTAATGAAGACAAAACATAGGTGCATTGAGGCTATAGAACGCATTCAATTGCCAAGGCTAACCTAAGCTCATTTTGTGCATAGCTGATTGGGCTTCATAGATATTTTAAATATGGTCCAAATTAAGATGAGGTTAATGTCAAGTCCAAAACATATGAAAACATCGTAATTTTGCATCAAGTCAAATCCAAGTGAAAAAAAAAATTCCGAAATGCCTTGCACATTGAGGGGCTAGGTAAAATCATTGAACCATTTTTCTATTTTTCGAAAAATTTTGTCAGTGAAGTTCAGGAAGTGAGGATTAAAACTCATGAAGACTTCAAAAATCAGCTTAGCATGCATAATTTCTTTAAAATACTACAACAGAGACAAGTCATAAAAGGAAAAAAGAACATGTCAAAACAGGGCACTCAAAAAGTAAGCAAACGAAATAGGACCTATAGATAATTGATCCTGAAAAATTTATGACACATGAAGCACTGAATAAGGAACAACTTCGATGAAGAAAGTTTCCTAAGATAAGCTACAAACGAATTTATAAAAATCAAAGAACACAAAACAACACATAAAAAGTAGAGCAGGACAACAATTCATTACGGCAAATCAATGAGAATTTGTCCTAGTAAACGATGTCTAAAATTTTTGGAATTCAAGTATGTTGTATACATGTCATGAAAAGCTTTCATTAAAGACCTGACTTCAGAATCTTCACTGAAAAATTCATACAAAAATGGGAAAGAGTCTGGTTCAGTGAAGGCAAACAAGCATTTCAAATTTCATCGCATGACAAACTACTTAGCACACTTCACAAAGATGGAAAAAGGGACTTCCTAAATTTTAGGACGTGTTCTAAGACTTCCTAAAAGGCATCGACATCAATAAAGGTTAACTACATGCAAACAGAGGTATTTGCAAAAGTATACAAGTTAGCAATCAACATGGTAGAACGCGATGCATGAAGGGAAGCTAGTTAGGCCACGTCTATGATGCATGAAAATTATGACGTTTAAGCATGACATAGGGTTAAATGGGATGAAAAAATTTGGTGAAGACATTTATCCTAGATCAAGGCACAAAAAATTATACAAATTCATGAATACCAATAAGTCAATTAACCCTATTCAGGACAAAAGACGTCATATTCCAGAATTCATGCATAGATTTTGTAAGCAAGTTTCATATAGCAAATGAGGATCAAATGAGACATACAGTGTTACTTTGAAGCTTGAAATGTCTCCTAAGTATGTCTAGAAAACATCATGCAACTATTTATCTCTTAAGGAGCTCAAATGAAGGGTTTTCTATAACGAGACAAATCAATAAAAAATTGCAATGGAACATGTAACATGAAGGCAGGATTTCTACTCTTAGATGACGTGATAAAAATCCAAAAATTTTCATGCAATTAGACCTAAATGTAAGGTTTATACGTCACGGAGCACCTCAGGTCTAATTTTAATCACAAAAATCCATAGAAAAATGGTAAACTGGACATGCGAATGCATTAAAACACCAAGACAGATTTTGAGGTCGATGTTGGATAGACAATTAACCTGACAAACAATGTTCAATCATAACGTGCCATATATCGTTGGAAAGATAATGAAGTTGGCTACGAATTTCATGAAGAGCTGAAGTCAAAAAACTACATTTTCAAGCTCAATTATAGGTAAACATCAATTGGGCTCAGATAAGGCAGATCAACATAAGGACAATTTATTAAGGTTTTCCTTGACTAAACCTATTCCAACATATATATATTATGGCCAAGACAATTTCGAGCAAACTTTTATGAGACATCTAAGTCTAATTCTAATCACAAAAATAATATATAAAAAAATCGACAAATAAACAACACACTACAAAATCAGAATTAACATAAAAAAACATATAAGTTTTCACAACAAATCCATCAACTTTCGTGGTGGATTTCATGTATCAAGTGATATCTATTCAAGGCTCATAATATATCAAATTGAAGTTTATCGAAATAGATCGAATATCTAGAATACTTTGAATCAGAATTTGAGGTTTAGAATCTCAAATCAGCCATACCAGAAGTTAGGTTCACATCCTTCGACTTTGCAGAACATGCTCATTTAATCATCATTCAAAGGATTCATAGATCATAAAGCACTTCCTTATCATTGATTTTAAGCATATAAGGAGTCATAATCTTTGAGTCCTAGCCCCTATCAACTAGCTCAACCTTGCTTGATTGAATTCGAGTTGGAGGAGCTTCCCTTTTGCATTTATCTTGATTTGCGACGGTTTAGGCTTCAACGAACACCAATTGAGGAACACCTATGACGTCTTGAAATTCAAGCATTTTGAGGGATGAATAAATGTGAATTTTGTCAATGCATTGTTGGCTGATCTCACTCAGAACTTATCACTACTGAGATACTAACCTTGAGAGGAAAGGTTAATGAGGACAGAACTCGTGCGACTAAAGAACTTGATTTGGGAAAATGACTTGATTGTGAGACTTGCGTGAGGACGATCCTGTAGATATGTAGGCCGATTTCAGGGACGACTAAAAGTCGATTCGCGGACAAAACATAATGGGTCAACGGGTGATTTCGTTTACTATTATTGAGCTCGTGAATGACCCTATGTCGATCTTTGGTAATCGTGTACTTTGAAATAAGAATATATCTTCCGCAATTTCACATAGTCAATGACGCCCATGTGTCAAGATGTCTAGAACGTGGTTTGACACGATTTTGTTACACGTGAATCCTTGAAGCTGCCTATTAATCTGAGTTGTACCAAAATGGCATTTGGGTGAAATTGACAAGGCATGAGAATCTAATATTGAACTTCAAATTTTCAGGAATGTCCGGGAAAGACTTTTGGACAATGCTTCTTTGACAGTCAATAGTGCCAGTTAAGCCGAGTTTTTGGAAAAGGAATTTACGGACCAAGGAAACGAGCTTACAAGGACGTGGGCCAGGCAAAACTAGTGTAGGCCTCATGCCCAAGGTGGGACAACCACCATGGAAGGGCCGAGGCCAACAACTGAGCCATTTGTATCCAACCGACCAATTTACCATTCCGAGCCCATTGTCTAACTTTGAGCCGTTTCAAGCCCAACCAATTCCCGAGCCTATTTCTATTTATTTTCTAGCCCATTTCTTAGGCCCACCTTTCATTTTCAGCCCAAGGGTAGTTTAAGAAATGCGCAAGGTGGAAATGATCATTTTGCCCCTAGATATTTTGAAGAAAACACAAAAGAAGAGAGAGAAGATGATGTTACTTGCTTGGGAGTTAAGGCAAACATTAAATGGCCTTAATAAGGCCTTGAAAGCAGCCTTACTTTACTCTCTCTCTCCCATTTCAACTCTCAAAACCGCACACCCTCTCTCTCCCTTGTTTTCCTTTTTTCCTTCTACTTCTCCTTTTGACCTTCCTCCAAAAACCTGAGTAGTTCATGGCTTTCCCGTGTTGATCACCACCCATGCCATCCACCATCGTGCTCAGGAGAGGCAATCTGTATGGACTACGTCAGCCGTTTGCCGGTCAGAGCCACTGGCTGGCCAAAAGTTGTTGCTCCTCTAACCACCTACTATAGCACCACTTTTGTCTAATTTCGTCTTTTCGGCTGTTTTCCTACCTTTCCGATCCAATCTCTACCCAACCCAGCCACCAGTTGTTCCCCCTCGACCCCAGGTGTTGTTAGTCGCTGGCTAGCCCGTTTTGTTCCTGTTAGCCTTTTCCTCCTCCGACAATCAGTTTTTCCAACTTGCAATGAGAGAGTAAAGGTTGTTGTTGTTGTTTCGGTCTCAAGATCGCCTTGGATCGCTGTGATAGAGGTCCTCGGGTGTCGCCTTCATCGCCGCCACCGCGTCCATGTTGCTGACCCGCTTAACGAGTGAGTTTAGCCCATAATCATTTGTTAGTGCCTAAACTTACTTAGGGTTGGGTTAATTAGTGGTAATGTTGGTTTAGGAAGTTTAATTAAGTTGTATTAGCCCTAAGATAGGTGGTTAGATAGATGATTAGGATTAGTTTAGGTTAATATAGCTTATTGTGCATAATTGGTGCTTAATTGTGTTTTATGGTTTAATTAAGCATATTTAGCTTAATTGATTGATTGTTTGCTTAATTAATGAATTGCTTAATTTCTGAATTTAATGTTTTAATTATTGAATTCTAAAATTACACTGTTCATAGTGCACTGTTCACGATTACTATTCACATGCACTATTCACGATTACTATTCACGGCATTGTTCATTCGAAAGTAAAAATGTGCATAATTTTATGTGCTTTGATTTTATGAGGTGAATTGGATGTGTCATTGCATGAACATCCGCATGAATCGTGTGGTTTTCACAAAAGAAATGGTAAAATGATTTGTCCGAAGGATATCGGAAATGGACCGCTTTTATGATAAAGGATTTGAGGTTTTATATGCAAGCATGTATGCATTTACTAATGCTTCAAGATAATAAGTGGATTGTGGTGATATGCTTGTATGATCACTAAGTTGAACCCATCGTCCCGGCCGTAGTTCGGGTGATGATAATCTGATTTATTGGAAACCCGGTAGGGATCCGGATGCAGAGTCGTGGTAGAGGCTGGGCCCATGCTCCTTAGGGAATGCCATCTTGGGAGAGTATCCCTTGACGTTGCCACGCCTCACAAGAGAGGGTGATGTTTGGCTATGTCAGTAGACACCAGAGGAAAGACACGGAAGGGCACAATTGCGTCTCTACGGAGGAAGGGTGCCGTAGCGCCTCGGTTGTAACTCTGTGGGGCAGTAATAATCGAAACACGTGTGGATGCAAGAGTGCATGAGAAATATGGCATCATTAGTTCCAATTATGCATGATGTGATCACATTATTTATGGCACGCATGTATGAATTAATAACATGCAGGATATGGCAATGGCCAGGTGAGATCGCTTGTGACGCGACTCACATGTGATTGATGAATTACATCATCTAACGGCCATGCGCATTGCGTGTATTGTGCTAAGATTTAACATGCAGGGTATGGCATATTAGGTAAGGTTGCATGCGAACCGACTATATGATTGTTGGTTGACCATATATGTTGTTTGGTTATCGATTGTTGGTTGTTTGTTGTTGGGTTGTGTGCGAAGTGGTTCTAGAGAGATACCCTAGATTGAGTTAGTGTACTAATTGAGGCATCTAAAGAGAACTCGCTAAGATTTTATCTCACTGGCTATTGTATAACCACTTTCAAGCCCTTAGAATGGTGCACCCGCAATGGAGAATCCTGCCCCTGCTTCACCAGTGATTGACTCGATAGAGCCTGAGTCCGATGGGTCCGAGTAACCATGGTGCCAAACCCGATGGTTCATTTCGTATAGTTGGATTAGCCTAACCTAGTTTCTTTTGGTCTGGCTTAGTGGATGGATCGGCCCCCTTTGTTGGGCTTATAAATCAGAAAATAATCCTCCATTAGTTAATCCATTAAAGATGTATAAATGAGTAGTAGTTGTTGTTCTTGTTGTTCATCCCTCTATCCCTAATTGATTGCTTGATTGTTTGTCGGGCTGGGGATGGTTCGTCTTCCACTTGCGCATAATGAAATATTAAAATGAATAGTCATCGACGAGTCTTGGGACGTTGCTTTCAATTGACCATGGTAAGGGGTTGTTGCATGCTCGGGGCTCAGGGTGTGACAACACTGAACCACCACAACCACTCAAGCATTGTTGGGGACACCTAAAGTACGCCAAGGCCCCTAGAAAGGAGGAGATCAGCATCGAATTAGGTTCAATCCACCAGTTCGAAGGATCGACCTTGTTTGGGACCGATTTGGACTACCGAGGAAAAATAGATCACCGAAGCTCCTTCGATGCTTCTTTGAGGTAGTGCTAACCACTTAGAACTTGTGGATAAGCTAAGGAAGGTAATGGATGTGACTGGGCGACAGTGTGCGGGGCGGAGTCCCTGGACGTGCGTAGGGAGGGGCACGTCTCTTGTCCCACATCGCTTAGGGGGGAGTCCTGGACCAGTTGATAAGACTTGAGTTTTATGTCATGTGTAACGCATTTTTGGGCGAAGCCCAGAGAACAAAGCTATGCAAGCCTCGGCCCAAAGCGGACAATATTACACAATGATAGGCATGGGTCCTTACAAATGGTATCAGAACTGACTCCCGACTGCATGTAGGCCCATAGCATGGACGATGTGCTTAATGGGGGGCGATTGTGACAGCCCAAGCGGTGGTGCGCGAGGCGAAGTCCCCGAACATGCGTATAGAGGGACACATCTCTTGTCTCACATCGCCTAAAGGGAAGTCTTGGGCTAGTTGATAAGACTTGGTTTATGTATCATGTGCAACACGTTTTTGGGCAAAGCCCAAAGAACAAAACTCTGTGGGCCTCAAAACAAAGCGGACAATATTACATAATGATAAGTCCGGGTCCTTACAATGGACTTGTCGAGAAGGTTGAAGAAATTGTAAGGGGGCTGCTCGAGGTAAGGAATCAGGCCAATTTGTTCATCGGTGTGAGGATCAGGTTCTTTGGACTTGATCGGAGAGATGGAGTCGGATGGGGAGCTCTAGCGAGTTCCTTGAGCGGCACTGGCGCCCAGGAGGTTAGAAGGAGACTGAGGAACATCAGAGGACCAGGCGACAGTCAAAAAACCAACGGCATGAGGCCAACGGTGGCCGGTTCAACAAGGCCTAAAAAGGAGAGAGAGAGAGAGATGTTTCTAGATCTGGAAAAATGCAGAAAATGAAGCCTCACTCTTTTTGGAGGGAAAAATTGCTTTATATAATCCCTTCTAGGGGCCTATTTGCAAATACATATAGTTGGGGGTTAATTTGAAAAATCCTAGTAGTGCAATCTCAAGATTTTATGGGCTAGAGAGGTCAATCTTGAGGTGGGCCACTCGATGGTGGTTGCTGGCCTTTGAGAACTCGTCGCAAAATTGACCAAGAGCTAGTCACTTTTCCGGCGAGGCTAGTTGGACTGGTTCTACCAGTTTTGACTAGCTCGACTCCTAGCCCTCTAAATTTCATGCAATTAATTGAAGAGAATTGACCTCAATTTAGGAATAAAATGGGTAAATTCACGCAATTATCTACTTGAAACTAAAATGGATTGAAATTGAATGCAATCGGAATCACGTGAAGTCACTCCATTTGATAGCCCATGCTTACAATTGTCAATTGCATCCAAATTGGCATTGAAATAATGGCTTGACACTTTATGTCAAAATTGAATTGGGGATCAATAGTGAAATTGAACCCTAATCATCAAATTAAGCCTTAATCACGAATGGATCAACTTGAATTTTGCTAATTGAAGCTCATTTAGCTTGATTTTCTAATGTTCAAGTAAGCTCAATTTTTCAAATTGAGATGTTGATGTTCCCAAATGAATTTCCCAAAATGGACCTTGCATATGGACTTATCTCATAAAAATGAGTAGATTGGAACTATTCGTTCGCAAATAATGTAAAATTGATTCAAACACCTAGTTAGGGCTAAAAATGATAATCCCTATTTCGACATGCCCAATATTTAAATTGATTGAACGGACAAATATATATTGTCTTCTAGATCAAATGTCCTAAAAGGAACTAAGTCTAATTATGACTAGAATGAAAATAATTTTATTTTTGGTCATTTTTTAACCTAAAATTGAAAAATAAGGAAAACAAGGTTCATAATCGATTTTCACAAAAAATTTTATGCCAAAGCCAAATTGAAGTGAAAATGCATATTTTTGTGTGAACAGTCAATTTTTGACCCAGGAATTTGACTTTTAAAAAAAGGGCCAATCAAAAATTAATCCAAAAGTCAACCATTTGACTTTTCGAGTTTTTATCAAAAATGACAAGGAAATTACCTTTAAATTACATTTTAGATGAAAAGAAGTGAAAACTGACACTTTTTTTGGTTAAAAAAGGGCCTCTTTGTGATTGGAAACCCTAATTTTGATTTTTTTTTTATCTTTATTGACGTGTCGATTAAAAATCATGTGTCAACAATCTAGACAACTCAACAGACTAGCAGCCAAGAAAACAACACTCTATGGCACACTACTTCTTATATTACATTAGTATATTTTACAAGCCCTTTCTACGAGAGTTTTCCCTTTTTTAACACGCTACATGTATCTGTGTAGGCTAAGGGAATCCTTATCTCCTCTAGGAAGATTGCAACTCCATAACTATTTTGATACTTCCATGCCTACAATTGTTAAAAACAACAAAGTGAGTCATTGACTTTATAAGTAAACTTACTAATCATTGGATAAGAGGATGTCTCACCGTCGAACAAGCAAGTGAATATAAATGCATCAACCATCGATAGCAAATCAATAGCAAAAATATTTCAACAACTCAACTATGTGCATGAGAAGAGTTCATCTTACCTTCGAAGCTCACATGATTTAAAATCATCACACTAGAATAAGAGCATGCATAACGGGAGGCTCATACAATTTAAGGCCTTCATATTAAAACAAAGAGCAACACAAGAGGGTTCATTCATTATTACAACCGTTCACATGGTTCTCCCTAAATCCACCGGGCAACATCCCTTAATCCAAGGGTGATGTCTATCATCCGATATCCATCGGGCATCTGAATTTAATTGGGCAATGTCCCTTAATCCAAAGGTGACAGCTGAAATTATTCCCTAAAGTGACCATGTAAACAAGCATCACAACTCGATTCTTATCTTCATTTTGTTAACCGATGCAAGCAAGGGTTGAGGGCATGAATCATGTAAGGTGTGTGTGTAATATGGGGGTTGGGACATTAGGAGTGCCAAAACTTGTATATGACATTCACTTTGGTACCAAAAGTTTATTTTGGATCAGTTAAGTGCTACAAATTTGAAAAATCAATCACTTAAGTATAACTTATGATGTAGACGCCGCAAAAGCTAGCGTGGCCACCGGAAAAGCTTATGTGGACCGGTTGCCGCATTAGTTTTTCCGGCATCCACATTAGTTTTTCCAGCGGCCACATCAAAAGTGACACTCAAGTGATTGGTTTTTCAAATATGTGGCACTTAAGTGATTAATTTTTCAAACTTTTGGCATTAAGGTAAATGTCGTACACGAGTTTTGGCACTTCTAGTATACTTACCCCATGTAACATGTCTTACTTTTCAAAAATCATATATCATGTTGGGCATGGCACAAGGCTTGTGGCCTAAACCAACCAATCATGATGCCAACCTACACCAAACAAGACTTTGGATTAGTATGCCTCAATACCGACTCGTTAAGTGAAGTTCATTCTAATAAGCCTTGACATTAAACTGAACCAAGTGAAACCTATTCATGACCTAGGGCAAGCTTTTAATCATATGAGCAAACCATACAATGTTTGCACACAAGCGAAACATAGAAAACCTCACGAACAAGCAATAGGAGTTCAATCAACACACATATTCACACAACCCGCTAAACTAGTGTAACACAATGCTCTAGCCAAGGTTTAGAAAGTCTACTAACTATACACCTAAAGGTGGTGGTCAATGTGGGATGAGCGATGCGGCGAGGGGGAGGGCAATAGTGAAGGCGTGAGAGCAAGAGGGAGATGAAGAGAGAGGAGAGAAGACGTGAGGGCAAGAGTCTAATGGTGAAGAATGAGGGGAGAATGCCTCAATTTATAGACGAACCCCTCATCATGAGCTTTCCAAATGGACTAATAAGATTGGTTAGGGTGGACAACCTATGGGGAGGAGGTGGCAAGGCTAAAGAGATGAGTGGAGGGAAGAACACTAGAAGTGCCATAACTTTCGTACGGCGCTCACTTTGGTGCCAAAACTTTTTTTTCCGCTCACTTGAATGCCAAATTGGAGTGAAATCTTTTAGTTAAATACCACTTCTGGCAAAAATGCATACATGGATTTTTTTAATGATTTTTCATTTTCTTAATAATTTTCGACGCCGACGTGGTTTCCGACAGCGAACCTCGCCTGCCAACGTGGATTCTTTGTGCAAAACAACATCGTTTCTCCTCATCTCATCTCTCTTCTTTTTGCCTTTTTTTCTTTCTTTTTTTTTTTCTTTAGGGTAGGCAAGGGTCACCAAGTGATCCTCGCCGGCCCTAAAGCAAAAAAAAAAAAAAAAAAAAAAGCAAAAAAATTTCAAAAAATTTCAAAAAATTAATAAATATATTAAAATATTATTCACTGGTAACCACATCAGCTTTTCGACAGCTAAATTTGAAGTGGTACTCAAGTGAATATTTTTTTTAACTTGTGATACTCAAGTGAGCGAAAAAAAAAATTTGGTACCAAAGTGAGTATCATATGAAAGTTATGACACTCTTAGTGTTTTTCTGTTGAGATGAGTGGCATGTCTATTTTTCTAGGGAAGACACTTGCTCATCTTCCCATTGGGCTACTTAGCTTGTGAGTTATCCTTGTAATGATGACTATATTAATTAAAGGACACCTAAACCTTATGACTCATCAATTTAATGATGATCCTAAATTGGAGATGTGGCGCCTCTACCCCCTCAAAAAGTGGCACCTGTTTTGTGTCTTGTAAGACTACCAATTATTGGTCCTCTCTTGTCATGATTCAAGAAGCCTCTATGGTTGGCTTAAACTTGTTTTACAAGTCCCAAGATAGAGTGATAGTGGCTAAGGAGGAGAGGTGGCACCTACTTTGGGTTGTGTGGCGCCAAACCCCTAGAACAATTATTCAAGATCCAATTGGTGTCTATCTTATTATCCACGTGGTCATGAATCACCACTTAATGATAGTCCTAATTAGACGAGGTGGCAAATCTACAATTGCGAAGTGGCATCCTTATTGGTCTCGTAAGATCATCTCTTATTAATTCCTTTAGATCATGTGTCACCAAGTCATTTATGATTGGGCAAGACTTGTCCTCCAAGTCTCAAAATAGTGTAATTATGTCCCAAGCTCTTATGGTAACATGAGCTTATGACTCACCTTATTGCATTAAATGGCTAGCTTTCAAAATCATTTATGGCAACACTTGCTCTTTAAGGCAACTTGGGCTCTTGGACTACTTGCCCTTCAAGTAGGTGTATGACTCATCCCCTTGCCTTAATTTGTTCACTTTCGAAGCCCAACTTAAGGTTACGATGGCCCTAAGTCTTTAGAAAACATAAGCCAATGAGTCACCTATTCTATAAGTGGTTTTGGTCTTTCTCATTAAGAAGTCTTAACTTATTCTTTAAGAAGGCCTCTTAGGCATGTGACTAATCCCCCCATTCTAATGTGCTATAATCCAAAGGACAATGACGTCTTAAAGAAGCGAGTTCTCTTCTTGCCACACGATGGGTAAGTCATCCATTCCGTGACTAGCTTCCAAATGAATTTAAAGCATTCGTGAGAAAGAAACCAAGCTAAAGTGTCGCCTCATCGGATGGGAATTTCTCATGTTTGTCCACAATCGATGACTTTATATGGATTGAGGTTCATGGCTAAGTCACGATTGGACAAGTTCTTAATGTGATCCAATCGGATTGGGCGAGACTAAGGCAGTTGTTCTACGCAACCAGGGTCAATCGAGCCCGGTTGTCGATTCGAAACTAATCCATGTTTGAGTTTAATCAATCCATGGTTGACCCTCAGTTGTTATGTGATCATGTGGGATATCGACCCTACTTGGTGCACAGTCGCACAGAATCAGTTTATGATTGTTCACGACTAGTATAGTGATCGTGTGGACTCACCCGTGACCATTATACAACCATACAGAATCAGTCCATAACCATCCATTGATCGATTTGTGATGGTACGTGATCGTCCCACAGTCAATCCTTAAGTTCTAGCGATCCATAGTTAAAACACTCTGATCGGACATATACCCGATCCTTATTCACCTTCCCCAATCGACTAATTGATACATGACTAATTCTTAGATCTATTTATGGTTGATCCCTGTTACCAATGTAATGATTGTTAGACCACTTTTGTAATTGAGATAGGGAGTTTAGATTGTGAATGTCATAGCCAACCATGGTAAGGCTAGGGCCAGGAAGGTCACCCGACCTCATCTTTGGTTGACTAGCGGAGGAAAGAAGAAAAGGAAGAAAAACAAATGAAATTATTTGGTTTTAGAATTTGTTACTGATAACAAGGAAGTAATTTTTTTCTACTTCTTATTTCCATTTCAAATTGACCATTGAAATGTTTGTGGAATAAAAAAAATTAACTGATATTACTAAACAAATTTCTATTCTTTTATTGTTCCTAGGTACAAAAGAATAGAAATAGTCAAGAATTGACCAAATACCAAACGGGGCCTAAGTGACTATGATGTAACATGTCATGACCTAAATTTTGCATACAATTTTAACTAGAAAAGAATAAATAATTAAACCTCAAACAATGTACACAATTTTTTTACTATACGTAATCAAAACTTTGACGACAAGAATGCATCCATACTTTATCCATACACACCTTTACAATAAGATTAATCTTTGTTATATTGATACGAACATTCAAATGAAAAGATAATTCATTACATCAGTCCTAGGAACAATGTCAGTGTTACCTAGCATCACTATATTACCTGTACAATAATTAGAGTTCGTCCTTAGGTTATTAAAGCCCATTACATTGAAAAGGCTTAAAAATCAAGCCCGTACGATCAAGTTTAGACCTAGGTTTTTTGTTATATAAACATATTTAGGTCTCATAATTCGAAGGTTGGGCAAATCATAATCTCACAGCATAAAGAGATACACATGAGAAAAGAGATAAAGTGAGCTTTCGGCCAAGCCTTGGTCGAGACACCTTGTTGCCGCCCTGCCTCTTGCCATGACGTCACCACCATCTATTGTTTCCTGTCCTAGTTGCTCGACGGTGTGAGCTGATGTTCCCTCCATGGCGGCTGCTACCAAATTGCCTACTGTTGTGCCTCCATTAACGCTACTGCCGTGGCTGACGATGAGCTGTTGTCCTCCCGACAATGGGTTACTGCCCTGTCGAGCCACTGTCAACGCCACACCCCTAATGCGAGCAGAGCTGCATCGCCGTGCTGCCTCTATCTCGCATCGCTTGCACTGCTCGAGTCAAGTCTTTACTACCGAGCTGTCCCAATATGTAGCTCGTGATCCACCATGAGGAGCCTGTCGTCGCCATCACCGTCTGAACCATGGTGCCTCGTTGTTGACCCATGCCGCCACCACCCACCACCGTTGTGCTACCCATTGGTCGCGACGATCTGCTGCACTGCTTGAGCTACGTCCCTACTGCAGTTTGCTGGCCCCACCTTGACGTCCTTGCTGCTGCGCCCTCATTGTCTGCAACGTCATTTCCTTTGCCGCCTAGCCCCGACGACGCGAGCTGCTGCCCTTCACCACTACACTATGTTGCCACACTACACATGTTCGTGTTGATCCTAGCTGTGACCTTGTTTGTTTCCGATATGTTTTGCAGGTGAATCGAGCCTGACCATGCCAAACTGAGACATGTCGTCGTAGTCCCTAACGGTCCCTACCGCTGTGACACATGTGAACCAACACCGGCGACCCCCACCATTGACCGCTCCTCGTGATTGCGATCGCAGTCCAATTACGGCAAGTTCAAATTTGGAAAGTTCATCTTAAAATTAGCTAATGTTCTTATCCTTAATTGATTATTTACCTGCCTATTTTGAATGTTTTTTTTTTGTTAAATATTCAAATAAATAATGCATATCCTCAAAACCCAAAATATCACTCCAAGTTAAAAAAAAAAATTCCTAACTTAACAACATACTTGAATGGCAATCCGATCTCTAACTAAGATATGTGATACCCAGTGGCAAGAAAAATCTTTCATCATATCCATAAAAATTTTGATACGATCATTGATTTACACGTTTCCAAATTTAAACGGAAAACATTTCATCAATATCCAGAAAATATTTCATCAATATCCTTAACTATTTAGATATAATCACAATTTATTCTGTTTCTATATCTAAATAGATATTATAAGTTTGTGGATTGTATTATTTGATTGAATAGTTATCCTATTGCTTGATTTTTCCATAAAAAAAAATTCAATAAATTTGATAGATTTTGATTTAATATTTGCTAATAACACAGCCTGTTTTAGATTAGAATGCAGGTTTAAATTAGGTAATTCATTTGTTCATAATTTTCAAAATAAAAAATACAAAAACATTGCTTAGGATAAATTAGATTTTTTTCTTAATTTAATTTACATGTTTAAATATCATATACTTTTTATCACGAATTTTAATTAAAAATAATATATCATGCACATGTCATGTAGAGTTAGATTCATCAATTCCATTTATTTACCAATTGCATGTTTAAGGTCACTAAATTAAATTGCGTGACATGTTAGAATAATTACATCAATTATTTCCTGTCATTGGAGTTAGGCCATTTATTTAAGATTGCATGACATATGGTTTATGTTAGATTTATTTAATTGCATGTCACATATCATTTTAGAACATTTAGAACATTTGCATTACATGCATTGCACGTAGGTTAGATTTCATTTAAATAAGTGAAAATCCTAAAAATATTGAGTGAATTGTGTGTTAATTAGAAATCATATATAGGGTGTTGATTAATTTATTTTTTATAAAAAGAACAGTACTAAAAAGGCATTAAATAAATCTAATGTAATCAAGTCTTCATACCTAAAATCTCTAATTTACAGGAGTAAACTAAATTTCCCATTACTTTACTTGGATTTCTAATCAACCTATAGTAAACTAATTAGTGGTAATTCTTCATTAAAAATTTTTCATGTTAAGAACTTGAACTATAAGTTGCAAATTGATATAGGCTTAGGAGAGCCCAAATTAAGTTTAGGCTCCATACTCCATTGCTCGAACCCCATGTGGTGCACCTTAAGGGTAGGTCAAAGTAGGTGCATAGATCTTTTGAGCTTTTATAGCTGCAAAAAGAAGAGCAAACGTTGCTTGGTAGAATGGGCAATAATGGAACAACTGAGGATGGAGGCATCCTAAAGTTAGCGCACTTATTTGAACAAACTCATAAAACCTTCAAGCAAATGACATTGAAAATCCATAGAGCACAAGCTTATTTGAATGCTATAAATACAAGACAAATGGAATGCAAAAGACTTATTTAAAGCCATCTAATTTTCTATTAAAACAGAATTACAGATGAAAACTTGATTTCTAGAAATTATCAGGGCTTTGAAGCTTGATCCAGTAGAAATTCACTAAACGCGGATGAAGATTATAGGGCTTGAAAGCATAATCCAACGAAAATCAGCAAAGATGCGGAGGCTTTCGAAAGAGTGATCCAGCGAAACTTTGTAATCTATCAATGAAGATGACAAGGCTCACAAGGTGATCTGACAGAACTTAAGTAAATATTGTCAAAGGCAATAGGGTTCGTAAACATGATCCGACGGAACTTTGGTGTATGTTGAGACGGAGCTTGAAAGCTTGATTTAGCAAAACTTCGCTATATGTTGACTACGACGACCGGATTCAGGAGCTTGATCCGACAAGATCGTGTATTTGAAGTTTTTTTTTTTTTGTTGGTGTGCATTTGAAGTTTGAACATATTAGGTGAATTGCAAGTGCACAATATCAGCAAGTAATAAAGTAATGAGTGAGTATCGTTTCTGTCAAAATTGTCTCTAATTATCCAATTACTTATGGAAGGTGACCAATCCAAAGATATAGTTAACCAAGTTGAAAATGTAAGTAAAAACTGAACTAAATCAATTAAAGGATTGAAATATAAAAGAGTCGAAACTTCAAGCATTCAAATGCTAATTAAAATTGCTAAGTAAACATAATCTAAAAGCAAACTGAAAATTAACAAGGCAAATTATCGAGATTTTGATCAAAATCACAAAGGGTTAGAGCATCCAACTTCACTTGATCACTCATAACCAATTCTCTTAACTTTTCATGCAACAAATCAATTCCCAATTGTGTTGGTGAAATTTCCCTAAATTAGATTACACGCCGATCTCGGTCTAATAATTTCTAATTAGGTATGTTAACCCACACTAATCTTAGGTGAATTTAAACAACCTAAAGGCATTAAGTTATTGTGAAAATTTCCAAACTCAATCTAAGAAATCCTAACCTAGATCTACTACCGCAACCACACAAATAACCTAGTATACCTTGACCTAGATTTAATGTATGGTTCAATATCACTAATGTACATGCATGCAATCTCCACCCGGTATTATGCAAAAAATCATTTAAAAGTTGGCCAAGCTTCTAAAGTATTAAGATCGTGATAAAAAACGCTACAATCAAAACAATTATATTGCATGAGAAAGTCTTAAAAATCAGTCAATCATGATTAAGATCCATTGTAACTCTAACAAAAGAAATTTAGTACATAGTAAAAACTAAACTAACAACAAAAACTAAAAAAGAACATAATGCTAAATTATAACAAATTCAAAGAGCTTCGGGTTTGTCTTCTCTTTCTCTTCTACACATGCACCAACTCTACTAATAAAATATAAGAATAAAAACTAATAAAGAAAACCTAAAATCTTCCTTAGAGATGGCATCTCCAAGGCTCTTCCAGCTCTTAAATATGCAGCACAAGAAAGGTTTATATAACCTCCAAAAATCTACCCTAGGTCAACCCCATTAGGTTTTGAAAATGATTCATCATTGTCTCTTTGATTTTCTTTGAACCTTATCCTCAATTATGGTCAAATGCTCTACATTTTTTAATTTATTTTTATCTTGGCTAGCTTTTTCTTCAAGATATAATATCCTATAAGATGTGGAAATCGTATTTCCTACAAAATTTAATAAAACTTCATGAGTAGCAATAAATTCACTCAAAATTCATCAAAACTTAGCACATATCAAGCTTAATTAGTAAAAATTCTCTATCTAAAATAGAGTTATCTAAACACATGATTCTTGCTCTTCAAGGTGGAGAGTTTTGTATATGCGAGAGCTCTTAATGCTTCTTGAAGTTTCTTTTGAATGCGTTTTTTGAGTTATTAAAATTCTGGAAATTGAAAATTGCTGATTCTTCTCTTCGCGAGTTGAGAAGTCTTCTTATATGTTGAGAGCTCTTGATAATTTTATCTTATGAATGTGGCGGAAAAGTATCGAAAAAGTCCTAAATTTATTGCATGGATATCAATTTAATCCTAAAAGTTTTAACTTAGTGTCAATTTAGTCACTCCGGTTAATTTTGGCTGAATATTGCTAACGTGGACGCCGGCCGACTTATGTGGCAACGCTAGTGCTAACTTGGATAATTTTTAATAATCTTTCGATTTTTAATTTTTTTCTAATTTTTTCTTTCTCCTTTTTTTCTATCATTTCTTCTTCCTTTTGCCGGTGACCGGCCACCGGCCATGGTCGAGCCCTTGGCGAGGGTTGGCCTCACCAGATTTGGCAAGCGACGGCAACCTTGCCATGGTCGATCACTAGCAAAATGAAAAAGAATAGAAAAAAAAAAAAGAAAGGAAAATCAGAAAAATAATAAAAATCCAAAAACTATTAAAATATTATTGAAAATTGTCTATGTCATTGCTGGTGATATCATGTAAGTCGGTCAACATCCATGTCAGCAGTATCTAGCCAAAGTATCAATCATTACTTGCAATTTTCAATGCATGAAGAAGTTAGATAGAAAATTGTGAGTTACACCATGCATTACAAATGACCATGCAAAATGAATTAATTTAGATTTTTCTCACCCTCAATCATTGGTCTCTCATGCTGTCCTTCCCTTTACCGCATTCAGCCTCCTCCTCCTTAGTTATTTTGCTAATTACAATCTCATCAATCGAATTGTAATATTGTCATCATAGTTTAGCTCTAAGGCCAACCATAAAAAAGATCATTAAAGTAATTAACAAACTAACTTAGCAAATCCCTAAGTTTAACAAATATAATTAAACTAACCTAAATTTGCATCAATTGGACTTGGGCTTCTCCTCCACCCAAGTGGGCTCACGCACGTGCACTCAGCCCATCTGGCTCAAACACAGCCCATTGGGCCTTAACATGGCCCACTTCCCTTTGGGGCTACTCATGGCTCATCTTCCTCAAACTGACCTAACCTCTTAATTCTACTATTGGCCCATCAAGCTCATGCTCATGGCCCATGAAAAGATCATTTAGGCCCTTTGCTCAACCCATCGTACTCTCATCTAGGCCCGAAAATTCAAGATGTCATAACCACTAGAAAACTAGAAAGAGGGTAATGAGGTACCTTCAAGGTATAAAGGGCCACATGCTTATGTATAAATGGACTAACAATCTAGAGATAGTTGGTTACTTGGATTCAAACTTCATTGGCTACGTTGGTTCCCTTAAATCAACATAGGGATGCATTATTATGTTTGTTACCGAAGTTGTGCTCTAGAGAAGTGCGAAACAAACCTTGATTGCCATTTCCCCTATGGGGGTTGAGTTCATTTCCTGTTTTGAGGCCACCTCATATGGCGTATGGTTGAAAAGTTTCATATCGGAGCTTAAAGATGCAGATTACAATAATATGTCATTAAGAATGTTTTGTGACAATTTAGCTACAGTTTTCATGGCTAAAAACTACAAAAGTGGTAGTCAAAATAAGCACATCGACATCAAGTATTTAACCATCAAGGAATATGTTAAAGAGAAGAAAGTGGTCATACGACACATAAGCACTAAATTGATAATAGCTGATCATTTAGCTAAAAGCACGTCACCAATGAGTTATAAGGATCATGTATTCAAAATGGGCATTGGTCCAATAATGTAATTTTTTCTTTATATGGAAAATTTTGTGAGATATTTTTTATTTGTGATGTTTTTCTTAATACAATTGTATACATTCAGTTATTCTAAGAAAAACAATAATGTTTGACCTGGAATGAACATAAAGTTTATTCATTAAGTTATGTTATCAAATATGAGCTAATGAGATGCATTGTACAACACAAAAGATAGTACTCGCTCTAAGAGGACTTATCGCCATGATTTATGTGTTTTATTTCAGCATGAAGTTTATATGTGTTTTGGTTAACATTTCTTTGATGGAATATTGAGATCAAGTGGGAGAATGCTATAATGATTAATATGATCCCAATCAAAAATTTCCCAATTAATTCCGATTTATTACCTACATTGATTGCATTATAATTGCCTATTTTAATTGTTACCATAATGGTCTTGATAAGACGTCGATAATGTGAGAAAATAGAATAAAATCATCAAGTTGTCTAAACCAAATCCTATCAATATAGAAAACACATCATCGAGTTTTGGGGGTATTAACTAGTGGAATAGGACATTCAGATTTGGTGATTCCATATTAGCATAATCGATTTATATACTCTTCACGCCTCTATTCAAAGTCTTGAGGTTTTCATGTTTGTGGGATTTTATCAATAGTTGGAGGTATGTACAAATCATTTACATTTCCACAAATCGTTCTCCATTTGGTACGAATTTGTCTGTGAATGATAAATTGAGATCATCAGTTTTTCTTTAGGTTTAGTCTGACACATAATTCCATATATTAGCTTCACTTACGAAAGTGAGCAACTTTGCCTTGGCTAAGGGGAGCAAGAGGCGATTAATCGGAGAAGATGGCCACCTACCCTTGCAACCTGCAAGAGTACTCTTCGTATAAGATAAACCTTTTCAGATATATCAAATGCGTTAGATGGCAGAAAAATAAAAAATAAAATTATTTTCACTCTCATTTTCTGCAAAGAGGAAGATGGAAAATGTTTTCTACATGGGAACGTAAGACGATCAAACATAATGTTCTTCTCATGCTTGATGAACAAAATTCAAGCACAATTAGAATTTTATGCGGAAATAGGATCGAAAAATAAATCTAACCTCCAGCCATTGTTCAAGTTTGCGTTCGTCGGAAATGCATGGGAACTTCATGGTGATCCGACTGCAATTAGGGCGCACTTTACTAACCCAATCCTCTCACATAATAATGGTGTATTCCAAATGAGAGGGTTTGTGTTAGACCTTGTGTTCACCCTTCAAAATGCCACGTCGACATTTTGGCCGGATTTTCTCGCCATTGGCACTTAAATGATCTATTTTGCTCCGATTTTGGCACTTAAGTGTACCGTTTGTAAATTTTGGCACTTAAGTGTCTCTCCGTGCCAAGTTTTATCACTCCCACTGTACTTATGCCACGAAATTGTGAGGCATTATGTTTTATTCCATACGTAGGAAAGTTGGGATCACTGAGAAAGTTGGACCTTGTAGGGTGTGTAAGTCTTGAAGAAGTGCCGGAGGGCATGGAAATGTTGGTAAACCTGAGGTACCTCGCCTTAGATGGCACAAAGATCAAGACATTACCGGAGGGAGTGTTGGGGAAGCTGGCGAAGTCGCAATATCTTGCGATTGAAAAGCTGAGGGCAGGAGAAGAGGAAAAGTTAGCGGATCTGGAGGCACTTTATTGTTCTGTTGCCAATGTTGAAACATTCAATGGATGCGTGGGGCATATCGAGTGAAATAGTTCGCGATGTTACACGCTACTGATGAGATTGAGAGGAGTATACTCATCAATAGCTATGACCGTATCGCTGCGAGGGTAGACAGAACGAGTGGTGATGGCTGTGTTTTGGTTCCGGAAAGTGTGCAATCATTGGAATTGTCCAGGTGTCATGAATTGAAGAGAATGATGGAATCGGAGTGGCTGACCACTCTCTTTCCAAATCTGCAGGAGATTATAATAAATAGTTGCGAGAAATTAGAGGAGATTATACATGGGCCATTGCCAAACGGAGCCACTTGTCGCCTTACATATCTTATAGTATATGGATGGGACAGCATGAAGAGGGTGCTGCTGACACAAGACATGTTGCTTCACCTCCCTTTTCTCCTCTTGATATCAGTCAAAGGCTGCAAGGGCGTAGAGGCAATAATAGGCACTGTTGCCAAAACGACGGAGTGTTCCTTCCCAAAGTTAATGCACCTGATTCTAAAGAATCTTCCGGAACTAAAGAGCGTATGTGATGGGACCATGAGTTACGATTCCCTCTGGTGGAGGATTTTGTTGGAAGATATGCTGTTGTAGATTGGATATTATGCTGTTGAAGATTGGAGATCGGGATATTTCGCGAGATAAGATCGAGAGAGAATATTACAAAATATTTTCTGTTATTTTCCTGATCCTATTTGTACTATAAATACAGTCTCAAACTTGTGCATTCAGTATGAAAAACAATACAATTTTTCCACTCTATCTTCACTTGTGTTCCTCAAATTCTTTCATGGTATCAGAGCGTGTTCGCTCCTGATTTCAGCTTCCGCTTCTCTCTTCCTTCTTCTTTCTTCCTTCTGTTGGCCTGCTGACCGGAGGATTCTAACCTGCAAAATAGAATTCTATTCCGGCAGAGGAAAACAATTCTTGGAAACAAGTGATCGATATCTTACCATAGCTCAAGACTTACCGGAATCTGCACAACAGCACCCGGAAGAGATAGTTCACGAAACGTCTAACCCGCCTATTCCAACATATGGGCATTCAGACGTTCAAGATCAACAATTGGGCCAGGCTCAGTCAAATTTGGGGCAACCCATTACGGGCCAGCCCGATTCCAGCCAACCCACTACAGGTCAGCCCAATTCGGGCCAGCCAACGGCGGGCCATCCATACCAATGGGTTCCTCTTCAGTGGCCCATTACGGGCCATCAGAACCCACCATTTTTTGGGCTGAGCCCAAGTACATCATTGCCTGGTTCTAATCAGGGTCTCGCCGGGCCCAATGGCGGCCCACCAGCCTTGAGTGGGGCAAGCGCAACCAGTGGGCCCAGGTTTTCAAATGCGGGCTATTCAGATGGGCCGAGTATTCCAAACCCAGGAAGCAGGTCAATCGGACCGGGTATCCCAAACCCAGAAAGCGGGTCAATCGGACCGGGTATGGGCATGAATCCCTACCCGGTTCTTCCGCCGGGATACCTGCCATACCCGGTGGCAGCCATCGCCGGTCGGCTCGAACCAGGCGATACCCTGTATGTTTCCACCGCCGACGGGCCGAAATTGCGACTAATCAGCCACCAACTGACTGGATCCGAGGGATATTCACACTGGGCACGAGAATTTCGAAGAGCCCTAGTGACGAAAGACAAAGATAGCTTCATCGACGGAACTGTGCCGATACCCAGAGACGAAAAAATGGCAAAGCAGTGGAGAAAATGCAGTCAACTCGTAAGGACATGGATCGGAAACTGCATCAAGCCAGAAATTGCAGCCGGACTACCACCGACAGACGACGCAAAAACGACGTGGGATAATATTAAAGAAATGTACGGGAAACTAGATCGAGCAAAGCTCTTCTCCCTTACCCAGCAAATATCGGAACTGAAACAAGGAAACATGACAGTCACGGCATGTTTCAATAAGCTCTCAGCTCTCTGGAACGAGCTGGAAGCGGCGGAAGAGAAGCTCGAGGGACCCGAAACAACTCTACAGCAGTATAAGGCGATAAAAGACAGAGAAAAGGCCACTCGATTCCTAATCATCCTCAACGATTCGTACCTGAGTTTCAGATCTCAGATCTTGGCTATGGAGCCCCCACCACCTCTCGGCCGAATATTCCAGCTCGCTGTTCAGGAGGAAAGCCAGCGACTCGCGGCGCCGGAAAGCACGAGGGCAACGGAGGGCGTCGCGCTCTCGGCACGCGGCGAGCGCCGCGGATCGGGTCACCAAACCCTAAAACAGGGGAGCGAAGGGCGAGAGAGAGCTGAGCTAGGGTTTCCCGTCGATCCGCTCGCTTATAAATGTCTGGGAATCGATGGCCCAGATCATTTGGGGCGATCGGACGGTTCCAGATCGATCGACGGGCATAGAGAATCCAACGGTGGGTATGGGGCCGGAATTAAAGGATCCAACGGTCAGAATTTCGCCACATCAGAAAAGAATTTTGGGCAAAATAACAAAGGGAAAGGTAAATTGTACTGTGATTATTGCAAGCGGCCGCATCATACTATTAATAATTGCTGGAAATTGCATGGTAAACCTGGGGAAAAAGGAAAAAAATCGTCAGTTGCAGCTTATCATGTTGCTAGTCCAATAGAATCCAATATTGATCAGCCCATGACACATGGACAATTTCAGCAGCTTATGCAAGCATTGCAAAAATTGGACACTTCCAACAAAGGAAGCGTTTTTTCAGGTATCTCTCATTGCCTGATAAGTTCCATTTCAAGAAATACTTGGATTATTGATTCAGGAGCTAGCGATCATATTGTCTGCAATAGGGATTTCTTTTCTGAGATACACCAAAAACTAAATGTTCCTATTACTGTGCGTTTACCGAATGGAAATGTTACTCATGTTACTTTCACAGCACAAGAAAAATTAGCCCCCAAATTATCCTGCAAAATGTCCTTTATGTCCCAGAATTTCAATTCAATCTTATTTCAGTGTCTAGAGCCTGTAAGGAAAACTCTTGTCGAGTCTTGTTCAATACTGATACTTTTTTATTTCAGGCCCTTTCGGCGGCAAACCGATGGGCTCGGGTAGTTTATCGAAGGACTTTTCTTGTGGAATGATTCCCAAAAGACTCTTGATTTATCTAGATTTCCTTTGAATAAAAATTCAATGTGTAATGCCACTATCGTGATTCCATTATGCATTTAAGAATGGGCCATAGTGCCACTTATCCTTTCCCTCAATGTCATGTTTGCCCCCTTGCAAAACAGTCACGTACAGCTTTTCCTTTAAGCAACACTCGTGCGAATGTCATTTTCTCGTTAATCCATGTTGATGTTTGGGGACCCTATCATACTCCAAATCATGATGGGTCACGTTTTTTTCTTACTATCGTGGATGATTATTCTAGAGCCACTTGGATATTTCTTATGCAATCCAAAAGTCAAGTATTTTCATATTTGAAGGCATTCATTTCCTTATCAAAGAATCAGTTTGGGAACTCTATTCAGCGGATTCGGACAGATAATGGGAGAGAATTCTTCAATAATGACTGCACTTCTTTATTTTCAACTCACGGGATTCTGCATGAAAGCTCGTGTGTCTACACCACACAGCAAAATGGGGTAGTGGAAAGGAAGCATCGCCACCTTTTGGAAGTTGCGCGAGCTTTAAAATTTCAGGCCTTTGTTCCAGACGATTTTTGGGGCGATTGTATCATGACAGCAGCTTACATCGCATGCCCACAAAAGTGCTGAATGGACGAACACCTTTCGAGTTATTATTTGGGAAGAAGCCGGACTTGGATCATCTTAAAGTTTTTGGATGCTTATGTTACGCCACCACAGTGGGTCCTCGGGACAAATTAGGTCCCCGTGCCCGGAGGTGTATATTCATGGGATACCCAAATCTTGAAGGGATACCGGGTTTTGAGCCAAACACGAAGGAATTTTTCGTAGCGAGATTGTTTGTTTCATGAGGATGTTTTTCCTTTTACTAAGGAAAAATCATCAAGAGACACAACAAGCACCAAAAAGTGACTTGCGGGGATATGCAAATGAAGAAGAGGCATCTAGAAATCCAGAATATGTCTTGATTCCTCAGAATCTCTATGGCACCACCCGACCAAGTCTAGTTGAGAATCCTCCATCCACGAGGATATCAGAAGACACATCCGACGATGCACCCATTGAGAATGCTACTCACAGCAATGAGGAACAGCCGGTGGAGGAACAACTTCCTTTGCCGAAAAATCCCCCACGACATTCAGGAAGAAGGACGCGTCCGCCAACATGGACAAAGGATTACGTCTGCGCCACGATGAACTCACCAGGTATTCGCTACCCTACTTCAGCCTATGTTTCTTTCGACCAGTTATCTTCAGAACATAGATGTTGTGTCAATCGCATATCAGAAGAGCATGAACCATCCAATTATGATGAGGCATCTACTGACCCGAAATGGCAAGAAGCAATGGCAGCGAACCGCAAGCCCTCATTGAGAATAACACATGGGAACTTGCGACACTACCTTCAAATAGGAAAGCCATTGGATGCAAATGGGTATACAAGATTAAATATCGAGCAGATGGGTCTATTGAGCGTTATAAAGCTCGGCTGGTAGCGAAAGGTTTCACCCAACGGGAAGGTTTCGATTATCACGAAACTTTCTCTCCAGTAGCAAAGGATGTTACAGTCCGTTCTTTCTTATCAATTGCAGCTATTAATGATTGGTCATTACATCAGATGGATGTGAATAATGCATTTCTTCATGGAGATTTAGATGAAGAAATTTATATGGAAGTTCCTCAAGGATTACGGAGACGGGGGAGAATAAAGTATGTCGTCTCCGCAAATCCCTCTATGGTTTAAAACAAGCCTCCGAGACAATGGTACGCCAAGTTTACCAATGCTCTCACGGCTGCGGGTTTCAAGCAATCCGGATATGATTATGCCTTGTTCACATGGAGAAAGGGTATGTCATCCATCTATTTAATGATATATGTTGACGATATACTAATCATGGGCAATGATCTGAATGCCGTAAACAAACTCAAAGAATATCTGCATTCCACCTTTCGCATCAAAGATCTTGGAGCGCCTAAATATTTCCTTGGGATTGAAATTGCTCGATCTGATCAAGGGATTGCACTAAGTCAGCGAAAGTTCGTACTGGAAATTATATCAGAAGCAAGCCTATCAGGGTGCAGACCGGCAGTTATTCCAATTGAGCAGAATATTAGATTAACTGCAGCAGAGCATGATGCAGGAACATCACAGAATGATGATGCTGTACTTGAAGATTCGTCCAGTTATCAGAGACTTGTTGGGAAACTCATATATCTGACCATGACTAGACCAGATATATGTTATTGTGTGCAAATCCTCAGTCAATTTATGCATAGGCCAAAACAATCTCACATGAATGCAAAGATGAAGGTTGTGAGATATTTGAAGAAATGTCCAGGACTTGGGATACTTCTCTCTAGGAAAAGTAACATGGAAATGACAGCTTATTGTGATGCTGATTATGCCACTTGTCCTATGAGTAGAAGATCTGTTACTGGTTTTTGCATCAAGTTGGGAGAGTCTTTGCTTTCATGGAAGACAAAGAAGCAACCAACTGTATCACTACCCTCAGCAGAAGCAGAGTATCGAGCCATGGCAAAGGCAACTTGCGAGATAGTTTGGTTGCGAGGTCTGCTTCAGGATCTTGGGGTACAAATGAAGAAACCGACCATGTTGTTCTATGATAATGATGCCGCTCTCAGACTAGCAGTTAATCCTATTGTGCATGAAAGAACAAAGCATATTGAAGTGGATTGTCACTTTACTCGGGACAAGATCCAAGAAGGGATAATCAAGACGAGAGAGATCCAAACCATGGAGCAACCGGCGGATATTTTCACTAAACCTCTTTGTCAAAGACAACATGCATATCTACTGAGCAAGCTAGGTGTCTTAGACATCTATAAGCCACCAGCTTGAGGGGGAGTGTTGGAAGATATGCTGTTGTAGATTGGATATTATGCTGTTGAAGATTGGAGATCGGGATATTTCACGAGATAAGATCGAGAGAGAATATTACAAAATATTTTCTGTTATTTTCCTGATCCTATTTGTACTATAAATACAGTCTCAAACTTGTGCATTCAGTATGAAAAACAATACAATTTTTCCACTCTATCTTCACTTGTGTTCCTCAAATTCTTTCAGATTTCTATAGACAATTGTCCAAAACTGAAGAGGATTCCTCTGACGCTGCCCCTGCTTGACGATGGGTCCCCGTCTCCTCCCCCTTCTCTTCGAGAGATTCACATAAATCGGCAGACGTGGGAGTCCCTAGAGTGGGATCATTCCCTTACCCGTTCTTCGCTTGAACGCTTCGTCAAGTTTCTTGGTAAGTCACCCACGAGTAGTTGAAGGTTCACAGTAGTTATTATTAATACCATATTTTCCTTGCCAGAGAATGGAGGAGACATCCGTGTCGATGATGAACAATGTAGTTGTAGATGTCTTAGTACCAATGGTAATATCAACCATTGTCGCCCCCTTAGCATAACTAGCTTCCACCGGAAAATCCGAAAGGGTCACATCAGACAGTATGATCTCTTCATTGTCCCTGCCTAGCTTCCTGAAGAATTTATTTGGCATTAGGTTCAGTGTCGATCCATTATCTATAGAAATCTTGGCCACTGATTGACCATTAATTTTTCCTAAAATTGTCAATGACTTCAAATGCTTTGTCTTGTACGAACTGCATGGCTTCTTCAGATTCCAACTACAATTCAGCCATTGCTTTTTCATTGATGATGAAGTCATCTTCTTTATCAACTCTCTTTGAGGATACCGTGAAAGTTGTTGGCAACCTGGCTTGGACCATAAAGATTTTCTAGGAGGCAGTCCCAAATGAAATTCCTTCTTTTTATCAAGCACGGCTTTTTTGGACAGTTTTCTTCTTTCTTTTCGGACGCCTGACCTTCCACTTGCCTCCTCCAAACCAGATTCTTTGATTTCCTAAACCTTCGTGGCTTGGAATTCTGTGCTTGAGGTTAGGGTCGATCCATTTGCTACTTGAGCATTTGTCTATATCTCTGCATCCTCACTTTCCTGGGTTTGAGTAAGCATGCACCCTGAAGTATCAACTACTTAGATAATTGTCCTTCTAGTGTATTGGAAGGCACCTTACGGGTTCTTCGACGTATAGGGCCCAGATTTTGAGTTGGTGAAAAATCTTGGTCATTATCAACCCCTTCTTCATACAACGTTACAACTGAGCGGCTTTGAATATTTCACATAGTTGTCATACTTTTCACTATGCCGGCCAAGTGTTCCTGCAGCAGGATCACCTTCTCTGTACTGCTGTTTCAAGGATTTCTTTTGGATTGGTCTTCTCTCCGGGATGTCAATTCAATCAATCACACTTGTCACACTTGATGGTCATGCTTCATACACAAGTGTATGATCATAAGTAACTCTTCTACCTTGGCCTAGTTGATAATTCACTTTCATTTTACATTTAACTGAGTCATAGTCCATGCCAATATCTTGCCTACATAGTCGACACAGGTTCTGAGGGAGATAAGTACAGCGGGAGTGCCAAAAGTTGGCACGGAGGGACACTTAAGTGCCAAAAGTTACAAAAGGTATACTTAAGTGTCAAAATCGGAGCAAAAGGGATCACTTAAGTGCTAACGGCGAAAAATTCCGGCCAAATTGCCACGTGTCCATTTTCCGGCGATTTCATTTGCTAACGGAGCATTTTTTTGAAAATAAAAAATCCACGTGGCAATTTTTTTAAAAAAAATTGTCCACGTCAAATTTTTTAAAAATTAAAATCGATTTTATTATTTAAAAAAAAAAGGGGAGGAGGTGATCGGTGAGGGCTGTGCAGCCCTCGCCACCGCCGCCGTCGCCGCCCCACCTCGCCGGGAAGGGCCGACGACGGTGGGCGAGGGTCGGCCGGGTCGTCGTGCCCTCGCCGATCACCTCCTCCCCTTTTTTTTTTTTAAAAAATAAAATCGATTTTATAATAATATATTTTTAATTATTTAATATTATTTAATTAATAATTTTTAAATCCACGTCAGCCAAAACGACATCGTTTTGGCTGATTTTTGGCTGATTCAGTTTCTGGCGAGCCACGTAAGCAAGAAAATTAATAAAAAATTGCCACGTAGGATTTCCGGCCGGGTTCCGGCGACTTGACACTTAAGTGATCCATTTTTTTTTAAAGTGGCACTTAAGTGTACATTTTGTAACTTTTGGCACTTAAGTGTCCCTTCGTGCCAACTTTTGGCACTCCCGCTGTACTTATCTCGGTTCTGAGGCTATCCTCTTTTGAATTTAACCGGTGTCATACTGAACATTTATGAGAATGGATCAACGTCAACTTCCATTTTTCTTCTTCCCTCGGCATTTGCAAAATTGATTTTTCCTTGCCGTATAGCTTCAACTCTGTTATGGCTCCATTAATAGTACAATTTACAGTATCTACTGTTTACTTAATCTTCTTTACTTGGAACGATTGGGCCTCCAATTAATTTTATAAAGTCATTTTTCATAAGCAAATCAAAGATTTTGTCTGGCTTCTTGATATCAAAGGAGTAGACTTGTGTGTCCTTGGCCCTAGACATTATTGTTTCTTTTGCTCTTGCAGGCCTCAATGATAATGCTTGTCGAACACCATTTTGGCCACGGCTACTTCCATGTTTTCAGCAAAATTAGTCTCATCTTTCGACTAATAGTTGTTGACTAAGACCACATTTTATTTGAACTCTCTTTGTGGCTTCTTATACGTCTCTTTTAATAATTGCCAGTATTTAGACAATCTCATCGTTAATTGAAACAAATTGGCAAAGTATTGGCCTTCCAATCTCTCTCTCTCTAATGTTCTCTCTCACCTTGGGTGAGTTTTCCTCTATCCCGAAGGTGATAGTCCCTCTTTCCCTATGAAACCCTAACCCTAGCTTCTTTACATTTGACTCAAAATCAATGGCTGCATTCAGAATATTTTCCCTAGATTAACCCAATCGTCTGCTTCTCCATCTTCATTCCCACCATTACTACTATTTTTGGGGGCGAAGCCCTAGAATAGGTATTAGTCGATGCAGTGGAGATGATATCACTAATACTCAGAAATCCCAGCTTTGTCTGAATCGGCTTTTACACAATACAGAGCTCCCTTCACTCCCAGCATAAATCCATTTTCCCAACTCCTAGTTGATGTGAAGAACCCATTACAGAAGGCTATAGATTCTTGATGGAGGAGACCCACGAAGACAATCCCCGATTGATGGTACTGTGTCGGAGGATGGGGGACTTATGGGCTGCATACAATTTCACTGTCTTGGATGCTAATCCCCCGACATTGCAAAATAGGTAGGTGAATTTTTGATCTATGGAAAACTGTTCTCCAAGCCCAATGTTAATTTTCAGGCTTTCCTAAATACAATGTGGAAAGCATGGAAAATAGAGGATGTCAAATGCGAAGTGATTGAACCAGGGTTTTATGTGTTTATATTCAATTCGTATGATGAGAGGAAAAGAGTGTTACAAACCGGTCCTTGGTCATTTGCAAGTACTCTACCTGTCCTACAAGAGGGGGACCCTAAAATTCCAGAACACTGTTATGATTTCACATAATACTCATTTTGGGTGCACTTAGTAGGGCTTTCGCGTGCTGCTATTGTAGAGGATTCGATAAAGATGGTGATTGGTAAACTGGGAAGGGTGAAGGCTGTAAAGATAGAAGCAAGAAATAATAGTGCACGTAAGGTAGGGAAGGCTAAAATCAACTTGAATCTACTCAATCCCCTTAAAACAGGAACTATTATACATATGGGAGGACGGAAATAGTGGATCGATTTTAAATGAGAGACTACCCCACTTTTGTTATTCATGTGGGAGCATTGGCCACTATGCAACTGTCTATCCAAAAATCTCTTATAAAGAGTCAAGATTACCTCAGGACAAACCGGGACGCTATGGCTCATGGCTTAAAGCTGAAGTAAAGGAGCTGAGCCCTTGCTGGCACACCTTCTATGGCGAGATTGATTTGTCCCAGGAAGAGGAGGAAATGGTGCATGAAATTCCAATATCTACGGCTAGTATTAATCTATATAGCAACAATCCCACTGAGACCAATCAAGCCATAATACTCTACAAACCATATGAAAGACAATAGTGAAGGATAGATACTCTATCAAACAAAGGGAAGTGGATATAGCAATCATAGGAGTAGAATCTTTATTCAACAGATTATGAGATAGGGATAGGGCAATCAAAAATGGAGAAATCGGGCTTGAAAAACAATGCTGCAAAGAAACTAAGACGTTTCGCCCCTTATGAAAAAGGGGGTCTCTAGCTAGTCTAGTCGATATGGAGAACCTCACGGATACACCAATTCAAATATGGGAAGGGGTAAAGTCAAGGGCTTTGGTGACTAGCCTTAATAAGCCACCAAAGAAGACATGAAGCTTTTATGCTGGAACTGTCAAGATCTAGGCACTCCCTTGACAGTCTAGAATCTTAGAGCCATGGTGGCTCGAGAGAGGCCTAACCTAGTTTACATGATGGAAACAAAAAATAAAGAAAATGTAGTACATCGCATCAAGAGGAGACTTCATTTCCGATTCTCTTTTGTGATTAACCCAGTGGAAATAGTAGGTGGTCTTGCCTTATTATAGATGAAATGGGAAATGTGAATGTCACGCCCGACTCTCGAACTCGCGGCAACCCATTTCCATGGTCAATTGAAAGCGACATCCCATGACCCATCAACGACCATTCATTTTATCTTTCGTTAAATGCAAGCGGAAAACGAACCATCCTAAAACAAACAAACAATCAATCAAACAGGGTTAGAGGGATGAACAGTAAGAACAACAGCAACTACTCATTTATTCAACTTACTGGATTAACCAATGGAAAATCGTTTTTCGTATTACAAACTCGACAAAAAGGGCCAATCCATCCTCTAAGCCAAACCAAAAAGAAACTAGGCTAATCCAACTGTACACAAAGTACCCTCGGGTTCAACACCATGGTCACTCGGACCCATCGGACTCAAGCTCTATCGGGTCGATCATTGGAGGAGCGGAGGAAGGATTCTCCACTATGGGTACACCATTCTAGAGGCTTGAAAGTGGTTATACAACAACCAGTGAGATAAAATCTCAGCGAGTTCCCCCCTTAAACCCCTGTTAGAACGCCAACTCAACGTGGGATATCTCTCCAGAACCACCCCTCACTCAAACCAACAACAGATGACTAGCAAACAGCAGACCAAACAATAGACAAGGCAAACCAACAATCAATATTTGATTCGCATGCAACATTACCTGGTCTGCCATACCCTGCACGTCAAATCTCATACAATACAAGCAAGGCACATGAACGTTAGACAATGCAGTTTATTAATCACATGCGAGTCGCGTCACAAGCGATCTCACCCGACCATTACCACACCCTTCACGACTGTCAACTTATGCGTCAAATCATCACGACATTAAGAGCATGTGAATAATCAGAGCATCTCACACAACTTTCTTATACCTCACATCCACACATATGCTCCAATTATTATGACCCTCTAGGCCACGGCATAACCTTATGGTTGGCGGTCACATGGTCGTAAACCAGGCATCGTCCTCCCCCTGAGACATAGCGACATCATGGGCTCTCCCCCATCAACGGCATTCCCTATGGAGCATGGGGCTCACTCACTGCCGCAACCCCGCATCTAACCACTATCAAGTGACCCAATGGTCATGGCACAACCCCATAAGGATTTGCGGTCTTCCGGCAATGCCGAGTTCCCTCTCTTAATGTGATCGTACAACACATTATCAAACAATCCATTTATATCTTTGCTCTGTCGTGAATGCAACATCGCTCATGCTCATGCAACATGCCATTGCAATTAACACACATATAATGTCATGCGGTAGTATCCAATAGTCACGTACAATAGCAGCAATCCAATCATTCACAAAAATTGCAACAATCAACAGTTCAAGTCACAGTTTGACAATCAATCCCAACCAATCAACATCACAGTACTTGCATGCTTTTTCAAAATCATCACATACCTCAATAATTACGGTACCCAACCACATGTATTAATGTTCAATAATAAATAAACACGTGTCATCATGACTACAACCATCAACTATTCCCATAAATAAGGGATAAGAAGCATGTAATACTATAGTCGATTATTTCGATAAAATAATTTAATTCCCACAAAATACTTATAATTATTTTCCAATCCCATAATTAATTATCCAACCCAAATAATTCCATTTAACAACACCAATCTTTAATAAACCAATGTCATTTGATAATGTAGTATATAAATACTATTGACATTAGAAAATTAGACCATAGTAATTTTCCCACAAAATTACTCAATTAAAACCATTTCCCATAAATAATCACAATTAATTATTTTCCCCAAAATAATTAATTTTAAGAAATATTAATAATTCGAAATCATAAAATAATTAAAATAATTAATTAAAATAATGAATCAAGAAATTTAAACTAAACATGCTTAATTAATCCACAAAAATCACATAACCCACCATTAAGCAATACTTAAGCACAATTAAGCTTAATAATCAAAATTAAGTTAATCTAATCTTAATCATCTATCTAACCACTTATCTTAAGGTTAATACAACTTAATTAAACTTCCTAAACCAACATTAACACTAACTAGGGATTAGAGCTAAACTCACCCGTTAAGCATGCCGACGATACAAACACGGTAGCGGCGACGAACCCGACACCCTAGGACCTCTACCACGAAAATCTAAGGTGGTCCCAAGGTTGAGAATAGCAGCAACAAACTTGGATCCCCTCTGCAACACTGAAAAGCTGACTACTTGGAGAGAAAAACAGTTGAACGGAGCTAACCGAAGCTCCGGCGACTAGCGGGTCGATGACCGATGGCACCTAGGAGTCGAGGGGGAACTGTTGGTAGTTGGTATGGGTAGTGGTTGAGTCAAAATGGGAGGAAAGTAGCTGAAAAGGCAAAACTGGATAGAGCTAGGCGGTCCGGCAAGTAGTGACTCTCAGCCACCGTACGGGATAGTTGACAGCTCTTTTCGACGATCGGCCGATACCATCTCAACAGATTTTCTGTTATGAATGCGATGGCAAGTGGCACGAGATGTGATTCACAAGGGAAGGTCATGAACAACTCAATTTTCAAAGGAATGTCAGAAGCTGAAACTGTAGGAAGGAAAAGAAAACGAAGGAGAAAGGTGTGTGATTTTGGAGGGTTGAAGGGGAGAGAGAGAGAGTGAAATGAAGGCTGAAGGATAAGCTCGTTAAGGCCATTAATGGCTTGGTTCAAGTCCCCAAGAAAGATGACATCATCTTCTCTCTCTTCCTTTGTCTTTTCTTCAAAATATCCAAGGGCATTTTGGTCATTTCCACCTTGCACATTTCCCAATCTGCCCTTGGGCTGAAAATGAAGGGCGAGCCTAAGAAACGGGCTAGAAAATGAATAGGAATGGGTTCGGGAATTTGTTGGGCTCGAAACGGCTCAAGGTTAGACAACGGACTCAAGAGAGTAAATGGTCGGTTTGGTCCAATTGGCTCACTTGCTTGCCTTGAGTCTACCATGGCGGTTATCCCATCTTAGGCGTGAGGCTCACACTGATCTTGCCCAGCCCACGTTTTCATAAGCTCATTTCCTCGGTCTGAAAATCCATTTTCCAAATATTCAGCTAAACTGGCACTATCAACTATCGAAGAAGTATTGTCCAAAAGTTCATCCCGGACGTTCCTGAAAATTTGAAGTCCAATATTGGATTCTCATGCTTTGTCAATTTCGCCCAAATGCCATTTTGGTACTACTCAGACTAATAGGCGGCTTCGAGGATTCACGCATAACCGACTCGTGCCAATTCACGTTCAAGACATTTCAACACATGGACGTCCTTGACTACATGAAATCATGAAGGATAGATTCTTATTTCAAAGTACACGATTACCAAGGATCGACATAAGGTCACTCGTGGGCTCGATAACAGTAAACAAAATCACCTATCATCTTATTATGTCTATCCACAAATCGACTTCTAGTCGTCCCTAAAATCGGCATGCATGACTATAGGATCATCCTTACGCAAGTCTCACGGTCGAGTCGTTTTCCCAGGTCAAGTTCTTTAATTGCACAAGTTCTGTCCTCATTAACATTTCCCCTCAAGGTTAATATCTCAAAAGTGATCAGTTCCGAGTGAGATCAACTAACAATGCATTGGCAAAATTAACGTTTATTCATCCCTCAAAGGGCTCGAATTTCAGGATGTTACAATGAAAGTGGAATATAGTTATGCAGAATTGCTGGAAGTGTTATGTAAGGATCTAGAAAATGGATCAACAATGCACATCTCATTCCTACATGCACCAATAGATTTTCAACAGCGAGCTAGCTTGTAGAATATTTTATGATCTAGAAACACCCCTTATAATTTTCCTTGGTTATGTATCGAAGACTTTAATGAAGTATTATACCAATGGGAAAAGGTCGGTAGACGAGAGGTGAAGCGATATCGAGTTATGGCGTTTCGAGAATTCATTGACTCCTATTCTCTCATGGACATTGAAAGTAAGGGTTGTGCGTTTACTTGGACTAACAATCAAGAAGGGGATGAGTTAGTCAAGAAGAAACTTGATCGGGCTCTTTGCAACATGGACTAGAGAGTATTATTCCCTAATGCTAAGGTATTTGCCTTTCCAGCTATTGGTTCCGATCATAGCCTAATATTGCTATGTATGAAACCACCAAGAGTGAAGAAACAATGAAATTTCAAATTTGAAGCTTATTGGCTGACTAATCCAAAATGTACAGTAGTGGTGGAAAATGCTTGGCATGATGAAAGGGGGACTCAGCAGAATATAGTGAGTAAAACAATGAAAGTTGCACATGCCTTAGGGAGGTGGAGCCAAAAAACCTTCAAACATGCAGCCAAACAGATGGATAAGTGTCGAAGAAAACTTATCAACCTAACGAACCTAGAGGAAGGAGCAGGTCGAGGGGAAAACTATAGGACAACAAAAGAACAAATAGAGGCACTTTGGAGACAGGAAGAAATGTATTGGGGCATGAGATCTTGTCTTAATTGGCTGAAATGGGGAGATAGAAACACTAAGTTCTTCCATGCTACTACTATTCAAAGGAGACAGTGTAATAAGATCACAATGGTAAAGGTCACCGATCAGGATTGGAGTCAGGATCCTCTTACCCTCAAGCAACACATAACAGATTTTTATAAAAATCTATATACTTCTGTGGGTTCAAGAGATTATCGACCAGTTGTAGAACAATGCCCAATGGTAGTAACTAAGGAAATGAATATAGCCATAACAAAGAAAGTTACTAGGGAGGAGGTGCAGGATGCTATTTTTTAGATGGGAGCAACAAAGGCACCAAGACCTAATGGGTTGAATGGTCTATTTTACCAAAATCTTTGGTCTATTATTCATGAGGACATGTTTAGTATGGTAGATGATTTCTTCACTCAAGGTACCTTCGATCCCGACTTAAACAAAACCCATATTACCCTTATCCCTAAAGTGGCATCCCTTGAGAGCATTTCTAAATATAGGCCCATAAGCCTTTGTAACTTCAACTATAAAATAATTGCAAAGGTTATGGCAAATCAATTGAAGCTCTGGCTACCACAAATTATTTCCCCAAAACAGAGTGCTTTTATAGGAAGTCATTAGATACAAGACAATATTTTCATCGTTTAGGAAGTCCTACATCAGATAAGGGTTAGGAAGAGAAAGAGAAAATTCGAAACTGTCCTAAAATTGGACATGCAAAAAGCCTACGACAGGGTTGAATGGGATTTCCTCTATGATTGTATGCTGAAAATGGGGTTTTGTGAGCAATGAGTATCGCTGGTCAAATTTTGTATTTCCTCAGTCAGTTTTAGTGTTAAATTTTTAATGGGGAATCATGTCAACAATTTTATCCTACACAAGGGTTAAGACAAGGCAATCATCTATCCCCTTATCTTTCTATTATAGTGGCAAACATCGTATCCTCCCTGATGACAAGAGCTGTGAATGATGGTAGTATAAAGGGCATTCGGCTAAACCAGAATTGTCTTGTTCTTTCACACCTATTATTTGTGAATGATGCAATCTTTTTCTTAGAGAGGAAAGTTCAGGAAGCCCAGAACCTAGCAAATATCCTGAATTGCTATTGTTATACTTTAGGTCAAGCCATAAACTTAAATAAGTAGGGGGTTTCTTTGGGAAAAGCTATCCTCAAGAGCTACAAAGGAATATAGCAACAGAATTACGAGTGCCTATCCTTGAGAAAATTGGGAAATATCTGGGATTACCATCAAATTAAGGGCAAACAAAAAAACAAATGTTTACAGGGTTGCTTGGGCAAGTGGACAAAAAGTTGGAAGGATGGAAAGAGCAACTAATATCTAAGGCCGGGAAAGAGGTCCTACTTAAAATGGTTGTACAAGCTCTACCAAACTATGCCATGTCCATTTTTAAGATCCCTATCTCCATTTGTAGAGCCATTGAAAAAAGAATTGTAGCATTCTGGTGGAAACAAAATGTGCAGCATAAAGGTATACATTACAAAAACTAGGACCTTTTGAAAACTAGAAAAGATCAAGGGGACTCGATTTAAAGACCTTGTGATTTCAATCACGCTATGTTGGGTAAACAAGCTTGGAGATTAAGTCAAAATCTAGAAGCTTTATGGAGCCAAGTGATAAAAGGGCTTTATTTCCCCATTGAATATCTTTGGAAAGCTCAACAAGGCACTCGATTGTCATGGGGATGGTAGAGTTTACTAATGGGACAAGACGTTCTTGAACCCGAGATAAGATGGGAGGTAGGAGATGGCCGGAGTATTAAAGTCAGAGAAGACAGATGGCTGCCAATAGGCAAAATTGGAGGTCCCTATAACCAAAATGATCCTAAGCTAGTGGCAAACCTCATTATAACAAGCTCACGAGAATGGAATTCCCCACTTTTATTTGAAACATTTGACATTCCTATAATCCAACAGACACTAGCAATCCCCTTAAGCATGAATACACAGCCAGATAAACTACTATGGACATCTAACAGATTAGGTATATACAAGGTTAAAAACGGTTATAACAAACTACGCAGCCTCAATACAAAACAAATAGAGCAACGAGCTTCATCCTCATTCCAAGTTCCAAACAGATTATGGACAGAAATCTGGAAATTGCAGACTCATCCCAAAATCAAATTTTTCATGTGGAGCATGTGTAGTGAGGGCCTTCCTACGAAATGCAACCTCTATAGAAGGCGAATAGTACTTGATAGCCTCTATCCAGTCTATGGCTTAGCTCTAGAATCTACCGAACACCTATTTACATTATGCGATTGGACAAACCAAATTTGGTCAGATCTCAATATAGGTGTCGCTACTGCCCCTACGCTTATAACACGAATGGATAAATGGGTACACAAGTACTTGACTTTTGGAGCTTTGATGCAGGAAAAAGCCCTATTTTCCACCGTTCTTTGGTTAATTTGGAAGGCAATGAAAGGTCTACTGTTTCAGGGCCAAAAACCAAATCCCAGCACTATTATACACAAAGCAATCATCGACAACCAACTCTACCACAAATGGGTTTCACATAAACGCGAAGAAGAAAGAAACCAAACCTACATCACAGATCAATGGCTCCCTCCAGCACGCGGTTCTGTTAAGATCAACATTAATTGTTCCTAGAGCGCCTCTAGTTTGGAAGGATCGATTGCTGGGATCTGCGAAGGAAGTGACGGCGTGTTGATTGACGGGTTTGTGACGAAAATCCATGCTCCGTAGGTTCAAAATTGTAAAAATCCTAACAATCTGTACGGTGTTGAAATGGTGGAACAAAAAAAAAAGCTCAAACTGGAGGAGGCTCGAACTAAAGAGAACTAATCTGAAGATGAAACTATCATGTGATAGCCCGTCGGTAGTAGAAATGGTATTGGGCCGAATGGACCTGGCGTGGGCTTCACAAAGCATAGTTCTGGACTATCGAAAATTGCTAGGCCAACTTCCACAAGTTAAGTTAATGTTTGAACCAAGAGTGCTAATCGGGCCGTGGATTGGGTAGCTAAAAGCCACCAAGCTGGAAATCTTCCAAATAATTGGGTTTCAACACCACCACATTCCTATTGTCACTTTTATGTTTAGACTTCAGAAATGAATGTACTCCTTCCCTTGGATGACTATCAATGAAGGTTTTTTTTTTTCTGACCAGAAAAAAAAAATCTCTCTAATGTTGAACTTCAACCCATTAGGGACCAAATTGGTAAATTCTTTTTCTAAGAGTGAAATCGGGCAATTTTTTTTGCCATTGAGCAATAAACTAATCGACTGATTCATTGATATATTGATAGGTCTGGCAATGTCAAAAATTGATTCTTTGGATATTATACTATAGAACTAGGAATGAAATTGTCTTTTGATCACCGCCCAATGATAAATTGAGTCCAGAGGTAAATTGGTATATTAAATAATGTGTCTTTCATAATGATAATGAAATAGCCATACCTTAAAAACTCATTCATTCCTGCTTTCCACAAACCAGCTAGTATGCTCAATGGTAGATAGGTCATCTTCACCGTCAAAAATGGCAAAATCATGAATCTTGAAACCTCTAAGGAAAAAGGTTATCAACCCATTTAGGATATGATTTCCTACATATGGGTCTCATAACTACCCTAATTTAATCTCAATTGTTACATAACCTTCAGCAATTTATGTTGATTGATAAGTTAGGTCTAAGAGGGACATTCGCATCTGGTGGTGCCAAAACTACCACCGACCTAATGTTTTCAACTCCCGGCATTTGACCATTCCGTCAATAAGCCTGATTAGCCAAATTGTTTTACCGATCTGATTATTTTAACCTCATTTCCATTGTTCTCGCCTTGATTTGAAGACTCGGGACTTCGTAAAATCTTGCAAGGGTTTGACTAGATTGACCCACATTATTATATAAAGGAGGACTAGGAACATACCCTGGCACTATAGAAATCCTTGAGGCAGCTGGTTGGAAAATGTTGGGCCTAGACAAGGCATTTTTCATGGCATTAACAGCCATGGGCTTGTTCACATGCGACATGTGACTTCAATGTAACTAGACATCTCTCCCTACTACTCTTCAGACAACCTCCTTATGGTCGACACTATAGCAGTATTTGGTGCCATTTCCGTCGACTGCTTTTCCGTGAGATTCCTGGAATATCACCTCCTTCGCATCCACCTTTTTTGCCACTTTTCCCGTGACTGAAGACTCAGACTAGGCAACAAAATCATTTCCATTTGTATTATCGGATTGTCGTTAGTAGCAGGATTGTTTCCTTCTTGCTCTGCTTCCCACCATGACAGCTTCCTTAGATCAACCAACAAGGGCCCTTCCCAGAGATGCAAAAAAGATGTTTCGCCAAAGAGTGTTAACAAAATACCTTTCAAAAATATGGATCAATGAGTAAATTGACAAAGGGTGCGAAGGATCCTTTGTTGATTCCTGAACAAGAAATGCAAATGACAAGAAAATTAAAGGTACTGAAACCGAAGACAATTGTGTCCAGCCACTTAAAACTACATAAAATGCAAAGTCAAACAAGAAGATAAAATTGAACAAACAATGCTATTTAATTGATTGGCGATCCATTCTACAAACTAGAATGAAAGTTTTTATTATACTGCCAATACTTAATAACAGTTTACAGAAGAATTTAAGTACACTCTTCATGAACCCTATACTTGAGCAACCTCTCAAACAGTTATTCATAATTAACCGATTGCATCGTCTCCACTACTCCAACAGTCATATCTTCTCCACTTCTCTATAATTGTCACCATCATTTGCTCACCAACTTCTCCACTCCACTACTCGATGGTTGTGTTGAATTGCCCTTTTTATGAAGATCTCTCTGATGGTTGATAATGAAAGCGTTGGCTCCACCATTAGGATGCTTACTTAGTCGACGGCTAGGTCATTGTGGCCTTTTGTCACTTGAACTGACGTACTACTTTTGGACTCGGCTGTTTCCATTTATACCTTCTGTCGGCAAAAACCAGTTTTCTAATCGACTGACTGAATTTGCCAACTTGAAGTTTTCAACACTTGGCCAATTTTACTCCAGCACATCTTGCTTGGTCTCTTCTAGTCCGAGTCGACAGCTAAGATCTTAGTCATTTTTTTGTGTCAACAAGTATATGCATGAAATTTATATTCCTACAGAGGAGAAATACCACCACTATTGTTAACCAAATTACCATTATTTGCATCAGTCTCACTCAATGGGCGAGTTGATGCCTAGTACAAAGTTTAATCATATCTTTACAAAATAGTAAGATTTCACATAAAAAAAGCCACTCTTTTGTACTCAAAAACTTGGGAAATTTTATATCACTCATCAATGGCACGTGATGTAACATTTGTATAATCGATTCCAACTCTAACATATATGCATCCTCTTTCATTCATAGTAGCCAAAGTGGCTCATCAATATGTGAGTAAAAAATGAAATAGTTCTAACAAAGAAAGAAAGAAATGTAATTCAAATTATTTTAGTGAATTAATGTAAATTTAAATCGATGTAGAATTTACGAGAAATTCACGAAATGAACTGTTCATAATTCGTCTGACGGGATGCATACAGATTCACTGAATTTATGGGGAAAGTTAGGCATTGAAAAAAGCCTTCGAAATTACTTTGTGAAAGAGAGAGAGAGAGAGAGAGAGAAGTCAATGGATGAATATATTGAAGATTCTCCCCGACTTCTTTCCCCAGAACTAGGTTAGGAAGCCATGATAGATGCTTAAACAAAGCAATATTCATCGAACCTTCTTTTGGTTCAACGGTCCAAAAATATGTTCGTTGGCCGTGAATGAGCTGAACTTTCTACTCTCTTTCCCCCTCATTTTCAACCTTTTCATGCTTAATTGGCCCCCAAAATTTCCTTCTTTTCTGGATGTTTCCATTTCCTCACAAAATAAAGAAATTATTAAAATTGAATGATACCCTTTTTCCAGAGTGAACGCAAGACGTTCTCTTCGGTGATTCGTGAGCCCTATCCTAAGGTCAATGCTGCTGAAATAGTTAGGCACAGTTGAGTCTTCTCTTTTGACCATAGTGAATCAGCCAAATTGGAATTTGCGTTCTCAGCATGAGAAAAGGCTTTTGGACTTGTGGGTTGTACGGGTCTCGGACTCCATAGTCAAACAGGCACTGAGTCATTGAAAGGCATTCATATTATTCTTTATGAATGTAATGTCACTTGCAAAACAAGTATACGCCCCATCGCATCTCTATTAGATCAATTCCAGGAAGTATCTTTAAAAAAAAAATTTAGAAAGGAATATATTTAGTGGAAGTCATAAAACTTGTTATGAAAGTGTAAATTGAGTACTAAAATCCAAAAATTTTCAAATTAGTGTAATCGAGTCATTCTATTAACTCTATCTGACTTAGCTAACGGAAACTTAACATTGCTTTTTTTAATATTTTCTCTCCCCTATGTGGTAATGATATGGCTAAAACACGAAACATAAGGTTAAAATGACATTGTCTTGGTTCAAATATGATTTTTATTTTAATTTATTTAAAAAATAAGCTAAAATAAATAAATAAAAAGAGGAGGAACAAGAACCAGGTGACAAGGGCTTTGCAACCATTGCTGCTACTACCAGGGAATGGTTGGCGAGGGTCGTCGAGCCCCGGCCAAGACTAGGCAAGGGTGACCAACCCCTAGCCAAGGCCCGACGATGGTGGGACTGGATGGGATAGTAGTGGTAAGGCCTACTTCTTCTTCTTCTTTTTCTTTTTTCTTTTTAAATTTTAGCTTATTTTATTAACAATCAAATTTAGACCAAAATGATATCATTTTAGTTATACCATCACCACGTAAGAGAAAAAAATATTTTGAAAAATCACATCAGTAATGTCCATCTATAAAGTTGGACGGAATTAACTAAAGGACTCAATTTCATCAATTCAGCAAATTTTAAGATTTAATCACACTTTTTGTAAATTTTAGAACTCAATTACACTTTCATAATAAAATTTAGATCTTTCAATCTCTCCAATCATTTTAGATTAAGAAGATGTAAAAGTGTCTTTCTCTATAAAATAAGGGTGCGTCCCCACATGTGATGTGAGAGAAGGAATTTCAGCACCGTGGTTTTCAGTAAAGCGGACCTTTTATTTTTTTTTTTCTTTTTCGATTTAATCAAATTGTTCATACTATTTTACAGGTCTTAGGTCGTCAAGAAATGAATAAAAGTGATCTATCTAAACTAATAGAGCAATACGACCAAAAAAAAAAAACGAATAGAGCAACAAGGAGTTGAATGAAAGCATGCATCGCAATTGTGAACCCTGTGGAAGAGGATCGAGTTGGCCCTCAAGAACATTTCATCAATGGACATGAATGTCTTATTGTACAACATTTTTCACAGTAAGTGGAATTGGTTCATGATGAAAGTGACTGATCTACAGAGCTCGTCGATCCCATTTGCTCTCAACTACATGTTTCCGAGCGCAATCAGGTAACTCTAGAATATCATCATCATCCTCACGAATTCCTCGTAGCTGACGAGACCATCGCCATCCAAATCGGCTTCTCTAATCATCTGCTCCGCCTCTTCATTTGTGAGCCGTTCGCCCAAATTCATCATCACATTTCTCAGCTGAACACAAGAAAAAAGCATGTTATTGAATCGATTACACGCCTTCAAGTGAGTAGATTTGCACACTAAAGGAGTCTTAACCTTCAACACGAGTCAAAGCGAGAAACATTAAAAGAATGTTCTTGTCTTGGGGGAAGACAAACCAGAAGTAGATCGATGTGAAAACATAATTCTCTGATCGAAGTGAGTGTTCTGTAATACTTTCTGTAGCTTTCTAAGATGCATTTCCTTATGTGGGGATCGAAGTTAATCAGTTCGGTTTTGATGGTCGAACGATTTACATTTACAAGCGGCGGTTCCAAAATCACAGCGATGCTACAAAGACAGCATGACAAAAGAATTTTTGAACTTTTCATCATGCATGGCATCAACTAAAACCCGATTCTTTCATTTCGCTCATTCGGGTCAAAAGAAACTAGTTCTCGTGAAGTTTCTGCCTCATAGCTCTCATACTATTCATTCTGAGCGTTGATCGCTTGAACTCAGTTGAGCAAAGTGCACATGAATAGATAGCCATTTTAAGTTGTGAATGTTTACCTCACCGGCAGATATATATCCATCTTGATCTCTGTCAAACACTTTGAATGCTTCTCTTAGCTCTTCCGCAACATTCTCCTGCAAAGTATATAGCAGATGATCCTCCAAGACTTTCCTTGTCTTTACGATTTCAAAAACTATATGAAAAATATAAAAGCGACTCGCCAGAATCAACCACAGAAGCCTTCTTCAACTCACCTTCATTTTCCTCCCCATGATGTTCAAGAAATCTGCAAAGTCTATCGTGCCGTTCCCAACCAAGTCCACTTCGCTGATCATTTCTTGGACTTCTTCTTTCGTGGGGTGCTCGTCAAGCGATTGGATCACCGTGGCGAGTTCCTCCGTAGTGATCATGCCTATCAAGGGATGAAACATTTGTTATGACAGAGAGTGAGACAACACATTCAGAATCTCGCTGAGCAGCGACTTTCATTCATAGTGTCACTCTGTCATGACATCGCGTGCAATCAGTTCATGTGCCAGGCTTCATGTGAACCCGTATTTAAACCGTCCAGTCCGTCGAAATCCTGCAACGGGCAACAGCAGTTCTTCCATTTCCAACAACACGGGACGGTTTTGACCGAGTGAAAAAGCAGCACAAGATGGTGGCAGGAAGAGTAGATTCAGATTTTCTGTAGCTCAATAGCATCAAACACGCAGAAAATTCTAACCTTTCTATTTTATTTGAAAAAAACTAGAAGATAATAATCTCCCAAACCCTTACAAAGGGTTGAAAAGAATGTATATAAATTCGAAATTCATATCTAAGGAAAAAAGGATGATACGCAATCATAAACCAATCCCTAAAACTAGAATACTTTTTCTTATGTTAAAGTAAAGAAAAACTTATGTAAAGAAAAGAGCACTCAATAAAGGAACAATAACCAATTTCTTTTTCTATCAAGAGTGTTGGTTATTGCTCCTTTCTAATCAAAAACTCGCCTAGACTTAGACTAAGACCAAAGTCTTATCCATTTGTAGATGGAACTTCGACAGCAACTACTACTGATTACCATCTTTTGTATACGTCGTTGGTAACAAAATATGCTAATTCCACATAACCAAAAGTTGCAGAACATCAGTGGACTGAAAATCATAACATGAATACTCCGAAACATCTAGGAAAAAGCAAGAACTGAAATGAACTAGTACCGTCAGAATCCTTGTCGATGAGACAGAAAGCTTCGTGAAAATCGGCGACTTGATCTTCTGTCAATGCTTCCGCCATTGTTGGGTCCGAAGACTCTCCGAACCTACTGGCCTTTTTGTCTTTCTTCTTTCTTTTGGGAAGAGCGAAGGAAATAGAGCGCTCGGCAAGTAGAACTTGCTTGAGGGTTTGCCCAATGTCGGTGTGAGGTCGTTCCCGTAGAATTAAAAGGTGGAGAATATTATAAAACACGTTGGACCGAAAATTCAAAGAACGACATCTAGAGAGTGATGTTTAGTAAAATCAACGCACGTACAAAGAAAAGAACACCAACAAATGTTGCAAAGGCTTAACGTCGTACGAATGACGGTCTGAAGGGCTTACAAGTCAGCAAGATTGAGACTCAGACTTTCCCAATTGATGGATCCTGAGGGGATCACCAGCACCACAGAGCAAAAACTAGCCGTGTCGCTCGGGGAATGTTGACTTGGGAGGTAACAGCGGAAGAAAATTACCGAATTACACTTTCATGAATCTTACGGGTCGACACGGGCGTTCGGAAATAATTGACAAAGCAAGTATGCCAAAACAACAGACCAAGCCCATGCACTGAACTTTTAGGTGAGTTTAACGGGAGATGAAGGTGGACACTACGGAGCGTTTGTTAAACTCCTAATTTTTTCTTCTTTGGTTCTTGAAATAGAAAAGGAACATAAATTCATTTGGTAATATCAACTAGTCAGCTAGTATTTCTATTCCAATGACGTCAGCTAATGTTTTAGTTCCTCGAAATAAAAAGTTATTCCAGGGAATAAATTTAGATTAGAAAAAAGTAATTTTTTATTTTCTAGAACAATTTCTAAAATAAGTTTCTTTTTCTTTTCTTCTTTTTTTCTCTTATAATTGGTTGCTATCACCTACCGCTGCTGCCGATCACTAGTCGCTGGTTGCCAACACTACTGGATGAAGAAGAAAGGGAAAAAAAAAAGAAAAGGGAAAAAAAAATCTCATAAAATTATTTAAAAAATTAAAAGAAATTTTAGTTCACATAAAAGGCAGTGCATCATATGAAACACATTCCTATCATTTTTCTATTCCGACATAAGAAATTTTGTGCAATTAACAAATAAATTCTTTTACTAAGAAATTGTTCTAAAGAATAGAAATAAAAAAAAAAATTATTCCCGAAAATAGAAATATTACCAAACGCATCCTACTTTTCTTCCTTTCGATCCCCACTGTTTAGCTTCTTGGAAGGGCAATCTCGGTTTCGTCATCTAATGGGATTACCATTATCGTTTTAAGGCAGGGTGATGTTGGAATTGCGATTATCTCATAAGAATTTTCAAAGAGATTCTCATTGAAAGCGATTGATTGCCACACGATACAACTCAAACACAAGCAAGAGATGAGGCGTTTCTATCAAATGACTCGGGTTATAATTGTCGTCATTGATCCAAAAAGAAAAAAAAGAGTGAAAAGGAGTGAAAGGTACGCGAATGAATACTAGATAGCTAAACCGAGGTCAAGAAGAGAAGATAATGGAATCTCTTCTGCAAAACAAGGACCGAATGAATTGCTAAAAAGATGACATCCACATGGTGCATGAGCTTCTTCCTCTTTCTTTTTCCAGAAGCAGACAACACTCCATCAACCTGTACAACCCATTTCACATTCTCAAAAACAAGATTCGGAAAAGAAGGATACGGCGAGCTCAGTTATAGTTCACCAGACAACCAAAAAAGAAAAAAAAAAATTGGATTCTTCGACTACAAATTCTTACAAAAGAAACATAGTCAGGAAGTTGTCATGAGCTGCTCCTTGTCTGCTCACATGGATCCTCTCTCTCTCTCTCTCTCTCTCTCTCTCTCTCTCTCTCTCTCTCTCAGATGGGTCTACCTTTGGGGACAATCAGATCTTTCAGCCACATGTAAATTGGAACTAGCACATAATAGGTAGCAGCCATTGCGCCCAAAAGGAACCGCAGCAGGAACACCAATGGGTTCGCAGGCTTTGAGACATCCTCTGCCTTTGGACCGAGCTGCAATCAAATGCCAATATCTCAGAAGTTTAATAAGGCGAGGAGAGGGAATGGCATGTGCAATGATAACAATGGTAAAGAACTCGAAACAAAGGCAGAGACACATCTTTATCAACCAAAGCACGATGCACACAGTTCCCATGAACACCCCCAAGTCCCAACTCTAAGTCATTCTCTTACCACCCAATTTTGGAAGCTCCCCTATCAAATGGGTTGTTGACCATTCGGCCACGACTGTATACTGGTAATTACTCGATATTAACTGGCGTATTTTGATACTACATGACATTATTTTTGTGTAGCCGATGAAGTGACCCCAGTGTTCATTGTGATAGAAAACTAATAATGCAGTTCATGTCCAAGCAAAATAAGAATATCACTACTACTGGAACAACAGGATACTCCTCACCATCCTCACCATCTCCTCAAATATGACAAACTAATCTACATTGTAGTTTTTTCCATAAAAAATTAAGAGAGTTAAAAGATTGGCTATTGAAGCTCTGACCAGACATCATCAGGTTCTCACTAATTACAAGTTAAATGTACAAAATATTAAGGCAGAAACAACCGAGTAACATCATTATTTTGGTTTCAAATTGGAGTAAAATTACATTCAAGAAGATTATGCAACTTAGTAGAGCCAAGAAACGAAAGAGTCAGTAAATCTTGAAAGAATCTCCAAATTCTCCATCACTCCAAATGGAAGACCAGACTAGTTTGTGGATGACAATATCATTTAAAGACAAGAACCCAAAACAACAAACCAGCTACACCTTCTGAAAATAAGGTGGCATCCAAAAACCAGCACCATGCATAACATAATCCCAGAATCCTAAAAATTATTTTTAAACGTAAGTGTCTAGTTGACAACATGAGCTTTGCCATTATACAGCGTGCATTAGATGACCAGGTTCACATTTAATCCCATCAACTTGTAAAAGAATTTTCCCCAAGTTAGAGTCAGACTATGACTCATTCTAATAATCCAAACAGTTCAGTAAACTAACTGATTTGTCTTGCATTAATGAATTAACTAGCTTGATATATTGCTATCAAGACAATTACAGCTAATTCACCAAAGACACCAAACAAAATGTCCAGTTAAAGGCAGGGAAACGTGATTTTTAATGTCCTGCAAGGGTATGATCATGCATGATAACAGATGAAAGGTCTACAATGGCAAAAGATCTGTAATATCTTGTAACCAGGCTCCTGCTGCCAGCCAAATATTTTCAAAATGTCATTTGCTATGCAAGCCGTATGCAACTTTATAAGAGAATTTGAAAAAGGATTTTACAATATAGAGATAGTCATCGATCATTTTATAAAATGAGAATCCTCATCTTCAGTTTCACGATAAGCAGAAACACTCTCTTGGCTTCATATTGGATCCTACACTCATAAAGGTACAAAACCAGGGACTGTATTTGGTCAGGCTACTTGGGGTTCCAACCAGAACGAACCAAATTAGAGGCCTGGGTTGATTGAATTATGGTCTTAAAGGAAACCGGTTTCAAGTCAGGTTTGGGTATATGTTATGGCTACAGAAATTGACTTCGCGGCAAAATTATAGCTTGAACATCCTCAGTTTTTTCATTTCAACTAACTGTACTCTAGTCTATTCACTGTTCAGAATAGGTAAACATGTGTACACAACTATTGTGCTGGTGTTTGTTATGCATAATAGTAGTTCATGGGAAGGACCAGACAAAAATCATGACCTTTTTATTTGAGTTGGATCATCATACAGAAACACTATCTACTAGATATAAGCAGAATCAATGGAGCCAACAAGCAGCAGAAACAAACCTGTAAAGGAGAATCCCCAGATGCAGGTTTAACACCTGTCACAGAACACCCCATGATCAACCCATGCCGGCGAACACCGCGATACCATTTTGGACCAATCCTTTTCAGCTGGATATCCTTGAACCCGGCCTTCTCAAACCACTCAATGTACTCTTCCTCCTTCGGAAAGAGCATCCACACATCAGCAAAGAAGCGAGACAGCCAGAATGTTGGGTACACTGGGCCTATAAGACATGCCTTTCCTCCCAGTTTCAGCACTCTGTAGGCTTCCCTTATGCCACGCTGGGGATCTGGCCAATACTCGATACTGAAAATGATATTATGTGAGACCATCAGAGACACTTCCAGAAATTACATCTCCTTTCTTACAACAGAAACTAGCTCATACACAAATACAACGACATTTCTCCGTCTTCTCCATCATAAAATGCCTTCACCTATGTTTTACTTGCTAAATTATGTCCCATAATCTTAGGCTTGATAAATCCATACAAGAAACCCAGCAGCAAAAATATCACTATCAGTTCATTTGCCAATGCACAGAATAACGTAATAAAATTTACACAACAATCAGCCCAATTCTTTATTTCATTAATATGCCTCGCTACATCATAAATTATGCAATTCAATTGATTATCGTCTGTCCAGGGTCACACTTTCAGACACTGCTCCCACCATTTGCATAGAAAAGTCAACACTATTCTCCCTTATTTGTATATCATGCCAAGAGACTACTTAGGTTTACCATCACTAAAATCTGATGCATCATGACATTATCCAGACAAACAGAGGCTTTTCAAAGAATGTTATAATAGGTCAATGCATGAATGTTTCAAGGCTGTAAATTATAATCCAAAAGGGACACTAAGGGATTATATGATCATTGTATCTAGATGCTCAACACCAACAAAGTTGATAATGAAATGTCAATACTACTGTTATCACAATAAAATTACGCAAGTATAGGTCATCAATTCATCATTACAAGTGAAACACTTATCAAAAATGAATATGTGTAGAACATTCAGCAGAACATACAGAATTACTCAGTAGAGAGCACATCATCATTAATTTAAAGGCAGGTTCATTTCCTATCGTGTAAACATTTGTTAAATGATGAAGCATCTCATTTTGCAAATGACTCAAACATCACCTCATTTCCATAGCTACAAGCAGAAGTGACTATTTAACTTAAGTTATTCATTATGAAGCACAGAAACTTGAGATAAAGTCAGTCACCTTCCTGCCGAAATGTATCGGTCTGCATAGTCAGTCTTAAACGGCAGATCCTCTGCATCCCCCTCAATGATTTTGCACTCTTTCAGGGGCTCCTTCTGCCTGGCCTTGGCGAGCTGATGCGGTGATTGGTCAAGGATCGTGACGTTCTTTGCATCCACGTGCTTAACAATACCTAGAGTGGTAAAACCAGTACCACCACCAACATCAACCACTACCATGTTCCTATCATTGAGGTCAGCCGGCTCAAGCGCATCGTCCCGCATATCCTCAGTCCAATGTCCAGGGTTTATAATGTGGTCATACACAATCGAGAGGAACCTGTAGAACCAAAAGGCCTCCTTCTTGTGCTGTATGAACCTAGGCTGTGAAGCAGGCCTAGAAGCTGATACACTACATTTGGGCACTGCTCTCTTCACAACCCCAACTCTAGCGGGAGACACAAGGGCCAATCTACGCAGGTTCAGATTCTTCCCACCAAAATCCGACCGCGCAAACCCCAACCCTTTCGGGGACACGCTTCTCATCAATCCTAGGTATTCAGCTCCATTAAGCAGCGAAGAAGCCATGTGTTACCAATGATTACCGGCGAATTCTTGAGAAAAGTCCCGACCTTTAGTGTCCAGCAAGAAATACCCACATCCCAGAACCCAGAAATCTGATGGGTTTTCGACTTCTTGGGTCCTTCAAGCGAGACCCACCATGAAGCAAGAATCTGTTAGAATTCGATAGTTCCTTCCCACAATGTCCACCTAAAACAGAGAAAAGCATCAAGAAAATGGAGATAAGAGCATACCAGACAGGAGCGCGGTTGTCGGGGCTTTCCGAGGTGTTCTTCTTGAGCAGTCTACCACTGGCTCAGTGGTCACCAAGCCGAGAGAAGAGACAGCAACACTACAGGCCCCTTGCCTGAATGGCTCTTTTTTTTTTTTTTTAATGTTTATTTGTTTTTCCTCTCCAGTTTGTGGAACTTATTTAACGTCTTGCGAGGGAGAATGGAGGAAAGACGCAAGTGTGCGTGTGGTGGTGAATTGATCGAGATGATTTGCTGTCCATTCGACGATAACATAGCGACGCAGACTCCTCCCTCCAATGGCGGGGACTAGTTTCTCACATCTTTCATCATCTTTTTCTAACCATACTCTCTTCTTGACTAGGAGGCTGCTAGACTTAACTTTGTGGGACAAAATCGAGGTAAATTTATAAATTACATTGTAGAATGTATTGGTTGCTTAAACTGAGGAAATTTATTCTTTTCTTTAGTAAGAGTTGCATATAAATATGCTAGGGCTGTTGTGAATATAGGCAACATTAATATATTTTTGAATTAAAATCACATAAAACCTTAAATTAGTACGTTTATGACAAATTTATCTCAAAAAAATTTCAAATTAATATATTTTTGATAAATTTAGTTTTCATTAAATTTTACTATCAAATTACTAAATTGAATGACATGCAACAATTGACAGGTATATTAATTTGAGGTTTTACTCTTCATTTGTAACAGATATACTAGTTTGCGATTTTTCCGTGACATTAATCTAATTTAACGAAGATCGACAAAAAATGAATTTATTATAAACATATTAATTTATAATTTTTTGGTCAACTCATTGGGTTTTTTTAATCACAAATGCTCTAAAACCCTCTCATCCTCTTGAGGGTTTTTGCGGGAGAGACGTTGCTAGTTCGCCGCCATTAGTACGGAGCTTGGAGCCTGATCTAAGAATTCAATCTTTGCCCACGTGATGGAGGGACTGAAAGGTGTCGGATGCAGACTCGGGGGTGTTCGTCCACCACTCGCAGAGATGACAATGTTTTTTCCCAATCAGTTCGTTTCCGATCCTCTATGATTAGAGGGCTACTTGATAAGTCTAGCACCACTAATTTCGATGGATGCAAATTGATCATTGAAAGAGACAAATCACAAATCGCTTTTGTCGACCCTCTATTGAAGGCATCTTACTTCAGCAAAGAGTTCATCAGAATCGTCACTTGAATTGCATCAAGTGATCAAATCAGAAACAACCCACGAGCCTTTAAACTATTCATTTGTGTAGAGTCTAGACATGGCAAAAGAATTCAACAAGACAAAAATTGACTACATCTTTTCAACTTTTAACTTTTTGGTAATCAATGAAAAGGGAAAAAAAACATGAAAATGAAGGGAAGAGTCATTAGAAAAATTATAATATCACTTTTTGTACAAATGTCAAAGAGAAACGATGTAGAGGGAAATCAACCTAATTATGATATACAATCCGTTTATATTCCTTTAACCTAGGACATTTTCGAAAATGACAAAGATAAACTCAATTTCCCTCCATTCGTCTCAAAGCGTGAGATATTCTTTCACAAGCCCTAAGAAAGTAATTTCATTCACTTCCCTTCATGCTTTTTCTCCTCATTATACCTAACCATACCTAACCATAGCATCTTTTTCCCAGCACTATCTTAAATATAATATTTCCCAGCATTGTTGCACGAAAAAGAAAATAGAGCATCCCCGACAGCATAAATATTATTTTCAACCTTAAGGTTCTTTTTTCTTTTGGCCGGTCCATGAAAATGTTCCTTTGCTCCAGCCATAAACGCTAAATTGCAATCATTATCTCAAGATACAGGAATGTTTTATCCATACTCCAATCGAAAGAAATACGATTGAGGAATGAAGACCAACATATTATCAAAATACCACGTTATGTCTGAATATTCTCGTATTGTTCTTCTCATCTGTATACGTATCATGTCTGTTCAGGAATACTTACATAATTCCACAAGAAATTGACCCGAAGCGCACCACCTGAGCACATGCCATGCTTTATGGTTAATGCAGCACTAAACCGTAGACGCTACGCAGGCAAGTTCAACGCGGAGGCAGCTCTGGAGCATCAGTAGAGAGCGAAACTGCAGAAGCTTTTCCTCAATTCGTTCCCGTACCTCGACCACAGGAAGGAGGAGACGACGGAGAGTTGAAGATCTTTTCCCTGCTCTTCTTTTCCCCCATAAAGTTTCGTGCTTTCTGTAAATCTTTTCGCTTCTCGCTTCAAGAAAAGCCACGAGATCTCTACCCTTCAGCAGCGACCTCGTCCTGGTTCATCGTTGCAGCCGGGTGATGTTTTCGAAAGTGGGTTCTGTGTAATGTAGCTTGAGTTTCGAATTGAACGGTCAAATGGGTCCTCCGGGTCGGAGCTGAAAGGCCGCTTCTTGGAGCCATTTCGGGGAGAGGGGGTGCGAGAGAGAAAGAGGGGAGGGAAGGGAGGCTTTCGTCTTTGTGGTGACGATCAATGCTTTTGTGAGGATGGACTCTAATAATAGCGCGTCGCCGGTAAATGAGCATACGAATAGCTCGGCATCGGATAAGAGAGGAAAGTATCGTATCATGGCGGAAATCAAGCGTCTGGAGCAAGATTCCAAGTGTTTGGAGGTAACCCTTTACTTGTGTCCTGTTCTTATCTTTGCTTCTCTGTTTGTTCTGCGCGTGGTCTGGTTAGTGGAGTGAGATTATGAAGCGTGGCTTTTTTTGCTCGAAGTAGCAATACCCGAAGTGGACAGTTCTTGAAATGATTTGAGCGTGAGATGTGGGATGTGTTTTTAGTAGTGGTTTGTAATTGGGAATATGTGGATTCTCTTGGTCTGTTTGATTGCAAAGTTAAGGTCTTTCAGTCATAGCTTTATCCTTTTGTGCTGAATTATGGCGGGGGAAGCAGCAGCTACATGTTGACATACTGTCGCTCGCTGAGAGGGGGTGCTGCTGCTACCTCTGTATAAAGTAGCTTTAAAGGCTATAGAATATTGTTAAAAACGATGGTGTAAAGAATTCAATTTACCAGTCTTAAGTGAGAATTCTGGCTTTGAACCCTCAAAGACCTTTCTAGCCTCTCATTCCAAACCATCAAAGCCCATAAATAGAAGAGGGAAAGCTTCCTTTTCTCTGTCTCTGCAGTAGTTCGAGCAGTTTGTGATGTTCCTGAGCCACAATTCCAGCAGTCACCCTCGTCAATTCCACCTTTTTTATGGCCATGTTCCACAAAACTCTGTTACCCCACTCAGAATAATTCATAAAATTTGCCGAAACAACATCTGCTAAATAAAATGCACTCCTTTCCTGAAAGATGAACCAATTGGTATTATAGCTTGCTCTCATGCTTGTGCAGCTTTTAGGAAGCAGTTTCAAGAACTATGCATTTGGGTCATGTTCTACCAACTTTGGAAAAAAGAATAAGAAGATTTTGCAAATTTATGGATGAAGACAATCTGTTCTTGTTGACCCTTTGGCAGGTCTAATGAACAGCGACAACTGGACCTTGATTGAATTAAAAATGAAGATTTTCTGGCTTATATTCTGATGGTGTCATTCATGATGTATTTAAGGTGAAAGGAGCCCTTAAGCACCAAAGCTAATTATACCTTGGCTGACCAAGTTGGAGCATGCGCATGCTTCAGTTAAGTGTAGTATTAAGCCACTGGAAGGGAAATAGTGGACTTTGGACTTTTTAAGCACAAACTAGTAACAAAAATATCACACAGCAACGGTGCATAGTTGAATTGAAAAATATATTATATTGATCAGGTTAGACAAAGTAAGATGGAGAAGTGAAATTACTGAATAGTATTCATTTGGTAATAAGAATCTGAAACTGTAAATTGAGCTTTTTTTAGTTTTATCTTCTATACTTTCACTGCAAATTGGTTCCTGGAAGCTTTTGTTAACATAGAATGTCATGCAAAAACATGTTTGGTGAGGTATGATATAACTCATGTTATCATTAACAATAAGCAACTTGTTATCTAAGTAACCATATGTCTTTGCTTGACCAAACGTAGAGTCAAAGCACCTTCCTTCTTCCTGAATTATGAACGCAACTGAATTTAAATCAGAAGATCAATAAGATAAAGCCAGTATGGCACTATCTCCTCTCTTTAACTAGTCATTGATGGGTCAACATTAAACCTCTCATGCAACTATTCTTTGTCTTTACCTATAACTAATAGAAGTAATTAGAGGTACCAGTGCATTCAGTGCTTACTTATCATGCAGGTGAAATTGATTATTATGTTTATAATAAAGAAAGTTTGATAAACTCGATGCCTAACTTAGCTCTAGCTTAGTTACAGTTGAGACCCTTTTGAACCTCATCTTAGTCCTGGTGTTGACATATCTATCTAATAGATAAACTACTTGTAAAAGAGTCTGGCTATAATTGAGTTTAACTTGTTTGATCTTGCTTAACATAAAACCATTGGATGCCGTTAAAATGTTTACCAAACCATTGTTGTTTTTCCTCTGCTATAGGACATAGATGTGGTTTATCAAGTGAGAGGACAACTTTTCAAACAATGCCATGATGAATGGATTGATATCTGCAATTACTTAATGGCAGCATTCCACATATTTTATCTCTTTGGCTTTTGAATGTCGGACATTCTTTCAGATCCATCCCATGCATGGTACCAGTTAAAATCAATTCAAATCCAAAGCTTTCTGTAGTCAATCTGTCAACCTGGCCAGCAAACTCTTGATGCTTTGTACTTAGCAGCTTGAAATAGTTTCATTAATATGCTCATTTATGTTACGTTCCATGTAAATGCCTTTACTTGCCTCTTCTGATAAGTTACAACGGAAATAAATTAAATGACTTACCTAGTTAAGAAGTTATTTATTCCTTCCACTGAATCAATCTCTTTGATCTTAATGCATCTTTCAACTTAGCTTACAAGGGGGACAGTGTGACTGGTTCTCCACCTAGCAGATGTTTGCTGGGCATTTTCTTTTTGCCAACTGATCTAGAGACTGTTATTCTGGGAAATTGGTGTATAAAACAAAATCAAAACAGATTGTTGCCGCATGTATTGGGTAGAGTCTTATTTGATTAGTGGAAGGAATATCTTCCTATTAACGAGAATGGGCTGTGTACAAAAACATTTTAGCTTGTCTAGTTGATCTGATGGCACAGATGTAGCTACCTTGTCCAGATGTGCTATTGGTATGAGGCAAGGTTCTACAAGCTGGACTGGTGAGAGAACCGCTCAAGTGACTTTGTCTACAGTGCTCCCAGTCAACCGTTAATAAATCTGGAGTAATATAATATATCAACCAAAAAGGACCTCCTACACGTAAGGGATCTTAATTTTTTTTTTTTTTTTTTTTTTTTTGCTCCTTCTCCTAATATCCCCAATTACTTATTTTACAAATACTGTTCTAGGACAAATAGTAATTGCATTTTATCTCACGCATTTCAATATTCAAATCTGATATTTTCTTTCCAACCACTTCCATAGAAAATTTTTCAAATCTTAGAACATCTTTCTCTTTTCACATAAAATTTTATAATTTCATTATATTGGGTATTTATCTAAAATTCTTTCCATTAAATATTTCTATTAACGTGGTTTCAATTATTATTTCAATTTTTGTGCATACAAGGAACACTTGTGCAAATTTGCCAGTATCAGTTGAATGATACACAGTTGAGGGGTTCAAGTCCATGTGTTGGTGTTTTTAGTAGTCCCAGGTCCCAAATCAATAAGTTTATTCTTTTGCACCGCTTGTATATTCTTATTTCCCTGGTTTCTAAGAATTGAGATTTCCATCTTCTTGCTGTCTGGTATTAAGCACTGCATCTTTTGACTTAGCTTACAAAGGGGACTGTGAGACTGGTTCTCTGCCTGGCAGATACTTCCTGGGCATTTTCTTTTTGTAAATCCATCTGGAGACGGTTATTCTGATAAACCTCCAATTTCCTGTATTGAATGAAAGAGAAACAGATTGTTACTGCAAGTATTGGGTTGAGTCTTATTTAATTAGTGGAAGGAATGGCGTCCTGTTGATGAGAATGTGCTGCGTATGAATTCCTTTTTAGCTTTATCTAGTTGATCTAATTACACAGAAGTAGCTTCCTTGTCCAGATGTAATATCAGTATAAGCCCAGGTTTAAAAGTTGGAGCAATGAGCAAACAGCTCAAGTGACTTTGGCTGCAGTTTTCCCTCTGAACTGTTCATAAATCCAGAGTATTATACAAAGCAAAGAGGGCCTCCTACATCTGATCTGAGAGATCTTAATCCTTCTTCTTCTTCTCCTAATATCCACTATTACTTATTTTACAAATATTGTTTTATGGACAAGTGTATATAGTAGTAATTTTATTTTATCTCTTGCACATTTCAATATTAAAATCTGATATATTTTATCCCACAACTTTCCAGAAAGAACAGTTCAAATTTTGAAATATCTTTCTCATTCCACATATATTTATATAATATATTAATCAACAATTTCTTTCCATTAAATATTCTGATACAGTGGTTTTGCTTGATTTTTCAAATGTGAATTTTGGGCATATTCAACTTGTGCTCCTTAGCCACTATGTATGGAATAATCTATATCTACGTTCAAACTTACACTGAGGCACAGCTTAGTGGTTCAAGTCCATGTGTCAGTGGTTTTAGGAGTCCCAGGTTCAGAATTCAGATGAGTTAGTTTATTATTTCACATTGATTCTTTGTTCTTATTTTACAGTTTTGAGATATAATTTATATCAAATCAACATAATAGTTGCATGTGGTGAGTGGTATGTGTGTGACTGCCTCATCAACGAAGGGTTTGGTTTGGAAAATAGGCGACTACTACTTTTTCCAATGTCTTTTCTACCAAACTGGTTCATGATGTGGTTGAACATCCTGGTTTGGCTGAGTCCAACCAACTTAACACTGGTTTGACCCAGTTTTTTCTACCACCAGCGCTTTGATGGGCTAAACCGGACAGAACTTAAGAACAGTTTCCTGGTTTAACTGGTTAAACTGACCAATCAGGTCCCATTGTCAAAATACTGCTATCTGGTATTTAAACTTCTCTAAGAATCAAGATTGCCATCTACTTGCTATATAATATTTTCATTAACTTAATGATTTGATTTAATCAGAGTCGATTGTGATGTATGGCTCCAAGAAGTGTTGCCTTAGTAGATCATATGCTTTACTTCCTCAGTCTTAACTTTGCTATACTGGATATCGTCATGTTTTGGCATGATTATGTCTTGAAGCATTTAGTTATTTTATTGCTTGTGCTCTTATCTTTGGCAATTCTCTCTTCTAATTGCTATACTTCCTTTTTCTAAAAGAAATCAATAAAAGATGATCGGACCTTTGCAAAGTTCTCACCCTGTTGAGTTTGCATTTATGCATCGAGAGTATCTAAAAAAGGAGGCATGCAATTGGGCAGTTCAGATTCTTTGTTTGTTTCAGATGGTTGGAAAGGGAATAGCTGCCATACAAAGATTGAGTTATTTAGTTGTATGGTTATACCTACTTTGACTAGGAAAAGTTTATATACCATCTGCCTAAAAATCAAATATTGTTGTTTCATGGAATCTGATTCCTGCTCAATTTTATAGAAGAGTAAGTTGTAGATGGTTCTTGTCTCTTGCTTCCTTTTCCTTGTGACAATTGTGAAACCAATCCATAGATTTCTGTGAGGACCCCACCATTTGGCTCACCTGCCAGGCAGGAAATGTTGAAGTTCGAAATCAGCATTTAAAGAAAACTAAAAGCCTCTAAAAAGTTAACATGTGCAGTTTCTTTTTGAGCTACCGAGTGCTGCGAAATGTGTTATTTTGTGACAACCAGAGTCCCGTGCATTTGTGTGCTAATGCCATATATCCTCCTTTATTTTTTGTGCAGGAGGAGATGGAAGAACTTGAAAAATTAGAAGATGCTTCATTCATTTGCAAGGAGTAAGTATATGAGAGCTACTTAGTAAGCTTCTCCTACTTTATTGTGGTTTAGAGTCATGGCTCTTAATTCCAAATTGACTCTTTAAAAGCAGAGTCCGAGTCAAAAGTTAAAAGCCCGAGCAGTCTCAACATTTGGCCTGGGCTTTTGGTCTTTTGAGTAAATATAGAAGATGTCAGAATTATATCTATTAGCATTCTGCAATTCAAGAAAGTCACTGTGAAGGCTACTCCACTGCTCAGGCAAAATGCTGCAGTGGAGTGCATGACCCTCTGAAAGAGCCTCTTGCGGTGATTGTCTTCTTAAATTAATTGTGAGTTTGAAGAACAATTGTTAAAATTTGTCTGATCTTTAGTTTGAAACTTGGAGTAGCCAAATGTGAAGTCCAGATCTGTTGCTTTACAGGCTCTAGAGGTTTTAGTTGCTATATCCATCTTTTCCTTGAACATTGGTTATCTGACTAGTTCGCAGTTAAGGACTAAATTTACCAGTCAGTTCTAAATGTCCTGCAGATTGCTGCACTACATAGAGACGAAGCCGGATGCATTGCTTCCAGTGTAATCCCTTGAACCTCCGTGCTTTCATCTTAAATGTAGAATGTTGTTTGCTTCTGCCAGTGAGCCGTGTTCGCTTGTTTGATGTTTTCCTTCCCCTCATTGCAGGACTAGTGGCCCGGCAAACACGTCGTGGAATAGATGGTTTGAGGGGTTTCAAGATTCAGAAGGCTGCAGATGCCAGATAATGTGATGGACCCGACCCTGCCACATATCGAATTTCCATTTCCTAGAAGGAAGTATAAGACTGAGACGAAATAGGGCTCACGACAGCATACGCAACGAAGCATGTGCCGATGCCACAATAAAGATGTTACTGTTTGATTGTAGCCAATGCGCAAGCAGGCTCTTTTGTGCCATGAGACTTAATGAGATTGTCACTTTGACTAAAAAGCTTGCCAGACAAGGCGACCGCGCTGAGGAGTGGGCCATCTTGGTGACTTTTGGATGTGTTTCTAGGCAAAATTTGTATTGTATATCATGTCACTTTTATGTGCAGTGTAAATTTCAGGGAATGCAATTCTAAAGTTGATGTGCCTTCCTATTCTTTTCTTCTTCACTGGAATCTAAAATGCCTTTGCCAAGGCTATTTTACTCATTGTTATAGTTCGCTATCTGTTTGCCTGTATTCCGGTTATGAACTTATTTTACAGTCTGCTTGGCTTGATGTAGCAAGAGATCTTTCTCCGATCGGATCTATGCTGTGTTACAATGCCAGGCATTATATCTCTTCGTTATCGGCTCGCTATGATGCCTGGATTCATCAGCTCAACACGAATTTTATCCAGAGATTAGTTGTCCTCTTGGTAAATAATTGAGAGATTAGTCATTCACCAATGAGCTTTGTTTCATGCTAACAACCTTAAGTCAGGTGGATTTAGTCGAAGTGCGTGAAAACACTAATTGAAGATCACCCGATGGGAAGAAAAGAGGGGATGTGTACCTTGCGATCGAAGGCTCTTCGAGTGGCGTTCCTCGAGAATTAGGAAGACGCGAGCAGCATGCTTGAGCAAGTTGTCATCTAACTTGTAGATTAACCATATGTAATAGCACTTTGGTGGCTTCTAAGTCTAATTTAATTCCAAATATTTGTGTGTTCCTAAGAAGCATTTGTAGTTTTTAAGGTTGGGGTGAATTTGGGCTGAACTGACTCGCTGGCAACCCACCAAATGTTGGGCCGAGAAGTAAGTAATCGAAGCAAGGCCCAGCAAGACCCCAGGCCCAAAACGATCCAATTATCTTCCTCTTCAGCGGAGCACAATTGAACAAAAATGCCAATTGCAACGAGGAGCTCTTCCATCATGCTCATGTTTGTATAATCACGTCTAATTAGTAAATAGCCCCTCAAAGCCTACAATGCCTTACAATGGTGTACTTACAGTCCAAAATATTTCGGCTCTAAAAGGTATCGATTGCTTCGGATGCGAAAGTGCCATGCCTAATCCCGACCGGAATGGCTTGCCTCCGGACCGAGAAGGTACTCGTTCAATAATGCTATAGCTTATTATCGAAACTTTCCGTGTTGTAATTGGGTTCTCTTTTTTCGTTGTTGCTGTGGATTGTACCTCGGAAGATGTTCACTTACATGTATCAAGAGGTTTCTAAGATTAAAGTCAACTGCATCAAAATAAGTCCTCTATATATATATAAATTTCGAGAGTCGCGTGTTTAGTTTAGAGGCAGTGATGACGTTTGGTAAGGTCCTAGATTTTCTCTCTCCAATGCAAATTATTTTGAAAATGTTTACAAAATTATAATTTAACCATAAAATGCTTAATTTCTGTTCTCTTTCATCATATTATTTATTCTTCTGACTACAAAACCCTAAAGATATTACTAATTTTTTAATAATAAAAAAACTAGGAATCTCATGAGACTTTCTGTTTGCGTCATCATCTCATTATAAAATAATATCGATGGATAATTGTGCCTGCCGGCATTACATATGACCTTATCATGGCATTAATTTCATCGAAAACCTCAATAGCCACCTAATTTAATCCTCAACTTAGGTAGTAAAAATATTTAAAAAAAGGAGGTGGGGAAAATATATATATAAAAAAAAAAAAAATTTAACATAAATCGATCATGTGAAGTGACCATCAAAACGATGCGAAGCCCCCCACTACTTTCGCGCTTCCCCATGCAAGAAATATTGGCCAGAGCCCTAAAAGAGAACACCCAACCCACGTTACCATTGTTGAAATAAAACAAAGAATTAATTAAATTAATTTTTTTATTTATCAAAGAAACTTCGCATAAAAATTTAAATTAGAAGTATTAAATAATTGGGGATGAAAAGGACCGTTAAAAGAATCTCCTTTTCCACTGTCACCATCACTTTGTCCTTCTTGTCTCGTTTATCGAAAGCAAACCCTAGTTTGCCCCATAGGGGGAATGATATGATACTTCCGAGTCACATGCTATACTATTGCTAGCTACTCACTATGTACAAAATTACTTTTATTTTTATGGTCAGTCCATGTTATCCCATTTTCACGTAAGTCTGAGCTTTTTTTCTGCATTTTATTTTCTTTTAATTTTCTTACATGAGTACTTTTTTTCTTTGTCTTTTTCTTTTCCTTTTTTGCATTTGTTTACAGATGCTACAAAAGGGAGGGTAGAGAATTAGGAAGGAAAGAAAGAGGGGAAAGAAAAGGGCATGAGAGGGGAAGGAGATGGGAATTGTCCTACTACTGTGGGGTTGTTCTGGGAAGGGAAAAAAAAAAGTTAGATAAGGGGAGGAAAAAGTGAAAAGTGGGAAGATTTTATTAATTTATGTGGAAAACAAAAGTTGCACTCCAATCAAGAAAGTGATGGGAATGACCCTTGGATGAAGACAGAAGTAGCATTCATGTGTGTTTTTTTGGCTACATCTTAGCCTTAGTGCATGATTAAGGAAGGGCCCATTTTGTTTTCAATTTAGTGTAAGCCAAAAAGACCTTTTTCTTAATTTTCCCATCATGTTTAAAATATTATGTAAAAATTTTAAAATAAATATAATTCATGGGTTGTCATTAATATGCCGTGAAAGTTTGGGATGCTTTGGATTAAAAAGACTGCAGTGCTTCTGCTTATAAGTTTTAGAGTCAGTGAAGCATATATAATGTACTTATTTATATGGTCACTCAATGTTATTCCATATTTATGTAAGGTTGCATTTTGTTGGCATTTACTTTTTCTTTTTCTTTTTATGAGTACTTTTTGTGCATTTGTTTGTTGCTAGAAATGGTAGGAAAGAGAATTAGCAGGAAAAAGAGGGACGAAGAAGAAATTTTCCGACCGTTGGTCATATTGGGAAAGGCAAAAGTTAGAGGGAAGTGAAAATTAGGAAAATTTCATTTAATTTATGTGGAAAATCAAAAATGCACTTCAACGAAGAAAGTGATGGGAATGATTCAAGGATGAAGAGGGAAGTAGCATTCATGTATTTTTCGGTTACATTTTTTTACCCTCATGCATAATAATTAAGGCCCAGTATGTTTTTAATTAAGTTTAAATAAAAAGTACTGTTTTATTTCTCATCAAAATTCTAAATTTTATGTATTCGATTAAAAAATCACAATGCTTATGCCACAAATTTTAGATTAAGCAAAAGGTAAAAATCAATCTGCAAGATTTTTTCACTAGCTTATTACATAGTTTTCCTTTCTTTTAGAGATTGTATATCCAAAATTCAGCCGAATATAAAATTTGAATTACACTATTTTTAATGAAATGCAAATTTCAAAAGTTCAAAAGAAAACCATAAACAAAAATTTATTTTAAACACACAATACCTTTTTATATTTTCGAATTTTTTCGCCTTTCTTTTTTCTGGTCGCGACTTTCTTTTCAATTCCTTACTCTACAGATCTTTCTGTCTTTACAATGAAGTATAAAACTACATTCCATCTCTTATTTTATATCTTAATCTTTAGAAATTTTATTAAGTCCAGCGTCATTTTCAAACTATGAATTGAATTGGCAGTCCAACCGATTGTAAAAACAGTAAAACTAGTTAAAGATGAATGGTAAAGATCGTTGCCTTAGGTGACGATCAATAAAAAAAGGAAAGAGAAAGAGAGAAAAAATATAAAAATTTATAAAATTACTCAAAATAATGCCATTTTGACTAAATTTGTCCATGTCAAATGGCCAACACCCCATGTAGGACAATTGATATGATTAGATTGCCACATCGCATTTTCTGATAAAAATTGGCCAGGAAAAGTATATTGAAATTTTACAAAAAGGTTCATAATTATAGGGGCAAAATTAAAAATTTTAAAACTATATTGACATTATAAAGCAGGTTTTGGACTAATATGGCAATTTCCCCACCAATTATCCCTCTTGGTTTGCACAAAATTCAAGTTTACTCTTACACATGATGTTGCTTTATTGGAGATATGACATAATATTTTTCGAGAAGAAAACGTAATGTATTTTCTTCTTTTTGTTGTTTTCTTTCGTTACATTTATATATCCAAGCACTTTTTTCTTTTTTTTAGTCAATGATGGCTTGCTTTAAGGAGAGCGATGCCTATCCATACTAATTGTGCCGTCCAATAGGAACTCCAAAGAACATGGGTCGGATTATGGGTTGACCCACCATGAGGCCAACCCGATATCCAGCACCATCACACACATGCATATAACTTTTAAAGCAATCCATTTCAATTTATGGGATTTATATAATATGTGAAATTCTCTACTTAGGCATCATCCTAACTTACACGCTCAAATATAACATTCTTTTTACCTATCTTATCAGAGCTCTGCTCACCATCAATGTTTCGTCTTGTTGTACGAGGTAATTTATAATATTATTTTAAGAAGTAAAGTTAGATTAATAATGGGTATCAAATGAAAGTGTACGTACACGTACATATACGTAAAGTATCCATAGCAAAAAGATGAATTGTTCGTGGTTTTTTTTTTTTTTTTCCAAAATACCATAAGATCGTGCGCATGTGATGGCATTGAATAGAGTTTTTTTTCACGTGAATATGATACATGGATCCGCATGGAAACACATGTTGTCAGAGCTTGGACGGTGTCTTGGAGAATATCCATATGTTGACCATTGCTTGGATTGACACATATTTTATCAATCCCTCCGCTGGCATTTTCATTTTGCTAATTTTAATTATTATTGCCAAGTCTGAATCCTTAGAATTATAGGTTGAACTAAAGAAGGGTTAAACCCTAATTATTCCCTCGCTACATGACAAAGATTCCAATCAACTCCCCACATGTATATGCTTTAAACATGCTTTTCTATGATCGAATTATAAATATATATGTAGAAGAGAAAAATAGGGTTTCTAAAGATTTATGTTACTGGCTCCCGCCAACTTTTTCAGGAGCATGTTTTGTGTTTTAAATTTGATTGGGTATTAGAATTTGTGACGGCATGAGCAGATCATAATATTCTTTTACACGTAACAAATAATGATCTAATCTTGAAGGCAAGCACGAATTTGCAGACTTAGTCAAAGAACGACCTATGTCCTCCGAATTTCTTGAAGATGCTGTCTTTTGATCATTCGCACGTAGAAAATGTCATTTAATGCATTTGAGAGACTAGGCGCCAATGACGGTGCACTTGATTCTAGGTCTAGATGATTTCTAACTATGGATTCGGCGCCTGCACTGCCATTCCATTTGAAGTGCAGTAACTGAAGAGGGCATAGCTTCGTATATATTCATGGGATCATATCTATATTTAGGGTTTTATGTGATTTTATAATCCTCCTTATCATGGTTGAGTATTGTGCGCATGCAAATTCATGTACTAGAACAAAGACATAACGAGAATTATAAGCAAACAGAAGTTTTTTGTCTGGATTTAACCAATTTGAATGTATGCCCAAAATTTATAAAAAAAAAAAATTTGAATTTTCATTTTGTTGGGGGAGGAAATAATTATGCCCAGCCAAGTTCATATTCACCTAAATTCTTAAACAACCAAAATGAGTTTTTGATTGGATTTCTCTCTCTCTCTCTCTCTCTCTCTCTCTCTCTTTCTTTGTGAAATCTATTCTTGGGTGCTGTTGGTCCATATGGGGAGACAGATGAATGTAGTCAGAAACATAAACTAACCATTAAAATCCATTGATGTATGGTGTAATAATGGGCGTCGGTCAAGTCCTCCAAGCGATGAAGCGTTGAGCTCTCTCTTTTGCACTCTGCACAACACTTAAAATATCACAGAAGCCTCCATGTGGAAGATGGGACTTTGCAGTCTTCTATGCGGTCCAACCCCTAACCCCTAGAGAGAGAGACAGAGAGAGAGGAATCAGAATCCCCATCTCCCCTATCTCCCCTATCTTCATGATTGATTGAGAGGGTCCCCGAGATCCAATCGCCCAATCACCTTATTCCTCTCTACTTGAATTCTAAGGGGCTAGTCAATTTGATTAAAATATAGGGCACATTGTTTTTTCTTATACCCTATTGGAATATTCATCTCCTCTACTGTCTACTTAGCTGGGCATGGCATCACTTCCCATAATTTACGGCATGTATGTGTGCTAAGAAACAATGGCAAACACGTTAGAGAGGTTTTTCTATAGGCCTTGAGGGATTATTGAAGATCTAATCATCAAATTGGTTCGTAAGTAGGGTAGAGTGATGCGACAAATTATTATATACTGATATTGTAAATAAATTATCCAATTTAAATATAATCTGTTATATCTCATTTTACAAATTGATTTTGCATGCACTCTTAGTCTTTGAGCATTCTTCCCTCTTCTTCTTCTTATAAGTATATAGGGCTAGCCTGGCTCAGCAAGACCTCTTGGGAAATCAGTCCAGGGCGCTAACGTATAAAGGCATGTAGGGAACAACAAGAGGAACGATGTAATTTAGATTCAATGAACCCCATATCAATTATTTCATGATATCATTAACAGACGTTGTGGTAACACCCCCAAAGAGATAGTCTACTGGTGCTGTCCTCCTCATCCTTATTTTTTTAGCTAAAAAGAAAAATTACTTAGGGCTTCTCGGAATCCAATTACCTAACCAGCTCATTCGTCTGTACTAAATACAAGGGTCTCGACTTTTATAATGTGATAATGACAGTATTACTTACTTCCCCGCCGACCCATCGGAATATTCATCTCGTCTACCATGCCGACTGAACTGGGGGGGCGATTCTCAATTCCCCTATTCCTTAATGCCCTAGAATAGAATGATAAACAGTACATCGATTGCGCACGTCTTCTTCTTCTTCTTCTTCTTCTTCTTTTATAATTCAAGGGCTACCCTAGAACAATATAAAATTACATTATCCTCTCTGGTGTGGGACAGTGCGGGGGAGCTCCTTTTGAGTGAAAAACAAAAGGCTGGCCGGCTAACATGTCACCATGTGGCTTCTCAGATCACTGTTTCGACGTGGTACTATGAATTCTTTCATGAATTCACTTGTACTAGAGATGAAAAGGAGGGAAAGGAAATGCAATCACCCCTCTATTGGAATGCTCCGGGAATGTACCTAAAGAGCTGTGGGGGGTGGGTGGGGAGGACACTGAAGGTGCATGTTGGAAACCGTGAAAAATCTTAGCCACATTCATGTAACTAGGACATGGGAACTTTTAGGTGAGGGTGGGGCTCATCATACCAAAATTTTTGCACTCTGCTTTTTCTAATTGGAATGCTATTACACCAGCGGACAGTTCTATGACCTGTTGAGGAGCAGCTTCTTCTCCGGTCATAACGGGTAATAATTTCTTACGATTTCTTTTTCCGGTAACTCTTACATAAAATATCATGACACAAAATGTCGAAAATATTTCAAAAGATTTATTTTTTTAATCTGACAATCACGAAGGGGTATGGGGTTCGTCTCCAAAGGATCCTCACAAACACCCTAGACCAAGTGGACCTATTCATTGTGGGATGGCCTGTGTGATATCCCTAAATTAAGTCATTTGAGATATTGTTCGTTTTCACTCGTCTCATAATAAAACTGACCATTTTGTCCATAGGCAAGTACTTTTCTAAAAGATCATTTATACTAGTAATGCTATAATCTGAGCAATGCTTAAATTTGGAGTTCCGATATAAAACTTGCCGGTACATCAAAAGATGACTCTAAAAGTTAATTCCAATTTTTACATATATATCCCAAACACGGTCTCTCCCTTTTTGTTGTGCAATTTGATTCATTCTTGTCCCGTTCGCCATCTGATAAACCTGTGAGGAGATGCTTCTTGTTCAAGCCATTTGATCTTGACAACCACTCCTTGCCCTTGTTAGATCAAGTCATTACAAGCCCTCCAGCTTCAGCATGGTTCGTCCCCAACCACATACCTATTGGAGGGGGTCTTGATCTAATACCACCATATTGTGAAATTTGTACATTAACTCACTTACGATATTGTTCACTTTGACCCATCATATATTGAGTCTCACAATTTTTTTATTTTTTGTGCACAGACAGACACCATTCTAAGAGGTCACCTATCCTGGTAGTACTTTAACCCGCACAGAATTAACTTCAAAATTCAAAAGCAAAGTTTGTTGTCACGTGAAAAAACGCCTTTGTAAGTTAATTCTAATTTTCACACACAAACGTACACATATCCCAAGCACAGTCTCTCCTTGTATGATATGCAATTCTATTCATTTTTACTTTTATTGCCATTCTAAAGCCTATTAGGAAATGCTCCTTGTATGAGCCATCTAGCCTCATTGTTTTCGCCCTCATCGAACTGGGTCATTATAGCTTAGGCGAGACTACTCGGGCTAGAAGCCCATCCAAGTTCGCCTAGTTGAAGTTGGAAAACATGGGCCAGCCAAGAATACCGATCTTTCAAAAAAAAATTATTTCAGCTAAAAATGGCTAAAACTATAAAATTAATGCATAATAATTTTAGAGTTTTGTGTTATTTTATTTTATTATGTGACCTATGAGTTACATGAAATTTTTCATCCTATATTAGAAATTTAAGCTCATTTATGCTATTAGTATTTGTAAAATTATTAAGAAAATCATATCTTATAAATGTTTTAATTAAATATATGCGAAATGGGGCCTGGGCAAGCCTCTTACCAGGCTCGACACGCCCAATGATAGAGCGTAAATATATTTTAAAGGCGCGCCAAAAAATTCGGAAAATTCCAGTCGAGTCGGCATATTTTGAATCAAGTTTAACACCAAGTGGAGGTGAATGATTTTTCGTCCTTTGCATACTTTTTAAAATTTATATTACAAAAACTCCAAATTATATTCACTATAACATAAATACTTCAAATTTTTTTATGTCATTAAAAAGCTCTAAACTTACTCATTATGGCGCAAATATTCTAATTCTAATTTTTTTTTTAATGTTATGAAAGGCCCCAAACTTATATCAATGTGATAAACATACTCCGAATGGAACTAAAATAGAAAGTATATATATTACATGCATAAGTTTGAGTTTTTCCTAATGCAAAGTAAAGTTTGGGATATTTGAGATTTTTTGTGACACAAAAAAATTATAGATTTTGTGTCCCAATAAATATAATTTGATATTTTTTATGATATTTTCCCTACTATTTATTTTCTTGTACTGTCATTTTGTCACTACCATTAAAATTATTATTAGATTCGGTTAGTAGTGTGATTGAGATCAAAATTGGACAAATATATTTAGGGAGGGAAGAGTGAGGTCGGGCAACAAACAACAGACCTGAAATGCATGTGGGGTGAAAGTGAAATGGTTAAACAAAGGTACGAGGTGTTCATGATGAGTCTCTCTTTTTCTTATGAGAGGTCGGGCAGCAGATCTGAAATGCATGTGGTATGGAATGAAAAGGCTATATGGAGGTACAAGGGGCTCATGATGAGCTTTTCTTTTGCTTATGACTTTGGTAATGTCCTCATTTTTTTTATTTTTTTTAACCTTTTAGTCAAACGAGGTAATACTTCTCACTAAAAGCCAGAAAGTTGTACCATGTGCAACCTCCACTGGGGCCAATTCGTAAGGATTCTAATGTTCTGATCTTCAGCAATCTTCCATGTCCATTGAACTTGGCAAACAAGGTCAATTACTAAACGACGTGACAAAACATGACTGAATCTTTGAATGAGGAAGTGATCAATGTTTGGTATCTAATAAAGTTCTATCATATCTATTAGGGAAGCAATTTAATAAATTGATCTTACTGTATCCAGTATTACTCTTTCTTTTTCTAATTGAAAGTTGTTTTGAGTATGGATAAATTGCCAACTACAAGAACCTAATTTGTTATGGCAGCCGATAGGCCAATCGAGAGCTTGGTTTGGTTCATTGGTCTAAACAAGGAACAGTTGGCTACCTTTGTTAGACCTCCCCATCCCAAGAACATTTCTACCTACTAGGACTATCTTTGTTTGTTTACTAACATGACGGGTTGTAAGGATTCTTATTTTATTAATATCAATGAACACTTTGACCTCAACAACCCGAGTTGGTGGTGTGGATTTTTTCTTCCCTCACCACCAAGGGAATATGTAGTATGGCAAGAGTCTCTCATCTTAGAGCGAATCTCCTATCTATTTTCTCTTTGAGTCTTTTAAGAACCTGCTCAGGTCCACTAAAATTCATGTAGGATGGAATGAAAAAGTTGTATGAAGGTGAAGGGGTTCATGATGAGCTTTTTTTTTCCTTTTGAGTTTGGTAATCTTTTCATTTCATTTTATATTTGTTTTACTTTTTATAACCTTAAGTCAAATGAGGTAATATTTCTTCATAAAAGCCAAAAAACTATACCATGTGCGCAACCTCCGTTGGGTCCAATTCCTATGGATTCTAATGTTTGATTTTCAGTAATCTTCTATGTCCATTGAACTTGGTAAATTAGATCAATTATTAAACAACACGACAGACTGTGACAGAATCTTTGAATAAGGGAGTCATCAATGTTTGGTATCTATTAAAATTCCATCATATCTATTAGGGAAGACAATGACTAAATCTTTGAACAAGGGAGTCATCAATATTCGGTATCTATTAAAATTCTGTTATATCTATTAGGGAAGCAATTTAATAAATCCATCTTAATGTATCTAGCAATATTCTTTTTTTTTACTCGTCGAAAGTTATTGTGAATACGGGTAAATTGCCCACCGCAAGAAGCTGTTGTGGCAGAAAAAGGGGAAAACCTAGAGCTCTGTGGGGTGATTATGTCCCCTTAAGGTAGAGGAAAAGGACCATTTTGAGAAAGCTTCCTATCTTTAGCCACTGGCTTTTGGACATTGAGCGAGGGTTTTTAATTCTCGTGTTGCTTCTCTTTTCACTCTAATTTCAAAGCTTGTATACGTCGCTTAATGAGTGTAGAAATATACGACACATGAATATGATGGATTTTTGTGCTGACAGATTTTTGTGCATCCGTATAGATTAGCAAAGACAAACAATGTGGGATATAATATACTACATTATCGAATAGTAAATACTTTTTAACTGGATACTCAGGTACATTCAAAAAGCTACTTTCTCCTCATCTCTTTAACTCGATATCGGATCAACTAACTAATCTTATGTTGGCAGAGTTCACTTCTATGTGAAGAAAGTCTAATAAATTACCAGCTGCACAATTCCGATAATGTTTAGGTTGTTACTATTATCCTAGACCTCGGCGTGATTGAATACAAGAAGATCTAATGAGCAAACATCAAAAGTCTTGTCAATGAGTGCTTTCTCTCCGTTCAAGACCCATGCATGCTTCTTCAAATTTCAAATACGATCAGAATGTTATCCATAATGTCATCCCACCTTTTTGGGATGTGATTTTTAGAATAAAAACCGGCCTTTTACATTGACCCACATTTTCCTTTGAGTGGCGGTTATTCCACCAAATAATTTTTCACATTTATATCTTTTCAATGACAACTACCCATTACAAATTGCTTCAATGGAAGGCAATTTATAAAAGACAATCGATCATTTTGTAATGGCCTTGATCATCAGTATGCAAGAGAATTGAGTTAGTAGAGTGTGTCTATAATTGCTATCAAATCTTCACTGATTTTCCTCACTCGTAAACTCAAACAATGGCCGAAGGTCAGATTCATTTTATATTCCATTATCCATATGTGATTCTAATTAATTCTTGAATTATGTTTTTCAATTCATGATTAGAAGCGCTCAATTTGTCTGGGAGAATGGATATATTGCCTTTTCGGGAGGGAGTGTCACGACATTCTTTGGCACTGGACAGGACACGAACGAAGAGACGTTGGGCGTGACATTGTTCTCGCAGTCTCGCAGCTTTCGTACCCAAAAGCAAGGGCTGGAAGTGAATCGTATGACTCACATGCATGGAGACATCGCGGGAAAAGCGAATAGGTCGCTTTTTGTTCTGTCCTCGGGACAATCCACATGGGTCTCCCCAGGCTCGTACCCAAAGCTTTTGATGATGACATCCTCTGGTGATTGTCCTCCTTCGCTTTTCTCATCTTCCACACGAAAAGGTGGTTCCTAATGAATTCGATTGATTGATTGCGGAAGTCCTAATTATAAAGAGCACGCATTAAGTCCACAAACCAATCTTCTTAAACCCTATTAGAGGAAAATAATCACAAAGCAAAAGCTTATAATTCCATTCCCCAATATGTCTATTGGATATGACGAGGTTCAATCTATTTATGTGACTTGTTAAGTCTATTATTTAACATTTGATAAATGCCCAATTTCATTAAATTTGGGATTATTATGAACACTAACCAAGTGGGTGGTATTATGGGTAATATGTTTGTAACATCTATTTAGGCAAGTAGAATCCATATGTTAAACCTTAATAGAAGGTTGAGATTTGACATCTTTAAGGTTGGTCCCATTACTCCTGTATAAGATTTCTTCTTGGTGGAGAATGTAAGCATTCCATTATCACGCTTTTGTTATTTCCACAAAATTATTCAGAGAAAGATACACATCCATCACAACCATCGTAGAGGAGAGCAGTGAAAATTCATACCCACGTGAAAACATCTTGTTTGTTGTATCAATAAGGTTTCATTTGATTTGGTTATGCTATATTTTTAATTTGATATCATGTTTATGTGATTAAAAAATCTTATTATTTTAATATGTGGTATCAAAGCATTGGTTTATTCAACGCATGAACATGGTTATGATGTTTATTATGAATTTTCACCCCCTTTTTTATGATTAATTCATAGTATTTCATTGATGATGGAATAAATATTTAATCGTAATCAATTTTTCGAATACCTTATGCGAATAATGTATTTGATTGAATGTTTTTGAGTTTTCATTAACAAAACTCTAAAATTGATAATAGTGTTATATATTTTGGTTATCATTCCATGATCAAACCATTGGATAACATAATTTTGTATCGTTCCTTCTCCTTTATTTGATACACATGTATTTGAAAAGCGAATATTGTTAATGGCAATTGGGTTATGTTAAAATTGTCAAGTATGACTCTACGATATATGTGTGTATGTATGTATGTATGTATTCTTTATCAGTTCTAAACTATTTGAGCAGCCCAATAGAAGATTATTGTTTTAAATAGAGTTGGATTATGATAAAAACCATCTTATGTTATACTTATAATTAAATTTGTAACTGGCTCAATAGAAAGTTAAGATCTTTAATTTTGAGTATAATGACAATATGATAAGCAAATAAATTGCTTATACACGAGTCAAATTAATTCTACCCAATGGTGATTTAATTTGATTTTTCATTACCTTATGAAATTTGCTAGTAAATTATGAAAGAATCCATTCAAAATGTTATAGACAGCCTAACGAAAGGCCATAGATAATTCTTGGATTTCTTTTGGTAAGGTTTTGTGAATTTTCCTTTCCATGTAAATGAACCGTTTATCTTTCAATTTATTGTGATGATGAATTAAATCATTTTATTTATTTTTGTGAATTTCTTAAAGGTGCTAATGTACATGAATGTAGTTTTTTTGATCTAGAATACATTCCTGCTACTATTACATCTTATCTTTCCTCTATTGAACAACCGAGTGGTACGAATTTTAAGAAATGGAAAGAGCAAATGTGTCTCATTCTTGGGGTAATGGATTTGGACTATGTCTTATGGGTTGATGCTCCTATTGGACCCAAGATTGAAAGCACAAACGAGCAAAAAGCTACCAATGAAAAATGGGAACAATCCAACAGCATATCTCTAATGATTATGAAAGGATTCATAGTGGCTGCTATCTGGGGAGCCATTTCTAACTCCCCTCAATGTGAGAGCAAGGTGCTCCTTAGCATTAGGAGAGTCAGGAATGACTCCTTGGATGCCGGTTGTTATAGAACCTTTCATAATCATCAGAGATATGCAGTTGGATCGCTCCCATTTTTCATTAGCAACTTTATGCTCATATGAGCTTTTAGCCGTGAGTTCAACGAGAGCATCAACCCATAAATAAACATAGTCCAAATCCACGACCCCAAGGATGAGAATTGTTTGCTCTTTCCATTTCTTGAAATTTGTACCACTTAATTGTTCAATAGAGGAAAGATAACTCGTAATAACATCATGATTGTATGCTACACAAAAATAAATAGAATGATTTAGTTCATCATCACAATAAACTGATAGATATACAATTCATTCACATGGAAAGATAAAATACACAAAAATATACCAAAAGAAATCAAAGAATTATCTATAGCCCTTCATTGGGCCGACTATAAATACTTTGAATGGATTCTTTCATAATTTACTAGCAAATTTCATAACGCAATAATAAATAATATTAAATCACCATTGGGAAAATCAATTCGACTTGCATATTACCAATTTATTTACTTATTAGATTATCATTATACTCAAAATTAAATATCTTAACTTTCCATGGGCCAAGTACAAATTTAATCATGAGTTTAACACAAGACAGCTTTTATCATAATCTAAATCCTTTTAAAATAATAATCTTTTGTTGGGCTGATTATTGCTCAAGTAGTTTAGAATCACTATAAAGAATAATATATACAATATATATGTTTGAACAATCATAGAGTCATACTTGAAAATTTTAACATAGCCCAAGTGCCATTAACAATATCCGATTTCCAAATACATGTGTGCCGCATAAAGGAGAAGGGAACAACACAAGGTTAAGTTATTAAATGGTCAGATCACATAACAATAACTAAAATATATGATAGTATTTATCAAATTCAAACGTTTTGTTATTAAAAACTCAAAAACATCCGAATCAAATACATTTGCATAAGATATTAGAAAAAATTGATTATCATTATATATTTATTCCATCATCAACGAAATACTATGAATCAATAATAAAAGTGGGCGAATGATCATAAACGAAATATCACATGTTAGAATAATAAGATATTTCAATCACATGAACGTGATATCAAATTAAAAAATATAGCGTACCCAAATCAAATGAAACCATTATTGATCTAACGAGCAAGAAGATGTCTTCCTACATATATGAATCTTCAGCACTCTCCTCTACGATGGTTGTGATAAATGTATATTTTCTCTCAATAATTGTGTGAAAATAACGGAAGCATGATAATAAATGCTTACATTTTTCACTAGAGAGAGATCTTACATAGAGAGAGTGATGGGACAAACTCTAAAGCTGCCAAATCTCAACTTTTCATTAAAGTTTAATATATGGATTATACATGTCTAATTGGATGTCAGCAATATATTGCCCATAATATATTTAATTAAATCGAGCATATATTAAATGTTAAATAATAGACCTAATAAGCTACATAAATGGATTAGGTCTCATCAAGTTCAACAAGTCTTACTATGGAATAGCAACATCATCGCATGGTATAGGACACCATCGAGGCTTTTGAACGCGTTGATGAATTATTTTTCCTTGAGCAAAGTCGGAGATGTTAAATTAGCTCCCCACGTCTAAGCTTAAACTCCTTTTAGGACGAGGAAGTCCGCCTTAATTTGGTTAGTCTAGACTCATAATGCTGCAATTCTTACAAACCATGTAAAGGCTTGAGCTAATATCTGAATGGGCGACTCAAACGTATGAGGGTTTCCACTTCGTAGTATGAAAGATAAAATATATGTTGTACGTCTAATATCCACGTTCTATTTTGTCTATGCTCGTCAGATGGGAACAAGGGCGATTCACTTTCTTCTTTCAACTTTAGGACGTCCTCTGCAGCATCTAACTCGTCCGTCAAGCTTCTAGTTCCATGTACACATACGTTCCTCGACCACTTAATAGGTCGATTCAATTCCGTGGGGTTAAAGCTTTCGACAGTAATCACAAGTTAGTGAATGTGTAATATGATACATGACATTCTCAACAATGTTTGGAAATTTTCTCAAATCATCGGCTTCATTAGCATGCTGACAGAGATTATCATAATACCTGGAGATCGAATGCTTGATGCACCCGAGATAGGTTATTCACAAAGTCCATTTACCTCTTCCTATTACAAATTAGAGTACAATTTACATGAGATTAACCTTGTTAATGTAAGAACTATGTTGAATTTGTCATCATCAACTCTCTCTCTCTCCCTCCCTCCCTCATGAAGCATTGAGGGTGTTAGCTTTCAGCTTTCAAGTGGCCTTCAAAATGTTGAAAGCCCAAAACTAGCTTTGAGCTTTGAGCTTTGAGCATTCAGCGGAATGTTGAAACTATTATTTTCCTTCCAAAACTACCCTTACTAGTTTTTCATATTTTCGATTTTGCCCTTGGTTTTTTTTTAATTGAGAAAGGGTAGCCTTTCGCCGAACCGGCGAAAGGCTCCGGCCGTCGACGGAGGTCGCCCGACCTCGGGCAATGGTCGCCGGTGCCAGATCTGGCTCGCCGGCGGCTGTAGTCCTTCGCCGGTCCAATTTTTCAAAAAAAAAAAATATATATATCTCAAAGCTTATTGCGAAAATTTTTTTTACCAAATGCACGTTTAACTCAAAGTTCATTTATAAGGAAATTTTACCAAACATAATTGCATTTCCCCAAGTAATTTTAAGCTTTTAGCATTTGCGTTGGACTCTCCTTTTGCAAATCTTTGAATCAAACGCACCATGAACCCTCAAAGTGAGGGATCAAGATTTTAGCATTTCGAGTCAAGATTGGAAAGCACTCCACATTTAGGTAGCACCATCTTCTGATTGCGCTTCCCTAACGAAGAGGACATAGATAAGATGGCCATTATTACTTCTTTATTCAGGTATCTCATAGGATTAATCGTGAATTGTGTACTTCAAGATGCAAGATCTCATCTGACCGTTTATGGCATGAAACCCACTTACGTAGATGTCACTTCTAACCAATCTTTGCCTGAAAAAAATAAACTCGGAACCAAGGAAATTCGTGAAATCCGCTTTTTTATTTTGCCATTTATGTACAAACCTTGAGATTTCTTCCTTCCTTCGGAAGTGATGTTACTTTAGCCTTTTCCATTTGTACATAACTTCAGTAATAAATATTATTATTTTTAGGGGACGAAAACGGTCACTTCATTGATGAGGCTTGATGGGATTCAAGCAGTCCTTGAAATGTGTAAATAAATAATTCCTCAAATAGTATAGTCTCTAACGATCGTCTCTCCTAGATTTAAAAATAGATTTCAAGGTAACGTTTTTTCTTGATGGCAATTGAGGAGTCACGTGTCGATATTTTTCATTCGTCATTCGCGGTCAAATGGCGTAAGCTCACTACTGACACTGCAGGTTTTCTTATTTGATTTTTTTTATAATTTCAGTATATATTGTGATTATGAGCTGCCAAAAAAATTAATATTTCATGATGATGACGTCGTGCAATTGAGATTTTCCTCCAGATTTTCTGAGGGTTGACCGGATCAAAGGTACCCGAAAAATTTCAGAGTCAAAGCCAGTCGAATTTATTTCTTTTGGTCGAACAAAGCCAGTCGTATTTACTGGACCTGGGATCAACCCACAAGGACGATTTCGTTCTCCATTTAACACCCCCTCCTCAACCCAATTGGGGGATGGCATTAGTCTAAAAAGAAAATCATTTTCGAATGGAACGTTATATTTATTTCACAAAAAATAATTAATTTGAAAAAATATTGTTTTAAAATCAAAATGAATAATAAAAAACATTTTCCTAAAAAGCATGCGTCATCGTTTCAGCTCCTCTTCTCCTTCTTCGGATCGCAACGGCAACAAAAAAGTACAAAGAAAACTACTGAAAATGGGTGTGTATCTGTGTGCGTCACTGCTTCGAAGCGGTTCCCCGATCCCACTTATATTCCTAAATTGTAACTTTATAGGTTCCACACCAAGCGGGTCTAGGAATTTGTACGTCGACAAGACATCCTCAGACGATCGTTGCAGATGCTCCTATTAGGGTTTTCGCCAATGTGGAGGGAGCCGAATTGTTACATCTGATATCGAAATAAAACTTGCTAGGGTTGAGCGATTCCAGATTTCACATGACTCTTATATGTTGGAATTGATTCTTTAATTTTTAAAACCTTGAACCTATTATGTCATAAGTTCTAGAGCCTATTCGAATTTCATATGTACCATTAATTGAATGATTATAATGAATCATCATTTTTAGTAACTATCATTTGTAACAATTTAGTTATTATATCTCATATTTAGACACATGAAAATTATAAAATATTAATAAAATAAAAGTCTCGGTCATGAATACCGTAGAAGGCATAAAATAAAATAAAAAACACAAAAATTTGTCGCAAGTTCCAAGTTTCATTTTAAAATACATTCTTTAATTTTTGAAATTTAAAACCTATCTAATATATATTTGAGTCGTTTTTTCGATTCTATCATGAAATCATGCTTATTCCTATGACCTGGTTTAATAGATGCGTAGTTTCCAAATGAACTACACCCGTACCCGACTAGACGAGGGCATTGGCAGAACCCCTCATCGAATAAGGAGAGCATTTCGCGCAAACCCCATGGAGCGGTGCTAGTAGCCATCGTCTCCTCGTAAAGTTAACCCGTAATGCTCCTTCTTCATCATGGAATGTACACGTAATACGGCCGGTTCATCCCATCAATATCGGGAAACCCGCCGTTAGTGGTGGGAAAGCAATGCCTTCGCCCGAGAAAAGCCGGTGGCGGTGACGCATCGGCGCGGCGGTGGAGTTTGCCCCCCACGTAGCGGCCGGGTGGCGCTCGGTGCGGCCTCGCCTTTTGTTGCCGTTCCATCCAGCATTTTGCTTTGCTGATCCTGAGCGAGCGGCGTCCCGAGAAAAGCCTACGCGAGGAGACTTAGCTGGATATCGCTTCGACCCTAGTATAATTTTATAATTTTCTGTCCATATAAAAGCTAAATCCAGTTGTTTCACTTTGTATAATGATTTTTGGTTGCGATTGCCATTGCCAATATGTTACCTCGACGACAGTGCTGGAGATGTATGTGGTTTGATTTGATATGTAAAGTGGATTTACAAAGGAATGCATCCCGAATTTTTTTACCAAGTTACTGTAGTCAAAAAGGGTCGGTCGATTTTAGAGAAAATCATCTAAAAAATACTACGCCTATTATATAATGGTTAATTTAGTTTTTAAATTTTTTGTTAAATTAATTTAGTCATAATTTTTGAAAATTTATCAATATAATTTTTTAGTCAATATTCATCGAAATCATTAATGTGAACATAAATCATCCTATATAACGGGACCAAACAACTGATGTTAACATAAATAAATTTTTAATTATTTTTAATTTTATTTCTTTTCTCTTATTTCCTTCCATTGGTCCTTGACCTTGTGATGGCTGGTGACCTTAGGCAAGGATTGCGGCGCCAGCCAAGTGGATTGGCCGAGGGAAATAAGAAAATGAAAATAAAAAAGGAAAAAAAGAAAAGAAATTCGGAAAAGTTAAAAACTTTGCAAAAACTAAGATGGTCAACTTCAATATCAATGATTTTTAGCAAAATTAATTAGAAATGACCATATTTATAAATCATCAAAATATTTATGATTAAATTAATTAAATTAAACAGTTTAAGATATCATTGGCCATTGTAGAATAAATAAAGGACATTTCGATAATCGTCCCTTTCATTTAGAATCAAGTTCACGATGTTTATCGAAATAATTTAAATCATTTTATCAATGACGTTGAAATTTTTTATAAGCTCGAGACGCAAAAAAAGGGAAACTCCATATAATAATAAAAAAAAGAGCGAAAGAGATGAAGGGTCGGAATCGAAAAAAGATAAAGAAGAGAGTGCATTTGATTATTGAAAATTAAAAGGTACGAAACATATAGCATAATATAGTCTTTAGAAATTGAGATTTGTCGATCGAAGTGGTTCTTCTTCAACTGGTATCATCATCGGAGGATGGACATTCAATGATCCGCGGTACGAGTTTACAGCGTAGCTAAAGCAGAAGACCAGGCCACGGCCCGAACTTATTGCGTTGGCGTTGGCGTACAGCACGCGATGCAGAACCTTGTGGATCGATCGATCGTTATTTTGGTCGTTGTCAGATTCTTCATCATCACCATCATCGAATTGAAAATTGGCAGAGCGGAGTGCCCAAGAAATTACAGTAGGTAATCCCCAGAGAAAACAGGCACGACCCACTACAGAAAAAGGATGGGATCAGGGACATTCTCCATTAAATATGAACTTAACAACGGTACAAGAGAGAAATTTAAAGCCTCGAAATTGCACCCTCATCGATGACCAATTGAAATATCAAGAGTTTGCCCCACCATATACTCTTTATATGTTATGTGACATTTCTCTATTTATAAGATATTGCCTTGTCTACTTTAATTTTACTTAATAGTTGTTGAAATATCCCATATTACTTGACATTGAGAATCATATACTTTTTATGTATATGTGATCTCCCTCTAATTCGACTTGAGGACTAAAAATTACATATTTAAATCTCATTGAATACATGCAAATCACTCTGAATTAAAAAAAGAAGAACAGAATGCAGAAGCAAACCAAGCAATTTTATCTCATGGACAATTAGGCACGAATCCCCCTCGTGACACGCGTGAATGTTCATCGTCTCACTCTTTGGTGTATATATATAGCAAAATATTTTATGTAATGGTTTGAGTTACGACGGTCATTGCCAATTACCTCAACAACAATGCTAGAGATGTATATAAGTTTGATTTTATATGTAAAGTGGTTTGACAAAGGGATGTGTCCCGATTTTTTTTAAAAGTTGCTATGGTCAAAATGGGTTATTCGGTTTTAGGAAAAATTATCTAAAAAGTCCTACATCTATTATATAGCGGCCAATTCAAGTATAAACTTTTTTATCAAATTAATTTAGTCATAATTTTTGACGATTTGTCAATATGGTTATTCTAGTCAATATTTGTCAAAAATCACTTATGAGGATATCGGTTATCCTATATAACGTGGCCAAATAACTAACGTCAATTTGAATAATTTTTTTCTTTTTTCTTTTTTCCATCCATTGGTACCTGACATTGGGGATGGCCAATGGAGGTCACCAGCCATAGGTGAGGGCCATAGTGCCCTTTGCCAGCCAATGGGGGAGGACCGAGTGGATTGGCTTGGGGAAATAAAAAAAAGGAAAAAGAAAAAGGAAAAAAAAGAAAAGAAATTCAGAAAAATTAAAAACTTTCCAAAAAAATAAGATGGTATCAACAATTTTTAGCAAAATTAACTGGAAAATGACTATATCAACAAATCGTTAAAAGATTCAAAACTAAACCGATCAAATTTAAAAATTTAAAACTACAATAGTCGTCGCATAGATAGGTTTAGGGCTTTCTCCATTATGATTCCTTTCATTTCATTTATAGTTGAGTTCATGATTGTTTCCTGAATTACCTTAAATTGTTTTATCAATGATGTTTTTATCAATGATGTTGAAATTGTTTATAAGCTCGAGACACATAAAAGAAGGGAAACTCAGAGGGAAAAAAAAGGAGATGAAGAGTCGAAATTGAAAACCTAATTTTTTAAAAAGGTACGATATTGTTTAGTATGATATAGTCCCTTTCTTTTTGTTCCCTATATTGAGACTTGTCGATTAAGTGGTTCCTTTTCAACTAGTATCATCACCTAGGATGGATGGTTAATGATCCGTGGTACGAGAATAAAGCAGAAGAACAGGACACGGCCGGACTTATAACGTTGGCGTACAGCACGCGATGCAAGAACCTTGTGGATTGATCATCGTCATTTTGGTCGCTGTCAGATTCTTCATCCTCATCCTCATCCTCATCATCATCGATTGAAAATTGACAGAGCGGAGTGCCCAAGAAATTACAGTAGGTACCCAGAGAAAACAGGCGCGACCCGCTGCAGAAAAAGGACGGGACCAGGGACATTCACCATTGAAATTGAACTTGACATTGGTACGAGAGAAAAATTTAAAGCCCCGAAATTGCAGCCTCGGTGATGACCAATTGATAGATCAGATCCCGGGTACGCACGTATTAGAGTTTATACACTCTTTATGTGCCATACGAGCTCTCTCCACATTTAAAATTTCACCAATTCTACTTGTTTGTTCATCCAATCAAATTTCTTGTACCGATCCTAATTCTACTTAATGGTTATTGAAATAGCTTACATTGCTTGATAATGGGAATTCTAAACTTTTTGTATACACGTGATCTTTCTCTATTTATAAGCTGTTTAAGCTTTTGATTGGGATTTCTAATAAGGATTTCTGACTTAAGAATTAAAAATTACGTCAACCAAATCTCATTGAATGCGTGGGAATTACTCTGGGGGCCTACATATATAGACCATAAGTTGCCAATTTATTGTCTTATGGAAATGTTTTGGAACTCAAGACTCCGTTTAGCCGAAGCGTTGCAATCATGTGTCACAATCTGGTTTGCACGTGAGAGAAGATTATGAAATATTCCACGTCGCTTGATAATAAGGTTTGTATATTTTTTATATGCACGCAATCTCTTGCTCTCTGTTTATAAGCTGCTTAAGCTTTTGATTGGATTTTCTAATAAGGATTTTCGACTAGAGAACTAAAAATTACGTATTCAAATTTCATTTAATGCATGCAAATTACTTCAAATTGAGAGGCCTAGATAAATAAATCGACACAACTAATTTTTCTGCTTACGAAAATGTTCTAGGAGTCGATCCTCCACTTGGAAGAAGGACGAAACGCGGAAGCCAACCAAGCAATTTTATCTCATGGACTAATAGGCATAACTCCCCCTCGTGACACGCGTGAATGTTCATCGTCTCACCTTTTGGTTTGTTGGTCCTCGCGGGCTTTAAATGGACTCATACGCGTCTCACCTCGCTCCAATAAATGAATTATATATTAATACACGTTTTTTTTTAAGTGTTGATTTCGTAAGGGCTACCACTTTGAAAAAATTAAATAAGCATATATAATTAATTTACCTCAAACTAATTTTTTGACTACCAAATATTTCAAACTACTATACTTATAACAAATTTATCTTATGTTAGTTTATGTTAGATTGGACAAACGGAGGGTAGATCCCAACTTGGTGTACTTGTCAATTGCCACATGTTTTTTAACTCAACAATTTAACAGTAAAATTTAATAGAAACTAATAGAACGTACATTCGTCACATGTATATTGGTTTGGGAATTTTGGTGATTAAAAAATTAATTTGGGATAAATTTATTACAAATGTGTTAATTTTGGATTTTTCATGATATTAACCTAGTATCAAATTTCACCGCCACTTGTCAAACGGCATTTATATAATGTCAAACACCATTGGCATCTATAATGGAGAAGTGAACCTCACTATGATATGCACCAAACATGTGATGAGATAAATGTAGAACTCCACCCTGCCGCATGCCCATTTTACTGAGAAGAATGATGTTCATAATTGAAGTCACAATTTCACTCAAATTGTCTCATATTATTTGACAACGGATCATATATATACTATTTATATTTATATGATTTATCTCCAGCTATTAATTTAATATTTTAAGTTGGACTGTCTAACATGACATTACAGTAGTGTTATCCCTTTCATGCATATGCGGATAACAGGTCATGTACACTCTCTATATTCATGGAACTCTTGCGTCGGACTCTCTAACAGACGGCTTCAAGAAGATGCCATTTATGACGTCATAAATAAGCGGAACGAGTATTATGCAGGCGAGAACGGGTCAAGGTGGGGCGGTCGTCGTTCAAAAGGATGATGACCAAGAATCAAGGAAGTGGGTTTCTGACACGTGGAGAACATCGCCCGCTCATGGGTTGGCTGGCGCTCCTCCTTCCGTTCGCCCTTCAGCCTGCGCCCTCCCCACCTGCAATTGCAGGAGGGCGGTCCACCTGCAAAATTTTCAGTCCCCTCCTCCTCCCCCCAACGAACGGGAAAAAAGAAAAGAAAAAACAGAAAAATAATTTTTAAAAATAAAATAAAGTATAAAATGACGCCCCTTGGTTAATATTTATTAATTGGTTTATTTAATTAATTGATTTATTTTGTACGTTACGATATATAGTCCCCGACAGCATTTACATCTATCCAAGCACCTCCCCAAACATCAAGGACCCAACCCCCATCGCACTTTGCCCGTTCCGTGAACTATTTATCCATCTGTGGTTGCGTTCCAGTTCGTATTTGATGACGCCATCGTGCGATATAGAATCTATCCTCTCCTCGGCCGCAGTGGTGGTGGTGGTGGTGGTGGTGGTGGTGGTCTAGTAGTACGAGCCTGAGTACTAAGTAAGGACTCGTGATCGCAATCTTAAATGTATGGCGTCCTACATCGTTTGTTTTATGGATTTTAGTGTTAATAGCACAAAAATTTCAAATTAATACATTTATTGACCATCAAAAACCTTGAATTAGTAAATTTATAACATATGCGCTCTCTAATTTATCATGAAAGATCATAAATTAGTACATTTGTGACAAATGGATGGTGAAATTCCAAATTGGTAATACTCGTTTAGTGTTGAGTGTCATTCAACTCGGTAATTTAATGGTAAAATTTAATATAAATTAAAGGAAAATAAAATTATAACATATGTAGCAATTTATGATTTTTTGTGGTATTAACCCATATATATGTACGTACGCATATACGTATGTTACTTTCCTATATACCTAAGGTAGGCTTTTCTAACACGATGTCAAAGTTGAGTTCTGTCTTAATTCATTTCAAATATACCACCATCGTTGGTTAAATTCCATATGTCATTCTCAATTTAGCATGCACATAAGAGGCAAAGGTTAAAAGTATCTTGTACCATTTATCTATCGAATGTATATGTTTTTTATATATATGCTGTCTCTTTCCACCTATTGCTCAAACTTTTAGATTGTGCTATGTTGAAAATCCCTTGCAAGGAGTGGTGAGTGTGTCTCGCTTCTACGTATGGCCCTTTATCCGGGGCAAAAAATATTTAATCGAGAGAGTCTCGGCCAATAAAGAGATGTATTCTAATTTCCAAGTCACTATTTTTTGCCAAAAAATCATGTGACTAATGATCCAAAAATCGAACTTCTCCTATTTATGTATGCCTACAAATATAATATAATTGGACGGTCTTGAACATACTCATATAAAATGACATTTCCTTAAAAAGAGTTTGGCTTCCATTAGCATAGAGCATAATCACTCGCATCTAGTAGGACTTACTATGCGAATGCTATTAAAAACCACTTATTCACAAACCACGTGTGACGTTGATAGCTTTCATTTCACATCTCATGAAAAATACTTTTCGGTCCACTTAACCCTATCTTTTTCTCCGAGGGTATTTTTGTGATGGGCTTTATAGGATTCGAACAATCCACTATTGTATAAAACCTAGTGACAAACTCCTATATTCCTTTCAATATAAGTATTTCTATATAAATTCATTTCAAAGATAATATTAAATATTTTCATACAATCTAAAGAGTATATTAAATATGTATCAAAAGTTTAGGATTCACATTGAACAAATTAAAAATACACAAATTACATTATACATTGAGTTAAAAGTTTAAGAATTACATCAAATGAAGTAAAAATTTAGGGACCAATATATCATTTTTCCTTAAATTTTCTCTTTTTAGTCGATGTTTCCTTTAACTTTTTTTTTTTTTTTTTTTTTTTTTGTGGGTCGGTTATTTCCTTAACTTAACAGCGCCTTCAAAGGACTGATAGGGCGCCGGCCATCGTTAAACATAAAACAGTTAATGTAACAATAATGAATATTCCAATTCGTAACTGCTATCAGTGGCTATGGGCGTGTAATTTCCGGGGAAGCCGAGGGCGAAATTAGTCAATTCCACACAACCCGGAGAGCTCCCAAATTTTGCTCCTTTTCGGTTTCCTGACAGCGCTCCACCCACCATTTAAAAGAACCAGCAAAGCGGGAGGAGTCATCAGTAAAGCGAACGGTCACACCCCCACACTCTCCCACAGAGAGAGAGAGAGAGAGAGAGAGAGAGTTGCAGAGAGAGAGAGGAATGGAGTGATGGAGATCTGAGATAGAGAGAGAGAGAGAGTTGCAGAGAGATAGAGAGAGAAACAGGGGGGGTCTTGTCTTGTGGGTGGGTGTGAGACAGAGAGAGAAACAGAGGGTCTCAGGGGAAGATGATGACGGGGATCGTGCAGGACCAGAACCTGGAGAAGCAGATTGAGAAGCACATCGGGTGCATGGCCGGCTTCCTCCACATCTTCGATCGCCAACAGGCCCTCGCCGGCCGCCGCCTCTACTCCCCCAAGCGCCTCCCTCCTTCCACGGTCGACCTTCCCACTTCCCTCTCTGTTTTGGGTGGCCGCTCGTTCCGTCTCGTCATTGCTCTTCTTCTTTTTTCTGATGGGTCGTTGTCTTTTTTCTTCGTTTCAGAGACTGAATTCGGGTCGGGAGACGCCGAGGGTGGCCGATTCTCCGGCGATGTCCGGCGAGCTCGCTAAGTCTCCGGCGGCCAGGGCGCCGCCGTCGCCGGATCGGTCATGGCCTTCCCCCCTGAAGGAGATCCGGTCCCCGGCGCCGGACCCGGGGACGCCGTCGGAGGCGACGACGCCGGCCGCCGCCAGGTCGCCGCTCCCGTTCCCGGTGTTCGAGTTCAAGGAGGGCACGCGGTCCCCGTGGAAGTTCTCGAAGGAAGCCCCGCGGCTCTCGCTCGACAGCAGGGCGACGACCGACGCTAAGGGGAGCCTCTACCCTCGCGAGATCCGCGCGAACGCCGCGATTCTATCGGCGGCCAGGCGGCCGCCCCACGTGGTCGCCGGTGATGCGGCCGGTGGCGGCGACGACGAGAAACAGCGGCGGTCGCCGAGCGTGATCGCGCGCCTTATGGGCTTGGAGAACTTGCCTCGTCCGGATCCGGACCCGGCGAAGAAGGTGGAGCTCCGGAGATCCGCTTCGGAGTCCAGGGTCAACAAAGACATCTACCGGTTCATGGAAGGGGCCACCAGCGGCTTCCACATGAATCAGTCGCAGCAATTCAACGTGCAGAGCAAGGTCGCGAGCAATGCGATCAGAGAGAATGCCGCCACCGCCGCCGCGAGAGGGGACAACAAGCCGAGCCTCGCCGTCGGGCACGACGCGAGGAACGCGAGGGCGGAGACGGCGAAGGCCGCGCACAGAGGATCGATCCAGAGGAAGAGCTTCTATGACTCGACGGAGTTCTTCCCGGAGCCGAAACAGGCCGTGTCCATCTACGAAGAGATTGAGAAGAAACTGAGGATGAGAGGCATCGACGAGCCGTCGAAGGATTTGGACACGCTGAAGCAAATCCTGGAGGCTCTGCAACTGAAAGGCCTTCTCCACTCGAAGCGCAACGATGCGAACCCGAGAAACCTCGTCTACGAGAGAAGTTCCAACGACTCTCCAATCGTGGTCATGAGGCCGTCGAGGCCGAGCAATCTCTATGGCAGGAATGGGAGCAATTCGCCGCCTTCGAGCTTCAGATCGAGGCCGGCGGCAGCTCGCCGGAGCCCTGGCGCGGTGTCCGTGGATGCGTCGCCGGCGGCGAGCCCACGGCGCGAGAATGGGAGGACCCAGAACAGGGGGAGGAGTTCGGTTTCGCCCACTCGGAGCGACAATGGCGTCAAGAGTCCGATCAGGAGGAGGCCACTGACGGTGGAGCCTCAGAGGAGAGCGAATGGTGGAGTCGCGGAGCAGCGGCGGGTGTCTCCTGTTCAGTCGCCGAGGATTGGTTCGAGAAGGGCATTGTCGGACCAGAGCACGCCGTCGAGCCGATCTCCGAGGACTCAGAGACTGACGACGGCCAAGGCTTACCAGGAGATGATGGAAGAGGAGGAGGAGGAGGAGAAGGTGTTCCTTCCGGCAGAGGACGAGTCGTCCACCATGTCAGAGAGCAGCATCAGCACTCCATCACTGACCGATACGGAGGTAACCCAACATACATACCACGTCCAATTTACAAATCCTCTCGTTTCCCGTGTCTCCGAATGGGATTCAATGAAACTTTAGCTCATGTCTTTCGATCTGAAATGGCGAAAACAGAGATCGAAGATGGAGGAATACAAGGAAGGGAAGAGCTTGCTGGAGAGGTGCGACAAGCTGCTGCACAGCATAGCGGAGATCACGGCGGCGGCGGAGTCGCAGCAGCAGCCGAGTCCGGTGTCCGTGCTGAACTCGTCCTTCTACAAGGAGGAGTCGTCGCCCTCGCCCATAATGAAGCGCAGCATTGAATTCGAAGGTAACCCATTTATTACTGAGCAACGGACTTGGAAGAAAGCTACCTAGTTTCACAGATCGATTCATAGATTTTGATGGGTCACTTCTTGCGAAAAATTCGACCACGGCGACCCCTGCTGCAGCAGCAGCAGCAGCCGCAGAAGGACTAGACCTGGCATCAGTCCCTCTGCTTCCCCATTTAAAGCCGGCATTGTCTCGTTCTCAAGCTATTTCAGCAATGTCCCAATCATCAAGCTCTTGATAATGTCCATAGGTCTGTCATACCGAAACTGTCGCCTAGTCATGTCCATGTCCTTCTCGAGTCGAATGGCAAAACCCGGGTCCGTTTCGGTAAAAACCCTGGTTCGGGTTTCGGCATATTTATCCTCTGGCTGAGGATTTTTTTTTTTTTTTGGGGTGGGGGCGTCGTCTCCCCACGGCGAAGGTCGGTGTGCAAACCTTGCTTATGCAAGGGCGTGCGTGACACATGAGAAGGTGGCCAATTCAGGGTCTAGAGCGTGGATTAAATTAGTAGGGCTCGGGGGGTCCAACCCATGAGCTGGATTTTGACTAGAATGAAGAGCCAGAATCATTTGGCACTGTGGCCCGTGGGGGGGGGACCCCATGGATGGTGTTGCATATACATATATGTATATAAAAACTCAGCATGTGTTCGGTGCACTTTCGCGTGGGAGAGGCGTGGAGCTATCATAATTCATATACTACATACGCAGAACATCTGCATACTGCTATGATCCTCCTGTTATGCTGTGCAGCTGGATTTCTCTAGGTCTAATAAGTCATTTGAGACCCGACTTGTGATCCTAACGTGAGGACTTGATTGGTGCTGGGCTACGGAAAGATTGTGTTTTTTAGTTGTCTAGTGATCGTGTTGCTGGTCAGTCGGTGGGTCATTCGGTGGTCCTCCTTTCCTTAATGGAGTCTAGGATTGTTTCCTTCCCAGGAAGCGTGAAAACGGCTCCTCCATGAGCGCAGTCAGTGTAGAAACGAGCCCTTTTGTTGCTTTCATCTGTACTGATGTTGACAATGTATGTCCCTTCTTTCAGCTAATGAAATCACCTATCAAGGCTCTTTCTGGTTATGCTAGTAAAAACCCATGACGCGATGTTTGTGAATTTCGATTGACTCTGATGATGTCTGGTGCGGTGCAGATCAAGCGGCTGAACTGGACGATGATGCTTGGAGCCCCGTTTCCCCGATTTCCTGCAAACTCAATGAGAATGCGGAGGACTGCGATTACGTTTACATCTATGACATTCTCCGGGCGTCCAGCTACCTTCCTGAAGACTCCGTGTTCTTGTTTCTGGAGAAGCAGCAGTACCTCAAGGGGAAGGACACCTCCCAAGTCTCGAGACTCCAGAGGAGGCTGATATTCGACACGGTCGCTGAGATCCTCGACCGGAAGAGGCATTCACTCCGGTGGAAGTCTTTTTCCGTTGCGAGCTTGGCGCTCAAGAGCCTGTCCTTACAGCAGATATGGTCGGAGTACCAGAAGATCCGGGAGAGGGACACGTCGGATGACCTGCTGGAAGTGATCTGCAGGGTGCTGAGGAAGGATCTAGCAGGAGATGCGATCAACGGCTGGGACGGCTGCCCCGTGGAGATGTCCGAGGCAGCTGTGGATGTCGAGCGGCTCATATTCAAGGACTTGATCAGTGAGACCATCCGAGACCTCGCCTTTGCCTCGGAGTCCAATAAATTCCAGCCTCCCAGAAGGAAGTTGGTTTTCTGAATAAGCTCAAGGAGGGAGGAAGAGGAAGTGGCCTGTGGTGGTGGTTGTATTTAGCATTCTTCTGCGTGCCCCCTTTTGTTCGTTTTTGCTTTTTTGCACTTGCTGTTTCCCCCAAGTTTGATGATAAAAATGTTTAAAAAATCCTAGTTATGGCCGGAAAACCAGGCGATTTGCGCAAACCCACTTTGGCAAAAAGGTGAGAAATGGGCTCGAGATCGTGTGCATGTGTGAGCTTGCATTGGATTTGGCAAATGAACTAATCAAATACCCTTTTAAGCATTCGATGAAGTGTGGTGATGGAAAAGCTGAAAAGGGAAATAGGGGCCTTGTGGTTTGCGCGAAATTGAAGCGTCACGTTCGACTGGCCACGGGTTCTTGCTTCCCTCTCGGCACGCTCGTGTCCTGTAGCCCATCATGTTCGACTGGCCCTTCGTTGCTTTCGTTCTGCAATCGCTGGCTTCGGTCCCGCTCCCCTTTAGTCTGGTGTCTGGTGCTTCTTTTACTGTTTCTTTTCCGATTTTCGCGACATGGGTCAGGTGTTCTTTTACCCTATGGTTCGTCGTCTGATGAAACGTCGATGGTACGTCACATCGGACGAGTCGGGGCGCCCCACTGTTCTCACCTTTGCAGCAACTCTTGTAGGTGCCACAGGGAATTAGATGGGTTGGTAATCGACCATCAGTAATTGTTGATCATGCGGCGTCCTCTTGCTTTCGCAACTTTCCAGTGTGGCTTCTTATGACATCTCGAAAAACCCCTTTTTGGAGATGATCGATGGTCATTGGATTGAGTCGATCTTGATCGCCTGATTCATTCCGTCGGGGATAATAACATAAATAGTTCTTAAATTTCGACTAAATATGTAATGTTATATATAAACTTTGAATTTATTTAATGTGGTTCTTGGACTTTAGCTAAATGTGCAATATTTTTTTAAAACTTCTAATTTGTTTAATGTAATTCATGGACTTTTGGTATATGTTCAATTTGATCTTTTAATTGTATGGAAATTTCAATGTTATCCTTCTATTAATTTAAGTGGAGAGACAACGGCGAACATTTTTATACTTATGGACTAAATCGAATATGTATTAAAAGCTCAATGACCGCATCGAACAAATGAAGTTCAAAAATAAAATTGTACATTAGGCTAAAATGTAGAGATTACATTGAACAAATTTAAAATTTAGGAATCACACCACGAAACTTTAGGGACCATTTGTGTTATTTATGTGACATCTTTATATTAACTTACATATCAAATGTCATGGTTTTGTTTTTTGGCGTATAGGTTGGCACTTTTCTAGGATGTCACCCATCCTGATAGATGCTTGAGTTTGGACTCGTTTAACTTTGGAGTTTTAAAATAAAGTTTGCCATTATGTCAAAAAAGTCTCTTTGAGTTAATTCTAGTTTATATATATATATATATATATATATATATATATATATATATATATATATATATATTTCAGAATCATTCTTCCTAGTTTGATGCACAATTCAGTTCGTTCATGCACCTTTGCCGCCTTAGAAGCTTATTAGGAGCTGCTTTTTGTCTAGGCCCTTTAGCCTCGATGACTACTGTCCGCCCTTATTGGATCGGGCTTTGTGTGATGCACAATTTAGTTCATTCATATCCCTTCACCATCCTAGAAGCTTGTCCACATCCTTTAGGTTCGATGACTACTCCTTGTCCTTGTTGGATTGGGTGGTTATGGGCCCACCAACTTCCGCACGATTCCTCACTGAACCATATGTCTACTAGAGGAGGTGCCAATTTAATGTCATACAGTGACATTTTTGAGTTAACTCATTTGAAATATTGTTTGTTTTGGCTCATCTCGTACCGAACTTTACAATTTTGTCATTCGGCGTACAAGTAGGCCTTTTTCTAAGAGATCACCTAGCCTGATAGTGCTTTAACCCGAGTTTGCTTAACTTTAAAAGGCACCCTCGTGAGTTAATTTCAATTTTTACATATATATTTTAAAATTAATTCCCTGTTCAGTGCACGGATCAGTTAATTTCTACCTCCTTTGCCATCTTAAAAGTCCACCAACAGTTGCTCACTATCCAAGCTCTTTAGCCTTGGCAATCACTTCATGTTCTCGTCGGATGGGGTCCTTACAATTTACCTTTGTCTGGCATCACAGGAGCCCGCCTTTTCGCTCGCAGAAAAGGCGGGAAGCTGTTGAAATGCAGACTACAGAGCGACAGTCCCCCCGTCGTAGGCTTCAGGACATTCTGAACCTCCGCCTCCCTGGCTTTTGTCCTTTCTTCATCCCGGTCTGAGGTTTGAATTGGCAAAATTTATAAGCGAGCCCAGCGTTTACTGCAGGGAAGGGGAAGGATGGGAAAGGAGTGAAATTGACAGCCCGGTGGAATTTAACTCGTGGGGCCATTGTTGTCTCCATTACACTGCACACTTCACACCAGACTCTCTAGCACCTGGCTTTTAAGGGTCTCTTGACTCAGGAGAAAGGGCAGCGGTTGCAGATGGAAAAGATGGGGATTTTAATGCCGAGTCTGCAACTGTAGAACACATGAAATTAGATGAGAGGGGCGGCTTTAAGTCAGTGGGGTTGGTCACTGCTCCAGAATGCAGAGCTCTCTCTCTCTCTCTCTCTCTCTCTCTCAACTTCAGTTCAGTCAAAGAGGAGCTGTTAAGAAGGTTTGCCTGATTCTGATGCAGAATTCACCAGTTTGAGGAGGTCTATGGGTGGGTCATTGACCTTTTCCATTACAATTGGTGTCACGTTCTAAATCATCAGATGTGGTTTACTCTCTCTGTGAATGGGCTGGGGCTTGTATCATACATTCAAGAGATGGGCACATGCGTCGATATAATGGGAAAAAATCAATTGAGCGTGTGGGGGCGCGAATGCCCCCATGATTCAGGTTCTATTATGGCTCTTCTTTCTTTTCCCTAGATTTAGATGATGTAATCCCATGATCCATGTTGTGTTGATCATATCCATATGCAGATATCTCTCTCATTCGTTCATTCTTCAATTATGAGTAGTGCTGATTCCTTGGCATGATGCGCTTTCACGCAATTTTCATCATGTTGTTTTGGCCATTTCGGATCATTCCATTGATGTGATGGAAGAAGAAGGAAGGGGATAGGATTGCTTAAATTCGGGTGGGGTTGCTAAAATAGATGAGGACTGCATGCCTCAGAGCAGTTCCCACTTTAGTTGTGGGCCTCATTCAATGCCTTTTTCATCATCTCTTTTCTACCCCACCCCAAGGCCCATGTTCCCATTTGGTAGGCCTTTGGCCACATGGCGTACCTGCCCAAGTGATAGAGCCAATCATACTGTAGAAAGCACACCATCTAGGGCAAAATTTCTGGATAGCCCCTGTACTCTCGGGGTTTTACCCTATGACCCTTTATTCTGTCAAATTCGAAATGGATGCTTGATATGGTTAGAAAAACCCTAAGGAAAGTTGGATGGAGGGACCATGTAGACGAACATACAAAAAGCAAATGCATTAGTATTGAAATCCATAATCACAGAGGATTTCTGAATGAATTACCCCTATTTTTGCAAAACGACTGTGCGCTTGCTCTTTTATTCCATTTTATTTTATTTTACGGTTCGGTCCTTCAAAAGAAGTAATTACACTCTTCAGTGTCCTTTCTAGCAGTTGAAGATGCTTGCCATCACTCCTGCATACCAGAGGTTTCATCAAACCCTAATGAAGAGAAATCTTGCGGTGCAAATTGGAAAGAAGCTAAAAACCAAGGGGGCTCTCCCGGACAAAGGGAAAAAGATGACGGGGTCCTTGTCATCCTCAGAGGGCACAATCTCATATGTGAAACAGAAGAGATGCGGATGGGTGCTCTGCCACCAGGCACATGCCACCCGGGAGAGACTCTCTTTCCTTTTGATCTTTTTTCTTCCTAATGATAATAGTTCTCTTTTGTACCTAGGGTTGCAAGACTTTTCAAACAGCGTATCTTCACTGTCAATCGTCTGTGATGTACAGGCTCATAAACATTTCATGAATCTTAACATACTCCATCGTATTCGTTAGCCATTTGATTTGGAATAGTTACCATTCGAATCAAATATTTCATAACGAGTACAAGATCCTGCGGTAATGCTGAGAGAGATATCGCTAGCTCCGGTTGTCCTCTGATGTTCTTTCACGGATGAAGGACAAAAAAGAGGAGGGTGATTTGACTGGGCAATGCCAAATTGATTTGGAAGGGTTTTACACTTTTTGTATTCTTATTCTTTTACCTTTCCGACCCAGATTGTTCTTGACAAAATACCAGATCGAATGCGGATTGTTCGCTGTCAATTCCTGGTACGTACTGCTAAAAATTGAACATACGAGGGAGAGAGAGGGAGAGAGGAAATGGGTCCTGCTCCCAGTTGTACTCTTTTGTATTCAATGCGATAGCTTTCGCTAGTGATTGGGGGAATTTTTCTTCGATAATACCGAATAACTACGAGTTTATCTATGGCCGTGTACACATCTTGGGGAGAGTGCCTAGAAATGGGCTTACAGGTCCATATTAAACCTAATTTTTCATAACTTCCCTACAAATAACTAGAACTATATGCATGAATATAAAACATAGGCCTCTTAAGTGGATGGATTTGATCATATAATAAATGATATGATTTAAATTGATTCATTTAACTCATTTTGATTTATTTATTTACAATGCAATTTCTCGATCCATACTTGACCCAATTTGTCTTGAGATTCATTTTTAGCAATTTTCTCTTCCTATATTGTTGCCTTTGAAGATGTATGGCTCCATGGATTGGCTTGTCGAGCTAGTGAGGGTGTTGAGAAGTGGAGGAGGGGACTGGGTTATGGACAGGGGGTGATGGTGGTGGTAGTGAAAGTCCAGCCTGGGCCATCCATAGATCATGAAATGGATTCGGGCTTAAGTTTTGGCTTAAATATAAATGAGTTTTCTAAACATTATGCACTCTCTCTAACAGTGATTGCTTTTAGGGTGGGTTGGTTCCATAAATTAGGAAAAAGGAACTGCCTCCTAGTTCCTAAACCAACCTAGGGACTGAACCATCATTCAAGTTCAGTGCTCGGGTGGGTCCTTGGACTAGCTGTGTCCTGAGTTGGTTGTAAATATTTCATTGCTAGGGTAATTTAATTGAATAGGTGATGTGCGAGCGATGACAAGAGAAGAGAGGGCATATGGAGTATGCTAGATCAAGTAGCGACATCTAACAATAATTAGAAGAAGAAGAAGATGATGAATGAGAAGCAAGAAGAAAGATTGAATAATCATATCTGCTTACTAGGAACAAGTAGTGCAAACAAAATAAGGAAAACACGTCGACGAGAATCAATAAACAGTTGAAACTTGAAAGAAGGAATTCCATAGCACCTATAGTAGTCTAGTGTTGAGCGAGTGAGGATGCATGTGAGAGAGAGAGCTTGACTGCGTGAGAGGAGAGTATGAGTTAGGGATTAGGGAAATAGCTTATACACTCCATTTTTGTTGTTGTTTTGACCATTTTAACCTTTATGGGGTCCATTATTTTTAGTACAATAATAATTAATAATAATAATAATAATAATTATTATTATTATTTTTTTCATATGGGTCATGCTTTCCTTCTTCTTCTTTCTTTCCACGACTCGGTCATGTTTCTTTGTTTTCTCCCTTGCAGGCCATTCTCTTATTTTTATGCCTCCTACTCCTCCTTCTTCTTCCATGAAATTCGTCATCCTTCACACTTTCACTAGCACTGACATTAGGCTCACGGTGAACTCTCCAGTGAGCCCTTTTCTCAACATCCAGGCTCTTCTTGCACCATGGAAGGTAATATTGTGAAGTACTGCTTATCTCTCTTCCTTTTTTTTTTATTATATATTTCTCTCTCCTCTTCTTGACATGTGAGAGTGTAGAGAAAGAAAAGGTGTCTCCACCATGTGTAGGCATAAAAGTCGAGTTTTAATAGGTGAGCTTAGGGAAAATTTCACATAAGACTCCAAAGTATTCTCATTTGAAAAAAAAAGGGGTGCAAAATTGATATTGTTTGAAATAAGGGTCTAAAGTGACTTAGTCTCAAACAAGGGCTAGATACTTAGTTTCAAATGATGACCTACATCTCTCAAGTTAATTCGAACGACATGTTGAGGGGCATTTTTGTCGAAAATTATTTCTTTTCTTTTTCATTTACTGTTCATCATCTTCTGCATTCTTCTTTGAACATTCCAAAATTAAAATCACCTGAAAGGAAAAACAAACGAAAAAATTGCATGGGATTTTGGAAAACCCAGAAATAAAAAGGGTGACCTCACTTCATCTTCAAGAGACGCCCTCTTCAAATTAAAATTCTATTTTTGGGTAAACTTCAAACAAAAATAACGAACCCTAGGCAAGGTTGGATTCTTCACTAATCCATGAAAAGTTCACTTCTCTAGACTCACCCTTTTAGTTTCCCTTGATTGGGTTTGGAGATTTCCAGACAAATTCTTCGATGGCTAATTTGATTCTCGTGTTATAGAATTCATGGAAGCTGGACAAGAGCTCTGCTCCTGAATCTGAGAAGTGCACTCTCTTGCCTGCCTGCCACCCCTAGCTCTGCCGCCTCCTCCTTTAGTGACATTGTCCTCGCTTGCCCCCAAGAAGACTTCGTCCTCGACAGCTTATGAACATGCGATTAATTACCTATTTTTTTTTATCAAATAGTTTGAGGGAAACTTTATTTCAAAGTGGAAAGTTAAAATTCAATCTAATTATCTAGCCGTTTTTGAAATTGTAGGTGTTTTTCCTGAATAATTTTTTTAGGTTTTTAAAATTTTTTTAGGTCTTTTTGTAGATTTTCAAAGTTAAAAATCCTCATTTGTGATTTCTTTTGAGCTTTTTAAATTCTAAATTTGAATTGCAAGATGGGGGATGCAAGTTTAGTTACACCTTCTTCACTGTCAAACTTACATGAAAGGAAAGTTTTAAGCATATTTTAAAGTTTTGATCCACTTGATATGAGATTTAATATACAATTGATATTAATTGCTTTCTTTATAGTAGGAGTAGAACAACAAGAAATTTCCTTTTTTTTTTTTTCCCTTTATGTACTTATCTTTTGTTAATATTTAGATATGATATAAATATAAGTATGTCGACATTAGATCATGTTTCTAACAAAGTAACCTTTTTTATATTTTGATAATTTTTTCTTTTCTATTTTGGATCATGATTCAGCTAGGTAATCAAATTGAATTTTAATTTTTGACTTTGAAATATAGTTATACTCAAACTATTTGATAAAAAATTAGACAATTAATAGTGTGTTCATAAGTTGTCATAAATTGAAATATCATGTGACTGAAAATAACTTTAGGAAGGTATCTTAGTAAGTTCACGAAAAAAAAAGGAGTGTCTCGATCAAAATAGAGGTGGAAATAGCGCCGCCGAACTTTAATCGCCTGAAGATTGGAAATTCTCAATCCCTTGTCACTTTTACTGGGCAACATAGTTGTCATGCTTTATTCACACTCTCGTGAATGCAGCGATCTCAAGGGTCTAATTCCTGACTCGGGCTGAGTATCCCCTGACCAGATTGGCCTTAGGTTTGGTCCCGGGCTTTCAATGGCTTCTTGGTTCATTTCGAGCCTCCCCAGGTCGGTTGCCATGATTTATCCTTATGTTTGTAGGGTCTATTTCAGACTAGTTCTAAAACCTACTTGTGACCATTTTTACGAAAATGTTATATAAGTTGAAATGTTTTAAACAAATTTAATTTTATCAAATTATTTTAAACCCATGGCATGTGACTAGTTCCTATTATAAACCAAACATGTGATTGAAAATCAGACCGGAAATGAGTATTTTCACTACAGGCCAATTCTTTTGAACCAAACAACTCATTACTATATTTTTAATTGCAAATGATTGCACTGCAAACAAAGTGAGAGGACAAGGCCCTCAATCCTTGTAGCGAGAAGAATTTATTGCAAGAAAGTTAATTATAGATGTTTCCTACATAAATTTCTGAATCATAACCGATGAATCCATTTCATTAATGCACTTACTTCCCTCAAGCTATATAAGCTCTCATCTCTAGATCGACTACATCATCCAACAATCAAGATCTCGGACAATTTTCTAACCCTTCTGTCCCCGAAAGACCATCATGGCAACGCTCAAGAACTTTTCTACTTTCATAATCTTGTTGGTCGTCACCTGTTGCATTGCTTCCTAGGGCTACCTTTGCCACAGTCGGAATCCCTAATTGTTCAAAGGGAATAACTAGTGATTGTGGGTTTGGGTTCTTTAAAATCATAGTCCTTGGCGACACCTCTACACCTGCGGACGTATGTTGTCGCGAGCTTGTGAAAGCAGGGAAGAATTGCCACAACCAATTCGTGGAGTTGATCATCTCTAGCAAAAAGCCTATTAGGGGGACAATATCTGATGTCTACAGGAGGGGCAATGAGACGTGGAACAACTGTGTGGCTAGCAGTGTTGTCTCCCCTCCCGAGCCTGCTCATTGAGAGTTATTCCTATTTTGTAGTACACTAAACGTGTAAAAAGAAGAAGAAAAAAGATAGAATAATAATTTTTTTATTGGATTCTCCTAATTTTGTGTGTGCCTCTTAAGCCTTATAATTAACTATCACAAAAGGGAAATAGCGGATTAGTCACATTTTCATTGTTCAATGTGCTTAGAAACTCATGAATTTTTAAAATGATCTGCAAAATATAATCTACCCCTCAAGTTCTTACTTACTTTTGAACTTAACAACATAGAGTCACGTACAAAACTATAAGAAAATGTCACTTTGTTTCTTATGCTTTTAATATAACCTTTTGAAAAGAATATCTAAGCGATGAAAAGATCAAATGATGGTTCGACAATCATACATTCGTCTTTACTAATCACATGAACACATAGTTAACGCTAGCCAATCCAGCTATATGTACTATTATATAAAGTAGAGTAAAGAGGACTTTACTTTTGAGGTTTTCTGACAAAATAAATCCCGAATTGTTGTTTTATATAATACTTTATCATGAATAAATGTAAAAATTAATAATCTTATATAAATCTTACTTGGGATCATTTTAATCTTGTAAACAATCATAAAAAAAAATTCAAATGCTGAAATATATTTCTTTCCCTATATGTGCATGTATCCAATTGCACCATATTTATGTTAGTAATTTTTTTCTTTCCCTTAACTAATAATTCAAATAGTTGCTACTAAGACGATTTGGTGAAATTTTTCAAAGGTTAAGTATTTGTTCATGCGAGAACGTGTGTGCACTTTTGCTAGCCATACGCTATGTAAACTTGACTTTTGAACATTTAATGAGGTTTTATTGGTATCAAGAATTGAGAAATATGTAGGGCCCAAAATCTTATGTGAAATGAGCTCATAATAAGTCTGACGAGGACGACTATTATTACCAACTTAGTTTCAAATGTTAACTATTTGTTCATGCGAGAATGCGTGTGCACTTTTGCTAGCCATACGCAATATGTTGAGGACGACTACTATTATCATCAACTCGGTTCCTCTTCATTATTGAAACCTATTAGTGATCAGGAGTTTTTTTTTTTTTTTAATTAAAAAAAGTTCCCATCCAAATATCTAGTCAAAAGGTTAAATAATCAATAATCGAGTTCAGTATATTTGGAAAATTGAAACCCAATCTTTGGGAAAATTTAAAATAAGGGTCCGAAGTACTCTCATTTTTTCGAAAAGGAGTCTAAAATAGATGTTTTTTTTGGAATAAGGGTCTAAAGTGACTTATTTAGTCTCAAATAGAGGCTTGAAGTGACTTATTTAGTTTCAAATGAGGGCCTAGCATCTCCCATGTTAATTTCAATGACATAGTGAGGGGCATTTTCGTCCAAAATCATTTCATTTCTTTTTCATTTTACTGTTCATCATCTTCTTCGTTCTTCTTCATTTAAACATTCCAAAGTCAAAATCACCTAAAAGGAAAAACAAACGAAAAAATTGCATGGGATTTTGAAAAAGCCCAGAGATAAAAAGGGTGACCTCACTTCAACCCCAAGAGATGTCCTCCTCAAAATAAATTATATATTTTGGTAAACTTCAAATAGAAATAATGTAACCCTTAGCAAGATCGGATTCTTCACCAATCCACGAAAAGTTCCACTTCTCGAGACTCACCCTTTTAGTTTCTCTTGATTGGGTCTGGAGATTTCCAGACAAATTCTTTGATGGCTAGTTTGGGTCTTGTGTTATAGAATTCATAGAACCTGGACGACACCTCTGCTCTCGGATCTGAGAAGTGTACTCTCTCCACTCAATCGCCTTCGTCATTGCCACCACCCTCCCCTTGCTCGCCACCAGAAGCTTTGCCGCCTCCTACTCCAACGACATCTCCTTCGCTTGCCCCCAAGAAGCCTTCATCCTCGACGGCTTATGAAATTACAATATATCGTATATTTTTTTTATCAAATAGTTAAAGGAAAAATTAATTTCAAAGTTGAAAGTTAAAATTCAATCTAATTATTTAGCCGATTTTGACAATGTGGGTGTTTTTATGAAATAAGTTTTTAGGTTTTAATTTTTTTTTTTTGGGTCTTTTTGTAGGCTCCAAAAGCTAAACATTGCTCATTTGTTATTTCTTTTGAGCTTTTTACATTTTGAAATGAATTGCAAGATGGGGTTGCAAATTTAGTTATGTCTTCTTCACTTTGAAACTTACATCGAACTTTTTCAAAGGAAAGTTTTAAGCATATTTTAAAGCGTTGATCTACTTGATATGAGATTTAATATACAATTGATATTAATTACTTTCTTCATAGCAGGAGTAGAACAACAAGAAGTTTCCTCTAATTTCCCCCCCCTTTTTGTGCTTATCTTTTTTTAATATTTTGATATGATATAAATATAAGTATGTTGACATTGGATCGTGTTTCTAACAAATTAACCTTTTTCATATTTTGGTAAAATTTTCTTTTCCATTTTGGATCGTGATTAAGCTAGATAGTTAAATTGAATTTTAATTTTCGACTTTGAAATATACTTAAACTCATACTATTTGATAAAAAAATAGACAATTAAAAGTGAGTTCATAAGTTGTGATAGATCGAAATATCATGATATTTAAAATAACTATAGGAAGGGTATTTCAGTAAGTTCATAGAAAAAAAAGGAGTGTCATAATCAAAATAGGGTGGAAAATCTCAAGCCTTTATTGCTTTTTTTGTGCTACAGAATAGTCATGCTTTATTCACTCTCTCGTGAATGTAGCAACCTCAAGGGTATAATTCCTAACTCGGTGGCCAAAACTCAAGCTATGTATCCCCTGACAGGACTGGCCTTAGCTTTGGTCAGCCGGCTTTGAGCAGGTTCTTGGTTCATTTTGAGCTTCCCCTAGTCAATTGCCATGATTTATCGTTATGTGTTTCAGGGTCTGTTTTAGATTAGTTCTAAAAACCTAATTGGGACCATTTTTATATATATTGAAACATTTTAAACAAATTTCAGTTGATAAAATTATTTTAAACCCAGGGCATGTGTCTAGTCCCTATTATAAACCAAATATGGGATTGAAAATCAGACCGGAATTGAATATTTTCATTCCAGGCTAATTCTGTTCAAGGAAACAACTAATTACTATTTTTTGAATGGCAAATGATTGAGCTGCAAACAAAGTGAGATGACAAGGCCCTCAATCCTTGTAGTGAGAAGAATTTATTGCAAGCAAAACAATTATAGATGTTTCCTATATAAATTTTTGAATCATAACTGATGAATCCATTTCATTAATGCACTACTTCCCTCAAGCTATATAAGTCCTCATCTCTAGATTGACTACATCATCCGACAATCAACAATCTTAGACAATTTTCTAACCCTTCCCTCCCCAAAAGACCATCATGGCAACACTCAAGAACTTGTCCGCTCTCATGATCTTGTTGGCCGTCACCGTCGCATTGCTTCCTAGGGCTACCTTTGCCACAGTCGGAATCCCTGATTGTGCAAAGGGAGTAACTAGAGATTGTGGGTTTGGGTTCTTTAAAATCATAGTCCTTGGTGACACCTCTGCACCCATCGATGAATGTTGTCGCGAGCTCGTGAAAGCAGGGAAGAATTGCCACAACCAATTTGTGGAGTCAATCCTCTCGAGCCATAAGCCGATTAAGGGGACGATATCTGATCTCTATAGGAGGAGCAATGAGACGTGGAACAATTGCCTGGCTACTAGCTCTGTATCCCCTCCTGAGCCCGCTCATTGAGAGTTATTCCTATTTTGTAGCACACTAAACATGTAAAATTAAAAAAAAAAAGAGACAAAAGAATTATAATTTTTCTATTGGATTCTGCCTAAAATATTTATTTTTTGTGCCTCTTAAGCCTTATAATTAACTATCACATAAGGGAAATAGCGGATTAATCACATTTTCAGTGTTCAATGTGCTTAGAAACTCGTGAATTTTTAAAATGATCTGCAAAATACAATCTACCCCTCAAGTTCTTACTTACTTTCAAGCTTAACAAACATAGAGTCATGTACAAAACTATAAGAAAATGTCACTTTGTTTCTTATGCTTTTAAAATAACCTTTTGAAAAGAATACCTAAGCGATGAAAAGATCAAATGATGGTTCGACAATCATACATTCACTTTTACTAATCACATGAACACGTAGTTAATGCCAGCCAATCCAGCTATCTATACTATTATATAATGTAGAGTAAAGATGACTTCTTACTTTTGAGATTTTCTGACAAATCCCGAATTGTTGTTTTATAGAATACTTTATCATGCATAAATGTAAAAAATTAATAATCTTATATAAATCTTACTTGGGATCATTTCAATCTTGTAAACAATCATAAAAAAAATTCAAATGTCGAAATATATTTCTTTCCCTATACGTGCATGTATCCAATTGCACCATATTATGTTAGTAATTTTTTTTTTCCCTTAACGGACAATTCAAATAGTTGCTACTAAGATGATTCGGCAAAATCTTTCAAAGGTTAAGTATTTGTTCATGCGAGAACGCGTGTGCACTTTTGCTAGCCATACGCTATGTAAACTTGACTTTTGAACATTTAACGAGGTTTTATTGGTATCGAGAATTGAGAAATATGTAGGGGCCAAAATCTTATGTGAAATGATTTCATAATAAGTCTGACGAGGATGACTATTATTACCAACTTAGTTTCAAATGTTAACTAAGTGTTGATGAGAGATTGCGTGTGCACTTTTGCTAGCCATACGCAATATGTTGAGGACGACTATTATTATCATCAACTTGGTTCCTCTTCATTATTGAAACCTATTAGTGGTCACGAGTTTTTATTGTTTTTTCATTAAAAAAAGGTCCCACCCCAATATCTAGTCAAAAGGTTAACTAGTCAATAATCGAGTTCAGTAAATTTGGAAAATCAAAACCCAATCTTTGGGAAAATTTAAAATAAGGAGTTGAAGTACTCTCATTTTTTTGAAAAGGAGTCTAAAATTGATTTTGTTTTTTGAATAAGGGTCTAAAGTGACTTATTTAGTCTCAAATAGAGGCTTGAAGTGACTTACTTAGTTTTAAATGAGGGCCTAGCATCTCCCATGTTAATTCTGATGACATAGTGAGGGGCATTTTGGTCCAAAATCATTTCTTTTTGTTTTCATTTTACTGTTCATCATCTTCTTCGTTTAAACATTCCAAAGTCAAAATCACCTAAAAGGAAAAATGAACGAAAAAATTGCATGGGATTTTGAAAAAAACCTAGAAATAAAAAGGGCGACCTCACTTCAACCCCAAGGATGTCCTCCTCAAAATAAATTCTACATTTTGGTAAACTTCAAATAGAAATAACGTAACCCTTAGCAAGATCGGATTCTTCACCAATCCACGAAAAGTTCCACTTCTTGAGAGTCACCCTTTTAGTTTATCTTGATTGGGTTTGGAGATTTCCAGACAAACTCTTCGATGGCTAGTTTGGGTCTTGTGTTATGGAATTCGTGGAACCTAGACGACACCTCTACTCCCAGATTTGAGAAGTGCACTCTTTGCACTCAATCGCCTTCGTCATTGCCGCCACGGTCATGCCTCAAACCTCGAGCATGGGATAAACCCTTACCATGGTTAATTGAAAGCGACGTCTCAGGACTCGTTGAGGACCATTCAATTTACTCTTTCATTATGTGCAAGCGGAAGATGAACCATCCCTATTCTAACAGACAATGAAACAATCAAACATGAATAGAGGGATGAACAACAAAAATAACCAACACTAGTCATTTATATAATTTTCTAGATTAACCAACGGAGGATCGTTTCTGAATACAAGCCCAAAAAGGGGTCGATCCATCCTTTGAGCCAATCCAAAAGGAATTAGGTTAGGCTAATCCATCTATACAAAATGAACCCTCAGGTTCAGTATGGCCGTCACTCGGACCCATCGGACTCAGGCTCTCTGTCGGGTCGATCATTGGTGGAGTGGGGGTAGGATTCTCCATTGTGAGTGCGCCATTCTAGGGGCTTGAAAGTGGTTATACAATAACCAATGAAAGAAAATCTCAGTGAGCTCTCCCCTAAGCCTTGGTTAGTACGCTAATTCAACCTAGGGTATCTCTCCAGAACCACCCATCACTCAACCCAACAACAAACAACCAGCAATTAGCGACCGACAACAAAAAGAGTCGACCAACAATGATATAGTTGGTTGGCATGCAATCTTACTTGGTATGTCATACCCTACACGTTAAATCTCACACAATACAACCAACAATCACATAGTCGGTTCACATGCAACCTTACCCAGTACACATACCCTGCACGTTATAAGTCAGCACAATACACGCAATGCACATGGCCGTTAGATGACGCAGTTCATCAATCCCATGCGAGTCATGTCACAAGCAGTCTTACTTGGCCATTGCCATACTTTGCACGTTATTAATTCATGCGTGCATGCCATAAATGATGTGATCACTTTATGTATAATTGGAACCAATGGTGCCATGTTTCTCATACGCTCTTGCATCTACACATATTCCGATTATTATTGTCCCACAGGGCTACAACTGAACTCCTGCCGATGTCTATTGGCATAGCTAGGCATCGCCCTCCCCCATGAGGCGTGGCGACATTAAGGGACCCCTGCCCAAGACGGCATTCCTGAAGGAGCATGGGCCTGACCTCTACCGCGACTCTGCATTTGGACTACCACTAAGGCGCCACGGTGCCCTTATTTCGCAGAGATGCAACCGTGCCCTTGCTGAGTTTCTAATAAATCGGACTATCACCTCCTGAACTTTGGTCGGGGCGGTGGGTTCAACTTAGTGATCACGCAAGTATACCAATACAATCCCCTTATTATCTTTGAGTATTAGCCAATGCACGCATGCTTGCATATAAAACCTCAAATCCTTTCTCATAAAATTGGTCCATTTCCGGTGTCCATTGGATAAATCATTTTTCCCTTTTTAGTGAAAATCATACGATTCAAGCGGATGTTCATGCAATGCCACATCCAATTCACCTCATAAGATCAAGATACATGAAATTATGCACAATTTCACTTCCAGATGAATAGTGCCGTGAACAGTGTAATTTCATAATTTAATAATTAAAACATTAAATTCAGAAATTAGACGAATCGATAATCAAAAAAATTAATCAAGCAATTAAGGAAAAACATGCTTAGTTAAACACAAAACACAATTAAGCATCAATTAAGTTCAAATAAGCATAATTAAGCAAGATTAAGCTAAACTAATCTTAACCATCTATCTAACCACCTATATTAGGGCTAATACAACTTAATTAAACCCCTTAAACCAAATTTACCACTAATTAAACCAACCCTAAGCAAGTTTGGCCATTAATAAGGTATTAAGGGAAAAACTCACTTGTTAAACGGGTTACCGACACGGACGCGGTGCCGGTGACGAACCCGACACCCGGGGACCCCTACCATAGCGATCCAAGGCGGTCCCAAAGCTAAAAAAAGTAGCAACAAACTTGGATTTCCCACTACAAGCTGGAAACTGACTACACAAGAGAAAGAGGCTAACCCGAGTAAAAACGGGCTAGTTGGAGCACTGGCGAGTGGTTGGTCGGTGACCGATGGCACTTGGGGGTTGAGGGGAAACTGCTGGTGGCTAGTATAGGCGGAGATTGGGTCAAAATGAGAGGAAAATAGTTCAAAAGGCGAAATTGGACAGCAAGGGAGCTACAGTAAGTGGTTTGGGAAGCAGCAACTTCCAACCGACCGGCCGGCGGCTCTGTTCGGCAATCGGCCACCCATACTTGTATGGAATTTTCATCTTGAGCATGATGATGGGTAGCATAGGCCGTGATTCATAAGGGAAGGGCATGAACAACTCGGTTTTTTGGAGGAAGGTCAGAAGTAGAAGCAGCATGAAGGGAAATAAGGGAAGAGAGGTGTGCGGTTTTTTGAGGATATGAAGGGAGAGAGAGAGTGAAGTGAAGGCTGAAGTCAAGCCTAATTGAGGCCACTTACGGCTTGCCCCAATTCCCCAAGCAAATGACATCATCTTCTCTATCTTCTTTTGTCTTTTCTTCAAAATATCTAGGGGCAAAATGGTCATTTCCACCTTGCACATTTCCCAATTTGACCTTGGGCTAATATGAAGGGTGGGCCTAAGAAATGGGCTAGAAAATGAATAGGAACGGGCTTAGGAATTTGTTGGGCTCGAATCGGCTCAAGTTTAGACAAGGGGATGGGAGGGTAAATGGTTGATTTGGTCCAATGGGCTCACTTGCTTGCCTCGGGTCTACCACGGTGGCTATCCCACCTTGGGCATGAGGCCTACACTGGTCTTGCTTGGCCCACGTCCTCGTAGGCTCGTTTCCTTGGTCTGTAAACCCTTTTTTCAAATACTCGGCTCAGTTGGCATTGTCGACTATCTAAGAAGCATCGTCCAAAAGTTCGTCTTGAACGTTCTCAAAAATTCAAAGTCCAATCTTAGATTTTTATGCCATGTCAATTTCGTCCAAATGCCATTTTGGTACTATTCAGACTAATGGGCGGCTTCGAGGATTCAAGCATAATTGACTCGTGCCAAATCACGTTCAAGACATCTCGACATATGGATGTCTTTGACTACATGAAATTGTGAAGGATAGATTCTTGTTTCAAAGTATACAATTATCAAAGGTTGACATAGGGCCGTTCGCGGGTTCGATAACAATAGATGAAATCACTTGTTGTCCCAATATTTCTGTTCGCAAATTGAGTTCTAGTCGTCTTTGAAATCGGCCTGCATAACTACATGATTGTTTTTACGCAAGTCTCACGGTCGAGTTGTTTTCTTATGTCAAGTTCTTTAGTTGCACGAGTTTTGTCCTCATTAGCCTTTCCCCTCAAGGTCAATATCTTAGAAGTGATTAGTTCCTAGTGAGATCAACTAAGAATGCATTAACGAAATTAATGTTAATTCCTCCCAAAAAGGGGTCGAATTTCAAGACATCAAAACCACCCTCCCCTTGCTTGCCACCCCTAGCTTTGCCTCCTCCTGCTCCAATGACATCTCCCCGCTTACCCCAAAGAAGCCTTCTTCCTCGATGGCTTATGAAATTACAATTAATTGTCTATTTTTTTTTATCAAATAGTTAAAGGGAAACTTAATTTAAAAGTTGAAAGTTAAAATTCAATCTAATTATTTAGCCGATTTTGACAATGTGGGTGTTTTTCTGAAATAAGTTTTTAGGTTTTTTAAGTTTTTTGTTTGGTCTTTTTGTAGGCTCCAAAAGCTAACATTGCTCATTTGTGATTTCTTTTGAGCTTTTTACATATTAAAATGAATTGCAAGATGGGGGTTGCAAATTTAGTTATGCCTTCATCACTTTCAAACTTACATTGAACTTTCTCAAAGGAAAGTTTTAAGCCTATTTTTAAGTGTTGATCTACTTGATATGAGATTTAATGTACAATTGATATTAATTACTTTCTTCATAGCGAGAGTAGAACAACAAGAAGTTTCCTCTAATTTTCCCTCCCTTTTTGTGCTTATCTTTTTATATTATTTTAATATGATCTAAATATAAGTATGTTGACATTGGATCATGTTTCTAACAAATTGACCGTTTTCATATTTTGGTAAAATTTTCTTTTCCATTTTGGATTGTGATTCAACTAGATAGTTAAATTGAATTTTAATTTTCAACTTTGAAATATACTTAAACTCATACTATTTGATAAAAAATAGACAATTAAAAGTGTGTTCATAAGTTGTGATAGATCGACAAATCATGCAATTTAAAATAACTATAGGAAGGGTATTTCATTAAGTTCATGGAAAAAAAGGGAGTGTCATAATCAAAATAGGGTGGAAAATCTCAAGCCTTTATTGCTTTTTTTTTTGTGCTACAGAATAGTCATGCTTTATCCACTCTCTTGTGAATGCAGCAACCTCAAGGGTATAATTCCTAACTCGGTGGCCAAAACTCAGGCTATGTATCCCCTAACAGGATCGGACTTAGCTTTGGTCAGCCGACTTTCAGCAGGTTCTTGATTCATTTCGAGCCTCCCTCAGTTGATTGCCATGATTTATCCTTATGTGTTTTAGGGTCTGTTTTAGATTAGTTCTAAAACCTAATTAGGACCATTTTATACCCAAGGCATGTGTCTAGTCCCTATTATAAACCAAACATGGGATTGAAAATCAGACTAGAATTGAAAATTTTCATTTCGGGCTAATTCTTTTCAATGAAACAACTCATTACTATTTTTTGAATGGCAAATGATTGAACTACCAACAAAGTGAGATGACAAGGCCCTCAATCCTTGTAGTGAGAAGAATTTATTGCAAGCAAAATAATTATAGATGTTTCCTACATAAATTTCTGAATCATAACTGATGAATCCATTTCATTAATGCACTACTTCCCTCAAGCTATATAAGTCCTCATCTCTAGATGGACTACATTATCCAACAATCAACAATCTCAGGCAATTTTCTAACCCTTCCCTCCCCAAAAGACCATCATGGCAATGCTCAAGAACTTGTTTGCTCTCATGATCTTGTTGGCCGTCACCGTTGCATTGCTTCCTAGGGCTACCTTTGCCACAGTCGGAATCCCTGATTGTGCAAAGGGAATAACTAGCGATTGTGGGTTTGGGTTCTTTAAAATCATAGTCCTTGGTGACACCTCTGCACCCATTGATGAATGTTGTCACGAGCTCGTGAAAGCGGGGAAGAATTGCCACAAACAATTTGTGGAGTCAATCCTCTTGAGCCATAAGCCGATCAAGGGGACGATATCTGATCTCTATAGGAGGAGCAATGAGACGTGGAACAACTGCGCGGCTACTAGCTCTGTATCCCCTCCTAAGCCCGCTCATTGAGAGTTATTCCTATTCTGTAGCACACTAAACATGTAAAATTAAAAAAAGAGAGAGACAAAAGTATTATAATTTTTCTATTGGATTCTTCCTAAAATATTTATTTTTTGTGCCTCTTAAGCCTTATAATTAACTATCACATAAGGGAAATAGCGGATTAATCACATTTTCAATGTTCAATGTGCTAAGAAACTCGTGAATTTTTAAAATGATATGCAAAATACAATCTACCCCTCAAGTTGTTACTTACTTTCGAGCTTAACAACATAGAGTCATGTACAAAACTGTAAGAGAATGTCACTTTGTTTCTTATGCTTTTAACATAACCTTTTGAAAAAAATCCTACGTGACATCCGGAAATTCGAGCCCTTTGAGGGATAAATGAACGTGAATTTTGTCAATGCATTGTTGGTTGATCTCAGTCGGAACCAATCATTTCTGAGATACTGACCTTGAGGGGAAATGCTAATGAGAACAGAACTCGAGCGATTAAAGAACTTGACCTGGGAAAATGACTCGATCATGACACTTGTGTGAGGACGATTCTGTAGATATGCAGACCGATTTTAAGGACAACTTGAAGTCGATTCGCGGACATAACATAATGGGATAACGGGTAATTCCGTTTCCTATTATCGAGCTCGCAAACAACCCTATGTTGATCCTTGGTAATAGTGTATTTTGAAATAAGAATCTATCATTCGCAATTTCATGTAGTCAATGAAGTCTATGTGTTAAGAAGTCTTGAACGTGGTTTGGCACGAGTCGGTTACGCGTGAATCCTTGTAGCTGCCTGTTAGTTTGAATTATACCAAATAACATTCGGGTGAAATTGACAAGGCTTGAGAATCCAAGCTTGGATTTCGAATTTTTGGAAATGTCTGGGACAGACTTTTGGATGATGCTTCTTTAATAGTCAATAGTGTCAGTTGAGCCGAGTTTTTGAGAAAAGTGATTTTTGGACCTAGGAAGTGAGTTTACAAGGACGTCGGTTGGGCAAGAGTAGTGTGGGCCTCACACTCAAGGTGGGATAGCTACTGTGGTAGACCTGAGACAAGCATGTGAGCCCGTTAGACTCAACCGACCCATTTACCCTTCAAAGCCCATTGTTTAAACTTGAGCTAATTCGAGCCTAACAAATTCTTAAGTCCGTTCCTATTCATTTTGTAGCCCATTTCTTAGACCCGCCCTTCATTTTTAGCCCAAGGGCAGTTTGGGAAGTGTGCAAGGTGGAAATGACCATTTTACCTCTAGATATTATTTGTAAAAGACAAAAGAAGATAGAGAAGTTGAGGTCATGTTGCATGAGAAGTTGAAGCCACATTTAATGGCATTAATGGGGCTTATCTAATAGCCCTCACTTCACTCACTCTCTCCCCTTTAGCTCCTAAAAATCACACACCCTCTCTCTCCCTTGTTTCCCTTCATTCCTGCTACTTATGCTTCTGACCTTCCTTTGAAAATCAAGTTGTTCATGCCTTTTCGTGTGAATCATGGCCGGTGCCACCCACCAATTTGCTCAGGAAAGGGAATCCTTACGGCCTGCATAGGCCGATCGCCAAAAGGAGCCACCGGCCGGCTTGAAGCCGCCGACCAACCGACTTGAAGCCGCAGACCGGCCGGCTTGAAGCCGTCGACCGGCCTGAAGTCGCAGCTCCCCAACCCACCACTATAGCGACCAATTCTGCCCAGTTTCACCTTTTCCCCTATTTTCCTTCCATTCTAGCCATATCTCTGCCCATACCAACCACCAACAGTTCCCTCTCGACCCCCAGGTGCTGCCGGTCACCAACTAACTACTTGTCGGAGCTCCGGCTAAGCCTTTTTGTTTCGGTCAACTACTTCTTCCTTAGACAGTGTAGTTTTCCAGCTTGAAGTGAGAAAATAGAGGTTGTTGCTGCTGTGTTCAACCCTAGGACTGCCTTGGAGTGTCGTGGGTGAGGTCCCTGAGTGTTGGGTTTGTTGCCGCCGCTGCGTCCGTGTCGTCGGCTTATTAACGGGTGAGTTTAGCCCCTAATCCCCTAGTTAGTGCCTAAACTTGCTTAGGGTTGGGTTAATTAGTGTTGGTTTAGGGAGTTTAATTAAGTTGTATTAGCCTTAGGATATGTGGTTAGATAGATGGTTAAGATTAGCTTAACTTAATCTTACTTAATTATGTTTAATTGTACTTGATTATGCTTAATTGTGTGTTATGTGTTAATTATGCATGTTTAGCCTTAATTGCTTGATTAATTGTTTTAATTAATGATTTAATTAATTTCTGATTTTAAATGTTTAAATTATTTAATTTCTGAATTTAATTATTAAATTCTGAAATTCATTGTTCACGATATTGTTCACGTGCACTGTTAATCCGGAAGCTAAAACTGTACATAATTTCATGTGTCTTGGTTTTATGAAGTGAATTGGATGTGTCATTGCATGAACATCTACATGAATTGTGTGATTTTCACAAAAAAAGGGGAAAAATTATTTGTTCGAGGGACACCGGAAATGAATTGCTTTTATGAGAAAGGGTTTGGGATTTTATATGCAAGCATGTATGCATTTGCTAATGCTCAAAGATAATAAGTGGATTGTGATGGTATACTTACATGATCACTAAGTTGAACCCGTCGCCCCGATCGTAGTTTGGGGGGGGTGATAGTATGATTTATTGGAAACCCAACGGGGGTTCAAATGTGGAGTCGCGGTAAAAGCCAAGCCCATGCTCCTTGGGGAATGCCGTCTTGGGCGGGGGTCCTTTGACGTCGCTATGCCTCATGGGGGAGGGCGATGCTTGGCTATGCCAGTAGACACCGGCGGGAATTCAGTTGTAGCCCTGTGGGGTAGTAATAATCGGAACACGTGTGGATGCAAGAGCATCTGAGAAATATTGCATCATTGGTTCCGATTATGTATGAGGTGATCACATCATTTATGGCATGCACGCATGAATTGATAATATGTAGGGTGTGGCAATGGCCAAGTGAGAGTACTTGTGATGCGACTCGTTTGTGATTGGTGAACTGCATCATCTAATGGCCATGTGCATTGCGTGTATTGTGCTGATATATAACGTGCAGGGTATGGCATACCAGGTAAGATTGCATGTGAACCGGCTTTTGATTGTTGGTTGACCCTATTTGTTGTTTGATTGCTGGCTACTGGTTGTTTGTGGTTGGGTTGTGTGAGGGATGGTTTTGGAAAGATACCTCGGGTTGAGTTGGTGTATAAACTAGGGTTTAGAGGGGAGAATCGTTGAGATTTTATCTCACTAGTTATTGTATAGTCATTTTCAGGCCCTTAGAATGGCACACCCGTCGGTGCGATTTGGGTTCCCTCAAGATTGGGAGACTGTTGTGACACACCACTAGTTCTCGGGTCGGTGCACTTGTACGAGAAGTATGTTTCCACCATCTGGGTGGATGAGGGATCAGGGCAATGGATATCTCATCGGTTCTTAGCGTGGTATATCCAGCAGGATGATTTGCCGATCAGTCCTCTACGAGGTTTCAATGGGCCACCCAGTAGGGGCCCTGAAAATGACGACTGGGATCCTATGGAGCTGGACTCTCCTGACGGTGTAGTGGAGAATCTTGCCCCCGCTCCTCTAGTGATCGACCCAGATGCCTCGGACTACGATCCTACGGAGCCTGAGTCCGACAGGTTAGAGTGATGGTAATTCAAAACTTGAGGGTTCTTTTTGTATATATGGATTAGCCGAGCCTAGTTTCTTTTTGGTCTGGCTTAGTAGATGGATTGGCCCCCTTAGTTGGGGATGTAAATCAAAAAACAATCATCTGTTGGTTAATCCAGTAAGAATGTATAAATGAGTAGTTTATGTTAACTTATTATTCATCCTTCTATCCCTGTTTGATTGTTTGATTGTTTGTTTGGACTAGGAATGGTTCATCTTCTACTTGTGCTTAATGAAAGATTAAAATGAATGGTTATCGACGAGTCCTGGGATATCGCTTTCAATTGACCATGGTAAGGGGTTATTGTGTGCTCGGGGTTCGGGGCGTGACAACCTAAGCGATGAAAAGATCAAATGATGGTTCGAAAATCATACATTTGTCTTTACTAATCACATGAACACGTAGTGTAACATCCTCGAAAACCGACCCCATAAGGATTGGCCATAAGGTCTTGAATGAGTCGACCATGGGCCGTTGGCCATGGATCAACTGGTTTGATCGGCAAGGATCAAGGATTGGTCATGGTTCGATCGACTGACCAATCATGAATTGGTCAAGTGTCGGCCATGAAAAGTATACCGACCACACCGATGGGAACGGACTACCAGCTCATAAGATGACTTTTCGGTCATGAGAATTGGTCATGGGACGATTTTGGATCGGCGGATGGTCATGGGTCGATTCGACCAGTCATAGCACTTGGCCGCGAGTGAGTCCGCCCGGCTATGTACCGATCCATGAACGATCCGACTTGACCAAAAGCAACCATCTTCCGACCAAAAATGCATCATTCCCTATTTAATTCTTAGTGACCAGAAATGCATCTTAAATTGATGAAATCCGATCATGGATCGGTAATGCACCGACCATGAACAATACGGATGGATCAGGCGTCGATCGGAATGAGCCCCGGGATAGACCCGGCTATTCCATCGTAATTCCTAAGGTCCATAAGTGCCTTGGCTTAGTGCTAGGCAATGGGTAGCCTTGGAATTGACCTTGAACCGATTCGAATTATGAGGGAAACCTCATGGCCGACCCACCACCCAAGGAAGTGGTTTGGGCAAATTTGGGGTATGTGGACCGGACCTTGGGCATGTGTAAATTGGTTTTTTGAGACATGTCATATGATCCCTTTTCCGGCCCCGAAACCGACTTGGATGGTAGAATTCTCCGGACCACCTTCTTGATTAAGAAAATGACAAAAGAGATAATTTTCTAGAAATCCTCATTAATGTTATTGGATAAGTCTTATCTCTTGCTTTTCAAACCTCATGATTGCGGTCAAAAATATCTAGGGGGAAATGATGAGGGCGGATTACACGTGGACCAATGGGAAAGTGCAAAGCGGGAAGCCAATAATTACACCTAGAAGCCTAGACCACCAAATAATTCCTTTCTAGGCCACCTAAGCACTTTAGGCCCAATTATTGGTGGGGTAGGCTTGCCACTTAAGGTTCTTAGGTAGGTCACTTGGAAGCTTCAGAATGGACCACTTGGACCGGTAATTATGACACCGGGTAGTATAAATAGGAGGAGAGCTCTTCACTTCTCATCCTTTGTCATACATTTTCCTCCTCCTCCACTCTCTTGGCCACCCCTCATCCCACTCCTCTCGCTCTCTCTTCTTCGGTTCCCAAGCCAAGCCACCACTCCCTAGTTGTGTTCTTAGTTCGAGGGTCATCCAGGTAAGTATAGTTTCTTCATTTTTCTAGTATCGTTCACGATGTCGTCGACCCTAGGAAACTCTCTTGAACAAGCCGAGGGTAGGTTCGATTGAAAAGGATGTATTCTATGCTTTGTTCATGTCTTTGGATTCTTGTATGATTGGAACGAAGTCACGGTTCATTGCTTTTGTTCGATACAAGTCGAGGTTCGCCCATAGCCATAAGATATGATTTGGTATTGAGGCGTACCGAGTTCGTGTCTTAGATTGGTGTGGGGTTCCTCCATACTTGCTGCTTGAGCGAAACCTTGGGCTTAGGCTCGTTCGTGTTATTATTGCCAAAAGAATTCATGATTTTATGACATGTGCATCATGTTTGAGCACGAGACGCATATTTCATGGCACGTGTATTATAGTCAAAGAATTCATGATTTTATGACATGTACAATATGTTTGAGCATGAGAAGTATAATTTCATGACATGTGCATTATTTTCAAGCATGAGAAGCATGATCCATGGCACGTGCATGAGGCTCGAGTCCATCCTCGCAAAGGGATAGGTACTTGAGCAAAGATAAGAAAATTTAAGAAAATCTAGCTAGAGACTTGGGTTCGAGTCCCGAGCAAAGAGGTTGGCAAGAGACTTGGGTTTGAGTCTCGAGCATATTAATTGGGTTTGAGTCCCAGAGGCCGCCAACTAGCTAGGAGCCTGGTTAGAAAGTTCGAAATGAATTGGGTTTGAGTCCCAAGACGGCACCGGGAAGACTTGGGTTCGAGTCCTGAGCACAAGAGAAAATATGAATAAATATGACATGCATGAGTAAGAAAGAAAAGCTCGAAAGGCATAAGCTCATGGCATGCATCGTGTTCATGAATCATAGCAAGAGTTGCCATTTAATGTGCAAGAAGCATGTTTGCATCTTTGCAATTGATTTGCCTTCGACATGGTTTGCATGAGATGCTTGACTGGAGTTGATGATTTTGTGATGTGCTGGTTGAAGGTAAGGACTATGCTTACTGAGTATTCCAAGTACTCACCCCTATTTTCTTACAGGTACTTAGCAAGAATGGCTAGTTACTTTGGGTGTCCTGTGAAAATTGATGCATCATGTATGGACATAATAGATGTAGAAACGGACATCACGTATCAGAAAGTCACGTCAATGGTTTGGGTCAAAAATGGATATAGTGAGTTAATCCCTATGTTCTTTGAGGGATGGTATTGGTGGTATGATGGAGCTTGGGTTGGACTGCTCCACGAACTCGACATTTTCGGCCATGACGAGGAGGACGACCCATCCGAAGACTCGAATTAGGCTTTTATGTATACCGGCTAAGTAACGGCGATAGGGTTCCCAAATTTTGGGTTAGTACCTCCATAGTGGAGCTAGGGAAACCCTAGTTTGTGATGTTGTAAAATGGCCCAAGTTTTGATGTAGAATATGAGGCCAAAACTAGCCGTGTACTCTTTCCCACGTGTATAATATAGTAGAAGTTATGGTGTTTATCTCACATTCCCATATTGTTTGTGTGTCGGGGAAAAATTATGATGTTATGCATTCCGCTTGCGCATTATCATGAGACAAATGAATCCGGGATGGCGACAAAACCTGGTATGTCGCAAAATAACCCATAGCTCGACACCTTGAGGTAAGGGGGCGTGACACGTAGTTAACACTAGCCAATCCAGCTATCTATACTATTATATAAAGTAGAGATAAGAGGACTTCTTACTTTTGAGATTTCCTGATAAAATAAATCCTGAATTATTGTTTTATATAACACTTTATCATGCATAATTGTGAAAATTAATAATCTTATATAAATCTTACTTGGGATCATTTTAATCATGTAAACAATCATAAAAGAAATTCAAATGTCGAAATATATTTCTTTCCCTATATGTGCATGTATCCAATTGCATCATATTTTGTTAGTAATTTTTTCTTTCCCTTAACTGATAATTCAAATAGTTGCTACTAAGATGATTCGGTGAAATCTTTCAAAGATTAACTATTTGTTCATGCGAGAACGCGTGTGCACTTTTGCTAGCCATACGCTATGTAAACTTGACTTTTGAACATTTAACGAGGTTTTATTGGTATCGAGAATTGAGAAATATGTAGGGGCCAAAATCTTATGTGAAATGAGTTCATAATAAGTCTGACGAGGATGACTATTATTACCAACTTAGTTTCAAATGTTAACTATTTGTTCATGCGAGAACGCGTGTGCACTTTTGCTAGCCATACGCAATATGTTGAGGACGACTATTATTATCATCAACTTGGTTCCTCTTCATTATTGAAACCAATTAGTGGTCACGAGTTTTTATTGGTTTTTGGTTAAAAAAAAGTCCCACCCAAATATCTAGTCAAAAGGTTAAACAATCAATAAACGAGTTCAGTATATTTGGAAAATCAAAACCCAATCTCTGGGAAAATTTAAAATAAGGATCCAAAGTACTCTCATTTTTTCGTAAAGGAGTCAAATTGATTTTTTTTTTCAAATAAGGGTCCAAAGTGACTTATTTAGTCTCAAATAGGGGCCTGAAGTGACTTACTTAGTTTTAAATGAGGGCCTAGCATCTCCCATGTTAATTCTGATGACATAGCAAGGGGCATTTTTGTCCAAAATCATTTCTGTTCTTTTTTTTTTTTACTGTTCATCATCTTCTTCGTTCTTCTCCATTTAAACATTCCAAAGTCAAAATCACCTAAAAGGAAAAACAAACGAAAAAATTGCATGGGATTTTGAAAAAACCCAGAAATAAAAAGGGCGACCTCACTTCAACCCCAAGAGATGTCCTCCTCAAAATAAATTCTATATTTTGGTAAACTTCAAATACAAATAATGTAACCCTTAGCAAGATCGGGTTCTTCACCAATCCATGAAAAGTTCCACTTCTCGAGACTCACCCTTTTAGTTTCTCTTGATTGGGTCTGGAGATTTCTAGCCAAATTCTTTGATGGCTAGTTTGGGTCTTGTGTTATAGAATTCATGGAACCTGGGCGACACCTCTGCACTTTTGCTAGCCATACGCAATATGTTGAGGACGACTATTATTATCATCAACTTGGTTCCTCTTCATTATTGAAACCAATTAATGGTCACGAGTTTTTATTGGTTTTTGGTTAAAAAAAAGTCCCACCCAAATATCTAGTTGAAAGGTTAAATAATCAATAATCGAGTTTAGTATATTTGGAAAATCAAAACCCAATCTCTAGGAAAATTTAAAATAAAGATCCAAAGTACTCTCATTTTTTCGAAAAGGAGTCTAAAATTGATTTTTTTTTGAATAAGGGTCCAAAGTGACTTATTTAGTCTCAAATAGAGGCTTGAAGTGACTTACTTAGTTTTAAATGAGGGCCTAGCATCTCCCATGTTAATTCCGATGACATAGCAAGGGGCAATTTCGTCCAAAATCATTTCTGTTCTTTTTCATTTTACTGTTCATCATCTTCCTCCCTTCTCCATTTAAACATTCCAAAGTCAAAATCACCTAAAAGGAAAAACAAATGAAAAAATTGCATGGGATTTTGAAAAAACCCAGAAATAAAAAGGGTGACCTCACTTCAACCCCAAGAGATGTCCTCCTCAAAATAAATTATATATTTTGGTAAACTTCAAATAGAAATAACTTAACCCTTAGCAAGATTGGGTTCTTCACTAATCAACGAAAAGTTCCACTTCTCGAGACTCACCCTTTTAGTTTCTCTTGATTGGGTCTAGAGATTTCTAGACACATTCTTCGATGGCTAGTTTCGGTCGTGTTATAGAATTCATGGAACCTGGACGACACCTCTGCTCTTGGATTCAAGAAGTGCACACTCTCCACTCAATCGCCTTCGCCATTGCCGCCACCCTCCCCTTGCTTGCCACTTGTAGCTTTGGCGTCTCCTACTCCAACGACATCTCCCCCGCTTGTCCCCAAGAAGCCTTCATCCTCGACGGCTTATGAAATTACACTTAATTGTTTATTTTTTTATCAAATAGTTAAAGGGAAACTTAATCTCAAAGTTGAAAGTTAAAATTCAATCTAATTATTTAGCCGATTTTGACAATGTGGGTGTTTTTTGGAAATAATTTTTTAGGTTTTTTAAGTTTTTTTTTTGGGGGTCTTTTTGTAGGCTCCAAAAGCTAAACATTGCTCATTTGTGATTTCTTTTGAGCTTTTTACATTTTAAAATGAATAGCAAGATAGGGATTGCAAAGTTTTAAGCATATTTTAAAGTGCTTTCTACTTGATATGATATTTAATATACAATTGATATTAATTACTTTCTTCATAGAAGAAGTAGAACAACAAGAAGTTTCCTCTAATTTTCCCCCCCCTTTTTGTGCTTATCTTTTTTTTAATATTATGATATGATCTAAATATAAGTATGTTGACATTGGATCATGTTTCTAACAAATTAAGCTTTTTCATATTTTGATAAAATTTTCTTTTCCATTTTGGATCGTGATTAAGCTCGATAGTTAAATTGAATTTTAATTTTCGACTTTGAAAAATACTTAAACTCATACTATTTGATAAAAAATAGACAATTAAAAGTGTGTTCATAAGTTGTGATAGATCGAAATATCATGCAATTTAAAATAACTATAGGAAGGGTATTTCAATAAGTTCATACAAAAAAAAAGGAGTGTCATATATTGCTTTTTTTTGTGCTACAGAACAGTCATGCTTTATTCACTCTCTCATGAATGCAGCAACCTCAAGGGTATAATTCCTAACTCGGCAGCCAAAACTTGAGCTGTGTATCCCCTGACAGGACCAGCCTTAGATTTGGTCAGCCGGCTTTGAGTAGGTTCTTGGTTCATTTCGAGCCTCCCCAAGTCGATTGCGATGATTTATCCTTATGTGTTCGAAAGTTTGTTTTAGATTAGTTCTAAAACCTAATTGGGACCATTTTTATGCCAATATATATATATATATATCTTTATTGAAACGTTTTAAACAAATTTCATTTGATAAAATTATTTTAAACCCAGGGCATGTGTCTAGTCCCTATTATAAACCAAACATGGGATTGAAAATCAGAATGGAATTGAATATTTTCATTCCGAGCTAATTCTTTTCAACGAAACAACTCATTACTATTTTTTGAATTGCAAATGATTGAGTTGCAAACAAATTGAGATGACAAGGTCCTCAATCCTTGTAGTGAGAAGAATTTATTGCAAGCAAAACAATTATAGATGTTTTCTATATAAATTTTTGAATCATAACTGATGAATCCATTTCATTAACGCACTACTTTCCTCAAGCTATATAAGTCCTCATCTCTAGATCGACTACATCATCCAACAATCAACAATCTCAGGCAATTTTCTAATCCTACCCTCCCCAAAAGACCATCATGGCAATGCTGAAGAACTTGTCTGCTCTCATGATCTTGATGGTCATCACCGTCGCATTGCTTCCTAGGGCTACCTTTGCCACAGTCGGAATCCCTGATTGTGCAAAGGGAATAACTAGTGATTGTGGGTTTGGGTTCTTTAAAATCATAGTCCTTGGTGAGACCTCTGCACCCATCGACGAATGTTGTCGCGAGCTTGTGAAAGCGGGGAAGAATTGCCACAACCAATTTGTGGAGTCAATCCTCTCGAGCCATAAGCCGATCAAGGGGATGATATCTGATCTCTACAGGAGGAGCAATGAGACGTGGAACAACTGTGCGGCTACTAGTTCTGTATCCCCTCCTGAGCCCGCTCATTGAGAGTTATCCCTATTCCGTAGCACACTAAACATGTAGAATTAAAAAAAGAGAGACAAGATGTATGAGTTTTCTGTTGGATTCTGCCTATAATATTTATTTTTTGTGCCTCTTAAGCCTTATAATTAAATATCACAGAAGGGAAATAGCGGATTAATCACATTTTTAGTGTTCAATGTGCTTAGAAACTTGTGAATTTTTAAAATGATATGCAAAATACAATCTACCCCTCAAGTTGTTACTTACTTTCGAGCTTAACAACATAGAGTCTCGTAAAAAACTATAAGAAAATGTCACTTTGTTTCTTATGCTTTTAACATAACCTTTCGAAAAGAATACCCAAGCGATGAAAAGATCAAATGATGGTTCAACAATCATACATTCGTTTTTACTAATCACATAAACATGTAGTTAATGCCAGCCAATCCAGCTATCTATATTATTATATAAAGTAGAGTAAAGAGGACTTTTTACTTTTGAGATTTTCTGACAAAATAAATCCCGAATTGTTGTTTTATAGATTACTTTATCATGCATCAATGTAAGAAATTAATAATCTTATATAAATCTTACTTGGGATCATTTTAATCTTGTAAGCAATCATAAAAAAAATTCAAATGTCGAAATATATTTCTTTCCCTATATGTGCATGTATCTAATTGCACCATATTATGTTAGTAATTTTTTTCTTTCCCTTAACAGATAATTCAAGCAGTTGCTACTAAGATGATTCCGCGAAATCTTTCAAAGGTTAACTAATTGGTCATGCGAGAACGCGTGTGCACTTTTGCTAGCCATATGCTATGTAAACTTGACTTTTGAACATTTAATGAGGTTTTATTGGTATCCGGAATTGAGAAATATGTAGGGGCCAAAATCTTATGTGAAATGAGTTCATAATAAGTGTGACGAGGACGACTATTATTACCAACTTAGTTTCAAATGTTAACTAAGTGTTCATGAGAGATTGCGTGTGCACTTTTGCTAGCCATACGCAATATGTTGAGGACGACTATTATTATCATCAACTTGGTTCCTCTTCATTATTGAAACCTATTAATGGTCACGTGTTTTTGTTGTTTTTTGGTTAAAAAAAAGTCCCACCCAAATATCTAGTCAAATGGTTGACTAATCAATAATCGAGTTCAGTAAATTTTGAAAATCAAAACCCAATCTTTGGGAAATTTTAAAATAAGGATATAAAGTACTCTCATTTTTTCGAAAAGGAGTCTAAAATTGATTTTTTTTTCAAATAAGGGTCTAAAGTGACTTATTTAGTCTCAAATAGAGGCTTGAAGTGACTTACTTAGTTTTAAATGAGGGCCTAGCATTTTGCATGTTAGTTCCGATGACATAGTGAGGGGCATTTTCGTCCAAAATCATTTCTTTTCTTTTTCACTTTACTGTTCATCATCTTCTTCATTCTTCTTCGTTTAAACATTCCAAAGTCAAAATCACCTAAAAGGAAAAACCGACAAAAAAATTGCATGGGATTTTGAAAAAAGCCAGAAATAAAATGGGCAACCTCACTTCAACCCCAAGAGATGTCCTCCTCAAAATAAATTCTATATTTTGGTAAACTTCAAATAGAAATAATGTAACCCTTAGCAAGATCGGATTCTTCACCAATCCACGAAAAGTTCCACATCTTGAGACTCACCATTTTAGTTTCTCTTGATTTGGTATGGAGATTTCCAGACAAATTCTTCGATGGCAAGTTTGGGTCTTGTGTTATAGAATTCATGGAACCTGGACGACACCTTTGCTCTTGAATCCGAGAAGTGCACTCTCTCCACTCAATCGACTTTGTCATTGCCACCACCCTCCCCTTGCTCGCCACCCGTAGCTTTGCCGCCTCCTGCTCCAACGACATCTCCTCCGCTTGCCCCAAGAAGCCTTCATCCTTGACGGCTTATGAAATTACAATTAATCGTCTATTTTTTTTTATCAAATAGTTAAAGGAAAAATTAATTTCAAAGTTGAAAGTTAAAATTCAAGCTAATTATTTAGCCAATTTTGACAATGTGGGTGTTTTTCGGAAATAAGTTTTTAGGTTTTTAAAGTTTTTTTTTTTTTGGGTCTTTTTGTAGGCTCCTTAAACATTTCTCATTTGTTATGTCTTCTTCACTTTGAAACTTACATCGAACTTTTTCAAAGGAAAGTTTTAAGCATATTTTAAAGTGTTGATCTATCTGATATGAGATTTAATATACAATTGATATTAATTACTTTCTTCATAGCAGGAGTAGAACAACAAGAAGTTTCCTCTAATTTTCCCCCCTTTTTGTGCTTATCTTTTTTTAATATTTTGATATGATCAAAATATAAGTATGTTAAGATTGGATCATGTTTCTAACAAATTAAATTTTTTCATATTTTGATAAAATTTTCTTTTCCATTTTGGATTGTGATTTAGCTAGATAGTTAAATTGAATTTTAATTTTCGACTTTGAAATATACTTAAACTCATACTATTTGATAAAAAATAGACAATTAAAAGTGTGTTCATAAGTAGTGATAGATCGAAATATCATGCAATTTAAATTAACTATAGGAAGGGTATTTCAGTAAGTTCATGGAAAAAAAAGGAGTGTCATAATCAAAATAGGGTGGAAAATCTCAAGCCTTTATTGCTTTTTTGTGCTACAAAATAGTCATGCTTTATTCACTCTCTCGTGAATGCAGCAACATCAAGGGTATAATTCCTAACTCGGTGGCCAAAACTCAAGCTGTGTATCCCTTGATAGGACCGGCCTTAGCTTTGGTTAGCCGGCTTTGAGTAGGTTCTTGGTTCATTTCGAGCCTCCCCAAGTCAATTGCCATGATTTATCCTTATGTGTTTTAGGGTTTGTTTTAGATTAGTTCTAAAACCTAATTGGGACCATTTTTATGCCAATATATATATATATATATGTTGAAATGTTTTAAACAAATTTCATTTGATAAAATTATTTTAAACCCATGGCATGTGTCTAGTCCCTATTATAAACCAAACATGGGATTAAAAATCAGATGGGAATTGAATATTTTTATTCCAGGCTAATTCTTTTCAAGGAAACAACTCATTACTATTTTTTGAATGGCAAATGATTGAGCTGCAAACAAAGTGGGATGACAAGGCCCTCAATCCGTGTAGTGAGAAGAATTTATTGCAAGCAAAATAATTATAGATGTTTCATATATAAATTTTTGAATCATAACTGATGAATCCATTTCATTAATGCACTACTTCCCTCAAGCTATATAAGTCCTCATCTCTAGATGGACTACATCATCCAACAATCAACAATCTTCTAACCCTTACCTCCCCAAAAGACCATCATGGCAACGCTCAAGCACTTGTCTGCTCTCATGATCTTGTTGGCCGTCACCGTTGTATTGCATCCTAGGGCTACCTTTGCCACAGTCGGAATCCCTGATTGTGCAAAGGAATAACTAGTGATTGTGGGTTTGGGTTCTTTAAAATCATAGTCCTTGGTGACACCTTTGCACCCATTGATGAATGTTGTCGCGAGCTCGTGAAAGCGGGGAAGAATTGCCACAACCAATTTGTGGAGTCAATCCTCTTGAGCCATAAGCCGATCAAGGGGACGATATCTGATCTCTACAGGAGGAGCAATGAGACTTGGAATAACTGCGTAGCTATTAGCTCTGTATCCCCTCTTGAGCCCGCTCAATGAGAGTTATTCCTATCATGTAGCACACTAAACATGTAAAATTAAAAAAAAGAGAGAAAAAAGAATTATAATTTTTCTATTAAATTCTTCCTAAAATATTTATTTTTTGTGCCTCTTAAGCCTTATAATTAACTATCATGGGAAATAGTGGATTAATCACATTTTCAGTGTTCAATGTGCTTAGAAACTCATGAATTTTTAAAATGATCTGCAAAATACAATCTACCCCTCAAGTTGTTACTTACTTTCGAGCTTAACAACATAGTCACGTTCAAAACTATAAGAAAATGTCACTTTGTTTCTTATGCTTTTAACATAACCTTTTGAAAAGAATACCTAAGCGATGAAAAGATCAAATGATGGTTCAACAATCATACATTCGCTTTTACTAATCACATGAACACGTAGTTAATGCCAGCCAATCCAGCTATCTATACTATTATATAACGTAGAGTAAAGAGGACTTCTTACTTTTGAGATTTTCTGACAAAATAAATCCCGAATTGTTGTTTTATAGAATACTTTATCATGCATAAATGTAAAAAATTAATAATCTTATATAAATCTTACTTGGGATCATTTTAATCTTGTAAACAATCATACAAAAAAATTCAAATGTCGAAATATATTTCTTTCCCTATATGTGCATGTATCCAATTGCACCATATTTTGTTAGTAATTTTTTTTCTTTCCCTTAACTGATAATTCAAATAGTTGCTACTAAGACAATTCAGTGAAATCTTTCAAAGGTTAAGTATTTGTTCATGCGAGAACGCGTGTGCACTTTTGCTAGCCATACGCTATGCAAACTTGACTTTTGAACATTTAACGAGGTTTTATTGGTATCGAGAATTGAGAAATATGTAGCGGCCAAAATCTTATGTGAAATTAGTTCATAATAAGTTTGATGAGGACAACTATTATTACCAACTTAGTTTCAAATGTTAACTAAGTGTTCATGAGAGACTGCGTGTGCACTTTTGCTAGCCATACACAATACGTTGAGGATGACTATTATTAGTGGTCATGAGTTTTTATTTTTTTTACTTAAAAAAAGGTCACACCCCAATATCTAGTCAAAAGGATAACTAATCAATAATCGAGTTCAGTAAATTTGGAAAATCAAAACCCAATCTTTGGGAAAATTTAAAATAAGAGTTTGAAGTACTATCATTTTTTCGAAAAGGAGTCTAAAATTGATTTTGTTTTTCGAATAAGGGTCTAAAGTGACTTATTTAGTCTCAAATAGAGGCTTGAAGTGACTTACTTAGTTTTAAACGAGGGCCTAGCATCCCCATGTTAATTCCGATGACATAGTGAGGGGCATTTTTGTCCAAAATCATTTCTTTTCTTTTTTCATTTTACTGTTCATCATCTTCTTCATTTAAACATTCCAAAGTCAAAATCACCTAAAAGGAAAAGCGAACAAAAAAATTGCATGGGATTTTGAATAAACCCAGAAATAAAAAGGGCGACCTCACTTCAACCCCAAGAGATGTCCTCCTCAAAATAAATTCTATATTTTGGTAAACTTCAAATAGAAATAAGGTAACCCTTAGCAAGATTAGATTCTTCACCAATCCACGAAAAGTTCCACTTCTCGAGACTCACCCTTTTAGTTTCTCTTGATTGGGTTTGGAGATTTCCAGACAAACTCTTCGATGGCTAGTTTGGGTCTTGTGTTATAGAATTCATGGAACCTAGACGACACCTTTGCTCCCGGATCCGAGAAGTGCACTCTCTACACTCAATTGGCTTCGTAATTGCCGCCACTATTATGCCTCAAACCTCAAGCACGCGACAACCCGTTATCATGGTTAATTGAATGTGACGTCTGAGGACTCATTGTGGACCATTCAATTTAATCTTTCATTATGTGCAAGTGGAAGACTAACCATCCCCAGTCCAATATACAATGAAACAATCAAACATGGATAGAGGGATGAACAACAAGAATAACCAACACTACTCATTTATATAATTTTCTAGATTAACCAACGGAGGATCGTTTCCGAATACAAGCCCAACAAAGGGGCCAATCCATCCTCTGAGCCAATCCAAAAGGAACTAGGCTTGGCTAATCTAGCTTTACAAAATGAACCCTCAGGTTCAGCACGGCTGTCACTCGAACCCATCGAACTTAGGCTCTGTCGGGTCGATCACTGGTGGAGTGGGGGTAGGATTCTCCACTGCGGGTGCGCCATTTTAGGGCCTGAATGTGGTTATACAATAACTAGTGAAATAAAATCTCAGCAAGTTCTCCCCCTTAAGCCCCGATTAGTACGCTAACTCAACCTAGGGTATCTCTCTAGAACCACTCATCACTCAACCCAACAACAAACAGAGTTGACCAATAGTGATATAGTTGGTTGGCATGCAACCTTACCCGGTATGACATACCCTGCATGTTAAATCTCACGCAATACAACCGATAATCACATAGTCGGTTTGCATGCAACCTTACCCGGTACACCATACCTTGCACGTTATAAGTCAGCACAATACACACGATGCACATGGCCGTTAGATAATGCAGTTCATCAATCCCATGCCAGTCGTGTCACAAGTGATCTCACTTGGCCATTGCTACACTTTGCACGTTATTAATTCATACGTGCGTGCCATAAATGATGTGATCACCTTATATATAATTGGAACCAATGATGTCATGTTTCTCATATGCTTTGGTATCTACACGTGTTTCGATTATTACTACCCCACAATGCTACAACTGAACTCCTGCCAGTGTCTATTGGCATAGCTAGGCATGAATCTCCCCCCTAAGGTGCGGCGACGTTAAGGGACCCCCGCCTAAGACGGCATTCCCGAAGGAGCATGGGCTTGGCCTCTACTACGACTCTGCTTCTGTACTACCACTAAGGCGCCACGGCGCCCTTCCTTTGCAAAGACGCAACCATGCCCTTCCGTGCCCTTGCTGAGTTTCTAATAAATTGGACTATCACCCCTTGAACTTTGGCTGGGCAGTGGGTTCAACTTAGTGATTACGTAAGCATACCACCACAATCCACTTATTATCTTTGAGCATTAGCCAATGCATGCATGCTTGCATATAAAACCTCATATCCTTTCTCATAAAATGGGTTCATTTTTGGTGTCTTTCGGACAAATCATTTTTCCCATTTTAGTGAAAATTATACGATTCAAGCAGATGTTCATGCAACGCCACATCCAATTCACCTCATAAGATCAAGATACATGAAATTATGCACAATTTCACTTTTAGATGAATAGTGTCGTGAATAGTAATCATGAACAGTGCAAAATGAACAGTAATCGTGAACAGTGCATTATGAATAGTGTAATTTTAGAATTTGATAATTAAAACATTAAATTCAGAAATTAGACAAATCAATAATCAAAATAATTAATCAAGCAATTAAGGCAAAACATGCTTAGTTAAACACAAAACACAATTAAGCATCAATTAAGTTCAAATAAGCATAATTAAGCAAGATTAAGCTAAGCTAATCTTAACCATCTATTTAACCACCTATCTTAGGGCTAATACAACTTAATTAAACCCCTTAAACCAAAGTTTCCACTAACTAAACCAACCCTAAGCAAGTTTAGGCATTAGTAAGGTATTAAAGGCTAAACTCACTCGTTAAACGGGCTATCGACATAGACGCGGCGATGGTGATGAACCCGACACCCGGGGACCTCTACCATAGTGATCCAAGGCGGTCCCGGGCTGAAAACAGTAGCAACAAACTCAGATTCCCTATTGCAAGTTGGAAAAACTGAGTGTATAGGAGGAAGGGGCTAACTTGAGTAAAAACGGGCTGGCCGGAGCACCGGTGAGTGGTGGCACCTGAGGGTCAAGGGGAAATTGCTGGTGGCTAGTATGGGCAGAGATTGGGTCAAAATGGGAGGAAAACAACTCAAAAGGAGAAATTGGATAACAAGGGAGCTACAGTAAGTGGTTTGGGGAGTAGCAACTTCCGACTGGCCGGTGGGTCGGCTAGTGGCCTTGTTTGGCAATCGGCCACCCATACCTGTATGGAATTTATGTCTTGAGCACAATGATGGGTAGCACAGGCTGTGATTCATAAGGGAAGGGCATGAAAAACTCAGTTTTTCGGTGGAAGGTCAAAAGTAGAAGTAGTAGGAAGGGAAACAAGGGAAGATAGGTGTACAGTTTTTGGAGGATATGAAGGGGAGAGAGAGAGTGAAGTGAAGGTTGAAGTCAAGCCTAATCGAGGCCACTTAAGGCTTGCCCCAATTCCCCAAGCAAATGACATCATCTTTTCTCTCTTCTTTTGTCTTTTCTTCAAATATTTAGGGGCAAAATGGTCATTTCCACCTTGCACATTTCCCAATTTCACCTTGGGTTAAAAATGAAGGGCGGGCCTAAGAAACGGGCTAGAAAAAATGAATATGAATGGGCTTAGGAATTTGTTGGGCTCAAATCGGCTCAAGTTTAGGCAATGGGCTCGGGAGGATAAATGGTCGATTTGGTCCAACGGGCTCACTTGCTTGCCTTGGGTCTACCACGGTAGTTGTCCCACCTTGGACATGAAGCCTACACTGGTCTTGCTTGGCCCACGTCCTTGTAGGCTCGTTTCCTTGGTCCGTAAACCCTTTTTTCAAATACTCAGCTTAGCTGGCACTATCGACTATCTAAGAAGCATCATCCAAAAGTCCATCCTGAACGTTCTTGAAAATTCAAAGTCCAATCTTGGATTCTTATGCTATGTTAATTTTGTCCAAATGCCATTTTGGTACTACTCAGATTGATGGGCGGGTTTGAGGATTCACGCGTAATTGGCTTGTGCCAAATCACGTTCAAGACATCTTGACATATGGATGTCTTTGACTACATGAAATTGCGAAGGATATATTCTTGTTTCAAAGTACACGATTTTCAAAAATTGACATAGCGCCGTTCGTGGGTTCGATAACAATAAACGGAATCACTCGTCGTCCCAATATTTCTGTTCGTGAATCGACTTCTAGTCGTCCTTGAAATTGGCATGCATAACTATAGGGTCGTCCTTACGCAAGTCTCACAGTTGAGTTGTTTTCCCAAGTTAAGTTCTTTAGTTGCATGAGTTCTGTCCTCATTAAGCCTTTCCCCTCAATGTCAGTATCTCAGAAGTGATCAGTTCCGAGTGAGATCAATCAATAATGCATTAACAAAATTAATGTTAATTCCTTCCTAAAAGGGGTTGAATTTCAGGACATCAAAACCACCCTCCCCTTGCTCGCCACCCCTAGCTTTGCCTCCTCCTACTCCAATGACATTTCCCCGCTTTCCCCCAAGAAGCCTTCATCCTTGACGGCTTATGAAATTACAATTAATTGTCTGTTTTTTTTTTATCAAATAGTTAAAGGGAAACTTAATTTAAAAGTTGAAAGTTAAAATTCAATCTAATTATTTAGCCAATTTTGACAATGTGGGTGTTTTTCCAAAATAAGTTTTTAGGTTTTTCAAGTTTTTTTTTTTTTGGTCTTTTTGTAGGCTCCAAAAGCTAACAATGCTCATTTGTGATTTCTTTTGAGCTATTTACATTTTAAAATGAATTGCAAGATGGGGTTGCAAATTTAGTTATGCCTTCATCACTTTCAAACTTACATCGAACTTTCTCAAAGGAAAGTTTTAAGCATATTTTAAAGTACAATTGATATTAATTACTTTCTTCATAGCAAGAGTAGAACAACAAGAAGTTTCCTCTAATTTCCCCCCCTTTTTGTGCTTATCTTTTTATATTATTTTGATATGATCTAAATATAAGTATGTTGACATTGGATCATGTTTCTAACAAATTGACCGTTTTCATATTTTGGTAAAATTTTCTTTTCCATTTTGGATCGTGATTCAGCTAGATGGTTAAACTGAATTTTAATATTCGACTTTGAAATATACTTAAACTCATACTATTTGATAAAAAATAGACAATTAAAAGTGTGTTCATAAGTTGTGATAGATCGACAAATCATGCAATTTAAAATAACTATAGAAAGGGTATTTCGATAAGTTCATGGAAAAAAAGAAGTGTCATAATCAAAATAGGGTGGAAAATCTCAAGCCTTTATTGCTTTTTTTAGTGCTACAGAATAGTCACGCTTTATTCACTCTCCTAAATGCAGCAACCTCAAGGGTATAATTCCTAACTCGGCGGCCAAAACTCAAGCTGTGTATCCCCTAACAGGACCGGCCTTAGCTTTGGTCAACCGACTTTCAATAGGTTCTTGATTCATTTTGAGCCTCCCCAAGTTGATTGCCATGATTTATCCTTATGTGTTTTAGGGTCTGTTTTAGATTAGTTCTAAAACCTAATTAGGACCATTTTTGAAACGTTTTAAACAAATTTCATTTGATAAAATTATTTTAAACCCAAGGCATGTGTCTAGTCCCTATTATAAACCAAACATGGGATTGAAAATCAGACCAAAATTGGCTATTTTCATTCCAGGCTAATTCTTTTCAATGAAACAACTCATTACTATTTTTTGAATGGCAAATGATTGAACTACCAACAAAGTGAGATGACAAGGTCCTCAATCCTTGTAGTGAGAAGAATTTATTGCAAGCAAAATAATTATAGATGTTTCCTACATAAATTTCTGAATAATAACTGATGAATCCATTTCATTAATGCACTACTTCCCTCAAGCTATATAAGTCCTCATCTCTAGATCGACTACATCATCCAACAATCAACAATCTCAGTTAATTTTCTAACCCTCCCCTCCCCAAAAGACCATCATGGCAATGCTCAAGAACTTGTTTGCTCTCATGATCTTGTTGGCTGTCACCGTCGCTGTCACGCCCCGACTCTCGAGTTCGCGACAACCCCTTCTCTTGGTCGATAGAAAGCGACGTCCTAGGACTCATCGACGACCATTCATTTTTAGTCTTTCGTTAAACGCAAGCGGAAGACGAATCATCCCCAGTCCAACAAACAATAAAACAATCACACAGGGATAGAGGGATGAACAACAAAATAACATAACTACTCATTTTACATTCATACTGGATTAACCCACGGATGATCGTTTTCCGATTTACAAGCCCGACTACGGGGGCCGATCCATCCACTAAACCTGACCAAAAAGAAACTAGGCTCGGCTAATCCACCTATACAAAAAGAACCCTCGGTTCTCAACTACTATCACTTTGACCCGTCAGACTCGGGCTCCGTAGGGTCGTAGTCCAGGTCATCGTAGTTCGGGCTAGTCACTGGAGGAGGAGCGGGGACCGGGTTCTCCACCGCACCGTCTCGGGAGGGTCCAGCTCCATGGGATCCCGTCGTCGCCTTCGGGGCCCCGCCGGGCGGTCAATCAAAACCTCTAAGGGGACCAAGCATCACATCGTCCCGCCAAACGTACCACGCTATGAACCGATGGGGCACCCATTGCCCCGGTCCTTCATCCACCCAGATGGTGGTGACATACTTCTCATACAGATGCGCCCATCCCGGGAACCGGTGGTGCGACACAATGGTCTCCCAATCTTGGGGGACCCCAAACCGCACTGGCGGCACCATTCTAAGGGCCTAAAAAAGTTTAACCACGACGGGTTGAGATAAAATCTCAGCGAGTTCTTCCCCTAAGCCCCAGTTAGTACATCAACTAAACCTGCGGTATCTCTCCAGAACCACCCCTCACACAACCCAATCACGACAATCGGCAATTAGCAATAAAATAACAAGTAGGGTCAACCAACAATCAAAAGTCGGTTCACATGCAACCTTACCCGGTATGCCATACCCTGCACGTTATTTATCAGCACAATACACGCAATGCATATGGCCGTTAGATGATGCAGTTCACCAATCACATACGAGTCGCGTCACAAGCGATCTCACCTGGCCATTGCCACACCCTGCACGTTATCAGTTCATGCGTGCGTGCTATAAATAATAATGTGATCACCTCACGACGTATTCCATTGGGCCGAGATGCTACGGCGCCCTTCCTCCGCAGAGGCGCAACCGTGCCCTTCCGTGCAGGCCGAGGCGCTACGGCTCTACGGCGCCCTTCCTCCACAGAGGCGCAACCGTGCCCTTCCGTACCCTCTGAGGCGCCACGGCGCTACGGCGCTCTTCCTCCACAGAGGCGCAACCGTGCCCTTCCATGCCCTCCTTTCGGTGATTCGGACTATCATAGCCAATGCACACGTATTTGCACATACACTTGCATTTAAAATCTCAAGTCCTTCCTTATAAAAGCGGTCCATTTCCAGTGTCCCTCGGACAATTCCTTTTCCTCCTTTCTTTTATGAAAACCATACGATTCAAGCGAATATTCATGCAATGCCACATCCAATTCGATCCATATGATCAAGACACATGAAATTATGCACAATTTCACTTCCGGATGAAGACCGTGAAACAAGTGCGCGTGAACAGTAATCGTGAACAGTGCACATGAACATTGAAATTTTCGAATTTAATAACTAAATAATTTAATTCAGAAATTACATAATTTAATCAATAAATACAGAAATTAAATAAATCAATTAATTAATACAATTAATCAAATTAATCAAGCAATTAACACATAACACTCAATTAAGTCTAATTAAGCACAATTAAACATAATATAAGCAAGATTAAGCTAAGCTAATCTTAACCACCTATCTTAGAGCTAATGCACTTAATTAAACACCTTAATCAGCCCTTAGCACTAATTAACCCAACCCTAAGCTAGTTTAGGCACTAACTAAGGGATTAGGAGCTAAACTCACCCGTTAAGCGGGCCGGAGGCGCGAATGCGGCGGTGACGGCGAGGGCGACACTCGAGGACTTCGAACACGACCCTCCAAGGCGGTCCCGGGCCAGAAATCACAGCAACAGCCTCTGCACAAACCCCAAACTCCAAAGGACAACACTGCAGTGGAAGGAGGCTGCTGGTCGGAGCAAAAACTAGCTGGCCGGAGCTCCGGTGAGCCGGTGGCTGGAGGCTGGTGGTTCCGGGGGGTCAAGGGGGGTTGTGTGTGGCTGGTGTGGGCAGTGGGTAGGCCAAAAATGGAGAGAAACGGAAGAAAAAGCGAATCTGCCCAGAATGCGCTGCTACAGTGACGGACGGACGTCTGCTGACTTCAGGCCGCCGTACGGGACGGCCGGAGACTTTTTCCGGCGATCGGCCGACTGTACCTGAACGAAAATTCTCTTCTGAACACGATGGCTGGTGGCACGAGATGAGATTCCAACGGGAAGGCGATGAAAAACTCGATTTTCGGTGAAAGGTCAGAACTGAAAATTGCAGGAAGGCAAAGGAAGCAAGGGGAGAGAGGGCTGCGATTTTGGAGAAGATGAAGAGGAGAGAGAGAGTGAAGTGAAGGCCGAAGGATAAGCCTTATCAAGCCCATCAATGCTTGCCCCACTTGCCAAACAATGACCTCATCTTCTCTCTCTTCCTTTTGACTTTTCTTCAAAATATCTAAGGGCATTTTGGTCATTTCCACCTTGCACATTTCCCAATCTGTCCTTGGGCTGAAAATGAATGGCGAGCCTAGGAAATGGGTCTGAAAATGAATAGGAACGGGCTCGGGAATTTATTGGGCTTGAATCGGCTCGGTTTTAAACAATGGGCTCGGAAGGGTAAAAGGTCGGTTTGGCCCAACGGGCTCACTTGCTTGCCTCGGGCCTTCCATGGTGGCTATCCCACCTTGGGCGTGAGGCTCACACTGTTCTTGCCCGGCCCACGTCCTCGTAGGCTCGTTTCCTCGGTCCAAAATCCCTTTCTCAAAAACTCGACTCGACCGATTCCGTCGACTGTCAAGGAAGCATCGCCCGAAAGTCCATCTCAAACGTTCCCGACAATTCTAAGTCCAATCTTGGGTCTTCATGCCTTGTTAATTTATCCCCTGATGCCATTTTGCTATGATCTCCATTGACCAGCCGTTTTGAGGATTCGCGACTACTCCCTCTAGAAAGGGCTTTGAATTTCAGGACGTCACAATTCTCCCCACCTTATAGAAATTTCGTCCTCGAAATTTGCAACTGTTTACACTTCCTCAAAAAGATGGGGATACCGATGCTTCATCACTTCCTCACTTTCCCATGTCGCTCCCTCTATTCCGTGATGCTGCCAAATCACCTTAACTAAGGCGATAGTCTTGGTTCGAAGTACTTGTTCTTTACGGTCCTCTATTCGTATCGGCCTCTCCACGTATGACACCCTATCGTCTATGTCCAATTCTTCAAAGTTCAAAACGTGAGTCGGGTCTGGCTCATACTTCCTCAACATGGACACGTGGAAGACATCATGTACTTGAGCAAGCTTCGGTGGCAATGCAAGACGGTACACTAAAATCCCGATCCTTTCCAAAATTTCGAAGGGTCCAACGTACCTCGGACTTAACTTTCCTTTCTTGCCGAATCTAGAGGTGCCCCTCATTGGCGATACTTTTAGAAATACATGGTCGCCCACCTTAAACTCCAACGGTCTACGACGTTTGTCTGCATAGCTCTTTTGACGACTCTGAGCGGTCTTAAGTCTGTCTCTGATAATCTGAACTACATCCAAAGACTACTGTACTAACTCTGGCCCCGTAATCTTACACTCGCCAACCTTGTCCCAACAAAGCGGAGTTCTCGGGGTCTCCCATATAAAGCCTCAAATGGTGCCATTTTAATGCTCGCGATAATCGTTATTATAGGCTAATTCTACCAAGTAGAGCTGTTCTTCCCAACTCCCTTTAAAGTCTATGACACAGGCTCGTAACATGTCCTCAAGAGTTTGAATCGTCCTTTCCGATTGACCATCCGTTTGTGGGTGGTACGCCGTACTATATTGTAGTTTCGTCCCCAGGGCTGACTGCAAACTTTTCCAAAAAGTTGCCGTAAACTTAGGGTCACGATCCGAGGTAATCGTCACTGGGACTCCATGTATGCGTACAATCTGACGTACGTACAATTCTGCATACTTATCTAACATTAAATCTTTCCGTACAGCGATAAAATGAGCCGACTTTGTCAATCTATCAACCACTACCCAAATCGAGTCATTGCCTCGCTGACTCCTTGGCAGTCCCATCACAAAATCCATCGTAATGTGTTCCCACTTCCACTCGGGAATCTCAAGAGGTTGCAGCAGTCCACCAGGCTTACAATGCTGAACCTTTACTTGTTGGCATGTTAAGCACTTAGCCACATGCTTAGCGATGTCTAACTTCATGCCGTTCCACCGAAGTGCCGCTTCGATTCTCGATACATTTTCATACCGCCGGGGTGGATGCTATAATTACTACGATGAGCTTCCAACAAGACTACTTCCTTAAGTTCTGCATCTTTCGGAACACACAATCGCCCCCTAAACCTCAATGTCCCATCATCGGGCACTTGAAAGTCTACCTTCCTCTTTGTCCGATCCATCTCGTAGGATCTTATGAATTTCGTGATCCGTCGCTTGGGCACTCTTAATTTTTCTTTGCATCTCGGGTTCCACCCTGAGAGTGGCCATTAGATTAGCAAGATGGCCGACCTCAATTTTAAAATCTGAGTCCCTGACTCCTTCCAAAAGAATCCATTCATGTACCATCATCTGAGCAATCGACGACTTTCGACTGAGCGCATCCGCCACTTTCATCAAAGCTCTTTAAGTTCAAGGGCACCAGTAGGGCCTTCAATTCCGGTTTCAAACCGTCCCTGAAACGTCTCGCCCTATCCAAAGGGTTCTCTACCAACCTTGGGGCGTACTTGGCCAACTCAGCGAACTTCGCTTCGTACTGATCCACAGACATTTGATTTTGGCGAAGCCTTTGAAACTCTTCCATCTTGGACTCTCTCGCACTGTCCGAAAAGTACTTCCCATTGAACGCTTCACGAAAGGCAGCCCATGTCTGAGCCATGCCTTCAGGGAACACTCTTCCTTGAGTGGCTTCCCACCATGTAATGGCATTACCTTGGAGCTGGTAAGCAGCCATAAGTACTCGGTCCTCATCTGAACATCTCAGCACGGTGAAGGTCCTCTCGATGTCCCTCATCCAAAGGGTTGCAGCCTCAGGGTCGCCCACGCCACTAAACCTTGGTGGCTTCAATCTCAGAAACTGCTCCACTAGCTTGTGCATCGGCCTCTCACAGACCTCTCCTCTCTCTACAGGAACCACAGGGGCTACAGCAAGAGCAACAGGAATGGCGGCGGCGGCAGCGGCAGTCGTAGCAGTGGCAGCAGCAGCAAGCTCGATCCTCCGCTTGCTGTCCTATTAGGGTCTCTAGTGCCAGCAGGATCCCATCTAACCCGGGATCCCCTTGCGCGCTACCTCTACCACTGGACTGACCAGACGCGGCCCTACGCCTAGGGGCTCTATGCTCAGGATTGCTCATCACTCTGGACACTCACTGGTCCTGCTTCCAATTCTAACTGGGAATTAGAATTATGAGCAACCCGCCACCACACAAAACCACACAAGGCCACAAAAATAATCACATGGAAATAATATAAAAGCCATCCCTATCTCACTATCCCAAAAATCCCACGCACCTTATCACTCCAAGTCTCGACCTCGCTCTGATACCAAAACTGACGGGGATGTCACGCCCCGACTCTCGAGTTCGCGACAACCCCTTCTCTTGGTCGATAGAAAGCGACGTCCTAGGACTCGTCGAAGACCATTCATTTTTAGTCTTTCGTTAAACGCAAGTGGAAGGCGAATCATCCCCACCCAACAAACAATAAAACAATCACACGGGGATAGAGGGATGAACAACAAAATAACATAACTACTCATTTATACATTCATACCGGATTAACCCACGGATGATCGTTTTCCGATTTACAAGCCCGACTACGGGGCCGATCCATCCACTAAACCCGACCAAAAAGAAACTAGGCTCGGCTAATCCACCTATACAAAAAGAACCCTCGGTTCTCAACTACTATCACTCTGACCCGTCAGACTCGGGCTCCGTAGGGTCGTAGTCCAGGTCATCGTAGTTCGGGCTAGTCACTGGAGGAGGAGCGGGGACCGGGTTCTCCATTGCACCGTCTGGAGGGTCCAGCTCCATGGGATCCCGTCGCCGCCTTCGGGGGGCCCGCCGGGCGGTCAATCAAAACCTCTAAGGGGACCAAGCATCACATCGTCCCCGCCAAACGTACCACGCTATGAACCGATGGGGCACCCATTGCCCCGGTCCTTCATCCACCCAGATGGTGGTGACATACTTCTCATACAGATGCGCCCGTCCCGGGAACCGGTGGTGCGACACAATGGTCTCCCAATCTTGGGGGACCCCAAACCGCATTGGCGGCACCATTCTAAGGGCCTGAAAAAGTTTAACCACGACGGGTTGAGATAAAATCTCAGCGAGTTCTTCCCCTAAGCCCTAGTTAGTACATCAACTAAACCTGGGGTATCTCTCCGTAACCACCCCTCACACAACCCAATCACGACAATCGGCAATTAGTAATAAAATAACAAGCAGGGTCAACCAACAATCAAAAGTCGGTTCGCATGCAACCTTACCCGATATGCCATACCTTGCACGTTATATATCAGCACAATACACGCAATGCACATGGCTGTTAGATGATACAGTTCACCAATCACATACGAGTCGCGTCACAAGCGATCTCACCTGGCCATTGCCACACCCTGCACGTTATCAGTTCATGCGTGCGTGCTATAAATAATAATGTGATCACCTCACGACGTATTCCATTGGGCCGAGATGCTACGGCGCTACGGCGCCCTTCCTCCGCAGAGGCGCAACCGTGCCCTTCCGTGCAGGCCGAGGCGCTACGGCGCCCTTCCTTCACAGAGGCGCAACCGTGCCCTTCCGTACCCTCTGAGGCGCCACGGCGCTACGGTGCTCTTCCTCCGCAGAGGCGCAACCGTGCCCTTCCGTGCCCTCCTTTCGGTGATTCGGACTATCATAGCCAATGCACACGTATTTGCACATACACTTGCATTTAAAATCTCAAGTCCTTCCTTATAAAAGCGGTCCATTTCCAGTGTCCCTCGGACAATTCCTTTTCCTCCTTTCTTTTATGAAAACCATACGATTCAAGCGAATATTCATGCAATGCCACATCCAATTCGATCAATATGATCAAGACACATGAAATTATGCACAATTTCACTTCCGGATGAACAGTACCGTGAACAGTGCGCGTGAACAGTAATCGTAAACAGTGCACATGAACAGTGAAATTTCCGAATTTAATAACTAAATAATTTAATTCAGAAATTACATAATTTAATCAATAAATACAGAAATTAAATAAATCAATTAATTAATACAATTAATCAAATTAATCAAGCAATTAAGACATAACACTCAATTAAGCCTAATTAAGCACAATTAAACATAATATAAGCAAGATTAAGCTAAGCTAATCTTAACCACCTATCTTAGAGTTAATGCACTTAATTAAACACCTTAATCAGCCCTTAGCACTAATTAACCCAACCCTAAGCTAGTTTAGGCACTAACTAAGGGATTAGGAGCTAAACTCACCCGTTAAGCGGGCCGGAGGCGCGAATGCGGCGGTGACGGCGAGGGCGACACTCGAGGACTTCGAACACGACCCTCCAAGGCGGTCCCGGGCCAGAAATCACAGCAACAGCCTCTGCACAAACCCCAAACTCCAAAGGACAACACTGCAGTGGAAGGAGGCTGCTGGCCGGAGCAAAAACTAGCTGGCCGGAGCTCCGGTGAGCCGGTGGCCGGAGGCTGGTGGTTCCGGGGGGTCAAGGGGGGTTGTGTGTGGCTGGTGTGGGCAGTGGGTAGGCCAAAAATGGAGAGAAACGGAAGAAAAAGCGAATCTGCCCAGAATGCGCTGCTACAGTGACGGACGGACGTCTGCTGACTTCAGGCTGCCGTACGGGACGGCTGGAGACTTTTTCCGGTGATCGGCCGTCGCTATCTGAACGAAAATTCTCTTCTGAACACGATGGCGGGTGGCACGAGATGAGATTCCAACGGGAAGGCGATGAACAACTCGATTTTCGGTGAAAGGTCAGAACTGAAAATTGCAGGAAGGCAAAGGAAGCAAGGGGAGAGAGGGCTGCGATTTTGGAGAAGATGAAGAGAGAGAGAGAGTGAAGTGAAGGCTGAAGGATAAGCCTTATCAAGCCCATCAATGCTTGCCCCACTTGCCAAACAATGACCTCATCTTCTCTCTCTTCCTTTTGACTTTTCTTCAAAATATCTAAGGGCATTTTGGTCATTTCCACCTTGCACATTTCCCAATCTGTCCTTGGGCTAAAAATGAATGGCGGGCCTAGGAAATGGGCCTGAAAATGAATAGGAATGGGCTCGGGAATTTATTGGCCTTGAATCGGCTCGGTTTTAAACAATGGGCTCGGAATGGTAAAAGGTCGGTTTGGCCCAACGGGCTCACTTGCTTGCCTCGGGCCTTCCATGGTGGCTATCCCACCTTGGGCGTGAGGCCCACACTGTTCTTGCCCAGCCCACGTCCTCGTAGGCTCGTTTCCTCGGTCCAAAATCCCTTTCTCAAAAACTCGACTCGACCGATTCCGTCGACTGTCAAGGAAGCATCGCCCGAAAGTCCATCTCAAACGTTCCCGACAATTCTAAGTCCAATCTTGGGTCTTCATGCCTTGTTAATTTATCCCTGATGCCATTTTGCTATGATCTCCATTGACCGGCCGTTTTGAGGATTCGCGACTACTCCCTCTAGAAAGGGCTTTGAATTTCAGGATGTCACAGTCGCATTGCTTCCTAGGGCTACCTTTGCCACAGTCGGAATCCCTGATTGTGCAAAAGGAATAACTAGCGATTGTGGGTTTGGGTTCTTTAAAATCATAGTCCTTGGTGAGACCTCTGCACCCATCGACGAATGTTGTCACGAACTCTTTAAAGCGGGGAAGAATTGCCACAACCAATTTGTGGAGTCAATCCTCTCGAGCCATAAGCCGATCAAGGGGACGATATCTGATCTCTACAGGAGGAGCAATGAGACGTGGAACAACTGTGCGGCTAGTAGCTCTGTATCCCCTCTTGAGCCCTCTCATTGAGAGTTATTCCTATTCTATAGCACCCTAAACATGTAAAATTAAAAAAAAAAGAGACAAAATAATTATAATTTTTCTGTTGGATTCTGCCTAAAATATTTATTATTTGTGCCTCTTAAGCCTTATAATTAACAATCACAGAAGGGAAATAGCGGATTAATCACATTTTCAGTGTTCAATGTGCTTAGAAACTTGTGAATTTTTAAAATGATATGCAAAATACAATCTACCCCTCAAGTTGTTACTTACTTTCGAGCTTAACAACATAGAGTCACGTACAAATAAGAGAATGTCACTTTGTTTCTTATGCTTTTAACATAACCTTTTGAAAAGAATACCTATGTGACGTCCGGTAATTTGAGCCCTTTGAGGGATGAATGAACGTGAATTTTGTCAATGCATTGTTGGTTGATCTCACTCGGAACCAATCATTTCCGAGATATTGACCTTGAGGGGAAATGTTAATGAGAATAGAACTCAAGTGATTAAAGAACTTGACTTGGGAAAACGACTCGATTGTGATACTTGCATGAGGACGATCTTGTCAATATGCAGGTTGATTTCAAGGATGACTAGAAGTTGATTTGTGTACATAACATAATGGGACAACGGGTAATTTCGTTTCTTATTATCGAGCTTGCAAACGACCCTATGTCGATCATTGGTAATTGTATACTTTGAAATAAGAATCTATCCTTTGCAATTTCATGTAGTCAATAATGTCCATGTGTTAAGGAGTCTTGAATGTGGTTTGGCACGAATCTGTTATGTGTGAATCCTCAAAACCTTATGTTAGTTTGAATTATACCAAAATGACATTCGGGTGAAATTGACAAGGCTTGAGAATTCAAGCTTGGACTTTGAATTTTTGGGAACATTTGGGACGGACTTTTGGACGATACTTCTTCAATAGTCAACAGTGTCAGTTGAGCCGAGTTTTTGGGAAATGGATTTTTGGACTGAGGAAGCGAGCTTACAAGGATGTGGGCTGGGCAAGAGTAGTGTAGGCTTCACACCCAAGGTGGGATAACCACTGTGGTAGACTTGAGACAAGCAAGTGAGCTTGTTGGATTCAACCGACCCATTTACCCTTCCAAACCTATTGTCTAAACTTGAGCCATTTTAAGCCCAACAAATTTCCCGAGTTCGTTTCTATTCATTTTGTATCCCATTTCTTATACCCGCCCTTCATTTTCAGCCCAAGGGCAGTTTGGGAAGTGTGCAAGGTGGAAATGACCATTTTACCCCTAGATATTATATGGAAAAGACCAAAGAAGAGAGAGAAGTTGAGGTCATGTTGCATGAGAAGTTGAAGCCACATTTAATGGCATTAATGGGGCTTATCTAAGAGCCCTCACTTCACACACTCTCTCTCTCTCTCCCTTTCAGCTCCTAAAAATCGCACACCCTTTCTCTCCCTTGTTTCCTTTCATTCCTGTTACTTCTCCTTCTGACCTTCCTTAAAAAATCAAGTTGTTCATGCCTTTTCCATATGAATCATAGCCCGTGCCACCCACCAATCTTCTCAGGAGAGGGAATCCTTACGGCTTGCGTAGGCCGATCGCTGAAAGGAGCCGTTGGTTGGCCTGAAGTCGCTGCTCCCCAACCCACCACTATAGCGACCAATTCTACCTAGTTCTACCTTTTCCCCTATTTTCCTCCCATTTTGGCCAGATCTCTGCCCATACTAGCCACCAACAGTTCCCTTTTGACCCCCAGGCGTTGCTGGTCACTAGCCAACCACTTGTCGGAGCTCCAGCTAAGCTTTTTTGTTCCCGTCAACCACTTCTTCCTTCGACTGTGCAGTTTTCCAGCTTGCAGTGACAAAGCAGAGGTTGTTGTTGCTGTGTTCAACCTCGGGACCGCTTTGGAATATCGTGGGTGAGGTCCTTGAGTGTCGGGTTGGTTGTTGCCGCCGGCCTATTAACGGGTGAGTTTAGCCTCTAATCCCTTAGTTAGTGCCTAAACTTGCTTAGGGTTGGGTTAATTAGTGTTGGTTTAGGGAGTTTAATTAAGTTGTATTAGCCTTAAGATAGGTGGTTAGATAGATGGTTAAGATTACCTTAGCTTAATCTTACTTAATTACGTTTAATTTTACTTGATTATGCTTAATTGTGTATGTGTTAATTAAGCATGTTTAGCCTTAATTGCATGATTAATTTGATTAATTATTTTAATTAATGATTTATTTAATTTCCAATTTTTAATGTTGGAAATATTTAATTTCTAAATTTAATTAATTAATTATTAAATTTTGAAATTTCATTATTCACGATATTGTTCATGTGCACTGTTCATCCGGAAGCTAAAAATGTACATAATTTCATGTGTCTTGGTTTTATGAAGTGAATTGGATATGTCATTGCATGAACATTTGCATGAATTGTGTGATTTTCACAAAAAGGGGAAAAATGATTTGTCTGAGGGATACCGGAAATGAATTGCTTTTATGAGAAAGGGTTTGAGATTTTATATGCAAGCATGTGTGCATTAACTAATGCTTCAAAGATAATCGGTGGATTGTGATGGTATGCTTGCGTGATCACTAAATTGAACCCGTCGCCCCAACCGTAGTTTTGGGGGGTTGATAGTCCGATTTATTGGAAACCTAGCGGGGGTTTGGATGTGGAGTCGCGGTAGAAGCCAGACCCATGCTCCTTAGGGAATGTTGTCTTGGGCGGGGGTCCCTTGATGTCGTTGCGCCTCATGGGAGAGGGCGATGCCTGGATATGCCAATAGATACCGGTAGGAGTTCAATTGTAGCCCTGTGGGGTAGTAATAATCAGAACATGTGTGGATGGAACAGCATCTAAGAAACATTGCATCATTGATTTCGATTATGCATGAGGTGATCACATCATTTATGGCACGCGTGCATGAAGATGTGACTCGTATGTGATTGGTGAATTGCATCATCTAATGGCCATGCGCATTGCATGTATTGTGTTGATATATAACGTGTAGGGTATGGCATACTGAGTAAGGTTGCATGCGAACCGGTTTTTGATTGTTGGTTGACCCTGTCTATTGTTTGATTGCTGACTACTGGTTGTTTGTGGTTGGGTTGTCTGAGGGGTGGCTCTGAAAAGATACCCCGGGTTGAGTTGGTATACAAAATAGGGCTTAGGGGGAGAATTTGCTGATATTTTATTTCACTGGTTATTGTATAACCACTTTCAAACCCTTAAAATGGTGCACTTGCCGGTGCGATTTGGGTTCCCTCAGGATTGGGAGATTGTTGTGATGCACCACTGGTTCTTGGGTCGGTGCATTTGTACGAGAAGTATGTCTCCACCATTTAGGTGGATGAGGGACCAGGGCAATGGATACCTCATCAGTTCTTAGCGTGGTACATCCAGTAGGACGATCTGCCGATCGGTCCTCTACAAGGTTTCAATGGGCTGCCCAGTAGGGGCCCTGAAAACGACAATTGGGATCCTATGGAACTGGACCCTCCTGACGGTGTAGTGGAGAATCTTGCCCCCACTCTTCTAGTGATCGACCCGAACGCCTCGGACTACAAACCTACAGAGCCTGAGTTTGACCAGTTAGAGTGATGGTAATTCAAAACCTGAGGGTTCTTTTTGTATATATGGATTAGCCGAGCCTAGTTTCTTTTTGGTCTGGCTTAGTGGATGGATCGACCCCCTTAGTTGGGCATGTAAATCCGAAAATGATCATCCATTGGTTAATCCAGTAAGAATGTATAAATGAGTAGTTTATGTTATCTTGCTGTTCATCTCTTTATCCCTGTTTGATTGTTTGATTGTTTGTTTGGACTGGGGATGATTCGTCTTCTGCTTGCGCACGATGAAAGATTAAAATGAATGGTTATCGACGAGTCCTGGGATATCGCTTTCAATTGACCATGGTAAAGGGTTGTCGCGTGCTCGGGGTTTGGGGCGCGACAACCTAAGCGATGAAAAGATCAAATGATGGTTCGACAATCATACATTCGTCTTTACTAATCACATGAACACGTAGTTAACACTAGCCAATCCAGCTATCTGTACTATTATATAAAGTAGAGTAAAGAGGACTTCTTACTTTTGAGATTTCCTGACAAAATAAATCCCGAATTGTTGTTTTATATAATACTTTATCATGCATAAATGTGAAAATTAATAATCTTATATAAATCTTACTTGGGATCATTTTAATCTTGTAAATAATCATAAAAAAAATTCAAATGTCGAAATATATTTCTTTCCCTATATGTGCATGTATCCAATTGCACCGTATTATGTTAGTAATTTTTTTCTTTCCTTAACTGATAATTCAAATAGTTGCTATTAAGATGATTTGGCGAAATCTTTCAAAGGTTAACTATTTGTTCATGTGAGAATGCGTATGCACTTTTGCTAGCCATACGCTATGTAAACTTGACTTTTGAACATTTAACGAGGTTTTATTGGTATCGAGAATTGAGAAATATGTAGGGGCCAAAATCTTATGTGAAATGAGTTCATAATAAGTCTGATGAGGACGACTATTATTACCAACTTAGTTTCAAATGTTAACTATTTGGTCATGTGAGAACGCGTGTGCACTTTTGCTAGCCATACGCAATATGTTGAGGACGACTATTATTATCATCAACTTGGTTCCTCTTCATTATTGAAACCAATTAGTGGTCACGAGTTTTTATTGGTTTTTGGTTAAAAAAAAGTCCCACCCAAATATCTAGTCAAAAGGTTAAACAATCAATAAACAAGTTCAGTATATTTGGAAAATCAAAACCCAATCTCTGGGAAAATTTAAAATAAGGATCCAAAGTACTCTCATTTTTTCGTAAAGGAGTCAAATTGATTTTTTTTTCAAATGAGGGTCCAAAGTGACTTATTTAGTCTCAAATAGGGGCCTGAAGTGACTTACTTAGTTTTAAATGAGGGCCTAGCATCTCCCATGTTAATTCTGATGACATAGCAAGGGGCATTTTTGTCCAAAATCATTTCTGTTCTTTTTTTTTTTTTTTTACTGTTCATCATCTTCTTCGTTCTTCTCCATTTAAACATTCCAAAGTCAAAATCACCTAAAAGGAAAAACAAACGAAAAATTGCATGGGATTTTGAAAAACCCAGAAATAAAAAGGGCGACCTCACTTCAACCCCAAGAGATGTCCTCCTCAAAATAAATTCTATATTTTGGTAAACTTCAAATACAAATAATGTAACCCTTAGCAAGATCGGGTTCTTCACCAATCCATGAAAAGTTCCACTTCTCGAGACTCACCCTTTTAGTTTCTCTTGATTGGGTTTGGAGATTTCTAGCCAAATTCTTTGATGGCTAGTTTGGGTCTTGTGTTATAGAATTCATGGAACCTGGACGACACCTATGCTCTCGGATCCGAGAAGTGCACCCTCTCCACTCAATCGCCTTCACCACTGCCGCCACCCTCCCCTTGCTCTCCACGCGTAGCTTTGGCGTCTCCTGCACCAACGACATCTCCCCGGCTTGCCCCCAAGAAGCCTTCATCCTCGACGGCTTATGAAATTACACTTAATTGTCTATGTTTTTTATCAAATAGTTAAAGGGAAACTTAATTTCAAAGTTGAAAGTTAAAATTCAATCTAATTATTTAGCCAATTTTGACAATGTAGGTGTTTTTCTGAAATAATTTTTTAGGTTTTTTAAGTTTTATTTTTGGTCTTTTTGTAGGCTCCAAAAGATAAACATTGCTCATTTGTGATTTCTTTTGAGCTTTTTGCATTTTAAAATGAATTGCAAGATGGGGGTTGCAAATTGAGTTATGCCTCCTTCACTTTCAAACTTACATCGAACTTTTTCAAAGGAAAGTTTTAAGCATATTTTAATGTGTTATCTACTTGATATGAGATTTAATATACAATTGATATTAATTACTTTATTCATAGAAGAAGTAGAACAACAAGAAGTTTCCTCTAATTTTTTCCCCTTTTTGTGCTTATCTTTTTAAAATATTATGATATGATATAAATATAAGTATGTTGACATTGGATCTTGTTTCTAACAAATTAACCTTTACCATATTTTGGTAAAATTTTCTTTTCCATTTTGGATCGTGATTCAGCTAGATAGTTAAATTGAATTTTAATTTTCGACTTTGAAATATACTTAAACTCATACTATTTGATAAAGAATAGACTATTAAAAGTTTGTTCATAAGTTGTGATAGATCGAAATATCATGCAATTTAAAATAACTATAGGAAGGGTATTTCAGTAAGTTCATAGAAAAAAAAGGAGTGTCATAATCAAAATAGGGAGGAAAATCTCAAGCCTTTATTGCTTTTTTTTGTGCTATAGAACAATCATGCTTTATTCACTCTCTTGTGAATGCAGCAACCTCAAGGGTATAATTCCTAACTCATCAGCCAAAACTCAAGCTGTGTATCCCTTGACAAGACCGGCCTTAGCTTTGGTAAGCCAGCTTTGAGCAGGTTCTTGGTTCATTTCGAGCCTCCCCAAGTCGATTGCCATGATTTATCCTTATGTGTTTTAGGGTCCATTTTAGATTAGTTCTAAAACCTAATTGGGACCTTTTGTATGCCAATATATATATATATATGTTGAAATGTTTTAAACAAATTTCATTTGATAAAATTATTTTAAACCCATGGCATGTGTCTAGTCCCTATTATAAACCAAACATGGGATTGAAAATCAGACTGGAATTGAATATTTTCATTCTAGCCTAATTCTTTTCAACGAAACAACTGATTACTATTTTTTGAATTGCAAATGATTGAGCTGCAAACAAAGTGAGATGACAAGGCCCTCAATCCTTGTAGTGAGAAGAATTTATTGCAAGCAAAATAATTATAGATGTTTCCTATATAAATTTCTGAATCATAACTGATGAATCCATTTCATTAATGCACTACTTCCCTCAAGCTATATAAGTCCTCATCTCTAGATGGACTACATCATCCAACTATCTAAGGCAATTTTCTAACCCTACCCTCCCCAAAAGACCATCATGGCAACGCTCAAGAACTTGTCTGCTCTCATGATCTTGTTGGCCGTCACCGTCGCATTGCTTCCAAGGGCTACTTTTGCCACAGTCGGAATCCCTAATTGTGCAAAGGGAATAACTAGCGATTGTGGGTTTGGGTTCTTTAAAATCATAGTCCTTGGTGAGACCTCTGCACCCATCGACGAATGTTGTCGTGAGCTCGTGAAAGCGGGGAAGGATTGCCACAACCAATTTGTGGAGTCAATCTTGTCGAGCCATAAGCCGATCAAGGGGACGATATCTGATCTCTATAGGAGGAGCAATGAGACGTGGAACAACTGCGCGGCTACTAGTTCTGTATCCCCTCCTGAGCCTGCTCATTGAGAGTTATTCCTATTATGTAGCACACTAAACATGTAGAATTAAAAAGAAAGAGACAAGATTTATAAGTTTTCTGTTGGATTTTGCCTATAATATTTATTTTTTGTGCCTCTTAAGCCTTATAATTAACTATCACAGAAGGGAAATAGCGGATTAATCACATTTTTAGTGTTCAATGTGCTTAGAAACTTGTGAATTTTTAAAATGATTTGTAAAATACAATCTACCCCTCAAGTTGTTACTTTCGTGCTTAACAACATAGAGTCTCGTACAAAACTACAAGAACATGTCACTTTGGTTCTTATGATTTTAAAATAATCTTTTGAAAAGAATACCTAAGCAATGAAAAGATCAAATGATGGTTCCATAATCATACATTCGTTTTTACTAATCACATGAACATGTAGTTAATGCCAGCCAATCCAGCTATCTATACTATTATATAAAGTAGAGTAAAGAGGACTTCTTACTTTTGAGATTTTCTGACAAAATAAATCCCGAATTGTTGTTTTATAGAATACTTTATCATGCATAAATGTAAAAAATTAATAATCTTATATAAATCTTACTTGGGATCATTTTAATCTTGTAAAAAATCATAAAAAAAAAATTGAAATGTCGAAATATATTTCTTTCCCTATATGTGCATGTATCCAATTGCACCATATTATGTTAGTAATTTTTTTTTTCTTTCCCTTAACTGATAGTTCAAGTAGTTGCTACTAAGAAGATTTGGCGAAATCTTTCATAGGTTAAGTATTTGTTCATGCGAGAATGCGTGTGCACTTTTGCTAGCCATATGCTATGTAAACTTGACTTTTGAACATTTAACGAGGTTTTATTGGTATTGAGAATTAAGAAATATGTAGGGCCAAAATCTTATGTGAAATGAGTTCATAATAAGTCTGACGAGGACAACTATTATTACCAACTTAGTTTCAAATGTTAACTAAGTGTTCATGAGAGATTGTGTGTGCAATTTTGCTAGCCATACGCAATATGTTGAGGATGACTATTATTATCATCAACTTGGTTCCTCTTCATTATTGAAACCTATTAGTGGTGACGAGTTTTTATTGTTTTTTAGTTAAAAAAATTCCCACCCAAATATCTAGTCAAAAGGTTAAATAGTCAATAATCGAGTTTAGTATATTTGGAAAATGAAAGCCCAATCTTTGGGAAAATTTAAAATAACTGTCCAAAATACTCTCATTTTTTCGAAAAAGGAGTCTAAAGTTGATTTTTTTTTCGAATAAGGGTCTAAAGTGACTTATTTAGTCTCAAATAGAGGCTTGAAGTGACTTACTTAGTTTTAAATGAGGGCCTAGCATTTTCCATGTTAATTCCGATGACATAGCAAGGGGCATTTTCGTCCAAAATCATTTCTGTTCTTTTTCATTTTACTGTTCATCATCTTCTTCGTTCTTCTTCATTTAAACATTCCAAAGTCAAAATCACCTAAAAGGAAAAACAAACAAAAAAATTGCATGGGATTTTGAAAAAACCCAAAATTAGAAAGGGTGACCTCACTTCAACCCCAAGAGATGTCCTCCTCAAAATAAATTCTATATTTTGGTAAACTTCAAATAGAAATAACGTAACCCTTAGCAAGATCGGATTCTTCACCAATCCACGAAAAGTTCCACTTCTCGAGACTCACCATTTTAGTTTCTCTTGATTGGGTATGGAGATTTCCAGACAAATTATTTGATGGCTAGTTTGGGCCTTGTGTTATAGAAGTCACGGAACCTGGGCGACACCTCTGCTCTTGGATCCGAGAAGTGCACTCTTTGCACTCAATCGCCTTCGTCACCGCTGCCACCCTCCCCTTGCTTGCCACCCCTAGCTTTGCCCCTCTTGCTCCAATGACATCTCCCCCGCTTGCCCCCAAGAAGCCTTCATCCTCGCTTATGAAATTACAATTAATTGTCTGTTTTTTTTATTAAATAGTTAATGGGAAACTTAATTTCAAAGTTGAAAGTTAAAATTCAATCTAATTATTTAGCCGATTTTGACAATGTGGGTGTTTTTCCGAAATAAGTTTTTAGGTTTTTAAAGTTTGTTTTTTGGGGTCTTTTTGTAGGCTCCAAAGGCTAAACATTGCTCATTTGTTTTTTCTTTTGAGCTTTTTGCATTTTAAAATGAATTGCAAGATGGGGTTGCAAATTTAGTTATGCCTTGTTCACTTTGAAACTTACATCGAACTTTTTCAAAGGAAAGTTTTAAGCATATTTTAAAGTGTTGATCTACTTGATATGAGATTTAATATCCAATTGATATTAATTACTTTCTTCATAGCAGAAGTAGAACAACAAGAAGTTTCCTCTAATTTTTTTCCCCTTTTTGTGCTTATCTTTTTTTTAATATTTTGATATGATCAAAATATAAGTATGTTAACATTGGATCATGTTTCTAACAAATTAAATTTTTTTCATATTTTGATAAAATTTTCTTTTCCATTTTGGATTGTGATTTAGCTAGATAGTTAAATTGAATTTTAATTTTCGACTTTGAAATATACTTAAACTCATACTATTTGATAAAAAATAGACAATTAAAAGTGTGTTCATAAGTAGTGATAGATCGAAATATCATGCGATTTAAATTAACTATAGGAAGGGTATTTCCGTAAGTTCATGGAAAAAAAAGGAGTGTCATAATCAAAATAGGGTGGAAAATCTCAAGCCTTTATTGCTTTTTTGTGCTACAGAATAGTCATGCTTTATTCACTCTCTCATGAATGCAGCAACCTCAAGGGTATAATTCCTAACTCGTCAGCCAAAACTCAAGCTGTGTATCCCTTGACAAGACCGGCCTTAGCTTTGGTAAGCCAGCTTTGAGCAGGTTCTTGGTTCATTTCAAGCCTCCCCAAGTTGATTGCCATGATTTATCCTTATGTGTTTTAGGGTCCGTTTTAGATTAGTTCTAAAACCTAATTGGGACCATTTGTATGCCAATATATATATATGTTGAAACGTTTTAAACAAATTTCATTTGATAAAATTATTTTAAACCCATGGCATGTGTCTAGTCCCTATTATAAACAAAAATGGGATTGAAAATCAAACCGGAATTGAATATTTTCATTCTGGGCTAATTCTTTTCAACGAAATAAGTCATTACTATTTTTTGAATTGCAAATGATTGAGCTGCAAAGAAAGTGAGATGACAAGGCCCTCAATCCTTGTAGCGAAAAGAATTTATTGCAAGCAAAATAATAATAGATGTTTCCTATATAAATTTCTGAATCATAACTGATGAATCCATTTCATTAATGCACTACTTCCCTCAAGCTATATAAGTCCTCATCTCTAGATCCACTACATCATCCATCAATCAACAATCTTAGGTAATTTTCTAACCCTTCCCTCCCCAAAAGACCATCATGGCAATGCTCAAGAACTTGTTTGCTCTCATGATCTTGTTGGCCGTCACCGTCGCATTGCTTCCTAGGGCTACCTTTGCCACAGTTGGAATCCCTGATTGTGCAAAGGGAATAACTAGCGATTGTGGGTTTGGGTTCTTTAAAATCATAGTCCTTGGTGACACCTTTGCACCCATCGATGAATGTTGTCGTGAGCTCGTGAAAGCGGGGAAGAATTGCCACAACCAATTTGTGGAGTCAATCCTCTCGAGCCATAAGCCAATCAAGGGGACGATATCTGATCTTTATAGGAGGAGCAATGAGACGTGGAACAATTGCGCGGCTACTAGTTCTGTATCCCCTCCTGAGCCAGCTCATTGAGAGTTATTCCTATTCTGTAGTACACTAAACATGTAAAATTAAAAAAAAAAGACAAAAGAATTATAATTTTTCTATTGGATTCTGCCTAAAATATTTATTATTTGTGCCTCTTAAGCCTTATAATTAACTATCACAATAGGGAAATAGCGGATTAATCACAATTTTAGTGTTCAATGTGCTTAGAAACTTGTGAATTTTGAAAATGATATGCAAAATACAATCTACCCCTCAAGTTGTTACTTACTTTCGAGCTTAACAACATAGAGTCACGTTCAAAACTATAAGAAAATGTCACTTTGTTTCTTATGCTTTTAACATAACCTTTTGAAAAGAATACCTAAGCGATGAAATGATCAAATGATGGTTCAACAATCATACATTCATTTTTACTAATCACATGAACACGTAGTTAAGGCCAGCCAATCTAGCTATCTATACTATTATATAAAGTAGAGTAAAGAGGACTTCTTACTTTTTTGATTTTCTAACAAAATAAATCCCGAATTGTTGTTTTATAGAATACTTTATCATGCATAAATGTAAAAAATTAATAATCTTATATAAATCTTACTTGGGATCATTTTAATCTTGTAAAAAATCATAAAAAAAATTCAAAGGTCGAAATATATTTCTTTCCCTATATGTGCATGTATCCAATTGCACCATATTATGTTAGTAATTTTTTTCTTTCCCTTAACTGATAATTCAAATAGTTGCTACTAAGACGATTCGGTGAAATCTTTCAAAGGTTAACTATTTGTTTATGCGAGAATGCGTGTGCACTTTTGCTAGCCATATGCTATGTAAACTTGACTTTTGAACATTTAACGAGGTTTTATTGGTATCGATAATTGAGAAATGTGTAGGGCCCAAAATCTTAGGTGAAATGAGTTTATAATAAGTCTGACGAGGACGACTATTATTACCAACTTAGTTTCAAATGTTAACTAAGTGTTCATGTGAGATTGCGTGTGCACTCTTGCTAGCCATACGCAATATGTTGAGGACGACTATTATTATCATCAACTTGATTCCTCTTCATTATTGAAACCTATTAGTGGTGACGAGTTTTTATTGTTTTTTAGTTTAAAAAGTCCCACCCAAATATCTAGTCAAAAGGTTAACTAATCAATAATCGAGTTTAGTAAATTTGGAAAATCAAAACCCAATCTTTGGGAAAATTTAAAATAGGGTATGAAGTGCTCTCATTTTTTCAAAAAGGAGTCTAAAATTGATTTTTTTTTCGAATAAGGGTCTAAAGTGACTTATTTAGTCTCAAATAGAGGCTTGAAGTCACTTAGTTTTAAATGAGGGCCTAGCATCTCCCACTTTAATTCCGATGACATAGTGAGGGGCATTTTCATCCCAAATCATTTCTTTTCTTTTTCATTTTACTGTTCATCATCTTCTTCGTTTAAACATTCCAAAGTCAAAATCACCTAAAAGGAAAAACAAACGAAAAAATTGCATGGGATTTTGAAAAAACCTAGAAATAAAAAGGGTGACCTCACTTCAACCCCAAGAGATGTCCTCCTCAAAATAAATTCTATTTTTTGGTAAACTTCAAATAGAAATAACGTAACCCTTAGCAAGATCGGATTCTTCACCAATCCACGAAAAGTTCCACTTCTCGAGCTGCAACGAAACAACTCACTACTATTTTTTAAATGCAAATGATTGAGCTGCAAATAAAGTGATGTCACGCCTTGACTCTAGAGCTCGCGACAACCCCTTACCATGGTCAATTGAAAGCGACATCTTAAGGATTTGTTGATAACCATTTATTTTAATCTTTCATTATGCGCAAGCGAAGACGAATCATCCCTAGTTCAAACCGACAATCAAATAGGGATTGAGGGATGAACAATAGAAACCTCAACTACTTATTTATACAATTTACTGAATTAACCAACGGAGGATCGTTTTCCAATTTACAAGCCCGAAAAAAGGGGTTGATCCATCCTCTAAGCCAAACAAAGAAGGAGTTAGGCTAGGCTAATCCAGCTATACATAATGAACCCTTGGGTTCAGCACCACCATCACCGGGACTCACATCGAACTCAGGTTCTGTCGGGTCGATCATTGGAGGAGCCGGGGTAGGATTCTTCACTACGCCATTCTAAGGGCCTGAAAGTGGTTGTACAATAACCAATGAGATAGAATCTTAGTGAGTTCTTCTCCTAAGCCTCGGTTAGTACACCAACTCAACCCATGGTATTTCTCTAAAACCACCCGTCACTCAACCCAACAACAAACAACCAGCAACCCACAAGCAAACAATAGATAGGGCAACCAACAAACAATTAGTAGATTCGCATGCAACCTTACCCGGTATGCCACACCCTGCATGTTAAACATTACACGATACAAGTGATGCAACCAACAATCAAATAGTCGGTTCGCATGCAACTTTACCTGGTATGCCATACCCTGTACGTTATAAATTAGCACAATAAATGCAATGCACATGGCCGTTAGATGATGCGGTTCATCAATCACATACAAGTCGCGTCACAAATGATCTTACCTGGCCATTGCCACACCTTGGACGTTATCAAATCATGCGCGCGTGCCATAAATCGTGATGTGATCACCTCATGCATAATCAGAACCAATGATGCCATGTTTCTTATACGCTCTTGCATCCACACGTGTTCTAATTATTACTACCCCATAAGGCTAAATCGAACTCCTGCTGGTGTTTACTGGCATAGCCAGGCATCGCCCTCTTCCATGAGGCACGGTGACGTCAAGGGACTCCCGCCCAAGACAGCATTCCCAAAGGAGCATGGGTCTAGCCTCTACCACGACTCCCATCCGGACTACCACAGAGGTGCCATGGCGCCCTTCCTCCGCAGAGACACAACCGTGCCCTTCCGTGCCCTCATTGGGTTTATGATAAATCGGACTATCACCCCCCGAACTTCGCCCGGGGTGGCGGTTTCAACTTATTGATCACGCAAGCATACCATCACAATCCACTTATTATCTTTGAGCATTAGCCAATAAACACATGCTTGCATATAAAACCTCAAATCTTTTCTCATAAAAGCGGTCCATTTCCAATGTCTCTTGGACAAACCATTTTCTTTCTCATCAAAGCGATCCATTTCTAGTATCCCTCAAACAAACCATTTTCTTTCTCATAAAGGCGGTCCATTTCTAATGTCCCTCGAACAAACCATTTTCTTTCTCATAAAGGCGGTCCATTTCCAGTGTCCCTTGGACAAATCATTTTCTTTTTCATAAAGGCGGTCCATTTCCGGTGTCTCTCGGACAAATCATTTTCCCTTTCTTTTGTGAAAATCATATGATTCAAGTGAATATTCATGCAATGCCACATCCAATTCACTTCATATGATCAATGCGCATGAAATTATGCACATTTTAGCTTTCAGATGAATAGTGCCATGAGCAGTAATTGTAAAAAGTGTAATTTTAGAATTGAATAATTTAAACATTAAATTCAGAAATTAGACAAATAATTAATTAAATTAATTAATCAAGCAATTAAGGAAAAACATGCTTAATTAAACACAAAACCCAATTAGCACATAAACCACCATTTAAGCAACAATTAGGCACAATTAAGTAAGATTACGCTAAGCTAATCTTAACCATTTATCTAACCACCTATCTTAGGGCTAATACAACTTAATTAGACTTTCTAAACCAACATTAGCACTAATTAATCCAATTCTAAGCAAGTTTAGGCACTAATAAAGAGATTAGGTATCCTTGTTAAAGACCTTTTAGATTGGTAAAGTCATACCGATTACGAGAATACTTAGACCCCTGTCTAGTATGATAATAGTGAAATAGAATGATTCTCAAATCCCCACATCAACTATTGGAATACAATAGCCTTTTCGTTAGAGTGAGTGAAAAGTCCATTCAGACCAAATAGCTCCTTTTTCTTTAGAAATTCTCGCCAGTGTTGATTTGGTAATACATCATTGATAAACTTGTGACACATGAACCGTAAATAAATTGGAAATATTTGTTGATGATGAATGCGTAAACCTATTATTGCTAACTATGTTTTACAGGTAAAGTTCTCATGAAAATTGAGTAGCTGTGATGCTCGATTCACTCTTCGAAGCATTAGGATGTGTTCAAATACTCCAAGATTCCCAAAGCACTGCTAGCAAGCAACCTTGAGGTAAGTTGATCAAGCTCTCAGCAAGGAAACCTTAGGTAAGTATCTAATAGCTCTAAGTACCCAAAGCAAAATCTAGTAACTCCTCCCATAAATTAAAAATGCTTGGATATCCTAGCTAAAATCCTTCAATCATTAGTTAACATCTCGGTTTGGATTTGAATGTTACACTACTTTTGTCGAATATTTCATTTTGGACATGAATGTTCTCTAATCTTTCTCATCATACCTTAGTCTTGGTCTAGGTATTTTAAGTTATCTTAATCCCAATAGTTGACTCACCTAACATTGAGTATCTATTGGTTAAGTTGTCTTAATCCAATATTCATTTCACCTAACATTGAGTGTTTATTGATTGAGTTCCCCAATTCTTGACATTTCAATCCTGATCTAAATGTCTCAAATCTTTTCGTCAAACATTTCATTCTGGATATAAATGTTCTTTAATTTTTCTCGTTATACCTCTAGATATAAGTATTTCGAGACATCTAGTTTCAATGGCCGTCTCACCTAACATTGAGCGTCTGTTGATTAAATTCATTAAGTTGCCTCAATTTGGATCTAGGCAAACTCTTCAAGATCTCTGAAATAAAAACAGGATACTTGTGGAGTAAAAAAAAAAAAAAATCCCGTACCTCAAGATGTTCTACTGTATTGATTGGTAAGTAACTACATGTACGCTCTCTTTCTTCTTCATTTTTTTTCTTCTCTCTTTTTCATACTTTGCATTAGCTTTTTCATGCACCATATCATATTGCATTTTAAAATGGGATTCATTTTCCCATAAAAAATAACATTATATTGCATATGCATGGTCAAAATTTAGGTCTCAATTTATCTTTGAATGTAACCTCTGCAAGCTTACCTTCAAAGAGGGGCAGTTGTTGACACCTAAATTTTAATTGATCATTGTAATTTAATGAACACAAATTGAAGGATTAAATTTAACCCCCAAACAAAAAATATTAGAATTAAATTGCATAGCATATAGTTTTAGGAGCATTTATTATTATTGCATTTGCATTGGACAAGTGGCATATGGGCTTCAATTGACGGTTCTAAACTTTAATTTAATGAGTTGGACTAAGCCCACAGGGAAAGAGAATTTGCCTAAGCCCGTTAAGGAGTGTCGAGTTGACAGATGGGAATATTCTCGAGAATATTCGCATTATTCTGCCAATATTTAGGGAATATGTTAGATGAAATATTAAAAAAATATTGCACGAGGGATACAAGAGCTAAATAGGCAATATGCAAATTTATTCTCTTTCCTTGAATAACATAGTCCTCTCACCTATAAAAAGGAGGGCCATACACACCAAAGAGACACACACACACAAAACACAGAAAAGAGAGTAGAGAGACGACTGCAACTGTGCTCCTCCATCTCCACGACACGCTGCTGAGTCTTGCTACTAATCCACTACTTGCGCCACCACTACAAGCTCGAGTATTTGCTGTTTGTGATCCACCAACCGGGTTGATGACAACCACGCTTGCTGCTCCACTATGCTGACGCCCTGATTGTCATCGCCAAGCCTTGTCCGTGACGAGATACTGCTTGTTGATCCTTGCCTAGCTTCTTCCCATGCCTGGCCCAAGCTAGACACGTTTGCTTCCAGGCCGCGTCGCTATCTCCTGCATCAATGCGAGATGACGTTGCTACTGACTCTTACCCGTGACGGTCCCTGTTGTACTGACGACAACTTGTTGACCTGTGGCCAAGAGGTCCTTACACCACGACTCCCCGCATCAACGACAAAGCAGTCATGTGTTGAACAAAGTCGTTGTGCTATTGCAACACCCTCGTAGCGATAAACTCCAGCAATGCTGGCTTTTCTTTAGAGGGAGTCAAAGTTTGATGATCAAAGAAAAACCTTAGATTTGGTCAAAGAGGTCGAAGGGTCAGCAAGGTGACCAATTCGAGACTATTTGGTGTCTCTTCCTTGAAGACGTTGTAGTAGCTCACGCCATCGCACCTCATCGGCGTCCTGCAAGCTTTGCTCTTTATCATCGTAATCAATCTTTCCATTGTAGGACATCTAGTCATGGGATCAATAACCATCACTACCTAAGTCGAGCACCACCATAACTCGCCAATCCTATTGTTTGACGAGCCCCGATTGCAAACTTTATTCGTGCGATATCGAAAGCTAGGTGAGAATCTTTATTAATACAATTTTCTCATATTTTATTGCCTAGTTTGTGGAATTGCAATCTTAGTTGAATATTTGATCAATATTGCCATATCCAAAAGATCTCCTAACCCCTCGTGAACTAGGAAATTTTCCTTATTTCACAATGTGCGTATGATTGTCAGTCCGATTTTATGCTCAAAATATAACTTGCAATCACATGGAAAAATCATCAATTTGATTTTACACCCGAGATACGATTTGCGATTTTTTGAAAAATTGGCCAATTCGATTTCATGCCCGAGGCACGATTCATCGATTTTATTTGTTCCCAAAACTAAATAGATATGGATGATAACTTGGGTGATGGATTTTATATTCTGTTCAATTTTATTCAATCTCTATTCTTATCAAAAAAATCTCAAAAAGATGTAAATAGACATAGATTGCATGCTAGGATAGGGTTTATTTAGACATAATATAAATTAGGATTCGGTCTAGATTAATCCTTAAATTAAATTGGATAATTTCTAGAACTAGGAAATTTATTTGCTTATTTTAATTTTGAAATTTCATGAAAAAACACAAAAAAAATCACTTGCATGTCATGTAGTCTAGGTCGCATCATATTGCTATATCATGCATGCATCATGTAGAATTACATCATCCATTGCATGTCATCTAGTAATTACATGTTTAGGATTATTTAAATGTGAAACATTAGGATAGTCACATTTAATATATTTCCTGGCATTACATTAGGTCCAATAGTTAATGTCGTGAGATATATAATATGCACATTAGGTTGCACGTTACATATTATTATAGTTAGACACTTTTGCATGTCATCACATGCATTGCACTTAGTTTTTTTTAGGCCTCATTAAATAATTTAAAACCTTAAAAAATAGTTGAATGACTGCATGTTAATTATAAATCATTTCATTGCTAATGGTTTCGTTGGATAAGTGATGTGATTTTTAAGCTAACATTGCAGATGGTTTCGTTGCTTCGAGGTAGGTATCTCTTTCCCATGCTTGCAATTTATTTATTGTTTTGCTTTATTGAGTGTTAGATAATGGTTGCGCACTTACATGATCACATTGCATATTAGGGAATAAATTAAAATCAATAACAATTTCCTGCAAATCATTTTTTTTTCAAATAAAAGAGAAAAGGTAGGTACTGAAAGGGCGTTAGAGAAATCTAACATAATCAAGTCCCCAATCCCATAATCTATGATTTGTAGGAGTGAAGTAATTCTCCTGTTATTTTACTCGGGTTTCTAATCAACCCACCAAAAAATAGATTAGTGGTGACTCTTAAATAAAAATTATTTGCATACTAAAAACTTAAACCCTAGGTTGCGAATTGGTATTGGCATGGGAGAGCCCGAGCTAAGTTTATGCTTAGTAATCCATTAGCCAAATTAGCTGGCTCAAGCCAATTTCGAAGGTGCACCCGAGGTGAGGTCGCAACACAAGGGATCCTAGATTGGATAAAATCCTATGAGCATTGGAAGCCTTGAGGAATGTGTCGAGATAGCAAGCTCAAACTCAAGTTGTTGCTGCCACCACTATTACTGTTACCATAGTTGTTGCTACCGTCGCGCCTAATAAAGTCCAATTAGTTGGAAATGGGACTAGTGAACGGTCAATGCTTAAGTTAGTTGAATAGTTCCTAGAGCTGGAGCCATCCAAGTTCATTGGGACAGGTGATCCTAAGGAAGTAACCCTCTGGATTAAGGAACTGGAGAAAGCGTTCGCACTACTGAAGAGCTCAAAGGAAGATAAGAAAGCCTTGATGGTGTATCAATTACAAGGTGATACCAATGATTGGTGAGAGGCCACCCATTGGAGAATCTTTCCTAAAGGTATAGTTCCAACTTGGTATGCCTTTGTAGAAGCATTCAACAGAGAATACTCTTCCAAGTGTACATGAGGGTAGAAGATAACTGAATTCCTACAACTTTGTTAGGATCATTTGTTTGTCAAGCAATATGAGGCTAAGTTTGCAAAGCTCTTGAAGCACAAGCCGAGAATGATTTAGAATCTAATAAACCGAGTCAAGAGGTTTAGGGATGGTCTAAATCGGAAATTAATGATCAACTGGTGCTCTGAAGTTGAAGGATTATGATGAATGGTACAAGTGGCCCAGCTAATTGAAATGGTTATGGCAAAATGAGCAACCACATTTGGATCGTGGTTTGTGTCTCATTAGGATAATCATCAGTTTGAGAAGAGGCTGATGACAAGAGGAAAACATCCCATCCCCCTCAACAAGAAGAATGGCGTTGGAAAACTGACATACAACTCGAATGGCAGGTGCAAATTCTATGGGAGACAATACAAGATAGCTACATGTCTTGTCACGCCCCGACTCTCGAGTTCGCGACAACCCCTTCTCTTGGTCGATAGAAAGCGACGTCCCAGGACTCATCGACGACCATTCATTTTTAGTCTTTCGTTAAACGCAAGCAGAAGGCGAATCATCCCCAGTCCAACAAACAATAAAACAATCACACAGGGATAGAGGGACGAACAACAAAATAACATAACTACTCATTTATACATTCATACTGGATTAACCCACGGATGATCGTTTTCCGATTTACAAGCCCGACTACGGGGGCCAATCCATCCACTAAACCTGACCAAAAAGAAACTAGGCTCGGCTAATCCACCTATACAAAAAGAACCCTCGGTTCTCAACTACTATCACTCTAACCCATCAGACTCGGGCTCCGTAGGGTCGTGGTCCGGGTCATCGTAGTTCGGGCCAGTCACTGGAGGAGGAGCGGGGACCGGGTTCTCCACTGCACCGTCTGGAGGGTCCAGCTCCATGGGATCCTAGTCGTCGCCTTCAGGGCCCTTGCCGGGCGGTCAATCAAAACCTCTAAGGGGACCAAGCATCACATCGTCCTGCCAAACGTACCACGCTATGAACCGATGGGGCACCCATTGCCCCGGTCCTTCATCCACCCAGATGGTGGTGACATACTTCTCATACAGATGCGCCCGTCCCGGGAATCGGTGGTGCGACACAATGGTCTCCCAATCTTGGGGGACCCAAAACCGCACTGGCGGCACCATTCTAAGGGCCTGAAAAAGTTTAACCACGACGGGTTGAGATAAAATATCAGCGAGTTCTTCCCCTAAGCCCCAGTTAGTACACCAACTAAACCTGGGGTATCTCTCCAGAACCACCCCTCACACAACCCAATCATGACAATCGGCAATTAGCAATAAAATAACAAGCAGGGTCAACCAGCAATCAAAAGTCGGTTCACATGCAACCTTACAGTATGCCATACCCCGCACATTATTTATCAGCACAATACACGCAATGCATATGGCCGTTAGATGATGCGGTTCACCAATCACATACGAGTCGCGTCACAAGCGATCTCACGGCCATTGCCACACCCTGCACGTTATCAGTTCATGCGTGCGTGCTATAAATAATAATGTGATCACCTCACGATGTATTCCATTGGGCCGAGATGCTACGGCGCTATGGCGCCCTTCCTCCGCAGAGGCGCAACCGTGCCCTTCCGTGCAGGCCGAGGCGCTACGGCGCTACGGCGCCCTTCCTCCACAGAGGCGCAACTGTGCCCTTCCGTACCCTCTGAGGCACCACGGCGCTATGGCGCTCTTCCTCCGCAGAGGCGCAACCGTGCCCTTCCGTGCCCTCCCTTCGGTGATTCAGACTATCGTAGCCAATGCACACGTATTTGCACATACACTTGCATTTAAAATCTCAAGTCCTTCCTCATAAAAGCGGTCCATTTCCGGTGTCCCTCGGACAATTCCTTTTCCTCCTTTCTTTTATGAAAACCATACGATTCAAGCGAATATTCATGCAATGCTACATCCAATTCGATCCATATGATCAAGACACATGAAATTATGCACAATTTCACTTCCGGATGAATAGTACCGTGAACAGTGCGCGTGAACAGTAATCGTGAACAGTGCACATGAACAGTGAAATTTCCGAATTTAATAACTAAATAATTTAATTCAGAAATTAGATAATATAATCAATAAATACAGAAATTAAATAAATCAATTAATTAATACAATTAATCAAATTAATCAAGCAATTAACACATAACACTCAATTAAGCCTAATTAAGCACAATTAAACATAATATAAGCAAGATTAAGCTAAGCTAATCTTAACCACCTATCTTAGGGCTAATGCACTTAATTAAACACCTTAATCAGCCCTTAGCACTAATTAACCCAACCCTAAGCTAGTTTAGGAACTAACTAAGGGATTAGGAGCTAAACTCATCCGTTAAGCGGGCCGGAGGCGCGAATGCGGCGGTGACGGCGAGGGCGACACTCGAGGACTTCGAACACGACCCTCCAAGGCGGTCCCAGGCCAGAAATCGCAGCAACAGCCTCTGCACAAACCCCAAACTCCAAAGGACAACACCGCAGTGGAAGGAGGCTGCTGGTCGGAGCAAAAACTAGGCGCCGGAGCTCCGGTGAGCCGGTGGCCGGAGGCTGGTGCTTCCGGGGGGTCAAGGGGGGTTGTGTGTGTCTGGTGTGGGCAGTGGGTAGGCCAAAAATGGAGAGAAACGGAAGAAAAAGCGAATCTGCCCAGAATGCGCTGCTACGGTGACGGACGGACGTCTGCGACTTCGAGCCGCCGTACGGGACGGCCGGAGACTTTTTCAGGCGATCTGCCGACACTATCTGAACGGAAATTATCTTCTGAACACGATGGCAGGTGGCACGAGACTAGATTCAAACGGGAAGGCGATGAACAACTCGATTTTCGGTGAAAGGTCAGAACTGAAAATTGCAGGAAGGCAAAGGAAGCAAGGGGAGAGAGGGCTGCGATTTTGGAGAAGATGAAGAGGAGAGAGAGAGTGAAGTGAAGGCTGAAGGATAAGCCTTATCAAGGCCATCAATGCTTGCCCCACTTGCCAAACAATGACCTCATCTTCTCTCTCTTCCTTTTGACTTTTCTTCAAAATATCTAAGGGCATTTTGGTCATTTCCACCTTGCACATTTCCCAATCTGTCCTTGGGCTGAAAATGAAGGGCGGGCCTAGGAAATGGGCCTGAAAATGAATAGGAACGGGCTCGGGAATTTATTGGGCTTGAATTAGCTCGGTTTTAAACAATGGGCTCGGAAGGGTAAATGGTCGGTTTGGCCCAACGGGCTCACTTGCTTGCCTCGGGCCTTCCATGGTGGCTATCCCACCTTGGGCGTGAGGCCCACACTGTTCTTGCTTGGCCCACGTCCTCGTAGGCTCGTTTCCTCGGTCCAAAATCCCTTGCTCAAAAACTCGGCTTGACCGATTCCGTCGACTGTCAAGGAAGCATCGCCCGAAAGTCCATCCCAAACGTTCCCAACAATTCTAAGTCCAATCTTGGGTCTTCATGCCTTGTTAATTTATCCCTGATGCCATTTTGCTATGACCTCCATTGACCAGCCATTTTGAGGATTCGCGACTACTCCCTCTAGAAAGGGCTTTGAATTTCAGGACGTCACATGTCTTGTTAGGACTGGACCATGTTTTGGATGCAACCAATATAGTCACATTATAAGGAATTGTCCTTGCCAATAGTCAAAGACGCAACCTCAACAGCTACAAGTAGGATAATCGGTTAGAAATACCCCATGTCCTCTTAGGATAGGAGCCTGCTTCGGATGTAGTCAACACGGCCACTAAGTGAGGAACTGCCTGTATAAGCTCATAGGAGTGCAAGTGCCACCACTACAAAGAGGACAATCTACAGAGAACACTCTATAGAATAACCTTAATAGCCATTTGGCCTAGGGAAAACTGTATGATGTCACTGAAAAGGAGGTAGAGGATTCACAAGCAATGATTATAGGTACAATCTCCTGGTGTGATCATGTAGCTTATTCATTAATTGATTCAAAAGCTACACATTCGTTTATAGTTGAGTAGTTTGTTAATTTGGTTGGGTTAAGACCGAAACCATTGGAAATAGTTCTTAGTATTTCTAACCTGTTTAAAGGATGAGGGTTGTTTGTAGTAAGTTGTTTAGATTGTAACTTAGTAATTGATAGTCAAGGACAAAGTATAGGCTTGATGGTATTAGTGATGTATGACTTTGATATCATCATTGGAATTGATTGGCTCTCTAAGTAAAGAGCTACGATGGATTATTATTGGAAAGTAATCTAGTTCAACCCATCAAGTGGGGTTAGTTATGGGTTTGTTGGAAATCGAGGAGGACACTCGATCCCTTTGATTTTGACAATTGAGGTCACTAGGTTATTGGATAAGGGTTGCCGAGGTTATTTAGGCAACCATGGTTAATACATTGATTGGGGAAAACTAAGGATGGAAGACATCATAGTGGTGCAAGACTTTTCCAATGTCTTTCCAAAGGGAGAAATAGAAATTGTGATTTAGTGAACCCCCAAAACGAAGCTAATTTTCAAGGCACCTTACTAAATGGCGTTGTCAAAATTAAAGAAATTAAAGGTGCATCAGCAAAAAATTGTTGGATAAAGGATTTATTCATCCTAATGCATTGCCATGGGGAGTACCGGTTATGTTTGTAAGGAAGAAGGATAAATCATTACACCTTTGCATTGAGTATCGGCAATTTAAGCAAGTGACGATCAAGAAGAATATCCACTGCTAAGGATAGATGACTTGTTTGACCAACTTCAAGGAGCTTCGATGTTCTTTAAAATAGACCTGAGGACGGGCTATCAATAGCTAAGGATTCAAAAGGAGTACATTTCAAAAACGGCATTTTGTACGTGATATGGTCATTATGAATTAACTGTAATGCCATTGGTCTGACCAATATGCCTGTTGCTTTTATGGGTTTGATGAATTGAGTGTATAAGGCGTACTTGGATCGGTTTGTGATAATGTTCACGAATGATTTGTTGGTTTATTTGAGGAGGAAGAAGGAAGATGAACGTCACTTAAAGATGATACTGCAAACCCTTTGAGTTTTGCGCTAAATGCTAAGGAAGTAGAAATTTTGGCTAACTTATGTAACTTTTCTTGGTCATGTTATTCTGAGAGAAGGAATTTTTGTAGACCTAACCAAGATAGGGACAATAAGGAATTGGTCAAGGCCTATGACATTGACGAAGGTTTGAAGTTTTCTAGGCTTAGTAGGTTATCATAGATGATTTGTAGAAAAGTTGTTTACGATAGCTACACATCTAAAGCAAATACTAAAGAAGGACATAAAGTTGAATGGATAGATAAATGTGAGTGAAATTTTAAAAGCTTAAGTGTAGGCTGACTATCACACTAGTTTTGACAATATTGTCTTGTTTTGGAAATTATGAGAATTATAGTAATTTGTCGTATAAATGACTAGTTGCGTCCTAATGTAATGTGTATGCAAGGTTGCAAACACATTTAGACAGTTAAGTCCTCATGAGTTGAATTATATGACACACGATTGAGAATTAGCAACAATCATTTTTGCACTAAAGATTTGGAGACATTACCTATACAAAGAAAAGTTTGAGAATTATACGAACCATTAAAGTTTAAAGTACCCATTATACCAAAAGGAATTGAACATGAGGCAGCATCAATGGGATGAACTTCTCAAGGACTATGACTGCAACATTTTGTACCATCCTAACAAAGCCAACAAGGTAGTAGATGCACTCAATTGAAAGTCATTGATTGCGCAAATGATGGTTCAAGAATGGTTCTACTCGAAGAAATTTGAGATTTGCATTTTAAGTTCCAGGTGGTTAGTTATTAATGTGTGGTTAGTTTGGTTAACTATGGTTAATGGGATGTTAGTTAGAGCTAACTTTGGTTAACATTAATTAATTTCACTAATCTTAGTGTTAATTAACTTTGGTTAACTATGATAAGTGGTGATTAATTAGTTACTCCTAATTAGTAACAGTTAATTATAATTAATTATTTTTAGTAATAATTAATTATAATTAATCCTATTTTTAATTAATTAATTAATTATATTTAATTATGAGTAATTTTGATTATGAATTATTTATAATTAAATTGTTAGGCTATCGAGGTGGGATGATATGTGCTGCTCTATACTTGATTGTTGCTTGAACTTTGGATTAGTTTTCTACACATTCTATATTGATTGGATGCTTGCTTGCCTTGAAAAATAATTATCCCAAATGAAACTTTGTTTTCCAATTTTTAAATAATATTTTATGGACATATAAAGAGTAAACCCTGAGGTGTCAAGTTGCCGTTGACACCTAAATTTTGATTAATCATTCATAATTTAATATTGCATAACATATAGTTTTAGGAGCATAATCTTTCAAGAATTTGCAACAACCGATTTTTGAATGGTTAAGAAAAGGTAGAGATGTGGCTGGTTCAAAAGTAAAACATATTTACAGGGATGTGGCTGGTTCAAAGGTAAAGTATATCTGCATGGTCAAGAAAAAGAAATGATGTGGTTGGTTTAAAGGTAAAGTATATTTGCATGGTTAAAGATAGGAAGAGAGCAAAAAAGATATATTTGCAATAAGAAAGCCGATCATCGTGTCCTTATCTTGTTTTTTTGAGGGCACCATATTGTCTTGCCTATAAAAGGGGGACAGTCACACAAAAGAGTGGATACTAAATATACGGCTGGAAAAGTGAGCGAAATTGTGAGAGATAGCCATCGGTGAAAAAAATCAAGAGAAAAGGGAGTGAGAGAGACACGAAAGAGAGAAAAAGTGTGGAGAAAAAAGAAGAAGAGAGAGAGGTTGTTGGAGGGGGAGGTTTGAAAAAGGTTTTCATCGTTCGTTCCTGAGCATCCACTAGCGGTCGCTCCTCGGCTTCTCCGCGCAATTATTTCTAGCCATTCCGAGTTCACAGCTAATCAGCCCACGAGTGGACAGCCTCTCGCAAGATCACGGATGCCAGCCAAGATCCCAAATCGGCAGTCGTCCAGCTTGTCCTGACACTCCTCATACCAGCTGTCCAGCTCTCTTCATCGAGTATCCGAGCCAGCATAAACCGGTCCTTGGCGCTGCAGCTTGTTCGATTCACTTTTATCAACTCTTTTGCAGGTTCCCGACGGGTCTCAGCATCTTCTGCATGCGCCAAAGTCACATTGTTGACCAGTCCTGCAAAGTTCAACTCTTCACCACCAGCAACTCCAGGTTGACCATCGAAGGCAGCAACTCCACATAAATTCCAGCAACGCCCGGCAGATTCCCTGCATGTTCAATTCGTGAAAGTCCAGGAACATTGAAGTTCATCCTGTCGTGCGTAGCTTTTCCTAACGATGGGTCGGCGAGCCTCATCGTGAGCATCATCGAACATTGCAAGAGCCCATCGAGTCAAGCCCAATCTTGGCATGAATCGCTCTCACATCGCCATTCTAGTCACACCCTCATCATCTGCCTTAAAGCATCGTCAATTCGAAGCTGAAATCCGATCAATCCACCATTCATAGATTAGGTAAAATCTTGTCTGATTTGATTTTTCTGAATATTTAGTTTCCTTACTTGAAATATTATGGATATATTTGATTGGACTCCCCATTATATTATCCCAAATTTCAAGTAGCCTTTTTAAATTAGAGATTATTCTCTAATTTCTTAACGTGTCATAATCGTTAATCCGATCTCACATCTGAGATACGATTCGCGATTGCACGGAAAATCGGCCAATTCGATCTCATGCCCAAGATACGATTCGTCGATTTTATTTGTTTCTTGGGTGATTAATTTTATACATGGATTATGTTTTAATTGACATAAATTGCATGCTAGGATAGGGTTCATCTAGTTAGAGATAATATAAACTATGATTTGGTCTAGATTAATCCCTTAGATTGAATTGGATAATTTTTAGAGCTAGACAATTTATTTTAATTTTGAAATTTCATGAAAAAAAAAAAAAACATATCACTTGCATGTCATGTAGTCTAGGTTGCATCATATTATCTATGCATCGCATAGAATTATATCATCTATTTCATGTCATCTAGCAAATCATCCATTGCATGTCATCTAGCAATTACATGTTTAGGGTCATTCAAATGCGTGACATACTAGGATAGTTGCATTAAATATTTTCTGGCATTAGATTAAGTTAAATAATTAATGTCACGTGACTTATAGTTTGCATATTAGGTTGCACATTGCATGCCATTATTGTTAGACACTTTCGTACGTCATTACATGCATTGCACGTTAGTTTTAGGCCTCATTAAATAAGAGAAAATCCAAAATTCGAGTGATCGCATATCAATTATAAATCACTTTTAGGTCAATGTGATTTTCTAACTAATATTGCAGATGCTTTCGTAAGCTTCAAGGTAAGTAATTTCCTCCCTTTCCTCGCAATTTATTTAATGCTTTGATAATTGAGTGTTAAATAATGATTGCGCACTTACATGATCACATTGCATGTTAGGAAGTAAATTAAAATCAATACAAACTACCTGCAAATCATTTTTTTCAAATAAAAGAGAAAATGTATCGAAATGGTGTTAGAGAAATCTAATGTAATCAAGTCTCCGATCTCATAGTCTCTGGTTTGTAGGAGGAAAGTAATGCTCCCGTTACTTTACTTGGGTTTCTAATCGACCCACCAAAAATAGATTAGTGGCGACTCCTAAGTAAAAATCATTTGCATACTAAAAATTTAAAGCCTAAGTCGCGAATTGGTATGAGCTTGAGAGAGCCTGAACTAAGTTTAGATTTTGTAATCCATTAGCTAGACCCTATGTGGTGCACCCGAGGTGAGATTGTGCTAGCTTCTATGTTGGGTTTTTACAATTTAATCGGGGTAATAATTTCAAAAGGACTACATGCAAAGTTTGACTGATTAAAAATAAGTGTGTGACAACATATAATTATTTTACTGCATTTTTATGTGTGAAAATGCCAATGGTTTATTATTGGGAGCACGTATCACATTTACATTGACTAGTAATTGAGAAATAAAAATGATTGTGTGGCTTGAGGTGCTTGTATGGTTACATTAAATGAACCTGTCACCTAGTGGGAGTTTGGCAAGGACGATGCTTGATTTATCAGATGCCCAGTGGAGATCCAAATGCCAAGTCACAGTTGAGGTCAAACTGATGGTTCATATAGGAACCGTATGTAGCACAAGTTCTAGACAATGTCGTGCTTGATGGGGTGAGACAATACCCGGTCATGCCAGAAGATTGCCAACCTTCGGGTTGTTTCGTGGCCCGAGGAGTTATAATAATTGGAACATGTATGACCACATAGTGCACGATAAATTATGAGATGTATTTTGATTATGAGTATGCTTTTTTGCATTATTTCTAGCATGTATGAGTTTGTATCATGGAGGGTATGTGTCAAGATAAAGTAAGAATGCCTATGATTCGATGCAATGACTTGTGGATTTTATTATGGCAATTTCATCCTGATCATGTTTATAGTTAGGGCTAAGTGTGGATTGATTTGCTATCAATTTGTCTTCAATAATAAACTGTATGATTAGGTAACCTTGGGGTGAGTTAGCTTTCTAACCGAGGCTTAAGTTAACACTCATTGAGGTTACCCATTATTGTTTAACCATTTTTAGGTCTATAGTATGGAAAACTGACAAGAGCTGCAATTTGCGACTGTGCTTGGAAAGAGTAGATGAACCATGGCCATATTGGTTCTTTTAGTTCGATATGAAGTTGCCTATTGTAAGTGCATGTTCATGTAAACTTCCCAAGATGAACTAGTAATTAAACCAAAGTTATGCTTTGATGATGTTACTGTTATGGTTTTCCTGACTATCCCTATTGTTAGGTCGACGGAGATTGTTTATTGCTTCTGCATGCATTTAATCGAAAGATAAAAAGAATGATCGATGATACATCCTAAGACGTTGCATTTAAATGACCACAAGAGAATAGGGATTGTCGGGTGCTCGAAGATCGGGACATGACACCCTGAGAGCGAGAGTGATGGTACAGTTGGCCATGGTGAGTGAACACAATTCATAGCCTTAAACTGATCCTCCTATGGATTCTATCAGTGCTAAATACCCTTTTGATGAGCAATAAAAATTTAAAAGAAAAAAACCACATGGCATGATAAGATTAATTACTTTCGATTTCGCAATAAGCTATCCAATCAAAGTTTTTGGGATACCTATAGTTATATACATAACTGTTTGCTTTATCATCGTACTATGAAGTATTGTAACTTATATGTTTCTGGTATTACTTAGTTTAAAGCTACGGTCAAATGTTTTTAAATCCAAAGCGGTAAAAGGACCAATCTGGCCTCCAATACACGTTAACGAGTTCAATCGCTAGATTAATTAGTTGGACAATCTATAAAAATAAAATGCACCATTTATGTGCCTATTTAGACCAACATTAGTGCTTAGATAAGAGGCGAGGGGATCTATCCAAGTCGTCTCTTCAATTAAGCTATGCACCTTCAAAGGTGCTTCTGGCTCTATCCATTTATACTATCCTATAAAACCAACTTTTGAATATGGTGCACAATGAATTGGATTACATTGTGCTTCAACTTCAACGACTCATCCCTCAGAGGATCGGATTATTACAGGCCCACCAACTTTTGCCCGGTTTGTCCCCAAACCACACGCTTAGGCTACAGGACTCATTGCCCCATGACCTCGCAGTTTTGTTCATCTAGGCTTTTCCTAGAAAATGCCTTATTGATAGTTAAGACTGGTACCATTCCTTATATAGCACATAACCTCACCATCCCCAAACCATGTGGGATTCAATTCATTCTTGTCCCCTTCACCATCCTCGAGGCAGAGCCATATTCCATCTCTTGGAGGACCGAGTCATTACATCTTGTGCTAAGTCTCACTCCTTCTTCAAGTTTTCTGCATTTATGGATTTGCCGTCAATGGGATTCAAGGATGAGGCTATGACAATGAAAATAGTACATTGCTCCCAAGATAGCTACATGTGCACAACTCTAAATACACGTCAATCCGTGCAATGTCCTCCAACTTGAATTTTATATTTCAAGACTTGATTTGCTTTTGAAAGTTACAAGCTCAATTTCCCAATTTATCTGCTGTCTTTGGAAACATTAATTAGTCTGAAATATAGATAAGAGTTTAATCGTATTGCCGGTGTAGGCTACCCACTCACATCATGATGGGTAAGTGTTACAAGCTTCCCGCCGCGGGCAGTGGTGTGCGGGCAATGTTGCGGCCTTAAATTGAACTCTCTTTTGTGGGTAATTTATTGTTTGAGTAAATCTATTAAAATGGGTCCAAAACCTATTTAATAACCCAAATATATTTAAAAGGTCATACAAAATTTCACGGGCCAACGTGATGGGTTAACAAAGGAAAGAGGCCAAAACAAGTGGGTTGTGATGAACCCATTTATAATTAAGGGTGATAAGTGCATTAGAAGTTCTAAAATTTATTATGAAAATGCAATTAAGTGCTAAAATTTTTAAAAAGTGCGATTAAATCCTAAAACTTGTCATGAAAGTGCAATTGAGTCCTAAAACTTTTAGCATGTACAATGAGTTCAAAAACTTTCAAAAGTGCTATTAACAAAATAACTTGATTGGATCAATTTGACAAGTTTTAGAATTTGATTACATTTTAAAAAGTTTTAGGACTCAATTGCTCTTTCATAATAAGTTTTAGGACTTAATTGCACATTTTGAAAGTTTTGGACTAAATTATACTTTGTTAACAAGTTTTATGACTTCCAATGTACTTATCCCAAATTAAAAAGCCTTGCTCACCTCACTTAGGCCTCATTTGATTCAGCTTTCCCAATGGGCTTTGAGCCCCTAAAACCCTTTTGGAAAAATATCAAGCATTTAGTTTAGCATTTAGGGTCCTCATTTATCAAATGCTTGCATTTCGAATGCTGAAAGCCCAAAGTAGGTGGGGACCTGCTTTGAGTTTTCAGCATTTTGGAGATGTAGGTCAAACCATCTTTGACTTCCTTTTTTTTTTTTTTTTTTTTTTTTTTTTTCTAGTTTTGGAAATCTCTAATGCTAGGACCACCGCCTAGGGATCACACAACCTTCGGCAGTGCTTCTTGGGTCATGCAAACCCAAGCGGCGGCACCAAAGGTTGCAAACCTAGGCAGCATTAGCGAGGTTGCGACCTTAGGCTATGATGCCTGGGTTTACGCAACCTAGGCATCGCTGCTTGAGGTCGAGGTTGCGACCTCTGGTGTGATGCTTGGGTTGCCAAACCTAGGCGTGGTAGTTGGCAAAGGTCACAGCCTTAGGTAGCAATGCATAGGTCACGCGAACCCAAATGGCAATAGCTGAGGGCATGACCCAAGCAATGGCATCTGAGGTCACACCTTAAGTGATGCCGGCGACCAAACCTAGCCATTGGATACCAACACCGGCCACCAAAATTGGCTGTCGACCAATGTCATCGGCAATGGCTGACAAATGTAGCTTTAATTTTAATTTTTTTAAAAAATCAACAAAAGCCCATTCTTAATGTATGTTTACGAAACGATATTTAAGCTAAAGTCATTTCAGAAAATCCCTTTAAGTTCATAGAGATAGTCATCTCAAGCCCCAAGCAAATCAAGGGGCCGATATCTAGAGGGGCAATGAGACGTGGAACGACTATGTTGCAGTTATTGGTCCTATATCCCCTCCCAAGCCTGCACATTGAGAGCTATTCCTATTTCGTAGTATGCAAGAGATGAAAGAAATATAATTGTTTTATTGGACTCTCCTCGAAGAATTTTCCTTTATTTTGTGCCTTTTAAGCCTTATAGTTAAGTATGACGGAAGCGCAATAATGGATGAATCCTATTTTTAGTGTTAAATATTTATTATTTGTTCTCGCAAAATGCGTGTGCACTTTTGCTGGCAATACACTATGTAAACTTGACTTTTGAACATTTAATGAGGTTTTATTAGTATCAAGAATTGAGAAATATGGAGGGCCAAACATCTTATGTAAAATGTGTCACACCTTGACCCTTGAATAGGTGACAACCCCTTACTCTTATGGTTATTTGATTGCAATGTCTCAAGACACGTCGTCGGCCTTTTTTTTTTATCTTACGATGAAACGCATGTGGAAATGATTCACAACCGCCCAATCAATTACAATAACAAAGGTCGCAAGAAAACCCAACCAAAAACATATTCAAAAGTCACTTTATTTATTTACTGATTGACCTTAGAAATTTTATAAATACAAGCCCTTACAATAGGCATCTTCCTATCAAACCAACGAAACCAACATGATCAAGGTTAATCTACTTCATTCAATTATGGCCATGAACTGCAACACGTGTTGGTTCTCCATACTATGGATCTAAAAATGGTTAAATAATAACTAATGAGATAAAATCTCAATAAGTTAAAGTCCTAAGCCTCAACTAGGAAATTCACTTACCTCAAGTGTAGCCTAAGTGATCTTACCTTACCTTAGCACACATACCTTGCACGATATAATATAATTCATGCCAGCACAATTTCAACAAGCTTATCATATAATCAAAACACATATCAAACTTTCTTATGCCTCAAACATCCATGTATGTTCCAATTATTATGATCTCTCAGGCCACAGCACAATCTTATGATTGACAGTCTACTAGTCCAAAAACCAGGCATTGTCCCCCCCATGGTTATGGCTACGTCATAGACCTCCCCCTAGATGACATTCTCGAAGGAGCATTGGTCTAGTCTCTATGCGACATGGCATCTAACCACTACTAATGTAACCATGGTTCGTGCTCACGTAATATATTATTGCAATTAATACACGTATAATGCAAGGCAACAATCATCAATGGTCACATGAACTTGTATAATTCAACAGTTTCAGATACAACCAACAAACACCGGTTTAAGTTGCAATACAATAATTAGTCTGAACCAACTAATGCCATGATATTCACATAGTACCCAAGATAGTAATCACCACTAACTATCTCCATAATAATAAAAAATACCGATAACTTGTCCATAAGTATTTACTTCGATAAACAATTGCGTAGCTCAATTATTTAATCATAATCAATTAGCCCCATAAATAATTGATTACAACCAAACAATTATAAACTTTCGTTATTCCCATAATACTTATTAATATTAAGGAAAATACTTTGGTTAATTATTCCAATAGATAACTAACTCTCACAACATAGTCATAATTAGACATCATTCTCATAAATAATTACTTAACAATAAGTAATCACTTTAATAAAATACTTCCTTAAATAATTAAAGGCTATATAACATCATCATATATAACTATCAACCTTTAATAAATAAGCAATAATTAAATAAGTATAAATATTGCTCAATTTAATTGACTATAAATAAATAATCAATTATCCATAAATAACTAATAATTCGAAATTAATTAATATTATAATTAATTAATTAATTTCCATAAAAATAATTTAATTATAATTAATTATTCCAATGAATAATTAATCATAATTAACTAATACTAATCCTTCATTAACTAATGTTATTAACCATAAACAAGATTAGTATACTAAAATGGTGCTAATTTGCCATAATCCAATTAAATTAGTAATAAGCATAATTAAGCTACCATTACCTTATCTTAATCTAACTTAGGGCATATAAAACACACTTAAGTATGAACAACCCACATTAGTCACTAATTTCACGTAAGACTAATTTGAATTTTTCTCCTCCTATTAAGATCCTTATCATTGTAATTCATCCTTGCTCATGTCATGAAAGCTCGTCAATATCATCATAGGCTTCTTGAAATCTTCACCACGTCATTATGACCAATATCTACAATAATATGAAAATATTAAATTTAGGATAGTTTTGAAATCATCAAAATTCCATAAGGATATTTTCCTAACAAAACTTGTTTATCCATGATTTTACCTTGTCAAACCAACGGTGCTGAGCCCTCCCTTTCCATAATCTCGATAAATCGGGTTGGCACGGCCCGAGATTCCACCGGGAAGGCAACGCCCGGAATTCAGGGAGAGGCGTTAGTTTCGATTGTCATCGTCGCAACACGTGTGCTGAACGGGTCATACGTAAGCATTCGATCAGGCCTTTTGATAGGCTTTCGAAATCCCTTTCTCAAAAACTCGGCTCAACCGACACCTGTCAACTAATCGAGGAAGCATCGTCCAAAAGTCCGTCTTGGACGTTCCCCAGAAAATTCGAAGTCCAATCTTGGATTCTCATGCCTTGTCAATTTCACCCGAATGCCATTTTGGAAAGCCAAAGCAAGGGTTGTCCTTTGTCAGGGAAAAGAAAAACCAGAAATAAAATATGGAGCTCATCTCACCCATCATTCGTACAATAGCTGGATGTCATTTGATCTTGAACGAAACATTGCACATTTCGAAGTGACCTGACAATACTTGACTCAAGTTTACCCGACCGTTTACATACTGCTTGTTGAATCAATATGGATCAACCTCAAAAAAATAAACACCTTATGAACTATCCTAGCTGCCACTGCCGTATTGTTTAATTTCGATTCGCTGATTCATTGATTATTTAACCTTTGAACATATATTTTGGTTCTGGTTTTCCAGATTTAGTGAACTTATTTTTTAATTAATTAAAAATTTGATTAGATGTTTTAGTGCAATTCTGTTCTTAATTAAATTAATTTTGAACAACTCGTGGAAAAAGGTTAAATAATCTATAGGTCTCATTAATGAGAAGGAGCCAAGTTATATATGCAAAATTTAAAAAGTCTTGTTTTCCCCCAATATAACTAAACCAAATTTGGCTATGGTTTTCCATATTAATTGAGCTTACTCATTAACTAATTACCCTTTAACAAGTTTCAAGATTTACTAGACTCATTTATTGATTATCAAACCTTTTGACTAGATATTGGGCGGGACATTTTTTTTCCTTTATTAAAGAACTATTAAAACTTGTGATAATTAATAGGTTTCATTAATGAAGAGGAGCGAAGTTAATAATAATAATAATAACAATATTGATGATGATGATGAAGATGATGGTCGTTATCATCATCATCATCTCCCGGCCAAGCAACATACATTCATTTCGTCTAGGCTGATTAAATTAAACCTGCTCTTGCATAATAAGATGGTTTGACCTTTTACGAACTCATTTTACATAAGATGTTTGACCCTACATATTTCTCAATTCTTCATTCTAATAAAACCTCGATAAATATTCAAAAGTCAAGTTTACATAGCGTATTACTAGCAAAGTGCACACGCATCATCGCGTGAACAAATAGTTAACATATATAATACTATAAATATGATTCATCCAATATTAAGGCTTAAGAATCACAAAATATAGGAAAATTTTTAGGATAATCCAATTGAAAAATTATAATTCTTTCATTTCCTTTATTTTACACTTTTGGTGTACTACAAACTAGCAATAGCTCTCAATGAGTGGGCTCGGGAGGAGAAATAGGACCGATAGCGGCACAATTGTTCCATGTCTCATTGCTTCTCTTGTAGACATCAGATATGGTCCCCTTGACCGGCTTGTGGGTCGAGAGGCTCAACTCTACAAACTGGATGTGGCAGTTCTTCCCTGCCTTTACAAGCTCGTGACAACATTCACCAGTGGGTGTAGAGATGTTGGCAAACACTATGAATTGAAAGAATTGAAACCCACAATCAGAAGTCATTCCCTTTGCGCAATCGGGATTTTTGCCTATGGCGAAGGTAGCCCTAGGAAGCAATGCTACATTGACTACCAACAAGATCATGAGAGTGGACAAGTTCTTGAAGGTTGCCATGATAGTCTTTTGGGGATGGAAGGGTTAGAAAATTATTTACGATTGTTAATTGTTTGATGATGTAGTCAATCTAAAGATGAGAACTTATATAGGTTGAGAGAAGCAGTGCATTAAATGAAATGGATTCTTCAGTTATGATACAGAAATTTAGGTAGGAAACATCTTTAGTTATTTCCCTTGCAATTAATTCTTCTCAGGTTAACTGTTCTATTCAAGAATCAAGCGCCTTGTCATCTTGCTATATTTGCAATTCAATCATTGGCCATAAAAGTAATTAGTTGTTTAGTAGAAGAGAATTAGCTTGAAATGAATTAAGACTCATTTCTGGTCTGATTTCCAATCCCATGTTTGGTATATAATAGGAAATAGACACGTGCCTGCATGGGTTTAAAATAATTTATGAAATTAAATTTGCTTAGAACTTTCAACATATATAATTTCCTTAAAATGGCCACAATTAAGGGGAAAGATTCCTCAGCTCCAATGATGAAAAATTAGGCAACTTTCTGTCAAAAGAAGTAAAAAGAACGTGATGATCTTCTTCTTTGACAAAAGAAATGGACAACCGCGTTATTTATGGTAAATAGATTTCATTTTTCCTATGTTTATGACCCTGAAAGGTTAATATGTACACTTAATGTGATTAATCTCTAGCAATATAAAGAAATACAAAATCGAGTGGAGTGACGTTCCAAGAATTGATGTATATCTTATACGACGTGGGTAGCTCGTGAGCAATGTTTCTCTAGCGTCACTCTCGAATCCCATCAACGACAAATCCTGAGGAGGGGAAACTTATAAGAAGCATGCGCCTCGTAGGGGACGGGCATTTCCAAAATAGTAGAGTGACCGTCGATGCTATTTTGCGGTTGGATCGTTCGCAATCAATACATGGCACAATTCGATTCACCATGGCCTCGTTCAAGCCAAGGATTGTCCAAGATTCTCAGGTTTGTGGCTTAAACTAAGGGTTAATACCAAATTTAAAAGTTTGCTTAATGGGATGATGTTGATGGATAGAGCTTGTAGCGCTCTCAATTGGCCAAATTGACAATTCTTATTGGCAAAAAATGCTGAAACTCACAAATCCCACAAATTGCATAAAATGCAATATGTGACATCCTGAAATTCGAGCCATTTAAGGGAGAAATGAACATTAATTTCGCCAATGAATTGTTGGTTGATCTCACTCAGAATTGATCACTTCTAAGATACTAACCTTGAGGGGAAAGGCTAATGAGGACATAACTCATGCAACTAAAGAACTTGACCTAGGAAAATGTCTCGACTGTGAGACTTGCATAAGGACGATCCTATAGTGATGAAGGCTGATTTTAGGGATGACTTGAAGTCAATTCGCATACAAAAATAATGGGATGATGGGTGATTCCGTTTATTGTTATTGAACCCGCGAATGACCGTATGCCGATTCTTGATAATTGTGTACTTTGAAATAAGAATCGATCCTTCGCAATTTCATGTAGTTAAGGACATCCATGTGTCAAGAAGTCTTGAACATGAATTGGCATGATTCAGTTATGCGTGAGTCCTCGAAGTCGCCTGTTAGTCTGAGTAGTACCAAAATGGCATTCGGGTGAAATTGACAAGGCATGAGAATCCAAGATTGGACTTCAAATTTTTGGGAACATCTAGGACAAACTTTTGGACGATGCTTCCTTGACAGTGGACAATGCCAGTTGAGCTGAGTATTTGGAAAAAGGGATTTTTGGACCAAGGAAATGAGCCTACGAGGATGTGGGTTGGGTAAGATCAGTGTGGGCCTCACACCCAAGGTGGGACAGCCACTGTGAAAGACCGAGACAAATGAGCGAGCCCGTTGGACCCAACCAACCCCACACCCTTCCTATCCCATTATCCAAACTTGAGCCAATTCGAGCCCAATAAATTCCCAAGCCCGTTCCTACCCATTTCCCAACTCGTTTTCTAGGCTCGGTTTTCATTTTTAGCCCAAGGGCAGTTTGGGAATTGTGCAAGGTGGAAATGACCAAAATGCCTTTGGATATTTTGAAGAAAAGTCAAAAAGAAGAGAGAGAAGATGAAGTCATGTACATGGGGTGTTGAAGCAGCCATTAAGGCCTTTAATGAAGGGTTTTGATCAGCTCATTACACTCTCTCTCACTCCTCTTGAGCACACAAAATCGCAGCCCTTCTTCCCCTTGCTTCCCTTGCCTTCCTACAATTTTCAGCTTCTAACCTTCTACCAAAATCAAAGTTGTTCATTGTCTTCCCGTTGGAATCTCGGCCCGTGCCACCTACCGTTGCGTTCAGGAGAGAGAATCCATATGGATGGCATCAGCCGTTCGTCGAATGGAGCTGCTAGTCTATACAGCGGTCGGAAGCCGGCTGCTCGTCGACCGCCTATTGTTCACGCGATACTGCATAGTTTCGCTTTTGCTGTTGTTTTACTCCATTTCCGACCAAACCATTGCCCAGATCAGCCACCAAGAAATCTCTCTCAACCCCTTAGAGCCTCTAGTCACCAACCACCAGCTCACCGGAGCTCCGGCCAAGCTCTTTTGCTTCGATCAGCTCGGTTTTCCTTCTATGCAGTCAGTTTTTCAGAAGTTGCTGAGGAAACTAGAGCTTGTTGCTATTGTTTTAGCCTGAGATCGCCTTGGAGTGTCGTGGGAGAGGTCCCTAGGTGTTGAGTTCGTTGCCATTGTCGCGTCCGCATCTCCGACCTCCTTAACGGGTGAGGTTAGCTCCTAAACCCTATTTAGTGCCTAAACTTGCTTAGGGTTGGGTTAATTAGTGCTAAGGGCCGATTAAGGTGTTTAATTAAGTGCATTAGCCCTAAGATAGGTGGTTAGATAATTGATTAAGATTAGCTTAGCTTAATCTTGCTTATTTATGCTTAATTGTGTGTTATGTGCTAATTAATCATGTTTTGCCTTAATTGCTTGGTTAATGTGATTAATCGTTTGATTTAATGATTTATTTAATTTCTGAATTTAAGCAGTTAATTATTTAATTATTTAATTTTCAAAATTTATTTATTTAATTATTTTTAATTTCTGAATTTAATTAGTTAATTATTAAAATTTGAAATTACTGTTCATCCGGAGATTAAATGTGTAATTTCATGTGCATTGATCATATGAATTGAATTGAATGTGACATTGCATGAACATCCGCTTGAATCGTGTGATTTTTACAAAAGAAAGAAAGAAAATAGTTTGTCCGAGGGACACCGAAAATGGACCGCCTTTATGAGAAAGAAAATGGTTTGTCTGAGGGACACTGGAAATGGACCGCTTTTATGAGAAAGGTGGGAAAAATGGTTTGTCTAATGGACACTAGAAATTGACCGCTTTTATGAGGGAGGACTTGAGATTTTAAATGCAAGTGTATGTGCAAGTATGTGTGCATTGGCTACGATAGTCCGAATCACCAAAGGGAGGGCACGAAAGGGGACCGGTTGCATCTTTGTGGAGGAAAGACGCCATAGTGCCGTTGCGCTTTAGAGGGCACGGAAGGGCACAGTTGCGCCTTTGCGTAGCGCCGTGGTGCCTTGGAGGGTACAGAAGGGCATGGTTGCACCTCTACGGAGGAAGGGCGTCATAGTGCCTTGGCCTACACGGAAGGGCACGGTTGCGCCTCTGCGGAGGAAGGGCGCCATAGCGCCGTAGCAATAGCACGGAAGGGCATGATTGCGTCTCTGTGGAGGAAGGGCGCCATAGCGCCGTTGCACCTCGGCCCAATGGAACACGTGTGGATACTAGAGTGTACGAGAAACATTGCATCATCAGTTTCGATTTTGCATGAGGTGATCACATCATTATTTATGGCATGCACGCATGAACTGATAATGTGCAGGGTGTGGCAATGGTCAGATGAGATTGCTTGTGACGCGACTCGCATGTGATTGGTGAACTGCATCATCTAATGACCATGTGCATTCCGTGTATTGTGTTGATATATAACATGCGGGGTATGGCATACCAGGTAAGGTTGCATGTGAACCGACTTTTGATTGATGGTTGACTTTGCTTATTATTTTATTGTTGATTGCCGATTGTTGTGGTTGGGTTGTGTGAGGGGTGGTTTTGGAGAGATAACCTGGGTTGAGTTGGTGTACTAACCGGGGTTTAGGAGAAGAACTTGTGGAGCCTTTTTCAAGCCTTTAGAATGACGCACCCGCAGTGGAGAATCCTACCCCACTCCACCAGTGATCGACTTGACGGAGCCGAGTCCGATGGGTCTGAGTGACCATGGTGCTGAACCCGAGGGTTCATTTTGTGTAGTTGGATTAGCCTAGTTTCTTTTTGGCTTTGTTTAGAGGATGGATCGGCTCTTTTGTCGGGCTTGTAATTTGAAAGACGATCCTTCGTTGGTTAATCCAATAAGTTGTATAAATGAGTAGTTGAAGTTTCTGTTGTTCATCCCTTTATCCCTGTTTGATTGTTTGATTATCTGTTTGGACTAGGGATGGTTCGTCTTTCGCTTGCGCATAAAGAAAGATTAAAATGAATGGTCATTGATGAGTCATGGGACATCACTTTCAATTGACCATGGTAAGGGGTTGTCGTGTGCTTGAGGTTCAGGGCGTGACACAGTATGCTCGCCACAAAAGAATAGAGGACTAGGCTTACTCAATCTAAAACTCTAAAATAAAGTATTGATGGATCCCATGCTTTGAAGCCTCGTCAATTTTCCGTCCTCATCCCTATGGAGTACTTAGGTTCATCATATTAAATGTAGAAGTACCTCCCATTATGCAACTTGACATAAAGAGCAGTATGGCTTGGAGTAGGTGATATATTCTCAAGCTAAGAATTGCTCTAACACCGATTATCTCTAGCCAAATATAATGTTGCCAAAGATATACAAGGAGTTCAAACAAGAGGGACCGACTGTGGACTGGTATCAATTGATTTGGTCCAACGATATTAGCAAGTATGATTTTATTGGTTGGCTTGTTTGTAGAGATAGATGACCAACAACAGTAGCCATATATCATGGTAATTGTCTTTAGTAGATACTAAGTGTAACTTTTGTTTGAATTGTACAAAAGATAGAAACCACTTTTTTTTTAATGCACCTAGACAGGTAGTATATGATGTATTATTTTGGCATAAAATGGAATTGGGTGTTACAATTTGGAGTTAGAATTTCAATGGATAATTAGAATCACCAAGGTAAAAAATTGGAAGTGAGATTCCTCAAGCTGTCTTTCTAAGCAACAATCTATTGCATTTGGATGGAATGAAACCACAAACTATTTCAAAACACATCAATTAAGCCTTATCTTTTGTTGGTTAGGATTTGAAAGGTTGTAAGAAGTAAGGCATCACTCTATCAAAAGTGTAGGCCTTCCCAGACAAATGTTTTATTAGCTACTATATAAAGGCTTCTTTTCTCCATCTTTTCGCATAATTGGTCTCTTTGAAATGTTAGGAATTCTCCTAAGCTTTTGTACCTCATTTGATTAATGATATCCACATATTTACACTAAAAAAAAAAAGATATCATGGACAGTTTGCCTTTATGTCTTTGAAGTACAAGAGTGCCTTTTCACTAAGCTAAGCTCTAGGGCTGCTCAGGCATACTTAATATATATTTATATGTACTCTAACTAATTGAACCGGTTACCCGCCGACCTTAAGCGTCCATCTTTATGAAAATTTACCGTAGCTTTAAAGCATATATAACAAAATACACAAGTTACACCACTCCACAATGCAGTCATACGGTATAATAATAGATATAATAGACAAATGCTAAGATAGCTAAGTGAGCACCCAATCGAAAATAAAAGTGGTGGATTGGTTCGGATTATAAATAGATCGACTCAAATTGACCAATAAAATCCGTTTTAACTCATTTATTTGCAATGCAACATGATTCACTTTTAGCATTTCTTCTCTTTATATTGTTGCCTTTCAACAAGGATAGCTCTATAGATCGGCTTGTCGAGTTAACAATGGAGCTCCGGGTAGGGTTATGGTTAAAGATGAACTGATAAAGAATCTGTTGAGACTTTTTCATGCATATGCCACGGGAGAGCACGCGAGAGCCAAGCTTGACGCACGGATACCGAATAGCAAAGGAATCGGACAATAACAAAATTGAAAAGCAACAACACATAAATAGCACAGAATAAACCCAAGCATTTTTTCCATCCTCGCTGTCGCGACTTATCAAGAGCGCAAGAAGAATGTGTTCTAACAAACCTAAAATTAGCAAATTCAAAGAAGAAATATGGGAGATGCAAGTGCAGCAAAACTTCTCTGGCTGTGACCGATAAAGCCATCAAATGTCATTAAATCATACAAGTCTACCCAAATTTGGATGGCGTAGCACTTGTGGAGACTGAGAGATTTTGTGAGACCACAACCGATTGTTGTAAAAGTTTAAGTAGTTAAATGAATACGTGATTTATTATTTAAATATTCTAACTTTCTTCCTCACATTTAGTTTGGTATTTTGTCTAATATTAAACGTGGAAATTTAATTGGGAACGTAAATAGGGCGTGCAAAAATTTGAACTCAAGACCTCTAACTTTGGTATTATATTAGGTTTAAGGTTTTAGAACAATTGGCAGTGGTTCCACCAAAATCTTACATGGTATGGGATCTGGAAATCCTGAGTTCAAATTTTTCCAAATCCCATTTGTCTCACATTCCACACTTAGTACTAGACAAAAAACCAGACTAAGAGCAAAGGGAAGTGTTAGAATATTTAAATAATAAACCACGCATTTATCTAATAGCTTAAGCTTTAGAACAATGGCGGTGGTCCCACCAAATCTCACAAAGACAAGGCCATCAACCACTCATTCAAACATTCTCGAGCACCATCTAGGCACAAGGAATTGCACCCGCATGATGAATTTCACTAAACAAATCGCACAGACCTCGTTGCTGTGGGGAAACCTCTAAGCATGAAACGATTTGAGAGGTGTGAAATTAGCCGCGTAGGTCCCAAGCCTAAAACAATCACCTACCTACAAGATCACACCATGGAAAATTCTTCCAAAATCAGCAGTGCCCAATACGATATCAGGCCCTAACGACTACATATTGAGAGACGACTGATTGGAAAACAGAGTCACGACCAGCAAAGGCGAGGGCATCACTGAAAAGATTTAGAGGCTTCGTAGGTGGTACGGGTTAAGGTGCGACTCCGCTGGTTGCAACAGAGCAAACTAGAGACTCGAACTTGTTTGGACACTCACCAGAGCTATTTGGTGCTGCTGGGAATTCGACTAGAAATGTGCAGGACTCGCCGTACTCATCTGGACGAGCTGCAGTGATGGTCACTTGAAGCTACTGTCGTCTGCTGGTCTGAGTCATCGAAGCAGCAATGAAGCTCGCCATGTTCCAGGCTACGCTGGTCTCGACGGGTTCGAGCTGAAGTAGGGACAACGTGAAGATGGAGCACCCGTGGCGCTGGATCAAGGACGGGCACAAATGATTTTCTTCAGTCTCCTCTCTCCCTGGTATTGCTCGCCATTTACGGGGAGAGAGTTAGTCCTTGTTGATGAATTAGTCCACTTGGATTTCGCTTGTTGATTAGGTTCTGCTTGTTTTGCGAAAATTGGATTTTTGAAGAATATTTTTCTAAAAATGATTGTTTGTATCATTTAATATACAGCAGAATGGTCATGCCTTATTCACTCTCTCGTGAATTACTTTTACCGTCGCTCTTTTCATGAAAGTATATATGTTGAACGTTTTAAGCAATATAATTTTATAAAATTATTTTAAACCCACGTAGGCATGTGACTAGTTTTCTTATATCTACCAATCTTGGGAATGAAAATCGAAACATAAATGAGTATTTTCATTCCAGGCTAATTTCCTTCAACCAGACAACTCATTACTAACTTTTTATGGCAAATGATTGAACCACGGACAAAGTGAGATGGCAAGGCCCTCAATCCTTGTATTGAGAAGAATTATTACAAGAGAAATAATTATAGACTTTTCCTACATAAATTTCTGAATCATAACTTATGAGTTCATTTCATTAATGCACTACTTCCCTCAAGCTACATAAGTTCTCGGTCTCTAGATCAATTGCACCATCAAACAATCAACAATCTTAGACAATTTTCTAACCCTTCCGTCCCCAAAGACCATCATGGCAATGCTCAAGAACTTGTCTGCTCTCATGATCTTGTTGGTTGTCGCCGTTGCATTGCTTCCTAGGGCTACCTTTGCCACAGATGGAATCCCTGATTGCACAAAATGACTGACCTATGATTGCGCATCTGGATTATACCAAATCATAGTCCTTTCTCACACCTTTACACCAACCAATGAATGTTGCGGCAAGCTCTTGAAGGCGGGGAAGAACTGCCTCAACAAGTTCATGGAGTTAGTTGTCTCAAGCCCCAAGCAGATAAGGGGGACGATATCTGATGTCTACAGGAGGGGCAATGAGATGTGGAACAACTACGCTGCTGCTATCAGTCCTATATCCCCTCCCAAGCCTGCACATTGAGAGGTATTCCTATTTTACAGTACACTAAACATGTAAAATAAAAGAGAAAAGAATTATAATTTTTCTATTGGACTCTCCCCAAAGAATTTTCTCATATTTTGTGCCTTTTAAGCCTAATATTTAACCATGACGGAAGCGCAATCATGGATGAATCGTATTGTTTGTGTTAAATGTTAATTATTTGTTCTCACAAAAATGCGTGGGCACTTTTGCTAGCAATACACTTTGTAAACTTGACTTTTGAAGATTTAATGAGGTTTTATTAGAATAAAGAATTGAGAAATATGGAGGCCCGACATCTTATGTAAATTGAGTTCATAATAGGTCGAACCGTGTTATTATACAAGCGTGGGTTATTTTAATCAGCCCAAACGAAACGAGTGTATGTTGCTTGTCGGCGAGATAATGATGATTATTATTATTATCATATCTTGGCTCCTCTTCATTAATGAAAAATGTTAGTTAATTTAATCACAAGTTCATAAATAAATGAGTTTATTAAATCTGGAAAACCAAAAGCCAAATCTGGTTAAGGATAATTAGCTAATGAATAAACTCAGTTAATTTGGAAAACCAAAACCAAAGCCAAATTTGGTTTAGTGATGTACCGGGAAAACACAAGATTTGTTAGAACTTTTAGTAAATATAAAGTCGGTAAACTTTGTTCCTTCTCATTAATGGAGACCTACTAATTATTTAACTTTTTTCCACGGTTGTTAACAAATTATTTAATGAATCATACCGAAATATCTGGTCTAAGGTTAACTAATCAATAAATGAGTTCATCAAATCTGGAAAACCAAAACCAAACAATATGGTCAAAGGTTAATTAATTATAAATAAGCACAATGACTCTGGAAAACCAAAGCCAAATTTTGTTGAATGATATGCAGGGGAAAAAAGGAAGTAAAGGGCACTATGGCCTAGACCTGTCAAAAGGGATAGACCATATATGATGGATTGAGTTATTATGTGGGTTAGTTATATTCAATAAATGGGTTATAAATTAGTTTAGAATGGTAAAACCCAAAGTTTACAACTTGCTTAGACCCAATCATATTTTATAACTCTATTCATTCTAGCTCAATCTCACACTCACTTCATGCTCTCACATTAGTATGGGTATAAATTTTCCTAAATTAGGTTAAAGATGAAAATGTTTAGGAATATGGAGGGGGGTCAGACATTGGTTGGGTTTAGGTGGGGTTGTAGATTTGTATTGTATAGAAATAAGTTATCCGAGACAATTTGAGAGTTTGACCATTCTCACCTCGCCGTAACATAACACGTCCATTTCACAAGTCTACTATGGCCTTACTTGTGGTCCCATATAGGATCAGAGGGGATAATGATTTACAAACAAACACCAACGCATATTAAATTTTCATCATTTTAAATGTTGGAATCAATAGTGTAAATGAAGAAACCACAAAAATAAACCCCAGTGGTAAGGGTTTCGAATCCTTACCTTCTCGGGGTTGGGGTGGGGACGAATTAATTTTAAGAGTGAATTTTGACTCCCACACTTTGTAAGTAGGCAAGGCAAAAGTCTGAGCTTGTTAGAGTATAAGTAAAGTAGGACTAACAAAAAAAAATTCCAACGCGGTCTTACCATCCTTAATTCAAAGTTGTACTCATTTATAGCTATTTATTTTCTTATTAATTATCATAGGATTGATGGACAAGGCAGCATGCGGAAAATTTTTGTGGAGCGGTGGTGTATGTTATGAAAGTGGGCAAGGCATTTGTTCTTATGAGGTTGACCCATGTCGATACAATGAGCGATGGGTAAATGGGCCTGCTTGACCTGAGTCGATTATTGTAGGGTCATATCGAAAATATGTGCTAATTTGTTCGAGGAAAAGGACATCCAACCACTGCATAAATGATGGTTGATTTCTACCTGTAATTTTCTTTTCCGAGAACAATGACGAGCCTTGCTTGTTTTTGCCTTTGGCTTTTGCAATCCTTTCCAAAAGGAAAAAAAAGAAAAAAAGTGTCAAAAAAGTCATAACATTTTATATTGATGTCAATTTAGTCATAAAACTTTTAATTTAGTACCAATTTGATCTTTTCGACTAATTTTGGCTGGATTTTGTTAATATAAATGCCGGCGGTTGACATGGCATGGTCGGCGCTGATGTGGACAACTTTAATAATATTTTAAAATTTTCTGAATTATTTATTTTTTCCTTTTATTTTATTTTCTTTCCTTTTTCCTTCTATTTTTCCTCTTCCTTTTCTTTTATTTTTTTCCCTGTTCTCCTCCTTCCTCCAATCGCTCAGTAATTAGGCAACCTACTAGAGACGAGGGTTGGCGAGGTCGACCTCGACCTTGACCTCACCAGCTTTTAGTGCACCTTGCCGAATCTAGTGAGGCCGGGCCTCATCAATGGCTAGCGAGGCAAAACCTCGCCAGATCTGACGAGGGCAAACCTCCACTTGTTTAGCGTGAGGTGGGTGGTGGTTTGCCCTAGGCATGTTGGAGGCCAACCAGTATCTACATGAGCAAAATTCAGCCAAAATTAGCTAGAATAACCAAATTGGAACTAAATTAAAAGTCTTAGAACTAAATTGGCGCCGAGTCAAAAAGTTTATGACTAAATTTGCACCAATTAAAACTTTAAGACTAAATTGGCACAAAATCAAAAGATTTATGATTAAATTGGCACCAATATAAAAGGTTTATGATTTTTCTGACACTTTTCCCGAAGAACCATCATCATAACATGGGTTTTCCTCAATAAGGTTACAAAACAAAAATAAAGAAAAGAGAAAAATAAAATACGCCATCATAGTCATTGATCGAGTGATTTAAGATTTGATTTGTATGACAAAAGTCACATGCTCAAATCTCTAGCGTATTCTCGATCTTAAAATCTCTTAAGTCTATATTTAGTAGTCCAAACAGAATAAAATCCTCCAAAAGGCATTTGAAATCCTCCAAACATCCTTACATTGTAAAAATATCCAATTTTATATTTGGAGAAACTGAAGATAATATTTAAAACTTCTTATTATCTTTGAGCATTAGCCAATGCACACAGCATATAAAACCTCAAATCATTTTGCGATGTCCCTAGCGGTCCATGGCTACCCTTTCCACCCTTCCCACATGAAAATGGGGTGGAGAATTGAATTCAATTAATAATAAATTAAATTCAGAAATTAAATAAAACATTGATTACCTTCAATTAAGCTCAAGCTAAGCTAATCTTAATTAATTGAGATTGACATTTAATTTTAGGTGTAGATTTTGACTCCCATGAACGGGCTGCCCGGAGCTCCGGCGAGCGGCGGGCCAGCGATCAATGGCACCTGGGGGTCGAGGGGGAACCACTTGTGGCTGGTATGGGCGGAGATTGGGTCGGAAATTTGCAAAGGCATGGCAAAAGTTTAACGGGAAGGCAATGAACAACTCAGATTTCGGTGAAAGGTCAAACTGAAAAACAGAAGGAAGAAAACCATGGGAGAGAGGTGCTGCGATTTTTGAAAGTTAAAGTAGTACATATGAAAAAATAGTATTTCAAATTATTGAAAATCTATTAAAAAAATTTACAGTTTGCAACTTAAAATAGATTTGAATTTAAAAAAAAAAAGATTTGAAAATCTTTGAAAATCGCTATCGTTTGAAAATGTTTGAAAATCCCCATCTTCGATTTGCTCATTCTATATGAGACTAACCCTTCTCACCACGAATCTGGGAAGTCGACCTTGGGAGAATGATAGCTCTCAACTGGCACGACTTCACCTGATTCTGGGATGGCCTTGTGAACTATAGGAGGCACTTCTTGTGGGTCTCATGGCCAGACTCCGTAGCCGAAGGAAGTAGTTGCCCCATTTAGAAGGAGCTAAGGGAGGCAACAACAGATTCCCGTGCGCCTGCGGTAAGAGTTTCTGCACCACAGGGCCATTGCTATGCTCTTGATGTATAGTAGGTGGAACTTGATGCTTGAGTGCGTGGTTGCCAAGAAGCAATGGTGTGCTGGTCGTTCTTCGTCGATAAGTGGGTGAACAGCCAACTCGTGAGTCACGCGTGAAAGGTCAATCTCTACATGAAGGACGTATGAAAATAGGGTGGAAAGAATGATCTATGCAAAACTAGCATGACATCATCTTTAGACCCCTCTTCACCCTCACTTGTCGAAACACAATCGCTAGCCAGCGGTGACGGTTGATGTGTTTGAAAGTGATGATAATTAGCCGTGCCGGCAAAGCAATATTTGATATGACACTCCATCATTCCGTTAAAGTTGTTGAGTTATTTTTCAAATTTAATATCCAACCTAAATTTATCACATCCCCTAGGTTGGACTAATCTGGCATTTTATCAAATGCATCTTGTTTATCCAGTATGGAGAACGTCATCAAACAATAGATTGAATAATTTATCATCCCATTTGGACTCAAATCTGAACTACCAAACACAACCTAATCAATCTATGGAGGTTTAGGTGTGTCGCCATTTAGTTTCACATTCACATTGCCCCTTGTGACATCCTGAATTTGACCCATTTCGGGATATATAATGATTATTTTATCAATGTGTTGTTAGTTATATTTACTTTGAATTAGCCACTCATGGAATACTAACCAAATGGGAAAGACTACTAAGGATTCAGGTACACACGACCTGAGAACTTGACCATAGATTGATGATTCAACCATAAGAGTTGATGAGGGACGATCTTATGCCAATATAGACAGATTGAGGAATGATTATAGATTGATTCACCAAAGGGATATAATTGGATCATGAGTGACTCCGTATTACCATTATATGGATTATGAACAACCCTAAATTGATTCCTAATGATCGTATACCTTAAAACAAATGATCAATTCCTCGTAATTACATGAAAACCGAAATAATCCATGAGTTGATGAGACTTAAATGTGAATTGATATTATTTCAACCATGGGTCAGATATGCGTAACCTCTAAAAGCCACTCATTAGTTTAAAATATACTAAAGTTGTAGTTGATTGAATTTAACCACCAAATTTTAACTCGAGTTCAAGTATGAACTTTCAGGGACATCAAGACTAAAATGTTGGACATCGCCTCATTAATCCCTAAATTTATAGTTTGCATGGAAACGTTAGAAAATGGATTAATGGTTCGAAGAAATTAAGTCCACAAGGAAGTGGGCCAAGCAAGGGCCCAATGGGCCCCACACCCAAGTTAGGCGGCCACAAAGGGCCAAGCAAGCCCGAAGTGGGCCCAATTAGGTCCACCAAGCTCAAATCAATTTCCAAGTCTATTTCCAAACCCAATTCCAATTCTAGCCCATTTTGAACCCGATAATTTTGCAAGCTTGTTACTACTCAATAAGCTTGATTCCTAGGCCTGCTTCTTGATTTCTAACCCAAGGGCAATTTGAGAAATTTGTGTCCAAAAGAGGAAATGACCAAAATGCCCTTCTTGCAATAAATGAAAGAGGACAAAAAAGAGAAAAAGCCAAAGAAATTGTATTAATACTTTTTTTCCTCTCTCCTCTCCCTTTTTTTCCCACCCCTAGTCCTCCCAACAATACACTCTCTCTCTCTCTCTCTCCCTCCCTCCTCACTTAGCCATTTCCTCACCGACCACTTCCCCCTCATTCTTTCCCTCTTATTTTCTTCATTCCTCCTTGTGTTAATTGTTGCCGCATGCCAAAATCACCACCACCACACCACCGTGTGCCAGAGTGTCACCATGTTGCCCGCCCATCCACCCGTCCATAAGCCTTGCCCTGCCATCGCTATCTCTCTCTCCCTCTTGGTCTTTCTCACCTAAACCACCCCACCAAGACCCATTTTTTGCACAGCCACCCCTCGCCATTCTGGATGTAGTTGCATGTAGCCCTCACTGCCACCATCGTGCTTGTATCGTCGAAATCGTTGCCGGGTGGGTCAACGCTCTAATCCCCGTGATTAGTCTATTAAACCTACTTAGGGATAGTTTAGATTTTAGTTAAACAATATTAGGTAGTTAGTTAGGGTTAACTATGAATAATATGTGGTTAGTTAGGGTTAACTATAGTTAATGTGTGGTTACTTTGGTTAATTATGGTTAATAGGTAGTTAGTTATGGGTTAACATTAATTAATTTCACAAATCCTACTTAGTGTTAATTAACTGTGGTTAACTATGATAAGTGGTGACTAATTAGCTCATCATAATTAGTAATAGTTTAATTATAATTTTTGGATATAATTAATTATAATTAATCTTGTTTTAGATTAATTAATCATTTTGGGTAATAATTAATTATATTTAATTATGAATAATTTTAATTATTAATTATTTATTGTCATGCCTCGACCCTCGAGCTCACAACAACCCCTGTTTACTTTGATCAAATAAATGCAATGTCTTATAACGGTCAACTGCAACTTTAGTATGACCCAACTATTAGGTAGCGTTTTGGGTTGTCACACATTTTACCTGTAGTTGATGGCTTTTTATCCACAACCGTGCTTCTTTAAATCAAGATGATCATCGATTGTCATGTAATCATAAGGGATTGATTGCTCACCCTAAGTACAAAGCCAAAAGGAAATCAGTTTAACATCGTTCATAGTTAGTATCGAAGTCGTGTGAAATCACCCACAATCCGACCTCGTACTTCTACCAAATCAATTTATTTCCGTTCGTTAATTGGCTCGCAATAGTGTGGTATTATCCCAATTTGATCCTTATGGTCAAATGGCATATCATTGGTTGAATTTACTAGTCGTACATGTATCGATCCTTAATTGCCTTTCCGAATAATTAGTTAACTCATGAGGAGCCAACTTAGAGTAAATGTAACTAACATCATATAGATAAGATAACCATTTTATATATCCCAAAATGGGTCGAAATTCAAGATGTCACATTTATAATTAAATTGTTAGGCTACCGCGGTGGGGTAATACATGCTACTCTATACTTGATTGTTGCGTGAATTTTGGGTTAACTTTCTACATGTTTTATGTTAGTTGGATGCTTGCTTGCCTTTAAAAATTATTGCCCCAAGTGAAACTTTATTTTCTGATTTTCAAAGAATATTTTATGGACATATAAAGGGTAAACCTCGAGATGTCAGGTTTTTACACTTTAATTAGGACAAGTATATTTTAAAAGGACTACATACAAAGTTTGACTAGTTAAAAATAAGTGTGTGACCACGTGTAATAATTTTACCACATTTTCATATGTGAAAATGCAAATTGTTTATATTGGGAGCACATATCACGTTTACATCGGCTAATAATTGAGAAATAAAAATGATTGTATGGCTTGAAGTGCTTGTGTGGTTACATTAAATGAATCCACCACCCAATAGGAGTTTGGGGAGGAAGATGCTTGATTTATTAAATGCTTGGTGAGAGTCTGAATGTTGAGTCGTGGTTGAGACCAGACGGATGCTCTATATAGAAATGTTGTTTGTGGCAAGGGTTCCAAACGATGCTATACCCAATAGAGCGGGACGATACCCAATCATGTTGGAAGATTGCAAACCTTCAAGTTGTGCTGTAGCTCGAAATGTCGTAATAATCAGAACATGCATGACTACATAGTGCATGATAAATTATGAGATGTGCTCTAATTATGAGTATGCTTGTTTGCTTATTTTGGCACATATGAGTTAGTATTGTGTAGGGTATGTGCTAAGGCAAGATAAGCATGCCTTTGATTTAATGCAATGGCTAGTGGAATTTATTATGGTGATTTTTGTTTGATCGTGTTTATAGTTAAAGCAAAGCATGATTCGCTTTACTATTGATCTATCATCGATAATAAATTGTATGATTAGATATCCTTGAGATGACTTGACTTCCTAACAGAGGCTTAGGTCATTAACTCTATCTCACTCGTTGTTTAACCATTTTCAGGTTTATAGTATGGAGAATCGACAAGTGATGCAGTTCGTAACCATGTTTGGAAGGAGTAGATTAACCCTAGCCCTGTTGGTTGCTTTAGTATGATAGGAAGTTCCCATTGTAAGAGCATGTACATGTAAACTTCCTAGGGTGAACTAGTATTTAAACCAAAGTTGTGCTTTGATGATGTAACTGTTATGGTTTTCCTAACTATCCCTATTGTTGAGTTGACTAAGGATTGTTTATTACTTCCACATGTGTTTAATCAAAAGATAAAAAAGAATGGTTAGTGATGCATTTTGAGATGTCGCATTTAAATGACCGTAAGAGAATAGAAGCTATTGTGTGTTTAAGGGTTGGACCGTGACTTCCCTGTCGAACTTGATATTAGAGCATGATTAGTACTTGAAATAATAATATGCGATGGGTTTTGGAATAGTTAGTTAGAAAAACACTCTATGCTTGTGCTTGTTTATTTAGTTCTCTTGCTATAAGCAATTTGTTTGTGGTTTCTAATTCCTTGACAAAATTTGAAAGTAGGTTTCTATGAGAATCTTGCAAGATAATAATCTTAGACCTGAGAACTCTTAGAGGAAGGGCAAATGAAGGGTAAATTAGTGCTAGAGGAAGGGCACCAAGGGATCCTAGATTGGATAAAATCCTACAAGCATTGGAATTCTTGAGGAATGTGTTGGGACAGCAAGCTTAGACTCAAGTTGTTGCTGCCACTGCTATTACTATTACCATAGTTGTTGTTGCTGTCACGCCTAATCAAGTCCCATTAGTTGGAAATGGGACTAGTGAACGATCAATGCTTAAGTTAGTTGAACAGTTCCTCGAGCTGGAGCCATCTAAGTTCATTGGGACAGGTGATCCTAAGGAAGCAATCCTTTGGATCAAGGAACTGGAGAAAGCGTTTGCACTACTGAAGTGCTCGGAAGGAAGATAAGAAAGCCCTGATGGTGTATCAATTACAAGGCGATGCTAGTGATTGGTGAGAGGCCACCCATTTGAGAATCTTTCCTAAAGGCATAGTTCCAACTTGGGATGCCTTTGTAGAAGCATTCAATGGAGAATACTCTTCCGAATGTACATGAGGGCAGAAGATAACTGAATTCCTATGACTTTGTTAGGATCATTTGTTGGTCGAGCAATATGAGGCTAAGTTTGTAGAGCTCTTGAAGCACAAGCCGAGAATGATTGAGAATCCAATAGGCCGAGTCAAGAGGTTTAGGGATGGTCTAAAATCGGAAATTAAGGATCAATTGGTGCTCTTGAGCCTGAAGGATTATGATGAATGGTACAAGTGGCCCAGCTAATTGAAATGGTTATGGCAAAACGAGCAACCGCATCTAGATCATAGTTTGTGTCTCATCAAGATAATTATCGGTTTGAGAAGAGGCCGATGACAAGAGGAAAACATCCTATCCCCCTCAACAAGAAGAATGGCATTGGAAAACTAACATGCAACTCGAATGGTAGGTGCAAATTCTATGGGAGATGATACAAGATAGCTACATGTGTTGTTAGGACTGGACCATGTTTTGGATGCAACCAACAAAGTCACATTATAAGGAATTGTCCTTGGCAAGAGTCAAAGACGCAACCTCAACATCCACAAGTAGGATAATCAGTTAGAAATGCCCCATATCCTCCTCGGACAGGAGCCTGCTTTGGATGTGGTCAGCATGGCCACTAAGTGAGGAACTGCCCATATAGGCTCATAATAGTGCAAGTTCCACTGCTGCAAGGAGGACAATTTGTAGAGAGCTCTCTATAGAATATCCTTAATAGCCATTTGACCTAGGGAAAACTATATGCTATCACCGAAAAGGAGGTAGAGGATTTGCAAGCAATTATTATAGGTACGATCTCCCGGTGTGACATGTAGCTTATGCATTAATTGATTCAAGAGCTACACATTCATTTATAAGTTGAGTAGTTTGTTAAGTTGGTTGGGTTAAGACCGAAACCATTGCAAACAGTTCTTAGTATTTCTAACCCATTTAAAGGATGAGGGTTGTTTGTAGTAAGCTATTTTGATTGTAATTTAGTAATTGATGGTCAAGGACAAAATATAGGCTTGATGGTATTAGCGATGTATGACTTTGATATCATCATTGGAATTGATTGGCTCTTTGAGTAAAGAGCTATGATGGATTATTATTGAAAAGTAATCCAGCTCAACCTGTCAAGTGGGGTTAGTTATTGGTTTGTTGGAAATCGAGGAGGACACTTGATCCCTTTGAATTCGTCACTTGAGGTGACTAGGTTATTGGATAAGGGTTGCCAAGGTTATTTAGGCAATCATGGTTAATACATTGATTGGGGAAAACTAAGGATGGAAGACATCATAGTGGTGCGAGACTTTTCCAATGTCTTTCCAAAGGAGCTATCTCGATTGCCCCAAAGGGAGAAATAGAAATTGTGATTTAGTGAACCCCTGAAATGAAGCTAATTTTCAAGGCACCTTACTAAATGGTGTTGTCAAAATTAAAGAAATTAAAGGTGTAGAAGCAAAAAAATTGTTGGATAAAGGATTTATTCATCCTAATGCATTGCCATGGGGAGTACCGGTTATGTTTGTAAGGAAGAAGGATAAATCGTTACACCTTTGCATTGAGTATCGGCAATTTAACCAAGTGACGGTCAAGAACAATATCCATTGCTAAGGATAGATGACTTGTTTGACCAACTTCAAGGAGCTTCGATGTTCTTTAAAATAGACCGAGGATGGGCTATCAACAACTAAGGATTCAAAAGGAGTACATTTCAAAAACAGCATTTCGTATGTGATATGGTCACTATGAATTGACTATAATGCTATTGGTCTAACTGATATGCCTATTACTTTTATGGGTTTGATGAATTGAGTGTGTAAGGCATACTTGGATCGGTTTGTGATCGTGTTCATGAATGATTTGTTGGTCTATTCAAGGAGTTCAAAGGAAGATGAACGACACATAAAGATGATACTGCAAACCGTTTGAGTTTTGTGCTAATTGCTAAGCAAGTACAAATCTTGGCTAACTCGTGTAACTTTTCTTGGTCATGTTATTCTGAGAGAAGGAATTTTGTCGACCCAAGATAGGGACAATTAGGAATTGGCCAAGGCTTATGACATTGACGAAGGTTTAAAGTTTTCTAGGCTTAGTAGGTTATCTTAGATGATTCGTAGAAAAGTTGTTTACGATAGCTACACATCTAAAGCAAATACTAAAGAAGGACATTGGCACGCTTCGAACCCCGAGCATGCGACAACCCCTTACAATTGTCAATTGAAAGCGACATCCTAGGACTCATCGATGACCATTCATTTTTAATCTTTCATTAAATGCAAACAGAAGACGAACCATCCCTAGTCCAAACAAACAATCACACAATCAAACAGGGATAGATGGATGAACAACAGAAACTTTAACTACTCATTTATACAATTTACTAGATTAACCAATAGAGGATCGTTTCCGAATACAAGCCCAACAAAAGGGGCCGATCCATTCTCTAAGCTAAACCAAAAAGGAACTAGGCAAGACTAATCTAGCTATACAAAATAAACCATCGGATTCAGCACCACCTTCACTCAAACCCATTGGACTCAGGTTCCGTCAAGTCGATCATTGGAGAAGCAGGGATAGGATTTTGCACTGTGCCATTCTAAGGGCTTGAAGGTGGTTATACAATAACCAGTGAGATAAAATCTTAGCGAGTTCTTCCCCTAAGCCCCGATTAGTACACTAACTCAACTTGGGGTATCTCTCTAGAACAACTCCTCACTCAACCCAACAACAAACAACCAGCAATCAGCAACCAATAACAAATAGGGTTGACCAACAATGATATAGTCAGTTCGCATGCAACCTTAGCCGGTATGCCATATCTTGCACGTTAAACCTCACACAATGAAAGCAATGCAACCAACAATCAAATGGCTAGTTTGCATGCAACCTTATCCAATATGCCATACCCTGCATGTTATAAGTTAGCACAATATACGCAATGCACATGGCCGTTAGATGATACAATTCATCAATCACATGCGAGTTGCATCACAAGCGATCTTACTTGGCCATTGCCATACCCTGCACATTATCAATTTATGCGTGCATGCCATTAACAATGATGTGATCATCTCATGCATAATTGGAACAAATGATGCCATGTTTCTCATAAGCTTTTACATCCACACGTGTTCCGATAATTACTACCCTATAGGGCTACAACCAAACTTCTGCCGGTGTCAATTGGTATAGCTAGGCATTGCCTCCCCCATGAACCGTGACAACATTAAGGGACCCCTGCCTAGGACGGCATTCTCTAAGGAGCATAGGCCTGGCCTCTACTAGGACTTCACATCCGAACTACAATTGAGGCACCACGACGCTATGGCGCCTTCCTCTGCAGAGACGCAACCGTGCCTTTCCGTGCCCTTGCCGGGTTTTCGATAAATTGGACTATCACTCCCCCGAACTTTGACTAGGGTGGCGAGGTCAACTTAGTGATCATGCAAGCATACCATCACAATCCACTTATTATCTTAGAACATTAGCCAATGCACACATGCTTGCATATAAAATCTCAAATCATTTCTCATAAAAGCGGTCCATTTCCGATGTCCCTCGAACAAACCATTTATTTTCTCATCAAAGCGGTCCATTTCCGATGTCTTTTGGACAAACCATTTTCTTTCTCATAAAGGCGGTCCATTTCCAGTGTCCCTCGGACAAATCATTTTCTCTTTCTTTTGTGAAAATCACACGATTCAAGCGGATGTTTATGTAATGCCACATCCAATTCACTTCATATGATCAAGACACATGAAATTATGCATATTTTTAGCTTCCGGATGAACAGTGCACATGAATAGTACCGTGAACAATGAAATTTCAAAATTTAATAATTAAATAATTAAATTCAGAAATTAAAATGATTTAAACATTAAATTCAGAAATTAAATAATTCATTAATTAAAAAAATTAATCAAATTAATCAAGCAATTAAGGTAAAACATGCTTAATTATCACATAAACTACACATAAGCAACATTTAAGCATAATCAAGCTAAGCTAATCTTAATCACCTATCTTAGGGCTAATAGAACTTAATTAAACTTCCTAATTCAACATTAACACTAATTAACCCAACCCTAAGAAAGTTTAGGCACTAACAAAGGATTAGGAGCTAAACTCACCCATTAAGTGGGCTAGCGACACGGACACGGCGGCGGCGAGGAACCCAACACTCAAGGACCTCTCCCACAACACTCCAAGGTAGTTTCGGGCTGAACATAGCAGCAACAACCTCTGTACACCCACTGAACTTCAAAAACAACATTGCAAGAGGAGGACAAGGGCCGATCGGAGCAAAATAGCTTGGTCGGAGCTCCGGCAAGCTGTTAGCTAGCGACTGGCAATACCTAGGGGTCAAGAGGGAACTGCTGGTGGCTGGTATGGGTGGTGGTTGGGTCGAAAATGGAGGAAAATAATAGCAAATGCGAAACTGGACAGCAAAGACGCTACAATAGGTGGTCCGACAATAGCCGGCTTTTGGTTGGCCAGCGGGTTGGCCGGCGGCTCCAATCGATGAACGGCCGACACCATCCATATGGAATTTGTCTTTTGAGTAGATTGGTGGGTGACATGGGCTGTGATTCACATGGGAAGGGCATGAAAAACTCAGTTTTTTGGAAAAAGGTCAGAGGGAAAAACTGAAGGAAGGAAATGAAACAAGGGAGAAAGTGTGCTGTATTGAAAGAGCTAAAGGAGGAAGAGAGAGAGTGAATTGAGGGCTACTTCAAGGCCTCATTAAGGCCATTGAATACTTGCTTCATGTCCCCAAGTAAGTGACATCATATTCTCTCTCTTCTTTTGTCTTTCTTCAAAATATCTAGGGGCAAAATGGTCATTTCTACCTTGCACAATTCCCAAACTGCCATTGGGCTAAAAATGAAGGACGGCCCTAAGAAACGGGCTAGAAAATGAATAGGAACGGGCTCGAAAATTTGTTGAGCTCGAATCGGCTCAAGTTAAGATAATGGGCTCGGAAGGGTAAATTGTTGGTTTGGTTTAACGGCCTCACTAGCTTGCCTTGAGTCTACCACGGTGGCTGTCCCACTTTGGGCATGAGGCCCACATTGGTCTTGCCCGGCCCACGTTCTCATAGGTTTGTTTCATTGGTCCGAAAATCTCTTTTCCAAATACTCGGCTCAATTGGCACTGTCAACTATCGCAAAAGCATCGTCCAAAAGTCTGTCTCGGACATTCCCAAAAATTTGAAGTCCAATCTTGGATTCTCATGCCTTATCAATTTCGCCTAGATACCATTTTGGTACTACTCAAACTAACAAGCGGCTTCAAGGATTCATGCGTAACCAACTCATGCCAATTCATGTTCATGACTTCTCGACACATGAACATCCTTGATTATATGAAATTGCGAAGGATCGATTCTTATTTCAAAGTACATGATTACCGAGGATCGACATAGGGTCACTCGTAGGCTCGATAACGGTAAATGGAATCACCCGTTGTCCTATTATATTCTATCCGCGAATCGACTTCTATTCGTTCTTGGAATCAGCCTACATATCTACATGATTGTCTTTACGCAAGTTTTACGATCGAGTTGTTTTCCCAAGTCAAGTTCTTTAGTCGCACAAGTTCTATCGTCATTAGCCTTTCCCTTCAAGGTTAGTATCTCAGGAGTGATCAGTTCCGAATAAGATTAACCAACAATGTATTGATGAAATTAGCGTTCATTTCTCTCTCAAAAGGCTCGAATTTTAGGACGTCACAATTCTTCCCCCCTTACAAAAATTTTGTCCTCGAAATTTGCAACCATTGACAAATCCTCAAAAAGATGGGGGTACTGATGCTTCATAACTTCTTCACTTTTCTATGTAGCTCCCTCTGTTCCATGATGTTGCCAAATCACCTTAACTAAGGCAATAATCTTGCTTCGAAGTACTTGCTCTTTATGGTCCTCTATTTGAATTGACCTCTCCATGTACAACACCCTGTCATCTACATCCAGTTCCACAAAATTCAATACATGAGTTGAGTCCAGTTCATACTTTCTTAATATGGACACATGGAAAAGATCATGTACTTGAGCAAGTTTTGGTGGCAACGCAAGACAATATGCTAAAACCCCGATCCTTTCCAAAATTTCAAAGGGTCCAATGTACCTCGGACTTAACCTTCCCTTCTTGCTGAACTTGGAAGTACCCCTCATTGGTGATACTTTCAAAAATACATGATTGCCCACCTTAAACTCCAACGGTCTATGATTGTTGCTATAAGCAAACTCCAACGGCCTTTCTAATGACTCTGAGCTATCTTTAGTCTATCTTTAATAATCTAAACTGCATTCAAATATTACTGTACCAACTATAGCCCTGTAATCTTACACTCGCCAACCTCGTCCCAACAAAGTGGAGTTCTACAAGATCTCCCATACAAAGTCTCAAATGATGCCATTTTAATGCTCTGCTGGTAACTGTTGTTATAAGAAAACTCAGTCAAGTGAAGTTGCTCTTCCCAACTATCTTTAAAGTCTATGACACAGGCTTGTAACATGTCCTCAAAAGTTTGAATCATCCTTTATGTTTGACTTTCTATCTACGGATGGTACACCGTACTATATTGCAATTTCGTCCCTAAGGCTAATTGCAAACTTTTCCAAAAATTGTCTTAAACTTAGGATCACGGTCAAAAGTGATCATTATTGGAACTCCATGAATGCGTACAATATAAAGTATGTACGACTCTACATACCCATCTAACATGAAATCCTTCCGTACGGCGATAAAGTGAGCTAACTTTGTCACTCTATCAACCACTACCCAAATCAAATCATTACCTCGCTGACTCCTTGGCTATCCCATCACAAAATCCATGGTAATGTGTTCCCACTTCCACTCGGGAATCTTAAGAGGTTGCAGTAGTCCACCAGGCTTACAATGTTGAGTCTTTACTTGCTGGCACGTCAAACACTTAGCCACATGCTTTACAATGTCCAATTTCATACTGTTCCACCAGAAGTGCTGCTTCAAATTCTAGTACATTTTCGTATAGCTAGGGTAGATGCTATAGTTACTACGATGAGCTTTTGACAAGACTACTTCATTAAGCTCTGCATCTTTTGAAACGCATAATCGCCCTCGAAACCTCAATGTCCCATCCTAGACACTTGAAAGTCTATTTTTCTCTTGTTGACACCCGAAATTTTGGTTACTTTATTTTAAATGCCTATTTAATTTGCATCTATAAATACTTATTAATTTCTAGAAAAAAAATTCAAAAAAAAAAGAAGTCGAAAAAAATTATTATTATTTTCGAGTGGGCTGGCTTAGCCCAGCCCACTTTTCTTTCTTTCCTAGCTTTATTCTCCTTTCTTTTAGGCCCAACCCCTCTTCCCATTTATTTTCAGCCTAGCCCATCACCTCTCATTTTTTCTTTTCTTCTCGACAGACGCATGCAGCAGCAACGCTCGACGACGTCGTCTCTCTAGACGTTGCCCCTTGGCTGACGTCAGCCACGTGACGCTAGCAAGGGAATCGTCCCTTGCCGCACTGTCACGCGGAGAGAGGGCAGCAAGGAATTTGGTTATGCAGTATCAAGAGGATCGACGAGCAGAGGGGGGCGGCGATTTTGGTTAGGGGGCAGAGAAGAAAAACGAGTGAGCGATTCTAAAGGGAGGGGGTTTTTTGAAGAGGAGAAAGAAAAAACCGGGTGCTAGTTTTCAGAGAGGAGGTAGAAAAGAAAAAGAGAGAGAAAAATGATGGCCTGAGCATAGGGCGATTCCGGCGAGAAAACAAGAAAGAAAAACCAAAGAAAGATGCAGGGGGAGGTTGGCTGAGCAAGGAGGACTTTCGAGCCAAAGTTAGACAGTTTTGGAGAGGGGGCGAGACAGAAAAACCGAGGAAGAGAGGGGATGTTGTTCCTGGCTTTTGAGGGAAGTGATCTGAGCAGAAGCAAGAGAAAAACGAAAAGAAGACCGGACGTCCAAGAGAGTGAAACGTGACAGAGCAGACTGTGAGGGAGAAGGTAGGCTCAAGTCTGCGTTTGGTCGTCGCCGGAGGACTTCCCGACCGCCCTTGCTAGCCGCGGCTTTTCCTTCGAGCAAGGTAGGTTCTCCAAACACCCAGTGTATTATTTCCAAAAAAACCGCAGGCCGGAGCTCGCGTTGACCAGTTCGCGCAAGCCCCGCGCCAACGTTCCTCCATTAATATTGTTCTGCATGCTAGTATGATTAAATAGAAGCTCGGTCTCGGCCTCAAGCCGGCTCGAGTCGAATAGCCCCATTTTCATTCATGCACGAAACCTGTTCAATCAAATGCCTGAATGAAACCCAGAAAATTTCCTGCTTTAATCCGTCCTCGACGACCTGTTTTTGTAGATCTTTGACTGTATATGGCTTGATATCGTGTTTATCTTAGCATTTTAGTTAGTTTCATGTGATTTCCGCATGTTTTGGAGTGGAAAAGAGATGTTTTTATTTTTCCGGCGACGGTGAGCTTCCGGGATCGCCGGAGGTCATTGTCGGACGATGCTAGGGCGACCCCTTTTAGGGCCAGTGAAGTCTCGCAGTGGCGCTCAACGTCGGTCCGGTGAGGTGGCTTCATGGGCGTCAGGCATGCAGGTCACGGAGGTTGAAGACGACGCAGGAAAGAGAAAATACATGCAGAAAAAGACAAAACAAGTGAGAAAAGAAAAGAAAAGAAAAAATAGAAAAGAAAAGAAGAAAAGAAAAAGGCCGGGCCGAAAATTAGAATAGGAGGGGGCGTGGGCTGAACTTATCCTCTTGAGTGGGCTTAGGTTCGATTTTGGGCCAAATTTTTTATAAATAGGAAATGGGCTTTTTAATTTCTTTTACTTGATGGGCCATCTTTAAAATATTTTCGATTGGGCCATTCGGCCGGCCAGCCTGTCGCCGAGCCGGCCCGGACCGATAGGGTTGGGTCGATTTAGTAGGGCCGAGTCACCCGACCCGGTCCGAATCACTTTTTTTTAATATATTAAAAATTCTAAAAATTCAAAAAATTCAGAAATTCAAAAAATAATTAAAAAATTAAAAAATCTTAGAAAATCTTTAAAAAAAAAAAAAGAAAATTTCGAAAAATTAAAAAAATTAAAAAATTAGAAAATTCCAAAAACATTAATAAGTGTTTTTTTTTTTTTTTTTTAAAAAAAAGGGAAATTCAGAAAAGCCAAAAAAACATTAAAAATGGCAAAATCTTGTTTTCTTTAATTTCAGAAAATTAGAAAATATTAAAAATATTAAAAAATATTAAAAAGCTTAAAAATTCAGAAAAATTCAGAAAATTCAGAAAAAATTGCAAAAAATTAGAAAACCCTTAAAAAATATTAAAATTGAATAAACCTTTAGGGCTTTACAATAGGTTTTTGAACGTGTCTGCCATGACCTTAGTTAATATACAATCAAGTTAGGTACCGAAAGGGCGTTAGTTGCATGACTAACGTAATCAAGTCCCCGACCCCAAACTTTCTGGTTGCGTAAAAAAGCAAGACACACTCCCATGTCTCGCTTGGTTTTTAGTCGACCTCAATAGACTAGTGGTGACTCCCTATTTGAAAATTTTTGTGAATATCCCAATGTCGCGCAGGGTATGAGTTTAGGAGAGCCCAAGTTAATTAAGGGCCGTCGGCCCGAAATTAACAATACCCCTAAACCTTATATACCACATTATTTTCGAAATTCTTTTTTTTAGGTCGTGACATCTCTTTGCTTGATCCATCTGCAAGATCTTAAGAATTTCAAGATCCATCACTTGGGCACTGTTAATCCTACTCTGCATCTTGAGTTCTACCCTGAGAGTGGCCATTAGACTAGCAAGATGGCCAATCTCAATTTAAAAATCTAAGTCCCTGACTCCCTCCAAAAGAATCCATTCTCACACCATCATTGTGCAATTGTTGACTTTTGACTGAGCGCATTTGCCACTTTGTTCGCTTTCCTCGGGTGATATAGAATTTCACAATCGTAGTCCTTAAGAAGTTCCATCCATCATTGTTGCCTCATGTTCAACTCCTTTTGAGAGAAAAATACTTCAAACTCTTATGATCTGTAAAAAAATCAGAAACATTTCCCCACACAAGTAATGCCTCCAAATTTTAAGTATAAAGATGATCGCTACTATATCCAAATCATGCATTGGGTAGTTAAGTTCATGAGGTCTTAATTGTCGAGGTGCATATGCAACTACCTCGCTATGTTGCATCAACACGCAGCCTAGTCCTTTATACGACGTGTCATTGTAGATTTCATATCCACCAAGACCAAATGGTATTGTCAAGACAGGTGCGGTAGTTAGTTTACTCTTGAGTTCTTGGAAGCTACGCTCGCACTTGTCTGTCCAATCGAATTTCTCTTCTTTCTTTAACAACCTCATCAGGGGCATGGCTATTGTAGAAAATTTCTCTACGAAATGTCTATAGTACTGATCTCAAGTGTCTCTCATGATCCTTGGGACTCCTCGAGTACACCAGAATATCATCAATGAACATAATCACACATTGGTCCAAACACTTATTGAACACCTGGTTCATCTAGTTCATGAAGGTTGTAGGGGCACCATGAACTCGTAATGTTCATCAATCCTTGGCTACGGATACTTGTTCTTGATGGTTACATGGTTGAGCTACTGGTAGTCAATGCAGAGGCACAAAGACCCATCCCCTTTTTCCTTACAAACAGCACCGATGCTCCCGTAGGAGACGCACTAGGACAAATGAATCCTTTATCCTATAGCTCTTGCATTTACACCTTTAGTTCCTTCAATTCTGACAAGGCCATCCTATAAAGTGCCTTGGAAATCGGTTCAATCCCAAGAGCCAACTCAATCACAAACTCAATTTCCTCCAAAGAGGGAAACACATCCATGTATTCTTGTACTACTGCAATATCCTCCACCTTTGATCCTTCTACCAGTGCATTTGCCACCAATGCCAAATATCCTTAGCGTCTAGACTCCAACAACTGAGTTACCTCAAGTGACAAAATAAAAGGAATGGAGGGTTCCCCTCAATTTTTCACAAACTCAAAACTACCACCCACTACTGGATTAAACTGAATTGTCTTTCCATGACAATCCACCTTAGCTCATTGCTTAGTAAGCTAATTCATGCCAACTATGACATCAAAGTCATATATTGCTATTGTAATCAAGTCAATGACTTCCTCACTAATGCCCACAACTAACTTACAGCCAAAACAACCTAACTCAGACAACATTTGATCATTCCGCTGGGAGTCTACCTTGGTTATTCGACAATGCATTCCCTACAGGTCGTCCTCTCTGTGACGGTGGCAAGATCGTCCTTATAGGCCTACTCAGACAATTCGCCACTCGATGGCCCTGCTGACTACATCCGAACTAGGCTCCCATGAAATTGGGCATCAGCTTTTTCACATAATTCTTTCTGTTGGGTGGGATGGGATTCCTTCGACCCATCATCGGTCCCTTTCCAAACCAATGATTATGTCTATGGGCACAAATTGCGAGCCAGATGCGGTCACCCTCTCGATCATGTTCTTTTATATCATCTAGGCCCTCTCGTACATCTCATCAAAACTATTTAAATTCAAGGCACTAGCTGGACTTTTAATTTTGGATGATAGGAAAGAACATGATCGAGAGGACGACTGAATCTGGCTTGTGGTTCATGCCTAATAGCGACAATCGTCGGTTTGGAAATGGACCAATTATGGGGAGAAGGAATCTCATCCCACCCAACAGAAAGAATTACGTGGGAAAGCCGACTGCCTAAAACTAGGTCGCGAGGAAGACATTGCATACGGTGGATTACTATGGAAAAACAATTTAGTTTAACCCAGTAATGAATGGTAGTTTTGAGTTTGTGGGAAATCGAGGAGGACCCTTTGTTTCTTTGATTTCGTTACTTGAGGTGACTCGGTTGTTGGAATCTGGATGCCAAGGGTATTTGGCATTGGTAGCAGATACACTGGTAGAAGGATCAAATGTGGAGAATATTGCTATGGTACCAAAGATATGGATGTGTTTCCTCTCTAGAGGAAATTAGTTTGTGATTGAGTTGGCCCCTGGGAATGAGCCGATTTCCAAGGCGTCTTATAAGATGGCTTTGTCAGAATTGAAAGAACTGAAGGTGTAGATGCAAGAGCTTATGGATAAAGGATTCATTTGTCCTAGTGCATCCCCTTAGGGAGTGCCGGTTCTGTTTGTTAGGAAAAAGGACGGAGTCTTTGCGTCTCTACATTGACTACCGGCAGCTTAATCATATAACTATTAAGAATAAGTATCCATTTACAAGGATTGATAATTTGTTTGATCAACTTCAAGGAGCCTTGATATTTTCCAAGATAGACCCAAGGACAAGCTATCATCAATTAAGGATAAAAAATGAGTATATACCGAAAACAATGTTCAGGACATGCTGTGGTCATTACGAGTTCACGGTAATGCCATTTGGATTGACGAATGCCCCTGCAACCTTCATGGACTGGATGAACTGGGTGTTCAATAAGTGTTTGGACTAATTCATGATTGTGTTCATTGATGATATTCTGGTGTACTCGAGGGGTCCGAGGATTGTAAGAGACACTTGAGATCAGTAGTGCAGACCTTGAGGGAGCATGAACTTTATGCTACGTTTAGCAAGTGCGAGTTTTAGCTATCTCATGTGGCATTTTTAGATCATGTAATTACAGATGAAGGGATCTCTGTTGACATGATGTTACAATCCCAAGAAACTTCAATTGGTTGGATATTATAGATTTTTTGTGGAGAAGTTTTCTGTGATAGCCATGCCATTGTCGAGGTTGTTAAAGAAAGAAGAGAGGTTTGATGGGATGGACAAGTGTGAGTGTAGTTTCCAAGAGCTCAAAAGTAAATTAACTACCGCACCTATCTAGACAATACTGCCTGGTTTTGGTGGGTACAAAATCTACAGTGACGCATTGTATAAAGGACTAGGCTGCGTGTTAAGGCAACATGACAAGGTAGTTGCATAGGCATCTTGACAATTAAGACCTCACGAGCTTAACTACCTAACGCATGATTTAGAATTTGCAGCGATCATCTTTGCCTCATGTTCAATGACGATGGATGGAACTTCTTAAGGACTATGATTGTGAAATTTAGTATCATCCAGGGAAAGCGAACAAAGTGGCAGATGCACTCAATCGAAAGTCATCAATTGCAAAGATGATAGTATGGGAATGGATTCTTTTGGAGGGAATCAAGAACTTAGATTTTAAAATTGAGGTCGGCCATCTTATTAGTCTAATGGCCACTTTTAGGGTGGAACCCAAGATGCAAAGTAGGATTAAGAGAGCCTAAGCGACGAATCCTGAAATTCTTAATATCTTGTAGATGGATCAAGCAAAGAGGAAAGCAGGCTTTCAAATGTCTAAGAATGGGACATTGAGGTTTTGAGGGTGATTATGCGTTCCGAAAGATGCAGAGCTTAAGGAAATAGTCTTGTTGGAAGCTCATTGTAGTAACTATAGCATTCACCTTGGCAATACGAAAATGTACCATAATTTGAAGCAGCATTTCTGGTGGAACGATATGAAGTTGGACATCGCAAAGTATGTGGCTAAGTGTTTGACGTGCCAACAAGTAAAGGCTTAGCATGGTAAACTCGGTGGACTACTGCAACCTCTTGAGATTCCCGAATGGAAGTGGGAACACATTATGATGGATTTTGTGATGGGACTACCAAGGAGTTAGCGAGGCAATGACTTGATTTGGGTAGTAGTTGATAGATTAACAAAGTCGGCTCACTTTATCGCCGTGCAGAAAGATTTCACGTTGGAAGTGTGCAAAATTGTACGTATGTCAGATTGTGCGCATACATGGAGTTCTAATAACGATCACCTCATATTGTGATCCTAAGTTTACGGCAACTTTCTAGAAAATTTTGTAGTCGATCTTAGGGACGAAACTACAGTATAGTACGGCGTACCATCCATAGACGGATAGTCAATCAAAATAGATTTGAAGAAGTATTCGAAAGCCTTTAGTGTGATAAATGACATTTGGTTTGCACTAATTTTCAAGTGGTTGAGGTGAATTCTTGGTTTGGTTATTAAATGAACATGAAATGAATGTTGAAAGAAAAATTGGTGGTTTGTGGAATTTGAATAGCGATTCGATGGAAATTCAGTGAATTAGATTTCAAGTGTCGATAAGTGACCCTGTGGAAATGAACTCATGGGTTGACGAGCTGGAGAAAGTTTTGCACTTTGAGGTGCTCAAACGAGGTTAAAACTGTGAGGCTTGGTATGGGATAGGCCAAAGTGGATAATACCTTTATGAGATTGTGCATATCTAAAAGGGACTTTTGCTAGTAGTGGTGTAGTTCGAAGATGCCCATAATGACTGATCCAACGAGGGCGGGGAGTGGTCGCCGAGGCCAGAGTGCCTGAGCAAAGAGCGACTCCTGGCAGGCTTCTAGGATGTCGAAAGGGGTAGAAATGAACTGAATTATGCACTGTGCAAAAGGAGAGTGCTTATGGGAAATTTTTTTATCGAAATGGTATAGCTGAAATATGGTCAAGTTTGTAGAACTTTAGTCTATGGAACAAGGTCAGGGAATTGGGAATCACTAGTTCAAAAATTGGTTTAGTAGTTATTGAATGCAATTCAGATTTTCAAAGACAGACTAAAGATAACTCAAAGTCATCAAAAAAGTTATGCAGATAAGCGTCGTAGACCATTAGAGTTTAAGGTGGGGGATCATGCATTTCTGAAAGTATTGCCGGTAAGGGGTACTTCCATATTTGATAAGAAATGAAAGTTAAGTCCGAGGTACATTGGACTCTTTGGAATTTTGAAAATGATCAGGATTTTAGCATATCATCTTGCGTTGCCACCAAAACTTGTTCAAATACATGATATTTTCCACGTGTCCATGTTGAGAAAATATGAACTTGACCCGACTCATGTTTTGAATTTTGAGGAATTAGACATAGATGACAGGGTGTCATACATAGAGAGGCCAATATGAATAGAGGACTGTAAAGAGCAAGTGCTTCGAATCAAAATTATCGCCTTAGTTAAGGTGATTTGGCAGCATCACGTAATAGAGGAGCTTTATGGGAAAGTGAGGAAGTGATGAAGCATCAGCACACTCATCTTTTTGAGAATTTGTTAATGGTTGCAAATTTCGAGGATGAAATTTTTGTAAAGGGGAAAATAATTGTGACATCCTGAAATTCGAGTCCTTTGAGGGAGGAATGAATGTTAATTTCATCAATGCATTGTTAGTTGATCTCACTCGGAACTGATCACTCCTGAAATACTGACCTTGAGAGAAAAGGCTAATGAGGACAAAACTCATGCAACTAAAAGAACTTAACCTAGGAAAATGACTCGATCTTGAGACTTGTGTAAGGATGATCTTGTAGATATGCAAGCCGATTCCAAGAACGAATAGAACATAATGAGACAACGAGTGATTCTATTTACTATTATTGAACCCGCGAATGACCCTATGTCGATCCTTAGTAATCGTGTACTTTGAAATAAAAATCTATTCTTCGCAATTTCATGTAGTCAAGGACGTCCATATGTCGAGATATCTTGAATGTAAATTAGCACAAGTCGATTACGCGTGAATCCTCAAAGTCGCTTGTCAGTCTAAGTAATACCAAAATGACATTTGAGCGAAATTGATATGGCATGAGAATCCAAGATTGGACTTCGAATTTTGGGAACGTTCATGACGGACTTTTGGACAATGCTTTTTTGATAGTCGATAGTGTCAGTTGAGCCGAGTTTTTTGAAAAAGGGGTTCATGGACCGAGAAAACGAGCCTACAAGGATGTGGGCCGGGTAAGATTAGTGTGGGCCTCATGCCCAAGATGGGACAGCCATTGTGGTAGACTTGAGATAAGCAAGTGAGCCTGTTAGGCTAAACCGATTATTTACCCTCCTGAGCCATTGTCTAAACTTGAGCCGATTCGAGCCTAACAAATTCTCAAACTCGTTCCTATTCATTTTCTAGCCCGTTTCTTAGGCCTGCCCTTTATTTTCAGCCCAAGGGCAATTTGTGAATTGCTCAAGGTGGAAATAACCATTTTGCCCCTAAATATTTTGAAGAAAAGACAAAAGAAGAGAGAGAAGATGATGTCATTTACTTGGGGACTTGAAGCAAGCATTCAATGGCCTTAATTGAGGCTTATCTCTAGCCCTCATTTCACTCTGTCTCCTCCTTCTTCAGCCCTATCAAAACTGCACACTTCTCTCCCTAGTTTCCCTTCCTTCCTTCAGTTTTTCCTTCTGACCTTCCTTTGAAAAATCAAGTTGTTCATGCCCTTCTCGTGTGAATCACGGCTCGTGCCACCCACCATCGTGCTCAGGACAGAAAATCCATAGAGGTGGGTGATTGTTTTAGGCTTGGGACCTACACAGCTAATTTCACACCTCTCAAGTCGTTTCATGCTTAGAGGTTTCCCTACAGCAATGAGGTTCGTGCGATTTGTTCAGTGAAATTCATCATGCGGGTGCAATTCCTTGTGCCTAGATGGTGCTCAAGAATGTTTGAATGAGTGGTTGATGGCCTTGTCTTTGGTGGGACCATTGCCACCGTTCTAAAGCTTAAGTTATTAGATAAATGCGTGGTTTATTATTTAAATATTCTAACACTTTCCTTCATTCTTAGTCTGGTCTTTTGTTTAGTACTAAGTGCGGAATGTGAGACAAATGGGACTTGGAAAGATTCGAACTTAGAATCTCCAAATCTCATACCATGTAAGATTTTGGTGGAACCATTGCCAATTGTTCCAAAACCTTAAACCTAATATAGTATCAAAGTTAGAGGTTTTGAGTTCAAATTTTTGTAGGCCCTAACTATCTTCCCAATTAAATTTCCACGCTTAATATTAGACAAAATACCAAACTAAATGTGAGGGAGAAAGATAAAATATTTAAATAATAAACCACGTATCGTTTATCTATTTAAACTTTTAGAATAATCGGCTGTGGTCTCATAAAATCTCTCAATCTCCACAAATGCTACGCCATCCTAATTTGGGTAGACTTGTATGATTTAATAACATTTGATGGCTTTATCAGTCACAGCCAGAGAAGTTTTACTGCACTTGGATCTCCCATATTTCTTCTTTGAATTTGCTAATTTTAGGTTTGTTAGAACACATTCTTCTTGCTAAAATAGGCAAGGTTCGTCGAGATAGCGCTCTTGATAAGTCGCGACAGTGAGGATGGAAAAAATGCTTGTGTTTATTCTGTGCTATTTATGTGTTGTTGCTTTTCAATTTTGTTATTGTCCGATTCCTCTGCTATTCTGTATCCGTGCGTCAAGCTTGGGTCTCGCGTGCTCTCCCATGGCATATGCATGAAAAAGTCTCAACAGATTCTTTATTAGTTCGTCTTTAACCATAACCCTACCCTGGAGCTCCATTGTTAACTCGACAAGTCAATCTATAGAGCTATCCTTTTTGAAAGGCAACAATATAAAGAGAAGAAATGCTAAAAGTGAATCCTATTGCATTGCAAATAAATGAGTTAAAATGGATTTTATTGGTCAATTTGACTCAATCCATTTATAATCCGAACCAATCCACCGATTTTATTTTTGATAGGGTGCTCACTTAGCTATCTTAGCATTTGTCTAGTATATCTACTATCGTATCATATGACGGAGTGGTGTAACTTGTGTATTTTGTTATATATGCATTAAATCTACGGTAAATTTTCTTAAAGATGGATGCTTAAGGTCCGTGGGTAACCAGTTAGTAGACTACATGTAAATATATATTAAGTATGCCTTTAGAGCAGCCCTAGAGCTTAGCTTAGTGAAAAGGCACTGTTGTACTTCAAAGAGGTAAAAGCAAACTGTCCATGATATCTTTTTTTTTAGGGTGAATATGTGGATATCATTAATTAGATGAGGAACAAAAGCTTAGGAGAATTCCTAACATTTCAAAGAGACCTATTATGCGAAAAGATGGAGAAGAGAAGCCTTTATATAGTAGCTAATAAAACATTTGTCTGGGAAGGCCTACACTTTTGATAGAGTGACGCCTTACCTCTTACAACCTTTCAAATCCTAACCAACAAAAGATAAGGCTTAATTGATGTGTTTTGAAATAGTTTGTGGTTTCATTCCATCCAAATGCAATAGATTGTTGCTTAGAAAGACAGCTTGAGGAATCTCACTTCCAGGTTTTTTACCTTGGTGGCCCTAATTATGCATTGAAATTCTAAGTTCTAACTTCAAATTGTAACACCCAATTCCATTTTATGCCAAAATAATACAACATACACTACCTGTTCAGGTGCATTAAAAAAAAAGTGGTTTCTATCTTCTGTACAATTTAAACAAAAGTTACACTTAGTATCTACTAAAGACTTACTGTGATATGGCTACTGTTGTCAGTCATCTATCTCTACAAAAAAGCCAACCAATAAAATCATACTTGCTAATATCGTTGGTCCAAATCAATTGATACCAGTCCACGGCCAGTCCCTCTTGTCTGAACTCCTTGTATATCTCTTTGCAACATTATATTTGGCTAGAGATAATGGGTGTTAGAGCAAGTCTTAGCTTGAGAATATATCACCTACTCCAAGCCATACTACTCTTTATGTCAAGTTGCATAATGGGAGGTACTTCTGCATTTAATATGATGAACCTAAGTACTCCATAGGGATGAGGACGGAAGATTGATGAGGCTTCAAAGCATGGGATCCATCAATACTTTATTTTAGAGTTTTAGATTGAGTAGTCCTAGTCCTCCATTCTTTTGTGGTGAGCATACTGCATTTTATGCAATTTGTGGGATTTGTGAGTTTCAGCATTTTTTGCCCATAAAAATTGTCAATTTAGCCGATTGAGAGCGCTACAAGCTCTATCCATCAACATCATCCCATTAAGCAAACTTTTAAATTTGGTATTAACCCTTAATTTAGGCCACAAACTTGAGAATCTTGGACAATCCGAGGCTTGAACGAGGCCATGGTGAATCGAATTGTGCCGTGTATTGATTGCGAACGATCCAACCGCAAAATAGCATCAATGGTCACTCTACTATTTTGGAAATGCCCGTCCCCTACAAGGCGCATGCTTCTTATAGGTTTCCCCTCCTCAGGATTTGTCGTTGATGGGATTCGAGAGTGACGCTAGAGAAACATTGCTCACGAGTTACCCATGTCATATAAGATATACATCAATTCTTGGAACGTCACTCCACTCGATTTTGTATTTCTTTATATTGCTAGAGATTAATCACATTAAGTGTACGTATTAACCTTTCAGGGTCATAAACATGGGAAAAGTGAAATCTATTTACCATAAATAATGCGGTTGTCCATTTCTTTTGTCAAAGAAGAAGATCATCACGTTCTTTTACTTCTTTTTACAGAAAGTTGCCTGATTTTTCATCATTGGAGCTGAGGAATCTTTCCCCTTAATTGTGGCCATTTTAAGGAAATTATATATGTTGAAAGTTCTAAGCAAATTTAATTTCATAAATTATTTTAAACCCATGCAGGTACGTGTCTATTTCCCATTATATACCAAAACATGGGATTGGAAATCAGACCGGAAATGAGTCTTAATTCATTTCAAGCTAATTCTCTTTTACTAAAAAATTAATTGCTTTTATGGCCAATGATTGAATTGCAAATATGGCAAGATGACAAGGCGCTTGATCCTTGAATAGAACAGTTAACCTGAGAAGAATTAATTGCTAGGGAAATAACTGAAGATGTTTCCTACCTAAATTTCTGTATCATAATTGAAGAATCCATTTCATTAATGCACTGCTTCTCTCAACCTATATAAGTACTCATCTTTAGATTGACTACATCATCAAACAATTAACAATCGTAAATAATTTTCTAACCCTTCCATCCCCAAAAGACTATCATGGCAACCTTCAAGAACTTGTCCACTCTCATGATCTTGTTGGTAGTCAATGTAGCATTGCTTCCTAGGGCTACCTTCGCCACAGGCAAAAATCCCGATTGTGCAAAGGGAATGACTTCTGATTGTGGGTTTCAATTCTTTCAAATCATAGTGTTTGCCAACATCTCTACACCCACTGGTGAATGTTGTCACGAGCTTGTAAAGGCAGGGAAGAATTGCCACATCCAATTTGTAGAGTTGAGCCTCTCCACCCACAAGCCGGTCAAGGGGACCATATCTGATGTCTACAAGAGAAGCAATGAGACATGGAACAATTGCGCTGCTATCGGTCCTATATCCCCTCCCGAGCCCACTCATTGAGAGCTATTGCTAGTTTGTAGTACACCGAAAGTGTAAAATAAAGGAGATGAAAGAATTATAATTTTTCAATTGGATTCTCCTCAAAAAATTTTCCTATATTTTGTGCTTCTTAAGCCTTTATATTGGATGAATCATATTTACAGTATTATATATGTTAACTATTTGTTCACGCGATGATGCGTGTGCACTTTTGCTAGTAATACGCTATGTAAACTTGACTTTTGAATATTTATTGAGGTTTTATTAGAATGAAGAATTGAGAAATATGTAGGGCCAAACATCTGATGTAAAATGAGTTCGTAATAGGTGAAACCATCTTATTATGCAAGAGCGGGTTTAATTTAATCAGCCCAGACGAAATGAATGTATGTTGCTTGGCCGGGAGATGATAATGATGATGATAACGACCATCATCTTCTTCATCATCATCATCATCATCAATATTGTTATTATTATTATTAACTTCGCTCCTCTTCACTAATAAAACCTATTAATTATCACAAGTTTTAATAGTTCTTTAATAAAGGAAAAAAAATGTCCCGCCCAATATCTAGTCAAAAGGTTAGATAATCAATAAATGAGTCTAGTAAATCTTGAAACTTGTTAAAGGGTAATTAGCTAATAAGTAAGCTCAATTAATATGGGAAACCATAGCCAAATTTGCTTTAGTTATATAGGGGGAAAACAAGACTTGCTAAATTTTGCATATATAACCTGGCTCCTTCTCATTAATGAGACCTATAGATTATTTAACCTTTTTCCACGAGTTGTTCAAAATTAATTTAATTAAGAACAGAATCGCACTAAAACATCTAATCAAATTTTTAATTAATTAATAAATAAGTTCACTAAATCTAGAAAACCAGAACCAAAATATATGTTCAAAGGTTAAATAATCAATGACTCAGTGAATCGAAATTAAACAATATGGCAGCGGCAGCTAGGATAGTTGATAAGGTGTTTATTTTTTTGACGTTGATCCATATTGATTCAACAAGCAGTGTGTAAACGGTCGTGCAAACTTGAGTCAAGTATTGTCGGGTCACATCGAAATGTGCAATGTTTCGTTCAAGACCAAATGACATCCAGCTATTGTTCGAATGACGGGTGAGATGAGCTCCATATTTTCTTTCTGGTTTTTCTTTTCCCTGACAAAGGACAACCTTGCTTTGGCTTTCGAAAGCCTTTCAAAAGGCCTGATCGAATGCTTACATATGGCCCATTCAGCACACGTGTCGTGACGATGACAATTGAAACTAACGCCTCTTCCTGGATTCCGAGCACCGGCTCATAGGTTTGAAAATGTAAAATCATGAATAAACAAGTTTTGTTAGGAAAATATCCTTATGGAATTTTGATGATTTCAAAATTATCCTAAATTTAATATTTTCATATTAGTGTAGATATTGGTCATAATGACGTGGTGAAGATTTCAAGAAGACTATGATGATATTGATGAGCTTCTTGACATGAGCAAGGGTGAATTACAGCAATAAGGATCTTACTAGGAGGAGAAAAATTTTCAAATTAGTCTTAAGTGAAATTAGTGACTAATGTGGGTTGTTTATACTTAAGTGTGTTTTATATGCCCTAAGTTAGATTAAGATAAGCTAATGGTAGCTTATATATGCTTATTACTAATTAAATTGGATTATGGCTAATTAGCACCATTTTATTATACTAATCTTGTTTATGGTTAATAACATTAGTTAATAAAGGATTAGTATTAGTTAATTATGATGAATTATTTATTGGAATAATTAATTATAATTAAATTATTTTGTGAAAAAATTAATTAATTAAAAATTAATTAATTTCGAATTATTAATTATTTATGGATAATTGATTATTTATTGATAATTGATTAAATTGAGCAATATTTATACTTATTTAATTATTACTTATTTATTAAAGGTTGATAGTTATATATGATAGTGTTATATAGCTTTTAATTATTTAAGGAAGTATTTTATTAAAGTGAATTACTTATTGTTAAGTAATTATTTGTGAGAATGATGTCTAGTTATGACTATGTTGTGAGAGTTAGTTATCTATTGGAATAATTAACCAAAGTATTTTCCTTAATATTAATAAGTATTATGGGAATAATGAAAGTTTATAATTATTTGGTTGTAATCAATTATTTATGGGACTGATTGATTATGATTAAATAATCAAGGTACGCGATTGTTTATTGAAGTAAATACTTGTGGACAAGTTATCAGCATTTGTTGATTATTACGGAGATAGTTAGTGGTGATTACTATCTTGGGTACTATGTGAATATCATGGCATTAGGTTGTTTAGACTAATTATTGTATTGCAACTTAAATTGGTGTTTGTTGGTTGTATCTGAAACTGTTGAATTATGCAAGTTCATGTGACCATTGATGATTGTTACCTTGCATCATATGTGTATTAATTGCAATAATACATTGTGTGAGCACGAACCATGGTTACTATTGAAAATAAAATACGCAAAAATGACAGGATCTTGCAATTTACGTTAACACGAAAATACTAGAGAAAAATAAGGGAACTAGAAATTTACGTGGTTCGATCCGAGTATCGGTACCTACATCCACCGAGAGAGCCAGCAGCAAATAATCAACTATTATCGGAGAATCAGAGTTACAATCGCTCACATGCTTGAGTGTTTCCCACACCTAGATCTAAACCCAAACCCAAAGTGTTTACAAATAAATAATGTAAACTCACAGCACAAAATCACCGAGTGTTCAAGCCCCTGCAATTTGCTCATGAACATATGAAAAACAAGAACTCCGTTCTTTCTGGTATGCTTTGTATGGCAACTGCCACTTCTTGGCTTGGCTTCTATTCTTGTGCGGCGCTCTCTTTTTCTATATGCTGAAGAAACCTTTTATATATGTGTGTAAACCTAACACTACTAGGTTTCTTCTATAGATAAAAGAGGAAACTCTTGTCTTTATCCTTTTGTAAAAAAGTAATCCTAGTCAAACTTGGAATAACAAGAAAACCAATCTTGAATAGAATAGGAAATATTTTGAATAAATCAAAATCCTTCTATGGATCGAGTTCGTGAAAATTTAAACTCGAGTCATAACTTAACAATTCTCCACCTTGGCTCGATGTTTGAAGCCAAGTTATAGTGCTCATCATCCATGCTGCTCTCCCAACGCCCCGTCGGGCGCTCACTCTCCACAGACGCCAATTATGCTCAAGCATAACTTGAGCTTTGCCAAAGGAACAGGCTTGGTCATTGTGTTTGCCAGGTTCTCTACTGTAGCAATTTTTTTCACAATAACATTACCATTTGCTAAGACATCTCAAATGAAGTGGTACCTGATATCGATATGTTTCGTTCGCTCGTGATAAATTGGATTATATGCCAAATATATCGCACCTTGGTTATTACAGTGTATATCAACACTTGTCTGATTAAGCCCAAAGTCCAAGAGCAAATTTTGTAACCATATCGCCTCCTTCACTATAAATGTTAGCGCCATGTACTTTGCCTCAGTCAAAGACAAGGCAACATGATCCTATAAGGATGCTTTCCAACTAATTGCACCACCTACTAGCGTAAACACGTACCCTACTAAAGACCTGCGATCATCCAAGTTACCGGCGTGATCCGAATCCACATAACCCATGGTTTCACTACAATTGCTATTCCTCCGGTATACTATACCACGTCTGTAGTCCCTTTCAAATATCTGAGGATCCACTTCACAACTTCCCAATGAGCTTTACTAGGACGCTTCATGTAGTGACTAACTACACTCACAGCTTGTGAAAGATCAGACCTAGTGCACAATATAGCATACATAATACTACCCACAACATTAGAAGAAGGAACATGGGACATATGCTCCTCCTCCTCCTCAGTTTACGGTGATAATTTATCTGAAATTTTAAAGTGATTTGCTAAAGGTGTACTTATAGATTTTGCCGACTGCATGTTAAAACATGCCACAATCTTCTCAATATATTTCTTTTGAGATAAATGTAAAAATCCTACAGCTCTGTCATGCAAAATCTCCATACCAATATTTTCTTTGTAACACCTAAATCTTTCATTTCAAATTCAGCACTCAACTGCCTTTTCAGCACATCAATATCAGACATATTCTTAGCTACTATCAACATGTTGTCAACATAGAAGAGTAGATAAATCAAAGAACCATTCTCCAATCTCCTAAAATAAACACAGCTATCCATCTGACTTTTCGAGTAGTCCTGACTAGCCATGAAAGCATCAAAATGCTTATACCACTATCTAGGAGGCTATTTTAGCCCATACAAAGATTTATTTAACAAGCAAACATGATCTTCCTTACCCGAAATAGCAAATCCCTCTGATTGCCTCATGTAAATCCGTTCCTCCAACTCACCATGAAGAAATGCCATTTTCACATCTAGCTGCTCTAGCTCGATGTCACACCCCGAACCCCGAGCATGCAACAACCCCTTACCATGGTCAATTGAAAGCAACGTCCCAGGACTCGTCGACAACCATTCATTTTAATCTTTCATTATATGCAAGCGGAAAACGAACCATCCCTAGTCCAAACAAACAATCAAAGAATTAAACAGGGATAGAGGGATGAACAGTAGAACTTCAACTACTCATTTATACAACTTACTAGATTAACCAACAAAGGATCATCATTTGAATTACAAGTCCGACAAAAGGGGCCGATCCATCCTCTAAGCCAAGTTAAAAAGAAACTAGGCTAATCTAGCTATACAAAATGAACCCTCAAGTTCAGCAACACGGTCACTCGGACCCATTGGACTCGGTTTCGTTACCGATCACTAGTGGAGCGGGGGCAAGATTCTCCACTGTAGGTATGCCATTCTAAAGGCCTGAAAATGGTTAACCACAACGGGTTGAGATAAAATCTCAGCGAGTTCTTCCCCTAAGCCCCAGTTAGTACACCAATTAAACCCAGGCATCTCTCCAGAACTACTCCTCACACAACCCAACCTCAACAACCAGCAATACCCTGCACGTTATATGTCAGCACAATACACACAATGCACATGGCCATTAGATGATATAGTTCACCATTCACATGCAAGTTGCATCATAAGCGATCTCACCTGACCATTGCCACACCCTGCACCTTATCAGTTCATGTGTGCGTGTCATAAATAATGATGTGATCACCTCATGCATAATCGAAACTGATGATACAATGTTTCTCGTACACCCTGGTATCCACACATGTTCCATTGAGCTGAAGTGCAACGGTGCTATGGTGCCCTTCCTTCACAGAGGTGCAACCGTGCCGGCCAAGGTGTCACAACGCTACGACACCCTTCCTCCATAGAGGTGCAACCGTGCCCCTCCATACCCTCCGAGGCGCTACGGTGCTATGACACCCTTCCTCCACAGAGGCGCAACCGTGCCCTTTCGTATCCTCCAAGGCACAACGACGCTACGGTGACCTTCTTCCACAGAGGCACAACCGTGCCCTTCTGTACTCTCCGAGGTGCAACGGTGCTATGACGCCCTTCCCCCGCAGAGTCGCAACCGTGCCCTCCCTTCGGTGATTCTTACGCTTGTAGCTAATGCACACATATTTACACGTACAATTGCATTTAAAATCTCAAGTCCTTCCTCATAAAAGCGGTCCATTTCCGGTGTCCTTCGGACAAACTATTTTTCCCACCTTTCTCATAAAAGCGGTCCATTTTAGTGTCCCTCAGACAAACCATTTTCTTTCTCATAAAGGCGATCCATTTCCGGTATCCCTCGGACAATTCATCTTTTTCCCATTTTTATGAAAATCACACAATTCATGCGGATGCTCATATAATTACACATTCAATTCACTCCATAAAATCAATGCACATGAAGTTACACAATTTAATTTCTGGATGAACAGTAATTTCCGAATTTAATAAATAATTAATTAAATTTAGAAATTAAAAATAATTAAATAAATAAACGAAAATTAAATAATTAAATAATTATTTAATTAAATAGAAATTAATTTAATCAATAAATTAATCAATTAAAAAGCAATTAAGGAAAAACATTATTAATTAGCACAAAACACACAATTACCACAATTAAACATAAATAAGCAAGATTAAGCTAAGCTAATCTTAATCCACTATCTAACCACCTATCTTAGGGCTAATACACTTAATTAAACACCTTAATCAGCCCTTAGCACTAATTAATCCAACCCTAAGTAAGTTTAGGCACTAAATAGGGTTTAGGAACTAAACTCATTCGTTAAGTGCGTCGGAGACACGGACTCGGTGGTGACGACGAACCCGACACTCGGGGACATCTCCCATGACACTCCAAGGCGGTCCCGGGCTGAAACAACAGTAAGAAACCCTGGTTCCCTCAGCAACTTTTGAAAAACTGACTACACAGGAGGTAATTGGAGCAAAACGGCTTGGCCGGAGCTCAGGCGAGCTGGTGGCCGGAGGCTGGTGGTTCCAGGGGGTCAATGGGGAGTTATATGTGGTTGGTGTGGGCAGTGGATAGGCCAAAAATGGAGAGAAACGGAAGAAAAAATGAAGCTGCTCAGGAGGCGCTACTATAGTGACGAATGGAGGACTGCTAACTTCAGGCCGGCAACTCTTTCCAGCAATCGGTCGACGTGACCGGTACAGATTTGTTGTGTTGATCAGATTGATAAGTGGCTCGGCCCGAGATTCCACCGGGAAGGCAATGAACAACTCGAATTTCGATGAGAGGTCCAAAGCAGAAACTACAGAAATGCAAGGAGAAGCAAAGGGAAGAAGGGCTGCGATTTTTGGAGAAGATGAAGGGGGGAGAGAGAGAGTGAAGTGAGGGCTGGAGATAGGCCTCATTAAGGCCATTAATGCAAGCTTCAACTCTCAAGAAAGATGACCTCATCTTATCTCTCTTCTTTTGACTTTTCTTCAAAATATCCAATGGCATTTTGGTCATTTCCACCTTGCACATTTCCCAATTTGCCCTTGGGCTGAAAATGAAAGGCGAGCCTAGGAAACGAGCTGGAAAATTAATAGGAATGGGCTCGAGAATTTGTTGGGTTCGAATTGGCTCAAGGTTAGACAACGGGCTTAGAAGGGTAAATGGTCAGTTTGGCCCAACGGGCTCACTTGCTTATCTCGGGCCTTCCATGGTGGCTGTCCCACCTTGTGCGTGAGGCCCACACTGATCTTGGCCGGCCCACATCCTCGTAGGCTCGTTTCCTCTATCCGAAATCCCTTTCTCAAAAACTCGGCTCAACCAGCACTGTCGACTGTCGAGGAAGCATTTTCCAAAAGTTTGTCTCGAACGTTCCCGAAAATTCAAAGTCCAATCTTGGATTCTCATGCCTTGTCAATTTTACCCGAATGCCATTTTTGTACTACTCAGACTGACAGGCGGCTTTGAGGATTCACGCGTTATCGACTCGTGCTAATTCACGTTTAAGACTTCTCGACACATGGACGTCCTTGACTACATGAAATTGAGAAAGATCGATTCTTATTTCTAAGTACACAATTATCAAGGATCGACATAGGGCCATTCGCGGGTTCGATAACAGTAGACGGAATCACTTGTCGTCCCATTATTTCTGTCCATGAATCGACTTCTAGTCATCCCTAAAATCGACTTGCATGACTACAGGATCGTCTTTACGTAAGTCTCATGGTCAAGTTGTTTTCCTAGGTCAAGTTCTTTAGTCGCACGAGTTCTATCCTCATTAGCCTTTCCCTCAAGATCAGTATTTCAAGAATAATCAATACCGAGTGAGATTAACCAACAATGCACTGGTGAAATTAACGTTCATTCATCCCTTAAAGGGCTCAAATTTCAAGATGTTACACTTGAGATCCTGCGAAGCAACTAAGGCAAGTAAAACACGAATAGAAGTATGTCTTACCACAAGAGAGAACACCTCGTTATAGTCAATGCCCTCCCACTGTGTATATCCCTTTGCCACAAGTCTTGCCTTACACCTTGCTATCTCAACACCGGGAATGCCCTCTTTCCGTTTAAAGACCCATTTACTTCCGACAATCTTTTGGCTCTTAGGTATTTCAACCAGCTCCTATGTCTGATTTTGATGGAGTGATTCCATCTCTTCGCTCATAGCCCCAAGCCATTGTGATGACTCACTACTAGCTATCGCTTCAGAATAAGATGAAGGCTCATCGGTCTCCACCTCATCACCTATAGTTAACGCATAAGCAATATTTGTATAACCATAACGTACCAGTGGTTTGATTTGCCTTTTCTGTCTATCTGCGGCTATATTGTGCTGCGGTTGTGCTGATTGTTCACTATCACCAACTTCAGGAACTACGGCCTCTTCTGTAGTCTCAGCTTCTGTTACCTCCGAGGTCTCTGGTGTCTCCACCTAATGCTCTACCTCACTAATGACACCATGATATGTTTGCTCTACTTGTTGTGTTACAGAACTCCTCTGTTGAAACATTGCAATCTCGTCGAAGATCACATCTCTGCTGATTAGAAAACCGGGTGATCTGGGATCAGTGCACCACAGCCGGTAGCCTTCACCTCATGTGCATAACCCAGAAATATGCACTTCTTCGCCCTCGGCTCAAGCTTACCATCACTCACATGAGCATATGTAGGACATTCGAATATTCGTAATTCAAAATAATCAACAGATTTCCCCAACCATACTTCCTCAGAAGTCTTTCACTCAATAGCAGATGATGGAGATCGATTTACCATATAACATGCCATATTCACTGCTTCGGCCCAAAATTCCTTGCCAAGTCCTACATGCGAAAGCATATATCGAGCTCGCTCAAGTAAAGTTCTATTCTTCCATTCTTCCACGCCATTCTGCTGTGGTGTCCCAAGTACTATGCGGTGTCTCACAATCCCTTCTTTCTCGTAGAACTCAGTAAAACCTTTACCATAAAACTCCATGCCATTATCGGTTCTTAGGCACTTGATCTTTTTATCTGACTACTTCTCAATCAATGCCTTAAATTTCTTGAACCAATCGAACACATAACATTTGTGCTTTAGAATATGTACCCATACCTTCCTTCCTTGAGTAATTGTCGATAAATGTCAGCATATATCGGGCACCTCCTTTCGAAGGAAGAGAAGATGAGCCCTAGACATTTGAATGAATATACTCAACTGGTTGCTTGGTCGAATGAATAGCTGTAGTAAACTTAATTCGGCGCTGCTTCGCAAAGATGCAATGCTCACATAAGTCCAGCTTTCCTGTCTTCTAACCCTTCAGCAACCCCCTTTCACTCAGCATGTCATACCTACCTCACTCATGTGCCCTAAACACATATGTCATAATTGAGTCAAGTTAAATTCTGACTCACTTGATGAAACTGCAGCGATTCCAGTCACGGTCTCTCCTAGTAGATGATAGAGAGAATTCACTTTCTTCCCCTTCATCACTGTCATGGCACCACGAGAGATCTTCAGTACTTCACCTTCAGCGGTGTACCTACACCCGATATCATCAAGTGTCCCCAGAGAAATAAGGTTCTTCTTGAGCTCCGGTATATGCTTCATGTCTGTCAATGTGCGCACCACCACATCGTGCATCCGAATTCGAATTGTTCCTATCCCCACAACCTTACAAGCCACATTATTCCCCAAAAGAACTATACCACCATCTGTAGTCTGATAAGTAGTAAACTAGTTCTTGTGAGGCGTCATATGATAAGAACACCCCGAATCTAGCACCCATTCGTCTCCTGACAAAGTAATAGTCACACATAAAACAACTTCTCCATCACTAGTGCTCCCTTCGGCTACGTTTGCCATATTGCTTGTGGCATTCTGCTTATCACCTCGATTTCTCCACTTCGAACAATCTCTCCTAATGTGCCCTTCCTCGTGACACTCAAAGCACTTCACGTGTCACTTGGACTTTCAATTGCTTGACTTTGATATGCTTTTGCCTCTACTACTGCTAGGCCCTCAATGTTGATCTCTACCCCGAATCGTTAATGCATGCGCTACATCCAGCGCAAGACTATCATCACACAACTTTCTCTGCCACTCCTTAGAGAACAGAGCGGACTTTACCTCTTCAGAGGTAATCGTAGTACGTCCTTGCAACAGTAAATCAGTAAAGTGCTCCCACAACTCTGGTAAAGAAGCTAACAACATCATGCCCCGCTCTTCATCATCAAGTATCTTACCAATGTTCTTCAAATCTATCATGAGTTTATTAAATTCATCTAGGTGGGTTTTGATAGACGTACCTTCAGTATATCTAAACTGAAACATCCTCTTCAACATGTATAAGCGATTATCCAAACCCTTTGTTACATAGAGTGCATGAAGTCTTGCCCATAAATCTACAGCATCCTTCTCCTCAGCTACCTCTATTAACACATCATCTAATAAGTTCAACAGGATTGTGCTCTTTGCTTTCTCCATTAGCTCTTCCCTTTCAGAAGCTTTCATTATAATCAGCAACTCATCTTCGCCATCTAAAGCTCTGGCCAAACCTTGGGTTGTCAATAAAGCATGCATCTTGATGCTCTATAACCCAAAGTTATTCCTCCCCTTAAACTTCTCAATTTCACGTTTCACCTCAGACATAATTGCAATAACAGAATTTCCAGATAATAATCAGAAAAGCAAAAGCTCCAAATCACAATCAAGAAATCTGAACCCGAGCTCTGATACCAATTGTTGAAAAATAAAATACGCGAAAACGATAGGATCTTGCAATTTACGTCAACATGAAAATACTAGAGAAAAATCAGGGCACCAGAAATTTACGTGGTTCGGTCCGAGTATTGGTACCTACATCCATGGGGAGAGCCAGCTGCAAATAATCCACTATAATCGGAGAATCAGAGTTACAATCACTCACACACTCAAGTGTTTCCCACACCTAGATCTAAACTCAAATCCAAAGTGTTTACAAATAAATAATATAAACTCATAGCACAAAATCACCGAGTGTTCAAGCCCCTGCAATTTGCTTACGAACATACGAAAAACAAGAACTCCGTTCTTTCTTATATGCTTCGTACGGCAACTGCCACTTCTTGGCTTGGTTTCTATTCTTGTGCGGCGCTCTCTTCTTCTATATGCTGAAGAAACCTTTTATATATATGTGTAAACCTAGCACTACTAGGTTTCTTCTATAGATAAAAGATGAAACTCTTGTCTTTATCCTTTTGTACAAAAGTAATCCTAGTCAAACTTGGAATAACAAGAAAACCAATCTTGAATAGGATAGGAAATATTTTGAACAAATCAAAATCCTTCTATGGATCGAGTTCGTGAAAATTCAAACTCAAGTCATAATTTAACAGTTACATTAGCGACAGTGAAAAGAACGAAATGATATGATTGATGGTTGTGTTGCATGGTCAGATAAAGGGAGACTCGATGCTGTCAGAAGACTAGACGGATGAAGTTGCTTGATTTTTTTGGTTGCTCGGCAGTGGTTAGATGCCATGTCGCATAGAGACTAGACCGATGCTCCTTCGAGAATGCCATTTGGGGGAAGGTCTATGACGTAGCCGTAACCATGGAGGGGACGATGTCTGGTTTTTGGACTAGTAGACTGCTAATCATAAGATTGTGTTGTGGCCTGAGGGTTCATAATAATTGGAACATACATGGATGTTTGAGGCCTAAGAAAGTTTGATATGTGTTCTGATTATATGATAAGCTTGTTGAAATTGTTCTGGCATCAATTATATTATATCATGCAAGATACTTGTGCCAAGGTAAGGTGAGATTGCTTAGGCTACACTTGAGGTGAGTGAATTTCTTAATTGAGGTTTAAGACTTTAACTTACTGAGATTTTATTTCATTAGTTACTATTTAACCATTTTTAGATCAATAATATGGATAACCAACACGTGTTGCAGTTCATGGCTGTAATTAAATGAACTAGATTAACCCTAATCATGTTGGTTTTGTTGGTTTGATTGGAAGATGCCTATTGTAAGGGCTTGTATTTATAAACTTCCTAGGGTCAATTAGTAAATAAATAAAGTGATTTTTGAATATGTTTTTGGTTGGGTTTTCTTGCGATCTTAGTTATTGTAATTGATTGGGTGGTTGTGAATCATTTCCACATGCGTTTCATCATAGGATAAAAAAAAATGGTCGACGATGCGTCTTGAGACGTTGCAATCAAGTAACCGTAAGAGTAAGGGGTGTGACACATTTTACATAAGATGTTGGGCCCTCCATATTTCTCAATTCTTGATACTAATAAAACCTCATTAAATGTTCAAAAGTCAAGTTTACATAGTGAATTGCCAGCAAAAGTGCACACACGTTTTTGCGAGAACAAATAATAAATATTTAACACTAAAAATAGGATTCATCCATTATTGCGCTTCCATCATACTTAACTATAAGGCTTAAAAGGCACAAAATAAAGGAAAATTCTTCGAGGAGAGTCCAATAAAAAAAATTATAATTCTTTCATCTCTTGCATACTACGAAATAGGAATAGCTCTCAATGTGCAGGCCTGGGAGGGGATTCAGGACTAATAACCGCAACGTAGTTGTTCCATGTCTCATTGCCCCTCGTGTAGACATTAGATATCGGCCCCTGATTTGCTTGGGCTCGAGATGACTATCTCCACGAACTTAAAGGGATTTTCTAAAATGACTTTAGCTTAAATATTGTTTGGTAAACATACATTAGGAACATTAAAAAAAAAAAAGATTAAGGCTACATTTGTCAACCATTGCCGATGACATTGGTCGGCAGCCAGATTTAGCGGCCGATGTTGGTATCCGATGGCCAGATTTGGTCGTTGGCATCACTTAAGGTGTGACCTTAGGTGCCATTGCTTAGGTCATGCCCTCATGTGTCGCCACCTTGGTTCCCGTGACCTATGCGTTGCTACCTAAGGCTGTGACCTTTGCCGGCCGCCACGCCTAGGTTTGGCGACCCAAGCATTGTGCCAAAGGTCGCAACTTCAACCTCAAGCAGCAATGCCTAGGTTGCATGAACCCAAGCATTGTAGCCCGAGGTCACAACCTCGATAATGCCACCTAGGTTCACAATCTTTGGTGCCGCCACTTGGGTTCGTGTGACCCAAGCAACGCTGCCGGAGGTCGTGTGATCCCTAGGTGGTGGTCCTAGCTTGGAGATTTCCAAAACTAGAAAAAAAGAAAACGGAAGTCAAAGATGGTTTGACTTGCATCTCCAAAATGTTGAAAACCCAAAGCAGGTCCCCACCTACTTTAGGCTTTCAGCATTCCAAATGCAAGCATTTGGTGAATGAGAACCCTAAATGTTAAACTAAATGCTTAATATTTTTATCAAAGGGTTTTAGGGGCTTAAAGCCCATTGGGAAAGCTGAATCAAATGAGGCCTAAGTGAGGTGAGCAAGGCTTTTTAATTTTGGATAAGTGCATTGGAAGTCATAAAACTTGTTAACAAAGTATAATTTAGTCCCAAAACTTTCAAAATATGCAATTAAATCCTAAAACTTATTACGAAAGAGCAATTGAGTCCTAAAACTTTTAAAAAGTGTAATCAAATTCTAAAACTTGTCAAATTGATCAAATCAAGTTATTTTGTTGATAGCACTTTTGAAATTTTTTGAACTAATTGTATTTTTTGAAAGTTTTAGGACTCAATTGCACTTTTATAGTAAGTTTTATGATTTAATCGCACTTTTTGAAATTTTTAGTACTTAATTTTATTTTCATAATAAATTTTAGAACTTCTAATGCACTTTTCGCTCTTAATTATAAATGGGTTTATTACAACCCACTTGTTTTGGCCTCTTTCCTTTGATAATCCATTACGTTGGCCCGTGAAATTCTGTATGACCTTTTAAATATATTTGGGTTATTAAATAGGTTTTGGACCCATCTTAATAGATTTACTCAAACAATAAATTACCCACAAAAGAGAGTTCAATTTAAGGCCGCAACATTGCCCGCACACCACTGCCCGCGGCGGGAAGATTGTAACTCTTACCCATCATGATGTGAGTGGGTAGCCTACACCAGCAATACGATTAAACTCTTATCTATATTTCAGACTAATTAATGTTTCCGAAGACCACAGATAAATTGGGAAATCAAGCTTGTAACTTTCAAAAGCAAATCAAGTCTTGGAAATATAAATTTCAAGTTGGAGGACATTGCACGGTTGACGTGTATTTAGAGTTGTGTACATGTAGCTATCTTGAGAGCAATGTACTATTTTCATTGTCATAGCCTCATCCTTGAATCCCATTGACGGCAAATCCATAAATGCAGAAAGCTTGAAGGAAGAGTAAGACTTAGCACAAGATGTAATGACTCGGTCCTCCGAGAGATGGGAATATTGCTCTGCCTCGAGGATGGTGAAGGAGACAAGAATGAATTGAATCCCACATCGTTTGGGGACGATGAGGTTATGTGCTATATAAGGAATAATACCAGTCTTAACTATTAATAAGGCCTTTTCCAGGAACAAGCCTAGATGAACAAAACTGCGAGGAAAAACTCTCAACTAAGGGATACTGTTCATTTTCTCCCATTTCTGGTTCCCGACTCACTGTGCATCGCTCGGCTGCTTGGAGTTGTTCTGATGGTTACAGGCTTCGGTTCCGGCTGATCTTCCTTTGTTCTTTCATCTTACCGAAGCGTTTATCCCGAGTACACACTTAAATCTTCCCGAATCATGATTCTGAATTAGGGCTTCTGTTCTGCATTTTCCCTACTCGGTTCTGTTGTATGGATGGGAGGAGGCCTTTCCCAGGAAAGGCTTTTATTCCACTAGGGGTGGGCAAGGGAAGGCATCGCAACAGATGTAGACCGGCAAGCAATCTCCCTCTTGTCCGTGACCATCTTGTCCGTGACCCTCTTGATGGAGGGAGGGCGAAGGAGGCCAGGAAAGGCTTTAGTTCCACCAGGGGTGGGGCAGGGGAAGGCATCGCAGCAGAAGCAGACTAGTGAGCAATCTCCCTCGTCTGTGACCCGTCCTGATGGAGGGAAGGTAGATCTGTGGAGGATTTACTAATCTTCCTCTGTTCTTTCATCTGACCGAAGCGTTTATCCCGAGTACGCTTAAATCTTCCCGGATAGTGATTCTGAATTAGGGCTTCTGTTCTGCATTTTCCCTACTCAGTTCTGTTAGTCTACTGTCTATATCTGCTGGTATGGATGAGAGGAGGCCAGGAAAGCTTTTGTTCCACTAGGGGTGGGCAAGGGAAGGCATTGCAACAGAAGTAGACCGGCGAGCAATCTCCCTCTTGTCCGTGACCATCTTGATGGAGAGAGGGCGAAGGAGGCTAGGAAAGGCTGGGGAAGGCATCGTAGCAGAAGCAGACCAGCAAGCAATCTCCCTCTTGCCCGTGACCGTCCTGATGGAGGGAAGGCGGTCACCCAAGAAGGTCCATCTGCTCCACCTATTGTAGGCCAAGATGCAATAATCGGAACTTTGAATACCAACTCTGGGGCAGCTCTCAACCCCAGTAAGACTTTAGACCATCGACCCTCTTCTTCAGCACTGCCTGCAGGTGGGGTAAGGTATCCTCAGAACCAATCTTGGGCAAATGTTGCACGAGCTACTAACCAAAGGTTATAATCTGACCTTTATCCCTCTCTTGTTGATAGACAACAAACCTGTTGACAACTTGTCGGATGAAGTATTAGAAGCTATGGATCCGAAGTGGCATGAGTCTAGCATCGGTTACCTTGTGGTTAAAAAATTGCCTTTTAAGATGATAGAAGCTACATTAAAACATCTTTGGAGTCATCAACTAGTGGATATCATGGCCAATGATCAACGATTCTACTTCTTTCATATTCTGGACTGGGATTTTCATAAGAAGGTCTTGGATTTAGGTCTGCTAACTATAGCCGAAGTCCCACTCATGTTACAGCAGTGGCATCCTTTTTAAGAGCTCGAAAAAGATGATCACAAGTTGGTCTCAGTGTGGATACACCTTAAGAACATTCCACATGCATTATGGTCGGCACCCGGCATTAGTGCGATGGCTAGTGCCATTGGCAAACCTTTATATGTCGAGCATATGACCGAGCAAATGAGGTTGATATCCTATGCTAGGGTATGTGTTGAACTGACAGCAGGCACAGACCGCATAGATTCTGTGGATATTAATATGAATGGTGAAACTCGAACTGTGTCGATAGAGTATGAATGGAGGCCCATCTCATGCCAAATCTGTGGCATTTTTGGTCACAAGTGTACAAGTAAAATTAGCCCACCTGCTCAAGATTGTTCTGCTCAGTCGGAACTAGAACAACACTCTGCTGCTGATTGAAAACTGCTGCACCTGCTGCTATTCAGGATACTTCTCTGGCAATTGGACTTGGCAATGTTGAACGTGAAATCCTGTCAGCTATCCAGCTTTTAATAAAGGCTCCTACGGCCTCTACTCTAGATGTGGTGTCCCCTGATGCCCCGGCAAAAGGCTGGCAGCAAGTCAGAGGCCGTAAGAATCCGCTTTTTGAGAAGGAATGCGCTTAGTCTTTAATTGTGCGGCCTGTTCCAATGAGGCCATCAGTCTCCGGTTTGGCAAAACACTCTCAGAAGAAGGGAACACTTCGAGTTGAACCCCCTCCATCCTTGATGGATGCAAAAAGCCCAGTAGAACCTTCCACGCCAATATCATTCTCTTCAGATGATGATTTCGATGAGGAATTAGGCCTAGCCAACAATTCAGAGGAGGAGCAAACTATGATGAAATCTGCAAATCTCTCTTAGGGGACTGATGCCCTATCTGCTCAACCTTCTGTGTAGCAGAATGAACATGCTGGCAGTTCGGGTCCCAAACTGGTAGCCAACCGACGGCGTCCGAAATGGGGGTAGGCCTCCTTGTTCTCTGTATATACAACCTATATATATGCTTTTTGGTTTTTAGAATATCCGAGGGCTTATGAACATAGTCAAGCAATTAGAAGTCAGAAAATTTGTGTGCTCCAATAATATTTGCTTTATTGGTTTGATGGAAACCAAAGTTCCAGCTTCTTGTTTTGGTACTATATCTTCTAGCTTGAGTCTTGGATGGGAGTGGACTTCTAATTATGAGCACTCTATCCATGGGCGTATTTGGGTTGGATGGAACCCACTTTTGGTGGACTTCAATGTTCTGCATATTTCTAGATAGATTATTCATGGTACTATTAAATTTTTGAATCCTAGGACCATATTATCCCTCTCGGTGGTCTATAGGGAACACACATTTGTTTCTAGGAGACCTCTTTGGTATGATATGATTTGTCTAAGTTCCTCTCTTAAGGATAGCCCATGGATGGTGGCTGATGACTTCAATGCTATCCGGGACCCATCGGACCATATGGGTAACCGAGATATTTAGATCCTCGCTTTTGATGAGTTCAAGGAATACTTGGACCAAGCTAAGCTTATTGATCTTCGGTATATGGGGTTCCGGTTCACCTGGTCGTCTTTCTCGGGTGCCTTTAGGAAGCAACGAAAAATAGATCAGGCTCTTGTTAGCAATTTCTGGTACACAATTTTCTCCTACTCAAAAGCATCTTTCCTTGCCTCGGGCATTTCGGATCATACGCCAATGGTAGTGAGGATCTTTGCACCTGCTCCTTGCCATAAGCCATTTAAATTTTTCAATATATGGATGAACCACCCGAACTTTTCCATGATTGTCTCCTAGGTTTGGGAGGCACAAATACAAGGCTTACCGATGTTCAAACTTTATGGTCGACTTAAGCTCCTTAAAGGCTGGTTGAAACTTCTCAATAGAGAAGCATACTCGGATATCTCCACAAGAGTAGCTGATGCAAAGCAGGCATTCCACACTACCCAAGAAGCTCTTCATTAAGACCCACAGAGTAATGAATTGGTGGAAGTGGAGCATTCTCAAATCAGGAATTATTATGAGCTCAAATCACTCGAGGAGTCTTTCTTCAGACAAAAGTCTAGAATTTGCTAGCTCAAGGAAGGGGACCAAAACACTAAGTTTTTTCACCACTTGGTTAACCACCGGCACCTACGCAACCAGATCATCCCAATCATAGACAGCTCTGGCAAAATGGTTACAAACTTGGTGGAAGTTCAGTAGGTGTTTATCTCTTATTTCCAAGAAATTCTAGCCCCAATTGGTGTGTCCATGAGGCCATCATTAAAGGAGCTATCATAGGTCATTCATTCCCTACTCAATGAAGACCAAGTGACATTGTTTTCTCAACCTTTTCTACCTTCAGAAATCCGTGATGCTATGTTCTCTCTTGCTGGAAATAAAGCCCCGGGCCCTGATGGCTATAATTCGGATTTCTTCAAAAAGAATTGGAATAAGGTTGGTCCCTCTATTATTGAAGCAATCATGGATTTCCTTGAGTCTAGTTGTAAGCTTAAGGAAATAAATAATACTATTATTGCTTTGGTGCCTAAAGTCCCTAATGCTACGTCAATCTCGGATTTTCAGCCAATTGCATGTTGTAATACAATTTACAAATGCATCACCAAGATTTTCTTCAATAGAATTGCAGCGGTTCTTCTTGACCTCATTAGTCCAATACAAACCGCATTTGTGAAAGGGAGGAGAATTAGTGACAATATCCTCCTTGCCCAAGAATTATTCAGTGGGTTTCATACTAAGCCTTATATTCCAAAGTGTGCCATCAAAGTTGACTTTAGGAAAGCCTACGATACTCTTGACTGGGACTTCTTGGAGTCAACCCTTCAAGCCTTTGGATTTCCAAATCATTTCATATGGCTGATTATGGTATGTGTTCGTACCCCAAAGTTTTCCATTTCTCTCAATGATGAACTTCATGGTTTCTTTTCTAGTGGGCGAGGACTTAGGCAAAGCAACCCCATGTCCCCCTACCTCTTCACCTTGGCTATAGAGATATTTATAGTGATAATTGATTCTCATACTCGGAGACCGAAGTTCCGGTATTATTGGAGATGCAAGGCCTCTCGTCTATCACATCTCTTTTTTGCAAATGATGTATTTATCTTCAGTGAAGTGAGTCTCGCCTCTATTTCCTGCATCAAGGATGGGCTTAACTTGTTTTCCTCATGGAGTGACTTGATTCCAAATACCAGTAAGAGTGCAATCTTTATTGCGGGTGGCTTTATGACAGCCCGAGACCAAATAATTCAAGCTCTTGGCTTTAGTCTGGGCTCTCTTCCAGTTCACTACTTGGGTGTTTCTATCATTATAGCACAGTTGAACAAAGTGGATTGCAATGTCTTGGTATGCCTTCTCACTACTAGAGTCCAATCCTAGACTCACCACTTTCTCTCTTTTGTGGGACATCTACAACTTATTAAGTCTGTTTTGCATACGATTCAAGTTTACTGGGCATCCATTTTTTAGTTGCCGTTGTTGGTAGTGGACAGGATCGAGCAAATTTGTCGACAGTTTTTGTGGAAGGGTCCGACCATGGGTCCGGGATGAGCGAAAGTATCTTGGGATGATGTTTGTCTACCCACTCAAGAAGGAGGTCTTGGGCTACGGAGAATCCAGGATAGCAATAAAGCTGCCATGCTTAAACACATTTGCATTCTCTTTACAGACAAAGAATCATTATGGTGTATAATGGATACATGCCACACACCTCAAAAGGAAGAACTTCTGGATTACAATGACTCTGTCCTTTTGCTCTTGGGCTTGGCGGAAGACACTTGCATTAAGAGGTGAAATGCAACCCTACTTTAGGTGGAAGATAGGCGATGGTATGTCCACTTCACTTTGGTTCGATCCATGGCTTGACATGGGTCCTCTCAATTCAGTATTCTCGAATAATTTCATTTATCAATCGAACCTTTCTAGACAAGCAAAGGTTGTGGATTTATTTACTCCCGATGGGCAATCACTTCTCCAAGAGCTATTGTCGTGTCCCCCCACTCAAGGTCAGAACAGATTCACGTGGATAGAGGACCCCTCAGGCAAATTTTCTGTTGCATCGGCATGGTATGCTATTCGTGGGAAATCACCTTCGATCCCTTGGTATTCCTTTGTGTGGAACAAGGCCATTGTCCCCAGACATCAATTTCTCCTTTAGTTGATTGTCAGGAACCGGCTTCCAACTCAAGTATTCCTCATGTCCTATGGTAGAATACCTAGCTCGGATTGTGCCTTATGTAACTCTAGACCCGACTCAGTGGACCACTTATTTTTTTACTGCTGTGTCTCTAACTCTCTTGCTACATTCTAGGCTGCTAAATGTAATCTACTTTGGTGTAACTCATAATGGACGGACAATCTTCATTGGGCCATCAACTCGTTGTTTGGTAGAGGATTTCACCGGGAGATAGCTCGGTTCTCATTCGGTGCCCTTTGCTATGTAATTTGAAAGACTAGGAATGATATTCTCTTCCGAGCTTGCAACTTATATGTTCCATCCATGAAGCAGCACCTCTCCAAGGCGGTAAAGGATAAAGCTCTTGTCTTCAAATGGGTTGAGGATACCTCCAGGAATAGGAGACCCTCGTATTTTTGGCTTGGAACTAAGATCGGCTCAAGATAGGACCATATGGGTTCTTAGGTAGCTTGTTTGCTCTTTTCTAGCTTGTATGCTTTACTTTTTGTGAACGTGGTACCCTTCCACTCAAGTGACTTGTTGTCCCATCAAGTGCTTGTTGGTGTCGTGTTTCACCATCACTATACAGTTTTCCTTGTTTGAAAGTTTATAATACTTACCTTACCATAAATAAATAAATAAAACAAAACTGCAAGGTCATGGCAATGAGTCCTATAGCCTAAGCGTGTGGTTTGGGGACAAACCGGGCAAAAGTTGGTGGGCCTATAATAATCCGATCCTTTGAGGGATGAGTCATTGAAGTTGAAGCACAATGTAATCCAATTCGTTGTGCACAATTCAAAAGTTGGTTTTATGGGATAGTATAAATGGATAGAGCCAGAAGCACCTTTGAAGGTGCATAGCTGAATTGAAGAGACAACTTGGATAGATCCCCTCACCTCTTATTTAAGCACTAATGTTGGTCTAAATAGGCACATAAATGGTGCATTTTATTTTTATAGATTGTCCAACTAATTAATTCAACGATTGAACTCTTTAACGTGTATTGGAGGCCAGACTGGTCCTTTTATTGCTTTGGATTTAGAAACATTTGACCATATCTTTAAGCTAAGTAATACCAGAAACATATAAGTTACAATACTTCATAATACGATGATAAAGCAGACAATTATGTATATAACTATAGGTATCCCAAAACTTTGATTGGATAGGTTATTGCGAAATCAAAAGTAATTAATAATTAATCTTATCATGCCATGTGGTTTTTTTCTTTTAAATTTTTATTGCTCATCAAAAGGGTATTTAGCACTGATAGAATCCACAAGAGGATGTTCAATTTAAGGCTATGAATTGTGCTCGCTCACCATGGCCAATTGTACCATCACTCTCACTCTCAGGGTGTCATGTTTTGATCCTCGAGCACACAACAATCTCTATTCTCTTACGGTCATTTAAATGCAATGTCTTAGGATGTATCACCGATCATTCTTTTTATCTTTCGATTAAATGCATGCAGAAGCAATAAACAATCTCCAGTCAACCTAACAATAGGGATAGTTAGGAAAACCATAACAGTAACATCATCAAAGCATAACTTTGGTTTAATTACTAGTTCATCTTGGGAAGTTTACATGAACATGCACTTAAAACGGGCAACTTCCTATCGAACTAAAAGAACCAATAGGGCCATGGTTCATCTACTCTTTCCAATCATAGTCACAAACTACAGCACTTGTCGATTTTCCATACTATGGACCTAAAAATGGTTAAACAATAACGGGTAACCTCAACGAGTGTTAACTTAAGCCTCGGTTAGAAAGCTAACTCGCCTTAGGGTTACTAAATCATACAGTTTATTATCGACGACAGATTGATAGCAAATCGATCCACGCTTAGCCCTAACTATAAACATGATCAGGTCAAAATTGCCATAATAAAATCCACAAGCCATTGCATCGAATAATAGGCATTCTTACTTTATCTTGACACATACCCTCCATGATACAAACTCATAGGTGCTAGAAATAATGCAAAAAAGCATACTCATAATCAAAACACATCTCATAATTTATCAAGCACTATGTGTTCATACATGTTCTAATTATTATGACTCTTCGAGCCACGACACAACCCAAAGGTTGGCAATCTTCCAGCATGATCGGGTATTGTCACGCCCCGAACCCCGAGCACGCGACAACCCCTTCTCTTGGTCGATTGAAAGCGACGTCCCAGGACTCGTCGACGACCATTCGTTTTAATCTTTTGTTATGCGCAAGCGAAGACGAACCATCCCTACCCAACAAACAATCAATCAATCGTCGAGGATAGAGGGATGAACACCAAGAACAACCATCACTACTCATTTATACAGTTTACTAGATTAACCAATGGAGGATCTTTTCTCGATACAAGCCCGACAAAAAGAGGGCCGATCCATCCTCTAAGCCAAACCAAAAATGAACTAGGCTAGGCTAATCCAGCTATACGAGAATGAACCCTCGGGTTCAACACCACGGTCACTCGGACCCATCGGACTCGACTCCGTCAGGTCGATCACTGGAGAAACGGGGGCTGGATTCTCCACTGCGGGTGCGCCATTCTAGGGGCCTGAAAAATGTTAACCACGACGGGTTGAGATAAAATCTCAGCGAGTTCTTCCCTAAGCCCCGGTTAGTACACCAACTCAACCTGGGGTATCTCTCCGAACCACCCCTCACTCAACCCAACAACAAACAACCAACAACCCCCAAGCAACCAACGAGACGGGGGCAACCAATAAACAATTAATCGGTTCGCATGCAACCTTACCCGGCATGCCATACCCTACACGTAAAACCTCATACAGCACAAGCAATGCAACCAACAATCAAAAGTCGGTTCGCATGCAACCTTACCACGTATGCCATACCCTGCACGTAAAACCTCATACAATGCAAGCAATGCGACCAACAATCATATAGTCGGTTCGCATGCAACCTTACCCGGTATGCCATACCCTGCACGTGATAAGTCAGCACAATACATGCAATGCACATGGCCGTTAGATGATGCGGTTCATCAATCACATGCGAATCGCACCACAAGCGATCTCACCTGGCCATTGCCATACCCTGCACGTTATCAATTCATGCGTGCGTGCCATAAATCATGATGTGATCACCTCATGCATAATCGGAACCAGTGATACCATATTTCTCATGCACTCTTGCATCCACACGTGTTTTGATTATTACTGCCCCTCGGGCTACAACCGAACTCCCGCCGGTGTCTACTGGCATAGCCAGGCATCGCCCTCCCCCATGAGGCGCGGCTACGTCAAGGGACCCCCGCCCAAGACGGCATTCCCGAAGGAGCATGGGCCCGGCCTCTACCGCGACTCCGCATCCGGCTAACAACTGAGGCGCCACGGCGCTACGGCGCCCTTCCTCCGCAGAGACGCAACCGTGCCCTTCCGTGCCCTCGCCGGGTTTCCGATAAATCGGACTATCACCCCCCGAACTTCGGCCGGGGCGGCGGGTTCAACTTAGTGATCACGCAAGCATACCATCACAACCGATTTATTATCTTTGAGCATTAGCCAATGCACACATGCTTGCATATGAAACCTCAAATCCTTTCTCATAAAAGCAATCAATTTCCAGTGTCCCTCGGACAAACCATTTTTCCCACATTTCTCATAAAAGCGGTCCATTTTCAGTGTCCCTCGGACAAATCACTTCCTTTCTCATAAAGGCAATCCATTTCCGGTGTCCCTCGGACAAATCATTTTCTTTCTTTTGTAAAAATCACACGATTCAAGCGGATGCTTATGCAATGCCACATCCAATTCACTTCATATGATCAACGCACATAAAATTATGCACAATCTCACTTCCGGATGAACAGTGCCGTGAACAGTAATCCATGAACAGTAATGTCCGAAATTCAATTAATAATAAATTAAATTCAGAAATTAAACAAAACATTGATTAAACACAATTAATCAATCAATTAATTAAAACATGCTTAATTATCACATAAACCACACATAAGCAATATTTAAGCATAATCAAGCATAATTAAGCAAGATTAAGCTAAGCTAATCTTAATCAACTATCTAACCACCTATCTTAGGGCTAATACAACTTAATTAAACACCCTAATCAGCCCTTAGCACTAATTAACCCAACCCTAAGCAAGTTTAGGCACTAAATAGGGATTAGGAGCTAAACTCACCCGTTAAGCGGGCCGCCGACACCGGCGCGGCGGCGGCGACGAACCCGACACCCGGGGACCTCACTCACGACGATCCAAGGCGGTCCCGGGCTCAACACAGCAGCAACAAATTCGGATTCCCCACTAAACTTCACAAAACAGCACTGCAGGAGGAGGAGGTTGCTGGTCGGAGCAAAAACAAGCTGGCCGGAGCTCCGGCGAGCTCGTGGCCGGTGACTGGAGGCTCCTGGGGGTCAAGGGGGAGTTGTGTGTGGCTGGTGTGGGCATTGGGTAGGCCAAAAATGGAGAGAAACGGAAGAAAAACCGAAGCTGCACAGGAGGCACTGCACAGTGACGGTCGGAGGACCGCCGACTTCAGTCGGCCGTACGGGACGGACGGCAGCTCCGTTCGGCGATCGGCCACCGTGAAAAGTACGGAATTTATGTGCTGAACATTTTGATAGGTGGCACGGCCCGAGATTCCACCGGGAAGGCAACGAACAACTCCAATTTGGTGAAAGGTCAGAAACTGAAACTGCAGGAAGGCAAGGGAAGAAGGGGAGAGAGGGGTGCGATTTTGGAGAAGATGAAGAGGAGAGAGAGAGTGAAGTGAAGGCTGAAGGATAAGCCTTATCCAAGCCATCAAGGCTTGCCCCCACTTGCCAAAAAATGACCTCATCTTCTCTCTCTTCCTTTTGACTTTTCTTCAAAATATCCAAGGGCATTTTGGTCATTTCCACCTTGCAAATTTCCCAATCTGTCCTTGGGCTGAAAATGGAGGACGGGCCTAGGAAAAAGGCCGGAAAATGAATAGGAACGGGCTCGGGAATTTATTGGGCTCGAATTGGCTCAGGTTTAGACAATGAGCTAGGAAGGGTAAATGGTCGGTTTGGCCCAACGGGCTCACTTGCTTGCCTCGGGCCTTCCATGGCGGCTGTCCCACCTTAGGCGTGAGGCCCAAACTGTTCTTGCCTGGCCCACATCCTCGTAGGTTCGTTTCCTCGTTTCCTCGGTCCGAAATCCCTTTCTCAAAAACTCGGCTCAACCGACACTGTCGACTGTCGAGGAAGCATCGTCCAAAAGTCCGTCTTGGACGTTCCCAAAAATTCGAAATCCAATCTTGGATTCTCATGCCTTGTCAATTTCGCCCGAATGCCATTTTGGTACTCAGACTGACAGGCGGCTTCGAGGATTCACGCGTAACCGACTCGTGCCAATTCACGTTCAAGACTTCTCGACACATGGACGTCCTTGACTACATGAAATTGCGAAGGATCGATTCTTATTTCTAAGTGCACGATTATCAAGGATCGACATAGGGCCATTCGCGGGTTCGATAACAGTAGACGGAATCACCCGTCATCCCATTATTTCTATCCGCGATCGACTTTTAGTCGTCCCCGAAATCGGCTCGCATGACTACGGGATCGTCCTTACACAAGTCTCTCGGTCGAGTCGTTTTCCTGTGTCAAGTTCTTTAGTCGCACGAGTTCTCGTCCTCATTAGCCTTTCCCCTCAAGGTCGTATCTCAAGAGTGATCAATTCCGAATGAGATCAACCAACAATGCATTGGCGAAATTAACGTTCATTCCTCCTTCCAATGGCTCAAATTTCATGACGTCACAATTCTTCCCCCCTTACAAAAATTTCGTCCTCGAAATTTGCAACCACCAAATCCTCAAAAAGATGGGGGTGCTGATGCTTCATCACTTCTCACTTTCCTCATGCAACTCTCTCTCGTTCCATGATGTTGCCAAATCACTTTAACCAAGGCGATAGTCTTGTTTCCAAGTACTTGCTCTTTACGGTCCTCTATTCGTGTCGGCCTCTCCACGTACGACACTCGTCGTCTACGTCCAGTTTTCTCAAAATTCAACATATGATTCGAGTCCGTTCATACTTTCTCAACATGGACACGTGGAAAACATCATGTACTTGAGCAAGTTTCGGTGGCAATGCAAGACGTACGCTAAAACATGTACCTTGTACTTAACTTTCCTTTCTAGCCAAATCTAGAAGTACTCCTCATCGGCGATACTTTCAAAAACACATGATCGCCTACCTTAAACTCCAACGGTCTACGATACTTATTTGTACAACTCTTCTGACGACTCTGAGTGGTCTTTAATCGACTCGATAATCGAACCGCATTCAATAACCGCTAAACCAATTTTGAACCAACGATTCCCCGTTCTCAAACCTCGTTCTATAAACCGGAGTTCCACAAACTTGATCACATTGTGGCTATACCATTTCGATAAAATCTTATCCCACAAGCACTCTATTTTTGCACAGTGCATAGTTCAATTCATTTCTGCCTCTTTCGACATCCTAGAAGCCTGCCGGGAGTCGCTCCTTGCTTAGGCACTCTAGCCCCGGCGACCACTCCCTACTCTCGTCAGATCAGTCGTTATGGGCATCTTCGAACTACACTACTACTAGTCCCTTTTAGACATGCACCATCTCATAGGGGTATTATCCGCTTTGGCCTGTCCCATACCAAGCCTCACGGTTTTAACCTTGTCCAAGCACCTCAAAGTGCAAAACTTTCTTCAGCTCATCAATCCATGAGTTTGTTTCCACGGGGTCACTTATTGACACTTGAAATCTGATTCACTAAATTTCCATTGAACCACTATCCAAATTCCACAAACCATCAAATTTTCTTGCAATATTCCTTTCACGTCCATTTAATAACCAAACCAAGAATTCGCCTCAACCACATGAAAATTAGTGCAAACCAAATGTCATTTATCACACTAAAGGCTTTCGAATACTTCTCCAAATCCTTTCTGATTGATCGTTCGTCTGCGAATGGTATGCCGTACTATAATGTAGTTTCGTCCCCAAGGCCGACTGCAAACTTTTCCAGAGAGTTGTCACAAACTTAGGATCGCGGTCAGATCTGATCGTCACTGGAACTCCATGTATGCGCACAATCTGATGTACGTACAACTCTACATACCTATTCAACGTAAAATCTTTTCTTACCGCAACGAAGTAAGCTGACTTCATCAATCTGTCAACTACTACCCAAATCGAGTCATTGCCTTGCTGACTCCTTGACAATCTTATCACAAAATCTATGGTAATATGTTCCCACTTCCACTCGGGAATCTCAAGAGGTTGTGACAACCCACTAGGCTTACAATACTGAGCCCTTACTTACTAGCACGTCAAACACTTAGCCACGTGCTTAGCAATGTCTAACTTCATACCATACCACTCCTTAAGTTCTGCATCTTTCGGAACGCACAATCGCCCTCAAAACCTTAATGTCCCATCCTCGAACACTTGAAAGTCTGCTTTTCTCTTTGCCTGATCCATCTACAGGATCTTAAGAATTTCAGAATCCATCGCTTGGGCACTCTTAATCCTACATTGCATCTCGAGTTCCACCTTGAGAGTGGCCATTAGACTAGCAAGATTGCCAACCTCAATTTTAAAATCTGAGTCCCTGACTCCCTCCAAAAGAATCCATTCTCATACCATCATCGAGCAATTGTCGACTTTCGACTAAGTGCGTTTGCCACTTCATTCGCTTTCCCCGGATGATACAAAATTTCACAATCATAGTCATTAAGAAGTTCCATTCATCGTCGTTGAACATGAGGCAAAGATGATGCCGCTAATTCCAAATCATGCATTGGATAGTTAAGCTCGTGAAGCCTTTCCGGGAAATCATGCATTAACACACAGTCTAGTCCTTCATGTAGATTTCGTACCCACTAGGACCAAACGTTATTGTCAGAACAGGTGCGGTAGTCAATTTACTCTTGAGCTCTTGGAAACTACGCTCGCACTTGTCCGTCCAATCAAACATCTCCTCTTTCTTTAACAACCTCGTCAATGGCATAGCTATCGCAAAAAAACTTCTCCATGAAACATCTGTAATATCCCACCAATGCCAAGAAACTTCGAATTTCAGTTACCATCATAGGTCTCGGCCAATTCATGACCACCTCGATCTTAGTTAGGTCAACGACGATCCCTTCACTTGAAATTACATGCCCTAAAAATGCCATGTGAGCTAGCCAAAACTCGAACTTGCTAACTTAGCATAAAGTACTGATCTCAAGTGTCTCTCATGATCCTCTAGACTTCTCATGATACCGGGATATCGTCAATGAACACAATCATCAACCCTTGGCAATTGATACTTGTTCTTAATCGTCACTTGATTAAGCTGTCAATAATTAATGCACAATCTCAACAAACCGTCCTTTTTCCTTACAAATAGTATCGGTGCTCCCCAAAAGAGACGCTCGTCCCAACGCGTCTAAACCTTCAGTTCTTTCAATTCTGACAAGGCCATCCTATAAAGTGCCTTGGAAATCAATTTAGTCCCAAGGGCCAACTCAATCACAAACTCAATTTCCTCTTCTAGGGCAATCCTGGCAATTCCTCGAGAAACACATCCATGCACTCTTATACCATAGCAATATCCTCTACCTTTGATCCTTTCACTATCGTGTCTGCCACCAATGCCAAATACCCTCGGCATCCATACTCCAACAACCAAATCACCTCGAGTGACGAAATCAGAGGAACGGAGGGTTCCCCTCGATTTCCTACAATTTCAAAACTACCACCCACTACTGGGTTAAACTGAATTGTCTTTCCATGACAATTCACCACATGCAATGACTTCCTCACAACCTAGTTTCAGGCGGTCGGCTTTCCCACGTAATTCTTTCTGTCGGGTGAAATGAGATTCCTTCGCCCCATCATCGGTCCCTTCCCGAATCGACGATTGTCTCTATTAGGCACAAATCGTGAACCAGATGCGATCGCCCTCTCAATTGTATTCTTCTCTATCATTTAGGCCCTTTCGTACATCTCATCAAAACTCTTTCAAGTTCAAGGGTACAAGTTGGGCTTTCAATTATGGATTCAAGCCATCTCTAAAATGTCTCACCCTATCCACAAGGTCCTTTACCAATCTCGGCGCATACTTGGCCAACTCGGCGAACTTCGCCTCATATTGATCCATTGACATCCAATTCTGACAAAACTGTTGGAATTCTGCCATCTTTGACTCTCTCACACTGTCCAAGAAGCACTTCCCATTGAAAGCTTCACGAAATGCACCCCAAGTCGAGCCATGCCTTTAGGGAGCACTCTTCCTTGAGTGGCTTCCCACCAATTAATGGCATTATCTTGAAGCTAATAAGTCGCCGAACCACTCATCGACTCGAACACCCCAGCACTGAAATAATCCTTTCACTATCCCTTATCCAAAGGGTCACAGCTTCAGGGTCGCCCACGCCACTAACCTCGGTGGCTTTAGTCTCAGGAACTGCTCTACCAGCCTAGGCATCGGTCTCTCACAGACCTCTCCTCTCACTAGGGGAACCACAAGGACCACAGCAAAAGCACTCAGCTTGCTGTCCTATCAAGGTCTCTAGCGCCAGCAGGATCCCGTCTAACTTAGGATCGCCGCGCGCTACCCTAGCACCGGCTCGACCGACACACGCCCTACGCCTAAGGGCTCTCTCTGCTCAGGATTGCTCATCACTCTGGACTATGAGCAACCCGCCACCACACAAAGCAACACAAGGCCACAAAAGCAATCACAGGCACATAACATAAAAGCCATCCCTATCTCATTATCCCAAAAATCCCACGCACCTTATCACTCCAAGTCTCAACCTCGCTCTGATACCAAAACCGACGGGGATGTCACGCCCTGAACCTCGAGCACGCGACAACCCCTTCTCTTGGTCGATTGAAAGCGACGTCCCAGGACTCGTCAACGACCATTCGTTTTAATCTTTTGTTATGCGCAAGCGGAAGACGAACCATCCCCAGTCCAACAAACAATCAATCAATCAGTCGAGGATAGAGGGATGAACACCAAGAACAACCATCACTACTCATTTATACAGTTTACTAGATTAACCAATGGAGGATCTTTTCTCGATACAAGCCCGACAAAAGAGGGCCAATCCATCCTCTAAGCCAAACCAAAAATGAACTAGGCTAGGCTAATCCAGCTATACAGAATGAACCCTCGGGTTCAACACCACGGTCACTCGGACCCATCGGACTCGACTCCGTCGGGTCGATCACCGGAGAAACGGGGGCGGGATTCTCCTTTGCGCGGGTGCGCCATTCTAGGGGCCTGAAAAATGTTAACCACGACGGGTTGAGATAAAATCTCAGCGAGTTCTTCCCCCTAAGCCCCGGTTAGTACACCAACTCAACCTGGGGTATCTCTCCAAAACCACCCCTCACTCAACCCAACAACAAACAACCAACAACCCACAAGCAACCAACAGACAGGGGCAACCAATAAACAATTAATCGGTTCGCATGCAACCTTACCCGGCATGCCATACCCTGCACGTAAAACCTCATACAACACAAGCAATGCAACCAACAATCAAAAGTCGGTTCGCATGCAACCTTACCCGTATGCCATACCCCGCACGTAAAACCTCATACAATGCAAGCAATGCGACCAACAATCATATAGTCGGTTCGCATGCAACCTTACCCGGTATGCCATACCCGCACGTGATAAGTCAGCACAATACATGCAATGCACATGGCTGTTAGATGATGCGGTTCATCAATCACATGCGAATCGCACCACAAGCGATCTCACGGCCATTGCCATACCCCGCACGTTATCAATTCATGCGTGCGTGCCATAAATCATGATGTGATCACCTCATGCATAATCGGAACAGTGATACCATATTTCTCATGCACTCTTGCATCCACACGTGTTCCGATTATTACTGCCCCTCGGGCTACAACCGAACTCCCGCCGGTGTCTACTGGCATAGCCAGGCATCGCCCTCCCCCATGAGGCGCGGCTACGTCAAGGGACCCCCGCCCAAGACGGCATTCCCGAAGGAGCATGGGCCCGGCCTCTACCGCGACTCCGCATCCGGCTAACAAGGCGAGGCGTCACGGCGCTACGGCGCCCTTCCTCCGCAGAGACGCAACCGTGCCCTTCCGTGCCCTCGCCGGGTTTCCGATAAATCGGACTATCACCCCGAACTTCGGCCGGGCGGCGGGTTCAACTTAGTGATCACGCAAGCATACCATCACAACCGATTTATTATCTTTGAGCATTAGCCAATGCACACATGCTTGCATATGAAACCTCAAATCCTTTCTCATAAAAGCAATCCATTTCCGGTGTCCCTCGGACAAACCATTTTTCCCACATTTCTCATAAAAGCAGTCCATTTTCAGTGTCCCTCGGACAAATCACTTCCTTTCTCATAAAGGCGGTCCATTTCTGGTGTCCCTCGGACAAATCATTTTCTTTCTTTTGTAAAAATCACACGATTCAAGCGGATGCTTATGCAATGCCACATCCAATTCACTTCATATGATCAAGGCACATAAAATTATGCACAATCTCACTTCCGGATGAACAGTGCCGTGAACAGTGTCGTAATCCATGAACACGTGAATGTCCGAAATTCAATTAATAATAAAAATTAAATTCAGAAATTAAACAAAACATTGATTAAACACAATTAATCAATCAATTAATTAAAACATTAATCAATTTATCACATAAACCACACATAAGCAATATTTAAGCATAATCAAGCATAATTAAGCAAGATTAAGCTAAGCTAATCTTAATCAACTATCTAACCACCTATCTTAGGGCTAATACAACTTAATTAAACACCATAATCAGCCCTTAGCACTAAATAGGGATTAGGAGGTAAACTCACCCGTTAAGCGGGCCGCCGACACCGGCGCGGCGGCGGCGACGAACCCGACACCCGGGGACCTCACTCACGACGATCCAAGGCGGTCCCGGGCTCAACACAGTAGCAACAAACTCGGATTCCCCATTAAACTTCACAAAATAGCACTGCAGGAGGAGGAGGTTGCTGGTCGGAGCAAAAACAAGCTGGCCGGAGCTCCGGCGAGCTCGTGGCAGGTGACTGGAGGCTCCTGGGGGTCGAGGGGGAGTTGTGTGTGGCTGGTGTGGGCATTGGGTAGGCCAAAAATGGAGAGAAACGGAAGAAAAACCGAAGCTGCACAGGAGGCGCTGCACAGTGACGGTCGGAGGACCGCCGACTTCAGGCGGCCGTACGGGACGGACGACAGCTCCGTTCGGCGATCGGCCATCGTGAAAAGTACGGAATTTCTGTGCTGAACATTTTGATAGGTGGCACGGCCCGAGATTCCACCGGGAAGGCAACGAACAACTCCAATTTTGGTGAGAGGTCAGAAACTGAAACTGCAGGAAGGCAAGGGAAGAAGGGGAGAGAGGGGTGTGCGATTTTGGGGAAGATGAAGAGGAGAGAGAGAGTGAAGTGAAGGCTGAAGGATAAGCCTTATCCAAGCCATCAAGGCTTGCCCCACTTGCCAAACAATGACCTCATCTTCTCTCTCTTCCTTTTGACTTTTCTTCAAAATATCCAAGGGCATTTTGGTCATTTCCACCTTGCAAATTTCCCAATCTGTCCTTGGGCTGAAAATGGAGGACGGGCCTAGGAAAAAGGCCGGAAAATGAATAGGAACGGGCTCGGGAATTTATTGGGCTTGAATTGGCTCAGGTTTAGACAATGAGCTAGGAAGGGTAAAGGGTCGGTTTGGCCCAACGGGCTCACTTGCTTGCCTCGGGCCTTCCATGGCGGCTGTCCCACCTTAGGCGTGAGGCCCAAACTGTTCTTGCCTGGCCCACGTCCTCGTAGGCTCGTTTCCTCGTTTCCTCGGTCCGAAATCCCTTTCTCAAAAACTCAGCTCAACCGACACTGTCGACTGTCGAGGAAGCATCGTCCAAAAGTCCATCTTGGACATTCCCAAAAATTCGAAGTCCAATCTTGGATTCTCATGCCTTGTCAATTTCGCCCGAATGCCATTTTGGTACTACTCGCATCGACGGGCGGCTTCGAGGATTCACGCGTAACCGACTCGTGCCAATTCACGTTCAAGACTTCTCGACACATGGACGTCATTGACTACATGAAATTGCGAAGGATCGATTCTTATTTCTAAGTGCACGATTATCAAGGATCGACATAGGGCCATTCGCGGTTCGATAACGGTAGATGGAATCACCCGTCGTCCCATTATTTCTATCCGCGAATCAACTTCTAGTCATCCCTGAAATCGGCCTGCATGACTACAGGATCGTCCTTACGCAAGTCTCACGGTCGAGTCATTTTCCCAGGTCAAGTTCTTTAGTCGCACGAGTTCTGTCCTCATTAGCCTTTCCCCTCAAGGTCAGTATCTCAAGAGTGATCAATTCCGAGTGAGATCAACCAACAATGCATTGGCGAAATTAACGTTCATTCCTCCTTCCAAGGGCTCAAATTTCAGGACGTCACGGGTATCATCTCACCCCATCAGGCACGACATTGTCTACAACTCGTGCTACATATGGCATTCCTATACGAACCATCAGTCCAACCTCAACTGAGACTTGGCATCCGGATCTCCACTGGGCATCTGATAAATCAAGCATCGTCCTTGCCAAACTCCCATTGGGTGATGGCTTCATTTAATGTAACCATACAAGCACCCCAAGCCACAGAATCATTTTTATTTCTCAATTACTAGTTGATGTAAACATGATACGTGCTCCCAATAATAAACCATTGGCATTTTCACACATAAAAATGCAGTAAAATAGTTATATGTTGTCACACACTTATTTTTAATCGGTCAAACTTTGCATGTAGTCCTTTTAATATTATTACCCAAATTAAATTGTAAAAACCCGACACCTCAGGGTTTACTCTTTATATGTCCATAAAATATTCTTTAAAAATTGGAAAACAAAGTTTCATTTGGGATAATTATTTTTCAAGGCAAGCAAGCATCCAATCAATATAGAATGTGTAGAAAATTAATCCAAAGTTCAAGCAACAATCAAGATAACTCCTTTGGAAAGACATTGGAAAAGTCTCGCACCACTATGATGTCTTCCATCCTTAGTTTTCCCCAATCAATGTATTAACCATGGTTGCCTAAATAACCTTGGCAACCCTTATCCAATAACCTAGTTACTCCAAGTGACAAAATCAAAGGGATCGAGTGTCCTCCTCGATTTCCAACCATAACTAACCCCACTTGATGGGTTGAACTGGATTACTTCACAATAATAATCCATCGTAGCTCTTTACTTAAGAGCCAATCAATTTCAATGATGATATCAAAGTCATACATCGCTAATACCATCAAGCCTATACTTTGTCCTTGACCATCAATTACCAAGTTACAATCTAAACAACTTACTACGAACAACCTTCATCCTTTAAATAGGTTAGAAATACTAAGAACTGTTTCCAATGGTTTCAGTCTTAACCCAACCAACATAACAAAGTACTCAACTACAAACAAATGTATAGCTCTTGAATCAATTAATGCATAAGCTACATGATCACACCAGGAGATTGTACCTATAATCATTGCTTGCAAATCCTCTGCCTCCTTTTCAGTGATAGCATAAATTTTTCCCTAGGCCAAATGGCTATTAAGGTTATTCTATAGAGCGTTCTCTGCAGATTGTCCTCTTTGCAGCTGTGGCACTTGCACTCCTATGAGTGATTCCATACGACTTCGATACTAACTACAAACCACGTTAAACCGATTTCTTTTCAGCTTTCGACTTAGGTGAGCAATCAATCCCTCATGATTACATGACAATCGAGGATCACCTTGATTTAAAAAAACACGATTGTGGATTAAAAAGCCATCAACCACGGGTAAAATGTGTGACAACCCCGAAACGCTGCCTAATAGTTAGGTAGTATTAAAGTTGCAATTGATCGATTTTAACCACGTATTTTAATCCAACTTTGGGTATCGAGCTTTCAAGAATGTCGAGACTAAAATATTGAATAATGTCTCATTGATTCTCAAATTTATTGGTAAACTCGAAAATTATTGAAAAAGGATTAATGGGTTGAGAATTGGAGCCGAAAAAGGAGTCGGGTCAATCGAAGACCCAATGGGCCTCACGCCCAATGTGGGTTCAAGTGGGCCCAACCAAGCCCACCAAGCTCAAGTAGGCCCAAGCAAGCCCAATAGCATTTTCAAGCTTGTTTCTCCACAATTTGAGCCCAAACCAATCTTATTCAAGCCCATATAAAATTCTAACATGTATATGTGTACAATACGGTATATTATACTTTGGGAGATTTCTAAAGTGCCTCTTCTGGAAATTTGCAATAAATGGGAGAGGACAAAAGGGAAGGAAAGTCTAAGGAAATGATGATACAAATTTTTGGGAAATGAAGTTGCTTGAAGAGATAAATATCTCTCTCTTTCGTATATCTTTTTTTCACTCTCTCCTCATTTCTCCAACCCCTTGAATGTGCACCCCTCTTCCCCCTAAGTCTCTCTCTTTTCCTCTCCTTTTTCCTTCTTTCTTCTTGTTTTTCCTTGGTTGCCACCCTCTTTGTCTCATGCGCCACCACCTGCCATCCTTGCCATTGTTGTTTGGACCACCACCACTCACCGTCCAAGCCATCCGTGAGCCCCCCTGCCATCCGCTCATCTTTACCTCTCTCTCGGTCTCATCAAATCGGAAACTGCACCGCCAAGACCCATTTTTGCCTAGCGCCTCCGTGAAGTGCCTATGGTAGTTGTGTGATGCCTTCACCATTGTTGTCGTGCTCATGTCATTGGAATCATCGCCTAGTTAGTTTATGTTCTAATCCCTTGATCAGTCCATTAAACTTGCTTATGATTAGTTTAGATTATTAGTAAAACATTATTAGGAGGTTGATTAAGTTAATTAACCTTGGTTAGATAAAGTAACCATAGTTGATAGGCAATTGAGTTAATTAAAATTGGTTAAATAAAATAACTATTGTTAGATAAAGTAACCATGGTTGATAGGTGATTAGGTTAATTAACTACGTTAGTTAATTAACTATGGCTTTTATATGGTTAAGTTTAGTCAACTATGGTTATGGTTAATTACTTTTATTAATCATGATTAATTACAATTAATTATGTTTATGTTAATTAACTATATTAAGGTGATAAGCTATCACTATAAACCATCAGAAGGGGTGATAAGTTGTCAAAATAAGCAATCAAAAAAAGTGATAAACTATTGTTAAAAAGACGATAAGTTATTGAGGGACTAAGTGATAATTTATCACGAAAGGGGTGATAAACTATTAAGAGTTTGACAACAAGCTATCACCAAAGGGGTGATAAGCTATTGACATTGTTGTTGTTATTGGTCTTTCTACTATCTTTGTCGTTTATTGACTGAGTGTTTTGTTAATTTGTTTCCATGTGTGTATAATCACAAGATAAAAAGAATAGTCGGTAACATGTTTTAAGACATCGCATTTATTTGACCAAAGTAAATAGGGATTATTGAGAGCTCAAGGGTTGAGGTATGACAATAAATAATTAATAATTAAAATTATTCATAATGAAATATAATTAATTATTACCCAAAATAATTAATTAATCTAAAACAAGATTAATTATAATTAATTATTTCCAAAAATTATAATTAAACTATTACTAATTAGGATTAGCTAATTCAATCTCCACTTATCATAGTTAACCACGGTTAATTAGCACTAAGTAGGATTAGTGAAATTAATTAACATTAACAACCTAACTAACTACCTATTAACCATAATTAACCAAAGTAACCACACATTAACCATAGTTAACCCTAACTAACCACATATTATCCATAGTTAACCCTCACTAACCACCTAATCTAGTTTAACTAAAATCTAAAATATCCCTAAGTAAGTTTAACTAACTAATCTTAGAGCATTGACCCACCCAGCGACGATTCCGACAACATAGGCACAACGGCGATAGTGAGGAATATGTGTAGCTACATCCGGAATGGTGAGGGGTGGCCGTACGAAAAATGGGTCTTGGTGGAGTGGTTTCAGTGAGAAAGACCAAGAGGGAGAGAGAGATAGTGATGGCAAGGCGAGGCTTATGGATGGGTGGATGGGCGGGCAACATGGTGACACTTTGGCGCACGGTGGTGTGGTGGTGGTGGTGATTTTGGCATGCAGCAACAAGTAACACAAGGAGGAAGGAGGAATAATAAGAGGGAAAGAATGAGGGGAAGTGGCCGATGAGGAAATGGCTGAGTGAGGAGGGAGGGAGAGAGAGAGAGAGAGAGAGAGAGAGAGAGAGAGAGAGAGAGAGAGAGTTGTTGGGAAGATTAGGCGTGGGGAAAAAGGGGGGGAGAGAGAGAAAAAAAGTATTAATATAATTTCCTTGGCTTTTTCTCTCTTTTGTCCTCTTTCATTTATTGCAAGAAGGCATTTTGGTCATTTCCTCTTTTAGGCACAAATTTCCCAAATTGCCCTTGGGTTAGAAATCAAGAAGCGGGCCTAGGAATCGAGCTCAATGAGTAGTAATAGGCTTGCAAAATTGTCAAGTTCAAAATGGGCTAGAATTGGAATTGGGTTTGGAAATAGACTTGGAAATTGATTTGAGCTTGGTGGACCTAATTGGGCCCACTTCGGGCTTGCTTGGCCCTTGTGGCTGCCTACCTTGGGCTTGGGGCCTAATGGACCCTAGCTCGGCCCACTTCCTCGTGGACTTAATTTCTTCGATCCATTAATCCATTTTCTAACGTTTCCATGCAAACTATAAATTTAGGGATTAATGAGGCAATGTCCAACATTTTAGTCTTGATGTTCCTGAAAGTTTGATACTTGAACTCGAGTTAAAATTCAGTGGTTAAATTCAATCAACTGCATCTTTAGTATATTTTAAACTAATGAACTTTTTTTAGAAGTTATGCATATTTGACCTATGGTTGAAATAATATCAATCCACATTTAAGTCTCCTCAACTCATGGATTAACTCGGTTGTCATGTAATTGCAAGGAATTGATCATTTGCTTTAAGGTATACGATCATTAGGAATCGATTTAAGGTTGTTCATAATCCATATAATGGTAATACGGAGTCACTCATGATCCAATTATATTCCTTTGGTGAATCAATCTATAATCATTCCTCAATCTTCCTATATTGGTATAAGATTGTCCCTCATCAATTCTTATGGTTGAATCATCAATCTATGGTCAAGTTCTATAGTCGTGTGTACTTGAATCTTTACTAGTCTTTCACATTTGGTTACTATTCCATGAGCGGCCAATTCAAAGTAAATGTAACTAACAGCACATTCATAAAATAACAATTATATATCCCGAAAAGGGTCAAATTCAGGACATCACACAAGGCAATGTGAATGTGAAACTAAAAATTGGCGACACACCCAAACCTTCATAGATTGATTAGGTTGTGTTTGATAGTTCGGATTTGAGTCCAAATGGGATGATAAATTATTCAATCTATTGTTTGATGACGTTCTTCATACTGGATAAACAAGATGCATTTGATAAAATGCCGAATTAGTACAACCTAGGGGATGTGATAAATTTAGGTTGGATATTAAATTTGAAAAATAACTCAACAACTTTAACGGAATGATAGAGTGTCATATCAAATATTGCTTTGCCTGCATGGCTTAAGGATCACCACCAAGATAGTCAATTACCATCACTTTCAAACACATCAACCGTCACCGCTGGCCAGCAATTGTGTTTCAACAAGTGAGGGTGAAGAGGGGTCTAATGATGATGTCGCGCTAGTTTTGCATAAATCATTCTTTCCACCCTTCATGTAGAGATTGACCTTTCACGCGTGACTCACAAGTTGACTGTTCACCCACTTATCGACAAAGAATGACCAGCACACCATTGCTTCTTGGCAACCACGCACTCAAGCATCAAGTTCCACCTACTGTACATCAAGAGCATAGCAATGGCCCTGTGGTGCAGAACCTCTTATCGCAGGCGCATAGGAATCTGTTGTTGCCTCCCTTAGCCCCTTCAAAATGGGGCAACTGCTTCTATTGGCAAATTGGGTTTATACTAAAGGGCATAATTGTCATTGTATTGTTTTAGCCCTAAACCCTATGTATATATATTGTAAATTACTTCATCAATGCAAGTAAGTTCACCCAATCTCTACATGGTATCAGAGCGGCGATTCTTGGAGTCCGTCTCTCGCATCTCTCGCGTCTCTCTTTGAGAAAATCGCCATCAAGGCTACACAAAAAAAAGGAGAAGAAGAAGAAGAGGATTTCTGGATCAGAATCGCAGACCTTCATCTCCTCCTCATTCTCGTGCGTTGACTTGCAGTTATTATGGCAACCGAGTCTCAAAACTCTTCAGTCACCGTTCCCGCACATGAGCGGGTGGGCAGCCCTTATTTTTTGCATCATTCTGATAACCCAGGATCTAATCTCGTTGGCATGGTCCTTACGGGTGACAATTACAACAATTGGTCTCGTGCCATGGAGATTGCCCTTTCCGCCAAGAACAAGATGGTGTTTGTTACTGGAGAAATAAAAAAGCCAATTGCAACAAATCCTACCTATGCGTCTTGGATTCGTGTGAACAATATGATTCTATCTTGGATCCTTAATTCCATCCATCCAGATTTGGTGCCAATAGTTCTCTACACATAGTCAGTTGTGGATGTTTGGGCTGATCTTTGTGAACGTTTTTCGCCATCGAATGGTCCTAGGATTTTTCATCTCGAGCAAAAGATATGCACCCTTGCTCAATATGACGATGCTGTGACTAAGTACTACAACAATTTGCGAAGCTGCTGGGATGAATTGAATAATTTGAATCCGTTACCGCAATGCTCTTGTTCGGCTCATTCTATCATCACCACACAACAAGAGAACCGGCGCTTGTTTCAATTTCTCATGGGTCTCAATCCGAGGTACGCTAATGTTATTAGTCAGATTTTACTAATGAATCCGTTACCTAGTGTTGCATGTGCATATGCGCTAGTTCTTCAAGATGAGTCGCATCGCCATAACCAATTGGACCGCCCAGCATCCGACCAAACCAGCACTTTGCTTAGCACTCATGGAAATAATGTTCCATGGCCGTACATGAATTCCTCGTATCATGGACAGCCCAGCTCTCTTGGTGCCCCCGCTTTGTCCGCTAACCTAGCTAAACGGACAAACACGTCTCGCAACCGGGAAAGATGTGTCCATTGTGGCATCTCGGGACATACATGGGATGTGTGTTATCGACTTCATGGCTTCCCTCCTAACCACAAGCAACGCCGTGGACAACCATCTACTTCCTCTCGACTCGCAAATAACAAGTCCAGTCATACTTCTGATGCAGCACCTCCACCATTCACAAATGATCAATATAAGCAATTGATGCGCTTGTTGCAAGAGGTAAACATCCCGAAAGCCAACCTCTCAAGTAATGTTCTCGGCTTAACTTCAAATTCATTTAATTCCAATACTTGGGTCATTGACACTAGCACCACCAATCACATCACATTTGAACCCCATTACCTTACAAATCCAACATACTATTCCTCTCCACATCCCACCGTTGGAATTCCGAATGGTGTTGGTGTCCCCGTGACATCACACGGTTCAGCCCCCCTTACCCCAAATATCTCCCTTGATCATGTCCTTTGCGCTCCCTCTTTCAAATACAACTTATTGTCCATCTCTAAAATCACTCAAACTTTAAACTGCTCAGTCACTTTTTATCCTACCTACTGTGTTTTTCAGGACCTCTTGACGAAGAAGATCATTGGTCGGGGCCATGAGCGTGGTGGTCTCTATTATCTGGAAATTCCTACTGAACATGCCGTTCTTTCTACTACAACATATTCATCTCATCTTTGGCACGCCCGCTTAGGACACCCATCTGAGTCAGTTTTATCCACTTTGCAACAAATTTTATGTTTTAGTCCAATAAAACAATTCAGTCCATGTGATGCTTGTCATTTATCCAAGCAAACGCATCTGTCTTTTGCATCTAGTACTATTACTACTTCACGTCCTTTTGAGCTTATTCATGTTGACATTTAGGGAACTTATTCTCATTTTACACATAAGACATGTCGTTATTTTTTATCTATTGTTGATGATTATTCGCACTATACTTGGATTTTTTTGCTTACTTTTAAGTCTGATGCAATTGACTCTATGATTCGCTTCTTTACTTTTGTTGAGACTCAATATCAAATCAAAGTCCAAAATGTTCAATCTGATAATGGGACTGAATTCTTTCTTCTTGCTTACAAGATTTTTTTTGTGCACATGGTGTTCACCACCAATGTAGTTGCCCTCACACTCCTCAGCAAAATGGAGTTGTTGAGCATAAGCATCGTCACTTGCTCAATGTTGCTCGTGCATTGCGTTTCCATTCTAGCATACCTCTTCACTTTTGGGGGGATTGTGTCTTAATTGCTACTCACCTCATTAATAGATTACCCAGTCCTCTCCTACACAATAAAACTCCGTATGAACTTCTTTATGGCAAACCACCTTCTTATTCTCATCTTCGTGTCTTTGGCTCATTATGCTATGCTTCCACCGGTCATCTTCACTCCAACAAATTTGGTCCCCGATCTCGCCGATGTGTTCTAATTGGTTATCCCACAAACCACAAAGGTTACCGTCTTTATGACCTTCAAGACCAAACAATTTTTACTAGTCGTGATGTCATTTTCTATGAACAAAATTTTCCTTTCCGTCAAACCGTCAAACATACCACAACCGAACAGACCTCAACCTCAGTACTTCCATTACCCATACCTGATCTTGGTGAAACATACCCACCTCCCTCCACTCCAGTCCTTGCACCGACCTCAACTCCTCAACCTTCTACACCCACGATCGCACCATCACCAAGCGAACCGAAGCCATGCCTCGGCCATCTCGGCAACGCCATCCACCCGGATATCTTCGGGACTACTGCTCGATTGTGGCCTCCGATCAATCCTCTTCGAACTCTAAGGTAGCTGAATCAGGTACTCTTTACCCTTTATCCAACTGTTTATCATACTCGCATTTTTCACCTACTCATCGTGCCTTTTTAGCCTCCATATCCTCTTAACAGGAACTTGAAACTTATGATGCTGCATGTCAATCTCCCAAGTGGCGGGAGGCAATGTCTTCTAAGATACAGGCTCTTGAACAAAATGGCACTTGGGAAATTGTTCATCTTCCTCCTAACAAACAGCCCATTGGATGTAAATGGATTTACCAAATCAAATATAATTCTGATGGTACCATTGAGCGCTACAAGGCTCAACTCATTGCAAATGATTACACTCAAATAGAGGGGATTGATTACCATGACACATTTGTGTCTGTTGCTAAAATGGTAACTGTTCGCATTTTATTAGCTCTTGCTTCAATTCGTCATTGGCCTCTCTACCAATTAGATGTGAATAATGCTTTTCTGCATGGTGATCTTGACGAAGAGGTCTACATGAGGTTTCCACCGGGTTTTCATACTAAGGGGGAGAATTTAGTTTGTCGACTTAAGAAATCACTCTATGGCCTTAAACAGGCATTGAGGCAATGGTTTACTAAATTCTCTTCGCACTACTTGATGATGGTTTTCAACGAGTCAAAGGCGGACTATTCACTTTTTACATTAGCCCATGGCTCTCTCTTGACCATTGTCCTTGTTTATGTTGATGATTTGGTTATAACAGGTGATGATGAAGTTATGATTCAACTTCTCAAACGATTTCTCGACGCACAATTTCGTATCAAGGACTTGGGCACTCTCAAATATTTCTTGGGCATTGAAGTTTCTTGTTCCAAGTCTGGGATTTTCTTGTCACAAAGGAAATATACTCTTGATATTTTGTCTGACATCGGTCTTCTTGGTGGACGTCCTATTGATACTCCAATGGAACCCAATATACAATATTCGAACTCCTCTCCAATTCTTAAGGATCCAGGTTCATATCGACGACTTATTGGTAGATTATTATATCTTACAGTAACTCATCCAGATTTACTCTTTGCAGTGCAACATCTTAGTCAATTTATGCACTCTCCTCATGAAGACCATTGGAATGCTGCCCTTCGCATTGTGCGATATCTCAAGCATGATCCTGGCACTGGTTTATTTTTCCCATCTGATTCAACTCTCCAACTTAATGGTTATACAGATTCTGATTGGGCATCCTATTCTACATCTCGATGATCTGTTTCGCTCTTTGCATGTTTCTTGGTTCTTGTCCTATCTCATGGTGTTCCAAAAAACAAACCACGTGTTGCCCGTTCCTCAGCGAGGCCGAATATCGTGCTATGGCGTCGCCGCATGCGAAATCACATTCACATGCTTCTCTCGGATCTCCATGTCAACACTACCTTTGCCAATCTTTTTTGTGATAATAAAGCGGCCATCCACATCGCCACTAATCTTGTCTTCCACGAACGAACCAAACACATCGAGATTGATTGTCACTTGGTTCATGAAAAAATTCAAGATGGCACTTTGCGTACTCTTTATGTTCCCGATCCTCCCAACTTGCGAGACTTGTTCACGAAACCGGTCACACGTGATTTATTTTGTAATTTTAAGAACAAGTTGTTGACATGTTTACATTCACCAACTTGAGGGGGAGTATTGGCAAATTGGGTTTATACTAAAGGGCATAATTGTCATTGTATTGTTTTAGCCCTAAACCCTATGTATATATATTGTAAATTACTTCATCAATGCAAGTAAGTTCACCCAATCTCTACAGCTTCCTTCGGCTACGGAGTCTAGCCGTGAGACCCACAAGAAGTGCCTCCTATAGTTCACAAGGCCGTCCCAGAATCAGGTGAAGTCGTGCCAGTTGAGAGCTTTCACTCTCCCAAGGTCGACTTCCCAAATTCATGGTGAGAAGGTTTGAGTCTCATATAGGAGGAGTGAATCAAAGATGGGGATTTTCAAACATTTTCAAACAATATCAATTTTCAAATCTTTTCAAATCTTTTTTTTTTTTGAAATTTAAATCTATTTTAAGTTGCAAATTGTAAATTTTTTTAATAGATTTTTAGTAATTTGAAATACTATTTTTTCATATTTAACTTTCAACTTACCGTTAAACTTTTATCATGCATTTACAAAGCATGAGAGTCAAAATATATACCTGAAATTAAATGTCTCTAATCCCAGTTCCCTTGAGAAGGTGGGGAATTCAATTCCCCACCCCATTCTCATGTGGGAAGGGTGGAAAGAGTAGCCGTTAGGGCAACTCCGGAAGTTTTATATATTATCTTAAGTTGCTCCAAATATAAAATTGGATATATTTACAATGCAAGGATGTTTGGAGAATTTCAAATGCCTTTTTATCTTATTCTATTTTAATCCGAAGTCAAATTTGGATTACTAAATACAACCTTAAGAGATTTTGAAATCGAGAATATGCTTGAGATTAGAGCATGTGACTTTTGTCATACAAATCAAATCTTAAATCACTCAATCAAGCATGTAACTTTTGTCATACAAATCAAATCTTAAATCACTCGATCAATGACTATGGTGGTATATTTTATTTTTCTCTTTTCTTTCTTTTTGTCTTTAACCTTATTGAGGAAAACCCATGTTATGATGATAGTTTTTTCTTGGGGAAAAATGTCAGAAAAGTTATAAATCTTTTGCATTGGTGCCAATTTAGTCATAAATCTTTTGACTTTGCGCCAATTTAGTCTTAAAGTTTTAATTGGTGCCAATTTAGTCATAATTTTTTTAACTTGGTGCCAATTTAGTTCTAAAATTTTTAATCTAGTGCCAATTTGATTATTCTGACTAATTTTGGCTGGATTTTACTAATGTTAATGTTGGTTGGCCTCCAACACGTCTAGGGCAAACCACCACCTACCTCGGGCCGGACGAGTGGAGGTTTGCCCTCCTCAGATCTGGCGAGGTTGAGCCTCACTAGATCCAACAAGGTGTGTTGAAAGCCAGCGCAATTGAGATTATCACGTTCTTTTTACTTCTTTTGACAGAACGTTGCCTAATTTTTCATCATTGGAGCTGAGGAATCTTTCCCCTTAATTGTGGCCATTTTAAGGAAATTGTATATGTTGAAAGTTCTAACCAAATTTGATTTCATAAATTATTTTAAACCCACGCAGGCACATGACTATTTCCTATTATATACCAAACATGGAATTGGAAATCAGACTGAAAATGAGTCTTAATTCATTTCAAGCTAATTCTCTTCTACTAAACAACTAATTACTTTTATGGCCAACGATTGAATTGCACATATAGCAAGATGACAAGGCGCTTGATCCTTGAATAGAACAATTAACCTAAGAAGAATTAATTGCAAGGGAAATAACTAAAGATGTTTCCTACCTAAATTTCTGTATCATAACTGAAGAATCCATTTCATTTAATGCACTTTGCTTCTCTCAACCTATATAAGTTCTCATCTTTAGATTGACTACATCATCAAACAATTAACAATCGTAAATAATTTTCTAACCCTTCATCCCCAAAAGACTATCATGGCAACCTTCAAGAACTTGTCCACTCTCATGATCTTGTTGGTAGTCAATGTAGCATTGCTTCCTAGGGCTACCTTCGCCACAGGCAAAAATCCCGATTGTGCAAAGGGAATGACTTCTGATTGTGGGTTTCAATTCTTTCAATTCGTAGTGTTTGCCAACATCTCTGCACCCACCGGTGAATGTTGTCACGAGCTTGTAAAGGCAGGAAAGAACTGCCACATCCAGTTTGTAGAGTTGAGCCTCTCGACCCACAAGCCGGTCAAGGGGACCATATCTGATGTCTACAAGAGAAGCAATGAGACATGGAACAATTGCGCTGCTATCGGTCCTATATCTCCTCCCGAGCCCACTCATTGAGAGCTATTGCTAGTTTGTAGTACACCAAAAGTGTAATATAAAGGAGATGAAGTAATTATAATTTTTCTATTGGATTCTCCTCAAATAATTTTCCCATATTTTGTGTTTCTTAAGGCTTAATATTGGATGAATCATATTTACAGTATTATATATGTTAATTATTTGTTCACGCGATAATGCGTGTGCACTTTTGCTAGTAATATGCTGTGTAAACTTGACTTTTGAATATTTATTGAGGTTTTATTAAAATGAAGAATTGAGAAATATGTAGGGCCAAACATCTTATGTAAAATGAGTTCGTAATAGGTCAAACCATCTTATTATGCACGAGTGGGTTTAATTTAATGAGTCCGGACGAAATGAATGTATGTTGCTTGGCCGGGAGATGATGATGATGATAACGACCATCATCATCATCAATATTGTTATTATTATTATTAACTTTGCTCTTCTTCATTAATAATACCTATTGATTATCACAAGTTTTAATAGTTCTTTAATAAAGGAAAAAAAAATGTCCCGCCCAAATATCTAGTCAAAAGGTTAGATATCAATAAATGAGTCTAGTAAATCTTGAAACTTGTTAAGGGGTAATTAGCTAATAAGTAAGCTCAATTAATATGGAAAACCATAGCCAAATTTGGTCTAGTTTATATAGGGGGAAAACAAGACATGTTAAATTTTGTTCATATAAGTTGGCTCCTTCTCATTAATGAGACCTATAGATTATTTAACCTTTTTTTCCGCGAGTTGTTCAAAATTAATTTATTTAAGAACAGAATCACACTAAAACATCTAATCAAATTTTTAATTAATTAATAAACAAGTTCACTAAGTCTGGAAAACCAGAACCAAAATATATGTTCAAAGGTTAATTAATCAATGAATCAGCAAATCAAAATTAAACAATATGGCAGCGGCAGCTAGGATAGTTGATAAGGTATTTTTTTTTTTTAGGTTGATCCATATTGATTCAACAAGCAGCGTGTAAATGGATCGGGCAAATTTGAGTCAAGTATTGTCGGGTCATCGAAATGTACAATGTTTCGTTCAAGATCAAATGGCATCCAGCTATTGTACGAATGACGGTTGAGATGAGATCCATTATTTTCTTTCTGGTTTTTCTATTCCCTGACAAAGGGCAACCCTTGCTTTGGCTTTGGCTTTCGAAAGCCTTTCAAAAGGCCTGATCGAATGCTTACGTATGACCTGTTCAGCACACGTGTCACGACGATGACAATCGAACCTAACCCCTCTTCCGGGATTCTGGGCACCGGCTCATAGGTTTGAAAAGGTTAAAACATGGATAAACAAGTTTTTTAGGAAAATATCCTTATGGAATTTTGGTGATTTCAAAATTATTCTAAATTTAATATTTTCATCTAAGTGTAGATATTTGTCATAATGACATGGTGATGATTTCAAGAAGACTAATGATATTGACGAGTTTCATGGCATGAGTAATGATGAATTACAATGATAAGGATCTCAATAAGAGGAGAAAAAGTCAAATATGACGAAGTATTCATAAGGACATGGAATCACCATCGATTGGTTATCAACAAATAGTCTTTGGAAGCTAATATACCCTGGAGGATAATTACATGATTAATTGCAAGTTGTTCCACTCAGTTTGACCGGGAGAAGCACAAGAAGACCGGAGCACTTGCTATTGTCAAGTGATAAAAAGCATTCAATCATACTGATATCAAGTCTTGAAAGATACTAATGAAAGAGTGCACTTGCATCCGAACTTTGATGGGTAGAATATGTTAACAAGCTGAGAGTCCATAGCAGGAGACGTGAAAATCAATCAGAGCAACTTTGATAGTTTCGGTTAAAGAAACAATGAAGTCACAATAGTAGCGGATTCCATTTTGGGAAACCATGCTCTCATCCAAAGGATAGGTTGTCTGGGCGATCTTGACCTCAACGAAACACTAATCAACTCCCCAAGGCTCTTAACTCCCAATGGGTGAATTGAAGATAGCTATATAAAGAGAAGCATCGTAGTTTAAACAAGTTGGACAAAATATAAATAAAGCTTGTTCTATTATCATCATCTCTCATTGGATCAAGTTGTGCTAGTGCTTAATTGAAATTTCCTTGTAGTGACATGCAGTATTGTAATAAGTGATAAGAGGAAGTATACAATAGTGCTAGCACTTCTTGCATTTTCATAGTCCAATCTATCTTGTAGTAGAAGTAATATGCATTCTTGTTAATTCTCTTGAAAATTACTGGTAGAGTCCACCCCTTGTTGAGACTGTTACTCGAGAGAGCGGATATGTGCTTGAGAATAAAGCCGAACTACTATAAATTTGTGTGTTGTTTTCAATTTGCTTATTATATTCTATATCTGTGTAATAGTTGCATTAGCCCGCTTGAAACTTTCAACTTGGTCTCTGGTACTTTCTAGGTACAACTTGCTGTCTTTTGCGAGAATTTTTTATTTTTATTATTTTGCAAACAATCTATTCTCCTTCATTTAGGCTGTTTCGGTAACCCCAACAGTTTTCCTCACTAAGGTGAATGAAAAATAAGGTAAAAAAAAAAATACACCATCGGAGTTATCAACTAAGTGATCCTAGATTTAGTTTAGGGAGAAGGACATCAAAAGTGCTTTAACTTATGTACAATGCTCATTTAAATACCATAACTTTTCATCCACTAACTTAAGTGACAAAATTGGATAAAAACAATCACTTAAGTGCCTCTAGCAAAAAACTCTAGTTAGAAAAATTAGGTGGCTTTTATAATTAAAAATTTTATTTGATATGGCATTTTTTAGCACCAAAAGTAATCATTTTTTAATAACAATTGGCATTGAAGTATTATTTTTTTATAACGACTGTCACTGAAGTGATCACCTATCAATCTGCTACACAATGTCGTTTTAGGGGTTTTTTGGCACTAAAGCGATACTTATTCATTAAGGTTGGTGCTGAAGTGATAATTTTTTTCTTTTTATAACAATTGGCATTGAAGTAATCATTTCTTAACCTATTACGACGTCGTTTAGGGGTTATATGCTGACTACGCATGCCGGCAAGCTATGTATGATCGAGAAATTAATAAAATACGGCCATATCAGATTTTCGGTAACTCATATTAGAGTTGACACTTAAGTGATCTAAAAAAAAATGTTATAGCACTAAAGCAAACGACATACACAAGTTAAGGCACTTCTAGTGTCATTCTTTGATTTAGTTTGTTATTCAAAAGGCACACACTCATTTCCCTAGTTATTCTTGATATCTTAATTAGTTAGTGGAATGCTTCAAAACATCGCCAGTCTTAGGTGAGTGAGCACGATGACTTGTACAATAGGCGGTGGCAGGTAAATTTTGTTGCCCTTATTTGAACCTTCTCCACCAAGTGAATTGTGGTTCGACCCCACTAGGTATCATTTTTACGAGCCAAAAAGAAAAAGAAAAAAAATATCACCTATAATTTCGATTATGTTGCGCTCCCCTATCAATTCAAAATGTTAAGGGTATGTTTAGTCATGTGTCAATTAGTATCTGATTCTATTTTTTTATTTTCCAAAACAAATAAAGAATATAAATCTATTTTGTAATTTTTTTTCTTGAGAATAGATTTAAAATAGAATCAACAAGTAGAAAAAAATTATTTCTTTATTCCTGGGAATGACTCCACAATCAAGCCAGATCATTTTTTTTCCTTTTCTTCTTTTCCTTTTCTTTCCTTTTCTCTTCTTCTTCCTCTAACAAGTCACAAAATTATAATAAAATTATTAAAAAAATTAAAAGGAATTTTTAAAAAATATAATCAAATTATAACATAAAATTATATTAGTAAATATATAAAAATATACTAAAAATATGATAAAACTATATAATAAAATTAAAAAATACAATAAAATAATTAAAAATATAATAAATTTTAAAAATATAACAAAATTATAACATAAAACTATATTAAATAATATAATAAAATTAATATATATAAAATTATTAAAATAATCAAAAGAAAAAGCTATAATAACAATATTGAAAAGTTAAAAGAAATTATAAGTGACAAAAAAATTTAAGAGTTGTATTAAATGTATTTCTATTCTAAGAAATAAAAATGTTAAGCGGTTACCAAACGCCTTCAATTGCTTGGAAACTCGTCTAGAGAACGTAATAAAAAAATCATTTTTGAGTACCCTTAGTATAACTATAGTCATACCAATATTGCACTACTTTATGACTATTTTGTAAAGTGTTGTATCTATTGTGACCTACCCACAAGTGCAACACGTAGGATTTTACTAATGGATTTTAAGCCTAAGCTTAACTTGGCTCTCCAAGCTCATACCAATTCACGACTTGGGGATCAAGTTGTCAACATACAAATGATTTTTAATTAGGAGTCGCCACCAACTAATTTACGATGACTTGATTAAAAATTTACGCAAAGTATAGTGAGATATACTTTACTTTTACAAACCATAAATTTTTTATATAAGGATTTGATTACACTAGATTTCTCTAATGCTCTTTTGATACCGTTCTTTTTATCAAAAAAAACATTTAGCAAGTAGCTTGGATTTATTTTCATTCACTCCTAACATGTGAGGTGATTATGTAGATGCACAACCATTATTTAACACTCAATAAAGCAAAGTAGTAAAAAATTATGAGCACAAGGAGAAAATACTTACCTCTGAGCAACAAAAACATCTACAATATTAATTAAAAAATCACATCAACAACGCAAATATAATTTTTAATTAACACGCACTTCTCTCAATTTTTTTAAGGTTCACTTATTTCTAAATTACCTGCAATGCAAGTGAGGCAATTTTTTAAATGTAATAATGACATAAAAATTTTGTCTATCCTAACATGGCACGCAATTTCTAACAAACTATTCTACGTGACAACTTAACTGAACAACCTAACATGCAATTACTAATGACGGGCAAAATTGATATCCAATTATTCTAATGACATGTAATGCTAATTAACTAAACTTAACATGCAATTATATATCATGCGAATTAAATTAACATAACCTAAGGCATATAATTATATAAATGACATACAAGTGATATTTTTGAAATTTTTTATTTATTAATTGAAATATTCAAAATTAATAAATGCCTAAATTAAATATGCAATCTAACATAAAACATGCGATGTTATCAACAAAAATCAATTCAAATTCTACCCAATCTTTTTCAATTTTTCTATAGAAATAATCAAATATAAGATAATCACCCAATCATCAAAAAATGTTCTCATACAATCTGTAAAGAATATTGCATCCATTTACATTTAGGATAAATCAACGATTATACCTAAGTGGTTGTGAATAAGATGGAATATTTTCCCATTTAAATTTGAAAACAAAATAAATTGACGATTATATTCAAGCGATTATGGAGATTTTCCAAGGGGCCGGGGATTATCTTGCGATTGAGGTTGGATCGCCATCCATGTGCTCGTTGTTAATTAAGAAAATTTTCCAAATTTTGAGGATAACCGAGAATTGTGGGTACAATATATCATTTAGGGATTCAATCAAGATCACGATATTTTCATATACGGAAACAAAATATGTGAGAACCAAATTAGATAAAAGTCTTAGCCAATTCAAAATATTGTGCTGATAATGTAACCAAATCGGGACGGCGACTGGTGACTGGATTGAATGGCAGCCTGGCTGGTGGACAGCATTGCGGTGATGGTTTGGGTGCAAGGGTTAACGGCAAGAACAGCCATGGGTGAGGCTTGGCACGGCAGGTGGTGGTGAGGTCTCGGTGATGGCTTTCAAGGCCGATGGTGCGGCTCGTGTCTTCGGCTGCTCGAGGAGGGATGCTTTCGAATCGTGATGCTCGGCACGGTGGTTCGACACGCGAGAAGACGGAGGTGTCGTAGGATTTTATCGTGGCTGTCGGTGTTGGACCACGGTGAACACCAGAAAACTTTTAAATTCCAAGGACTGCAGCTGCAGCAATCGAACACACTTACGCGTGATCACCCATCAGACCTTTTACCACTAGTGGTGTACTTGTTCGTGAATGGGCCAAGTGCACTCCTTCAGAATTGTTTTATCACTTCGCTCATTAATCACAACTGCACACAAGAAAATTTTCTTTCTTTTTCCATTTCGACAACCTCCAGTTGACACCACGTCCGAGGATCTCTGGCACAACTACGCGCAATCGGAACTTGTCCTAGCTATTGAAGGGTGAATAATTGGTAATCATCTTGACATTATTATCAATCTTCTTTTTCACCATCGGGAGTTGTCTTCGTAGATATACTATCGGTCTTGACTCTGAGTACTGTCCCATTGGGATACAAATTTATTTACTGATAATCATCTATTTAATTCTTTTTACTATCATTTTCTTTTTATAGGCATTGGCCTTAATTTTACTCTAAATACCATGATATGAAATTTAACTTATATGACCCTAAAAATGCATGTTAATAATTGACATGGCATACGATGGTGTAGCATCGATGGCATGGCATTGATAAGATGGCAATTTGACATTGCATTGGACATGATAATGCAACTTATTCTATATGATACGCATGTAAATCTAGATAGACAAATTTCCTAATTGGATAAAGCCTAACAATAACAAACCGAATCAAGTTGAATTCCAATATTGAAAAATTAAACAATTTGGATATTCAAATGGATTAGAAAATTAGCAAGATGAAGTTTTTTTAGGGACAACTTGTAACATCCTCAATACAACCCTGTGAGAATCAGCCATAAGGTCCTGAATAAGTCAACCATGGGCCATTAGCCATGGATCGATCAGTTCAATTAATAAAAAATCAAGGATCGGTCATGGTCCGACCAACCGATCGATCATGAATTGGTTGAGGCATCGGCCGTGAAAAGTGTGACGTCCTGAAATTCAAGCCCTTTGAGAGAGGAATGAACATTAATTTCTCCAATACATTGTTGGTTGATCTCACTCAGAACCGATCACTCCTGAAATACTGACCTTGAGGGGAAAGACTAATGAGAACAGAACTCATGAGACTAAAGAACTTGACCTGGAAAAACGACTCAATCATGAGACTTGCGTAAGGACGATCCTGTAGTCATGCAGGTCGATTCTAGGGACGACTAAAAGTTGATTTGCGGACAGAAATAATGGAACAATGGGTGATTCCGTCTACTGTTATCAAACCCACGAACGGACCGTATGCCGATCCTTGATAATCGTGTACTTTGAAATAAGAATCGATCCTTCGCAATTTTACGTAGTCAAGAACATCCATGTGTCAAGAAGTCTTGAACGTGAATTGGCACAAGTCACTTACGCGTGAATCCTCAAAGCCGCCTGTCAGTCTGAGTAGTACCGAAATGACATTTGGGCGAAATTAACATGGCATGAGAATCCAAAATTGGACTTTGAATTTTCAGGAATATCTGAGATGGACTTTTGAATGATGCTTCCTTGATAGTCGACAATGTCGGTTGAGATGAATTTTTGGAAAAGGGATTTTCGGATCAAGGAAACGAGCCTACGAGGATGTGGGTTAGGCGAGAACAATAAGAGCCTCACACCCAAGGTGGGACAGCCACCGTGGAAAACCGAGACAAATGGGTGAGCCCATTGGACCTAACCGACCCCTCACCCTTCCTAGCCCGTTATCCAAACTTGAAACGTTTTGAGCCCAAATTACCGAGCCAATTCTTATTCATTTTCAAGCCTGTTTCCTAAGCCCGCCTTTTATTTTCAACCCAATGGCAGTTTGGAAATTGTGCAAGATGGAAATGACCAAAATGCCCAAGGGCAGTTTGGAAATTGTTCAAGATGGAAATGACCAAAATGCCCTTAGATATTTTGAAGAAAAGTCAAAAAAAAGAGAGAGAAGATGATGTCACTTACCTTGGGAATTGGAGAAGGCATTTAATAGCCTTAATTGAGGCCTATCTCCAGCTCTCATCTCCCTCTCTCTCCTCCTCTTTAGCCCTCAAAATCGCACACCTCTTTCTCCTTGTTTTCCCTTGTTGTAAGCTAGTATTAACACCTAGAGAGGGGGTGAATAGGTGTAGAGGAATTTTATGCACACGCAATAACAATCTTTTGCAATCTACAAACAAAAATTAAATAGATAAAGTAGAGAAAATTGCAAACACGGTTTATAGTGGTTCGGCTTTAGACAAGCCTACGTCCACTCTCTAAGCGATCAGCCAATAGGGTGGATTTCGCTATATGATCAAAGGTGATTACACACTCTTGAGTGTTAGCACTCGGTGATGATGAGTCTCACAAAGTCACTCTTCTTGGTAATTCACTAGGATCACTCAATTACGCACTTTTTCAAACAACTAATGAAAAATTGAATCAACCTTGGAATATATTTATCCTCTCTAGTCTCCTAGGTCTCATCCTATCATTATATACTCTCTAAGCCACACTCGACCGTTGGCTCTTTCCTTCCCTTTCCTAGACAGACTTTATAAGGCAAGTCTTTTTGACCGTTGGAAGTAGATTGGATCCCCTTGGATTCTATTCGCCCATACAATCAAAATCCGGGCTTCCATAAGTGTTTCATCCTTCTTTGGAAGTTGTCCGTTGATTGATCCTGCTAATCAATTTGATACAACAGAATCAATATAAATAAAGTAAGTGAAATACTTGACCGTTGGCGATCTTATCCTGTAATTTCATTCTGAGTCTGACAGACTTATATTCTAAGTCTGCTTAAGTTTTCCGTCTGGTACGGACAAACTCAGAATTTGTCAGACTACTGAAGTTCTGCGTCTGCTTCATCTAGACTTAGAGACTTTCTGCGCCTGCTTCATATAGACTCAGAAGCTTCCTGTGCTTCTTCGTCTACTTCATCCAGACTTAGAAGCTTTTCATCATTTGCATAGCGGCTTGTGCATCTTTCACCAAGTTACTCAATAAACATGTTAGTAGCCTTTAATTTATTTTGTCATCTTCAAAACATCATAAGAGATTTCCCTAACATCCCTTAGTTCCAGAAATTTCAACTTCTGACCTCTCACCAATTTTTGAGTTGTTCATTGCCTTCCCAGTGGAATCTCAGGCTATGCCACCCACCGTTACGCTCGGGAGTGAGAATACGTACAAATGGCATTAGCCGTTTGTCGAATGGAGTCGCAGGTAGATCCGTACGATGGTCGGAAGCCGGCTGCTCGCCGGACCGTCACTATAGCGACCAGTTTTGCTGTGTTCCGCCTTTTGACCTGTTTTCCTCCATTTTCAACCTAACCATCGCCACACCAGCCACCCACAACTCCCCCCTCGACCCCCTGGAGCCTCTGGTTACTGGCTACCAGCTCGCCGGAGCTCCAGCTAGCTTGTTTTTGCTCCGACCAGTAGCTTCCTCCTACTACAATGCTGTCTTTTGAAGTTTGGGGTTTGAGCAGAGGTTGTTGCTATGATTTTTGTCTTGGGACCACCTTGGATCGCTGTGGTGGAGGTCCCCAGGTGTCAGGTTAGTCGCCGTCGCTGCATTCAGGTCAGCAGCTTGCTTAACGGGTGAGTTTAGCTCCTAAACCCTATTTAATGCCTAAACTAGCTTAGGGTTGGATTAATTAGTGCTAAGGGTTGATTAAGGTGTTTAATTAAGTGTATTAGCCCTAAGATAGGTGGTTAGATAGTGGATTAAGATTAGCTTAGCTTAATCTTACTTATTTATGCTTAATTGTGGTTAATTGTTTAATTTATTGATTAAATTAATTTTTTCATTTAATTAAATAATTATTTAATTATTTAATTTTCGGAATTTATTTATTTAATTATTTTAATTTCTGAATTTAATTATTTATTTATTAAATTCGAAAATTACTGTTCATCGGAAATTAAATTGTGTAATTTCATGCATATTGATTTTATGGAGTGAATTGAATGTATAATTGTATGAGCATTTGCTTGAATCACGTGATTTTCACAAAAAGGGGAAAAATAGTTTGTCCGAGGGACATCGGAATAGACCGTTTTTGTGAGAAATGATTTGAAGTTTTATAAGCAAGCATGTGTGCATTGACTAATGCTCTAAGATAATAAGTGGATTGTGATGGCATACTTGTGTGATCACTAAACTAAACCCGCCGTCTTGGGAGAGTATCCCTTGACGTACGTTGGGTATGCAGTCTCGGGAGAGTATCCCTTGACATTCTTTGGGCATGCGGTCTCGGGAGAGTATCCCTTGACGTTATTGGGGCATACCGTCTTGGGATCCCTTGACGTTATTGGGGCATGCCGTCTTGGGAGAGTATCCCTTGACGTTCTTTGGGCATGCCATCTTGGGAGAGTATCCCTTGACGTCTTTCGGGCACGGAATGACACGATTGCGCCTCTGCAGAAGAAGGGCACCGTAGCGCCATTGCGCCTCAATTGTAGCCCTATGGGGCAGTAATAATCAAAACATGTGTGGATGCAAAAGTGCATGAGAAAAGCATGGCATCATCGATTCCGATTATGCATGAGATGATAACCTCATTATTCATGGCACATACGCATGAATTGATAACGTGCAGGGTGTGGCAATGAACAGGTGAGATAGCTTATGATGCGACTTGTGTGTGATTGGTGGACTGTATCATCTAACGGCCATGTGCATTACGTGTATTGTGCTGATATATAACGTGCAAAGTATGGCATACTGAGTAAGGTTGCATGCGAACCGACTTTTGATTGTTGGTTGACCCTGCGTGTTATTTTATTGTTGATTGCCGATTGTTGTGGTTGGGTCGTGTGAAGGGTGGTTCTGGAGAGATACCCCAAGTTGAGTTGGTGTACTAACCGAGGCTTAGGGGAAGAACCCGCTGAGATTTTATCTCAACCCGTTGTGGTTAACCATTTTCAAGCCCTTAAAATGGCGCACCCACAGTGGAGAATCCTGCCCCCGCTTCACCAATGATCGACTTGGCGAAGCCGAGTTCGATAGGTCCAAGCGACCGTGGTACTGAACCCGAGGGTTCATTTTGTATAGCTGGATTAGCCTAGTTTCTTTTTAGCTTGGCTTAGAGGATGGATCGGCCCCTTTTGTCGGGCTTGTAATTCGAACAGCGATCCTCCGTTGGTTAATCCAGTAAGTTGTATAAATGAGTAGTTGAAGTTCTATTGTTCATCTCTCTATCCCTGTTTGATTCTTTGATTATTTGTTTGGACTGGGGATGGTTTGTCTTCCGTTTGTGTATAATGAAAGATTAAAATGAATAGTCATCGACGAGTTCTGGAACGTCGCTTTCAATTGACCATGGTAAGAGGTTGTCGCGTGCTCGGGGTTCGGGCGTGACAAAAAGTCTATCAACCATACCGATGAGATTGGATAACCAACTTATAAGATGACTTTTGGATCACAAAAATTAGTCATGGGATGATTTTGGATCGACGAATGGTCATAGGTTGATTCAACCGGAATATAGCACCTAGCCGTAGGTGATTCCGCCCGACTATGCACTAATACTTGACTAAAATTGATCCTTTTCCAAAAAAAATACATCATTCCCTATTTAATTCCTAATTATTGAAAAGGAATATCGAATTTGGTGATGTCTGATTGTGGATTGGTAATACACTGGCCATAAACCATACGGATGGATTGAGCGCCAATCAAAATTGGAGAGAAAGTCATGTTAAGCTCGGCAGTAGGCCCAAGGACTAGCCCAAGGACTAATCTTGGACCCAACTAAGCCAACCGTGCCGACCCCTAGGTTGGCCATTGAACCGACCCAAGGGCCAACCCTTATGGCTGAGTAATTGACCAAGGAAATGATTTGGGCAAGTTTGGGGCCGAACTTTGGGCATATGTGATTCGATTTTATGAGGTATACCTAATGATCTATTTTCCAGCCCCGGAATTGACTTAGACGGTAGAATTCTTCGGACTGCCTTCTTAAGGAAGAAAAAGACAAAAGAAGTAGAAGACTCTAGAACCCTTCATAAATGTAAAGAGATAAGGATGTCTTCCACTTTTCAAAGGTCATGATAGTGGTCAAAATATCTTGGGGGCTATGAAAGGGATGATTCACACATGGCCCAATCGGAAAGCGACACTTGAACCTTAATCATGAGCCTATGGAATTTTAGAGACCTAGTTGGCAATTTAGATATTTTCCTTGTCAAACTTCCATAAATGCCAATAAATATGGGGGAACAAGTGGCCCAATAAGAATGCAAAAGGTGAGCCATCGTTGATGACGTCTACAAGTTAGACGGCTAAGTAGAACCTTTTAGCTATGCCTAATCATCCTTTAGGTCCAATTATTGGCCATATAAACTTGCCACTTAAGACTTTTAGGCAGGCCACTTGGAAAAGAAGGATTGGGTCATTAGAAGTGCAATAATAAGCTAGGGTCATTCTCCTCCTTCCTCCTCTCTTAAATGCCCTCCTCCTCATCCTCACATACATCTCTCTCTCTAGCCCGCAAGCAAGCCACCCTATTTCTCAAGTTGATTTCTATAGTTTTGTGAGGTTTGTCCAGGTAAGTAGAATCTCTTACTTCTCCCTATTACTATGATTTCTATCATGAAGTCTAGACAGTCTTCTCTTGTCGAACCTTGATTCATATGGAAGATTATGTATACGTTGGCTTGTACTTGAATCTTATGCATATGCGTGATTCTTTCATGACAAGAATGATGCCATGGTTCGTTGTTTGTGTTCAACACAGGTCGGGAATGCCCAGAACCTTAAGGCTTGAGTTAGCAATGAAGTGTCAAAGCTCAAGTCTTGCATGGTATGAGGGTCGCCTAAGATCGTGAGGTCTTGGATTGGCATCAAAGCATGTCGAATCCTTGTCTCGTTTGGTATGGGGATTGCTCAAGCCCACAAGGTCTTGGTTGGCATCAAAGTATGCCAAGCTCATGTCTTGAATTAGTGCAGGATCCTTGTTACTTGACAGTTGAGCCAACCTACGGACTTAGAGTCATTACAGCATCATTAGATTTGGGTTGTAGAAAGCATGGCATGCATGATTATGTATGAGCATGATGTTGTTGTGGAACTATGAATGAGTCGGCTAAAGGAAAAGACATAAGTGGTGCATTTGTGTGACAACCCCATGAAAGATGATGATACCCCTGCAATGGGATGCCCGAGTCACCCTCGGAAGCCTCGGCATGAGTTGAGAGGGCCTAGTTAAGCCAAGACAATGTGAAGTGATCACCCTTGCAATGAAATGCCTGGGTTACCATCAAAAACCTCAAGAAGCTAGCCTCGAGAAGCCTTGGCAAGAGTAGAGAGGGCCTAGTTGAGCCAAGACGATGCTAAATGATCTACACGAATGCTGGTTATGCTATAGTATAGGCAGTATGTGTTTATGTGTTAGTTGACAGGTGAGTAAGTGAAACTATTGCATTAGTCATGGCATTATATGTGAGTTGCAATTTATTTTCCAACGACACCATTTGCATAAGTTGTTCTGGCTATGTGTAGAAGAAAGCATGGGAATATCTTGTGTCCTTCTAGGACAGGAGCTTATTTGGTTGTGGTCGGTAGGGCTATCAAGTGAAAAGTTGCCTAAGTAGCCCTTTGAAAGTGCAATTAACACCGCTACAGGGAGGACAACCTACAAGGGATGCGCCATTGAACAACCTGAATAGACTCCATGTGCAAAGAAGAGTTTATGCTGTTATTAGGAAGGAGGTGGAGGATTCACCCATGTGGTTACAAGTACAATATTTGTAATATCCTTGATTCTGACCTCTTGAGGAATGGTCATAAGATCTGGAATGGATCAACCATGGACCATTGGTCATGGAATCAATCAATTTGATTGGTAATGAATCAAGAATCAGTCATGTTCCGATCGATCGACCGGCCATGAACTAGTCACGGGATCAATCATTAATTGGCCATGGACCATACAAGTAGGATTAGATCACCAGCTCGTAAGATGACTTTTCAGACCATGAGAACTATTGATTAGATGATCATAGCCGTCATGAATTGGTGGACAATCATGGATTGATCGCTCATGATTGATATGGATAATTCTGCTAACCATGCTTTGATACACAGACGATCCAACTTAGCTAGTTGTGATCGTGTCTTGACTGAAAATGCATTATTCCCTATTTAATTTTTAGTAATTGGAAGAGAATCTTGATTGGTGATGTTCAATCGTGGATCGGTCATGAACCATCCACAAACCCATGCAATAGATCGAGCACCAATCGAAATGAACCTCGAGATATACCCGGCGATTATGTCACTAATGCTAAGGTCCATAAGTGCCTTAACTTAGTGATAGGCCATAGATTATCCTAGAACAATCCCTAAACCGACCAATGAATCACAAACCATGTATGGAGTTCGGTCATGGGTAAGGCCTATGATGAGCCCAAGGACTAGTCCTAGAGCTAGTTTGGGACCTAAATGGATTGAATGTGCCAACCATAGGGCCGACCAATGAGCTAACTTGTGTGCCAACCCTCTTAGCCTAAAGACGCCCAAGAGAACAGTTTGAGTGCTCAAAAGGGCACAATTGTCGAACCTCGAGCACATGAGATTCGGTTTTTCGAGATGTACCTAGTGGCCCTTCTCCCAGCCTCGGAACCTATTTGATGGATGGATATCTTGTCACTACCTCATTCTTAGAGAAAAAGAAAAAAAAAGGAATTTTCCAGAAACCATGCATTAAATGATAAATCATGAGGGTGAGTTATCCTGAGATTTGGTCTTGATTGTATGAGGATTTAGCTTGATGGCCAAGGCGATGAGTCGCCACTTGTGTGGACCAATTGGAAATGGACATGCGAAACTCTCATTAAAGGCCTGTGAGCTTAGATGCTACTTTAGCCTATATAGGCACCACCTCCTAAAGAATGCATTAAAAGTCATTAAATGGAGGGGAACTTAGGTGGACCAATGGTGGCAAGATGAGTAGGATTCTAGAGTCTTCTTTGAAGCTCTAGATGGCCACCTAATCATGCTAGATTGCCACCTCAAGTCCCAACCTAACCACCTCACCAAAGTAGGCATGCCACCTAGATAAAGTAGGCGTGCAACTTTGGAAGATTTAATTAAACCATTTAGAAGTGCAATGATGAGGATGGGAACTATGAATAGGAAAAGCCTCTCTTCGTTTCCCACCATCTTGGCTCCTCCTCTTCCTCCCTCTCCCTTGAACGCTCTCTTTTTTCTTTCGCCCTCTTCTCTCTTCTTTAGCTGTGTGACCACCGCCCTCACCAAGCAAAGTCTTTTGGTTCTTAAGATTTGTCTAGGTAAGTAGAGCTTTCTACTTCTCCTTGGTATTGCCATTGTCATCATTAAGTCTAGACGGCACTCTCTTGACAAACTGTGATAGTATGGGAGATTATATATATGTTTGCTTGTGCATAAATCTTATGTATGTGCTTGAGTCTTTTGGGATGATGCGAAGGTTTGTTGCTTGTGTTCAACGCAAGTCAGGAATACCTAAAGCCATAAGGCTTAAGTCAATAATGAGATGTTTAGAACTCAAGTCCTATACAGCACAAGGATTGCCCAAGGCCATGAGGTCTTGGATTAGCATTGAGGCATGATAGATCCTAGTCTCATTTGGTACAAGGATCATCAAAGCCGTAAAGTGTTAGTTGGCATCGAAGTGTACCGAGTTCATGTCTTGACTTGGTGCGGGGTCCTTGATACTAGACAGTTTAGCTAAACCCCAGACATAAGGCCATTTACGACATCATTAAAATCAAGTCATAGAAAACAGGACATGCACGACTATGTATGAGCACATCCTTGTTGGGCCATGAATGATTTAGCTAAATGAAAAATAAGAACAGGCATATATGATGCATTTGTGTGATCACTTAATAAAAGATGAGAACTGTCACCACTTGAAATGGACGATGATGCCCCCATGCCAACGGGATGCCCAAGTTAAGCTCAAAAGCCTCGAGAAGCTAGCCCTGAGAAGCTTTGGTTGAGTCAAGATGCCCTGGTTAAGCCAAAAAGTCTAGCGAAAAGCTAGAAGCCTTTGTTGAGTTGAAAGGGCCTAGTTGAGCCAAGATGATATTAAGTGATCTGCAGGAGTGCCAGTTATGCTTAAGTCTAGTTTGCGTTTGTCTCTTTGTTAGCTAACGGGTGAGCAAGTAAAACTCTTGCATATAGTAATGGCAAAGCATTTGTATTCCTATCAATCTGCCAATGACACTATTTGCACTAGTTGTTTTAGTTAGTCTTTAATGAAGAAATGTCTTACTAGCCGAGAGTTAGCAGTTTTACTTATTGAATTCCCAAAACTCACTCTTTTACCTTTATAGGTTTGTAGGTATGACCAACTCACCTTCTATACATTTTGGTCTCCCTATAAAGATGGAAAGGTCGACTATAGATGTAATACATGCTAAAGTAGGAATAACATATCAGAACTATACCACCATTGTTTAGGTCGATGAGGGATAGATTGAGTTGGTCCCTCACCATTACAAGGCTTGGTACGTCTAGTCTGACAAGGATTTTGTCAATCCCCTTCATGGTTTTAAGGGGCCAATGAACCTAAGTGATAGGACAATGTAACGTCCTGAAATTCGAGCCCTTTGAAAGAGGAATGAACATTAATTTCGCCAATGCATTAGTGGTTGATCTCACTCGGAACTTATCACTCTTGAGATACTGACCTTGAAGGGAAAGGTAATTAGGACAGAACTCATGTGACTAAAGAACTTGACCTAGGAAAACGACTTGACCATGAGACTTGCATAAGGACGATCATGTAGTCATGCAGGCCGATTTCAAGGCACGACTAAAAGTCAATTGACGGACAAAATGTAATGGGACAACAGGTGATTTCATCTACTGTTATCGAACCCACAAACAACCCTATGTCAATCATTGATAATCATGTACTTTGAAATAAGAATCGATCATTCGCAATTTCATGCAGTCAAGGACGTCCATGTGTAGAGAAGTCTTGAACGTGAATTGGCACGAGTCGGTTATGCGTGAATCCTCGAAACCGCCTATCAGTTTGAGTAGTATCAAAATGGCATTCAAGCGAAATTGACAAGGCATGAGAATCCAAGATTGGACTTCGAATTTTCGGAAATGCCCGAAATAGACTTTTAGAAGATGCTTCTTCGACTGTCGACAATGTCAGTTGAGCCGAGTTTTTAAGAAAGGGATTTTCGGATTGAGAAAACAAGCCTACGAGTACATGGGCTGGGCAAGAACAATGTAGGCCTCATGCGCAAGGTGGGACAACTACCGTGGAAGACCGAGACAAGCAAGTGAGCCGTTGGACCCAACCAACCCATTTACCCTTCTAAGCTCGTTATCCAAACTTGAGTCAATTCAAGCCCAATGAATTCACGAGCCCGTTCCTATTCATTTTCCAGCCCGTTTCCTAGTCCCACCTTTTATTTTCAGCCCAAAGGCAGTTTAGGAATTGTGCAAGGTGGAATGACCAAAATACCCTTAGATATTTTGAAGAAAAGTCAAAAGAAGAGAGAGAAAATGATGTCATGTTTCTTGGGGACTTGAACCAAGCCATTTAATGGCCTTAATGAGCCTAAATTGCAGCCCTCAATGCACTCTCTCTCCTCCTCCTTCAGCCCTCAAAAACCGCATACTCTCTCCCCTTGTTTTCCCTTCCTTCCTGCAATTTCAACTTCTAACCTTCCTCCAAAAATAGATTTTTTCATGGCCTTCCCGTGTGAATCACGACCTATGCCACACACCGTTGTGTTTAGGAAATAAAATCCATTTAGATGGCATCGGCCGTTCGTCGAACGGAGCCGCCGATAGATCTATACGACGGCGGCGGGTCGCTGACCGCCTACTGTAGCGGCAGCTCTACCCAGTTCTGCCTTTTCCTCCATTTCTCTCCCATTTCGACCATACCACCGCCCATACCAGCCACTAGCAACTCCCCCTCAACCCCCTGGAGCCGCTGGTCACCGGCCACCAGCTCATCGAAGCTTCACCCAACTCTTTTGCTCCGACCAGCCACTTTCCTCGTCCTATAGTGTTGTTTTCTAGAGTTTCGTGTGTGAGCAAAAGTTTTTGCTGTTGTGTTCAGCCTAGGACTGCCTTGGAGTGTTGGGAGAGAGGTCCCAAAGTGTCAAGTTCGTTGCCGCCGCCGCATCCGTGTCGCCAACCCACTTAACAGGTGAGTTTAGCCCCTAATCCCTTAGTTAGTGCCTAAACTTGCTTAGGGTTGGGTGAATTAATATTAAGGGCTATTTAGGATGTTTAATTAAGTGTATTATCCCTAAAATAGGTGGTTAGATAAATGGTTAAGATTAGTTTAGCTTAATCTTGCTTATTTATGCTTAATTGTGCTTAATTAGGCTTAATTGAGTGTTATGTGTTAATTAAGCATGTTTTGCCTTAATTGCTTGATTAATGTGATTAATTATTTTATTTATTTATTTTATGTATTTAATTTTTGGAATTTAATTATTTTTAATTTCTAAATTTAATTATTTAATTATAAAATTCTAAAATTTTACTATTCATGCACTATTTATCCAGAAATTAAAGATGTGCATAATTTCATGTGTCTTGGTTTTATGAGATGAATTGGATGTGGCATTGCATGAATATCCGCTTGAATCGTGTGATTTTCACAAAACGGGGGAAAAATGATTTATCCGAGGGACACCGAAAATGGACTATTTTTATGAGAAAGGACGTGAAGTTTTATATGCAAGCATGTGTGCATTGACTAATACTCTGAGATAATAAGTGGGTTGTGGCGATATGCTTACATGATCGCTAAACTGAATCCACCGTCTTAGAAGAGTATCCCTTGACATTCTGTGGGCATGCTGTCTCGAGAGAGTATCCCTTGACGTTCTTTAAGCATGCCGTCTCAGGAGAGTATCCCTCAACGTTCTTTGGGCATGCCGTCTTGGGGGAGTATCCCTGGACGTTCTTTGAGCATGCCGTCTCGGGAGAATATCCCTTGACGTCTTTTGGGCACGAAAGGGCACGGTTGTGCCTCTGTGGAGAAAGGCGCCATAGCGCCATTGCGTCTCGGTTGTAACCTTGTAGGGCAGTATTAATCAGAACACGTGTGGATGCCAGAGTGTTTGAGAAATATTGCATCATTGGTTCCAATCATGCATGAGGTGATCACATCATTTATGACACGCACGCATGAATTTATAACATGCAAGGCGTGGCAATGGCCAAGTGAGATCGCTTGTGACGCGACTCGCATGTGATTGATGAACTGCATCATTTAACGACCATGTGCATTGTGTGTATCGTGCTAACTTATAACGTGCAGAGTATGACATACCGGGTAAGGTTGCATGTAAACCGACTTTTGATTGTTGGTTGACCCTAACTGTTGTTTAATTGCCGACTGCCGGTTGTTTGTGGTTGGGTTGTGTGAGGGGTGACTCTAGAGAGATACCTCGGGTTGAGTTGGTGTATTAGCCAAGGCTTAGGAGAAAAACTTGCTGAGATTTTATCTCACTGATTATTGAATAACAATTTTCAGGCCTTTAGAATGGTGCACCCACAATAGAGAATCCTGCCCCCACTCTACCAGTGATTGACTTGAAGGAGCTGAGTCCAATGGGTCCGAGTGACCATGGTGCTAAACCTGAGGGTTCATTTTGTATAGCTGGATTAGCCTAGTTTCTTTTTGGCCTGGCTTGGAGGATGATCGGCCCCTTTTGTCGGGCTTGTAATTCAAAAGACGATCCTCTGTTGGTTAATCCAGTAAGTTGTATAAATGTGTAGTCGAGGTTTCTACTATTCATCCATCTATCCCTATTTGATTGTTTGATTGTCTGTTTGGACTGGGGATGGTTCATCTTCTGCTTGTGTATAATGAAAGATTAAAATGAATGGTTGTCGACAAGTTGTGGGACATCGCTTTCAATTGATCATGGTAAGAGGTTGTTGCATGCTCGAGGTTCGAGGCGTGACAGACAATGTCTAACAAAATGGACTCCAGTTTGTAGTACTAGCTAGTAGCGAGAAGGGTTCCTAATTTTGGAAGCCATAGCTATAGTGGAAATAGGAACACTCTAGCCTTTTGCATCATGCAAAATAGGCCTAAGTAGAAAGTTAGTTTGCGTGTGAAAAAACTAATGAAAAATAGTAGTGTGTTTGTGTACGTACTTCCCATGTTCTTCCAGTGATGTTTGTCAAGGTTTTATATGTTAACACTTTGGCATGTACATATAAATAAGATAAAATGAATCAAGTCGATGACAAGCCTAGGATGTTGCAAAAATAACCCGCAATCAAACCCTAGATGGGGTCACTACGGTTTTTGGTATCAGAGTAAGGGTTACTACCGAAAGTCATAAGGTGATAGTGAGTTAGGAAGAACATAACATGCATGTGGTTGCTTGTTTGGTGGTTCTTCCTTTAATGATAGTTGTGAACACTAACTTTTGGCTATATTTGTAAAAGAATTTTCCTTAATATTCTGTAGTTATACCCTTTAGTAGACAACATGAGTGCTTAGGACCAAGTGGCCACAAAAGGAAAATCGACTAAGGACTAGTCAAATTCAAAAGGAAAGTCAATAGATTACCCCGACTAGATAGGATTCTACAAGCTTTAATGACCATTAGAATCCTAATAGAGTGGCATGCTCAATAATAGTTAGGCTTTACTTTAGCTAATGCCTCAATAGTTGGCAATGGGAATGAAAATAGTGACTATCCAAAGCATGGAATGGTTGAGCAGTTTCTGAAAGAGAAACCTCTAAGGTTTGTTGGAACCAAAAACCTTGAGGAGATTGAATCTTGAATCAAGGAGATTGAAAAGAGTTTTGCTCTCTTGAGGTGTTTAGATGATGACAATGTGACATTGGCAGAGTACCAACTTCAAGGTAACGCCAATCACTGATAGAAGGTTACCAAAGGAATTGTATTTCCTGAGGGTACTCCCATAACTTGGGATGCTTTCATCTAAGCCTTTAATGGAGAGTATATTTCAAAGTGTACCCGAGATAAGAAGATGGCAAAATTTCTACAATTGCAGCAATGAAACATGACATTGATCAATATAAGGCCAAATTTGTGGAGTTATCGAAATATGCTCCTCAATTGATCGAAGATCTAGTGGATCGTGTGAAAAGATTTCAAGACAATCTAAAACCTGAGATTCAAAGTCAGCTGGTGCCATTATATCTTAAGAATTACAATGAGTTGTATGAACAAGCCTAGCTAGTAGAGAAAAAATTTTCTGGAGCAAGCTGCAACGGCAACTTATCAAGGGAAAATTCCTTATTCAACCTCTCAAGACAATCAACATCGTAATAAGAGACCAATACAAGAAGGAAAACACCCTTACAAGAAGAACAAGAAACAAAGACTGCAATCCGCCCTGGATGAGATATGTTGTCGCTTTGGGAAGCGGCATAGCAATGCTCCATGCTTGGCTCAAATAGGAGCTTGTTATGGTTATAGTCAACAAGGCCACATACTAAAAAAATTGTCCACAAAGGCAACAAATGATACCACCCCAACAACTGCAAGTGATGCTGCAAAATGGAGCTTTGCCACAAGATAATCATCCTCCAACTCAAGGAAGAGTATATATGCATTTACTCAAGAAGAAGCAGAAAATTCTTAGACCATCGTCACATAATGAAATACTAGCTACCATAGGATGCAAGGATGTTTCATTGTTATAAGTAGACATAAATGATGAAATAAGTTGTGTTGGTCGTGCATAATTTTGACATCATAATAAATAAATAAATAAATAAGTGATTATCAGAATGGGTAATGGAACTATAATCAAGCCAAAAGGACCACGGAAAACTTAGGCACTGTCGCACACAGAAGATCAAAGAAAAAAGAACCTTCCAAAGCATTGGATGACCTACTATGAGCTTGTATGACAAACTTCAATAATAGTTGGGAAGAACACCTCTACCTCGTCAAATATGCTCACAACAACAGTTACCAGTAAAGCAATGACATGGCTTCATTTGAGGCTTATGGTTGAACTTGCAGAAAGTCCAATCGAATGGAATGGGGTCAAGGAAAAAAAGATCACTAGTCTAGAGCCAACCTAATCTACAGTAAATACCGTTTAGGTAAGTAAGAATAGAACCTAAGATTGCCCAAAGTAGGTAGAAATGTCATATAGATGGATGATAGAAATCTCTAGAGTTCCGAGTAGATGAACATATGTTCCTTAAGGTGTCTCTCTTGAAAGGCGTATCTCGCTTTGGGGAAAAAGGCAAATTAAGGCCCCCAAAACATAAGACCATTTGAAATCCCAGAGAGAATTGGGAAGGCAGCCAATTGATTGGCATTACCACAAAAACTTGAGCAGATACATGATGTGTTTCATGTATCCATGTTAAGAAATTATAAGCCAGATCCGGCACGTGTTAAACTTCAAAGAGACCAAAGTAGACGACTGAGGGTTGTATTATTAAGAGCCAATGCAGATTGTGGATAAGCATGAGCAAGTGATAAGAAGTAAGGTCATTCTCCTTGTCAAGGTCCTATGGCGTCACCATGAAACATAAGAAGCCACCTAAAAAAGTGAAGAAATCATGAGGTGTTCGTACCAACATCTATTTGGATGACTAGGTACGTTATGAAATTATGGAAATGAAACTTTTTTCTAAGGGGGAAGAAACTCTAACATCCCCAATTTCAACCCCTTATGGAACAACCTTAAGATCTGGAATGGATTGACCATGGACCATTGGTCATGAAATCGTCGGTTTGATCGCTAAGGAATCAAGGATTGGTCATAGTCCAACCGACCGATTAGCCATGAACTAGTCGCGGGATCTGCCATGAATCGGTCATCAACCATACAAGTGGATCGAATCACTAGCCCATAAAATGACTTTGGAATCACGAGAATTATTGATGGGATGATCATGGAGCATCATGAATCAGCAAACAGCCATGAATTAATCAATCATGATTAGTACGGGTGATTCCACCGATCATACTTCAATACACAATCAATCAAACTTGGCTAGTTGTGATCGTGTCTCGACTGAAATTGCATTATTTCCTATTTAATTTTTAGTGATTGGAAGGGAATCCCAAATTGGTAATTTTCGATTGTGGACCAGTCATACACCAACCACAAACCCATGCGATGGATCGAGCACTGATCAAAATGAGCCCCGAGATAGACCTAGTGATTCTGTCACTAATTTTAAGTTCCATGAGTGCATTGGCTTAGTGATAGGCCATGAAAAACTCTAGAACCATCCTTGAACCTACTAATGAATCATGGACCATGTATGGAGTTCAGTCACAGGCAAGCCTAGCAACGAGCCCAGTAACCGACTCAAAGGCCAATTTGGGACCTGAATGAACCAAATGTGTTGACCACATAACCAGCCATTGAGCTGACTTGTGTGCCAACCTTCCTATCCGAAAAAAACGCCTAAGAGAATGGTTTGGGCGCACAAAGGGGCACGATGGCCAAACCTCAAACACATGAGATTCGGTTTTTTGGGTCATACCTAGTGGCCTTTCTTTTGGCCCTAGAACCAATTTAATGGATGGATATCTTGTGACTACCTCATTCTTAGAGAAAAGGACAAAAGAAGGAATACTCCAGTAACCATGCATTAAATGAAGGTGAAGAGTCATGAGGGTGAGTTGTCCTAAGAGATTTGGTCATGATTGCATGAGGATTTGGCTTGATGGCCAAGGCAATGAGTCACCACCCGTATGGACCAATTGGAAATGGACACCCAAAACTCTCATTAAAGGCCTATGAGCTTAGACACCATTTAAGCCTATATAGACACCACTTCCTCAAGAATGCATCAAATGTCATTAAATAAAGGGGAACTTAGGTTGACCGATGGCAGTAAGACAAGTAGGATTCTAGAGTCTTCTTTGAAGCTCTAAATGACCACCTTAAGTCCTAGCCTAGCCACCTCACCAAATATTATTTAATTATTTAATATTAATTAAATAATATTAAATAACTTTAAAAACATATTATTATAAAATTGATTAATTTAAAAATAAAAATAAAAAAGGAAGAGGAAGGGGAGGATCGAGCGAGGGTTGTGCAGCCCTCACTACCGTCGCCATCACTAGGAAGGGCCGGCGACGGTGGGCGAGGGTCGACTGGGGTCGCTGGGCCCCAGCTAGTGGCCAGCGACCCCGGCCCTCGCCGCAAGTTGGCCTGGCGAGGGTCGCCAACTAGGTGAGGGCTAGGAACCCTTGTTGGATCTAGGGGAGGGTCGCGACCCTCACCCGCATTTGGGTGAGGGCAGCCCTCTCCACAAGGGCCGCTGGCCACTAGCCAAAACCCGATAACCTTGGCTGACCCTCACCCCACCGTCGCTGGCCCTTCCCAACAATGGTGGGGCGGCGACGGTAGCAGTGGCAAGGGCTGCACAACCCTCACCCAAACCCTCTCCTTCCCCCTTTTTTTAAAATAAAATCAATTTTTAATTTTTTTTCTAGTAGACTTGAATATTTTTTTTTCTTAAAATTGCCATGTAGATCTTTTATTTTGAAAAAAAATGCTCCCTTAGCAAATAAAATCACCAGAAAATGACACGTGGCAGTTTGGCCGGATTTTTCGCCATTGGTACTTAACTAATCCTTTTTGCTCTGATTTCTGTACTTAAGTGTACATTTCCGAACTTTTGGCACTTAAGTGTCTCCCATGCCAAGTTTTGGCACTCTAAGGGTCCACACGTCGATAGTTTGCTAGTCCTTTAAAAAGAGCACAATGTAGTATTTCTAGCCCACAATTGATAGTTACAAGCTATTGCTAAGAAATTAAACATTTTATACGTGACTCCCACTACTTAATAATACATATCCACAAACAATTACATTCGAAACTATCAACTCCACTACTCAAAAAATACTTGGACTCAATATTCCATGGTTACATCAAGATTCTATTGACTCAACTACTTGAAGTTGCATCGACTCTACTACTCAATGAATTCTATTGACCAAACTATTGACTAAAAGACTTGTACTTTTGTTGATGTTCACATATGCCCCCTATTAAAAGAATTAAATGATTTATCAATCATCTGGATTTCTTAAATGAGATATTCTAAAGTCATCATGTGCCCCTTATCATCAGCAAATTTGATTTTTCTTCACCAAATTGCCTCTTGTATTTGTTTCCAAAAAACAACACAGATCATTAAGCCCATATGATTACATTAGGCTATGACAAGAAACTTGAGTACAGGAAGAACAAGCCCGAATTCCTTGAGCTCGCCGAAAATTGCATGTGCTATGCACATGGTTGTGCTAAAATAGGCAAGTTGATATTTCTTGACCGAAATTGGAAGCGATAAAGCTTTATATTATCTATGACCGAAGGAAAAATTAAAAGCTTTATATTATCAAAATTTCAGTCCTTGTGGGTGCTTTATATCATAGAAGGCTGTGCACTTGAGTTTTCAAAAAGGAATTTTTCATAAAAAGTACCTTCACGCCTCCTCTGAGGATACATAGACGATATAGAGATGAAAAAACCAATTACCACCCACTCTTCATTTCCTCCTACTTGGACCGTTTGTGTTCTTCATTTGCGTCGATTATTTCTGTCGAAAGTGTCTCTTGGATCCTTATAAACATTGCATAACTTACATGGGTCATTATCTACCGTGAATAAATTTTAATCGATTGGAGATTGGAAATTCCCAACTTTTAATATACAGCAGAATAGCAGAATAGTCATGCCTTAATTCACTCTCTTTTCAATTACTTTTGTTGTCGTTCTTTTCATGAAAGTAAATATGTTGAAACATCTAAAGCAAATTTAATTTCATGAGGGCATTTTACTAGTTTTCTTATATCCACCAAAATTGGGATTGAAAATCAAAACGCAAATGAGTATTTTCATTTCCGACTAGTTCTCTTCAACCAAACAACTCCATTACTACTTTCTTTTATGGCAAATGATTTAAATACAGACATTGTGAGATGACAAGGCCTTCAATCATTGTATGGAGAAGAATTTATTGCATGTTTCCTACATAAATTAATGAATTATAACTGATGAATCCATTTCATTAATGCACTACTTCCCTCATGCTATATAAGTTCTCATCTCTAGATCAACTGCATCATCAAACGATCAACAATCCTAGACAATTTTCTAACCCCCAAAAGTCCGTCATGGCAATGCTCAAGAACTTGTATGCGCTCATGATTTTGTCGGTCGTCACCACCGTCACATTGCTTCCTAGGGCTACTTTCGCCATAGACGGAACCCCTGATTGTGCAAAGGGAATGACCTTTCATTGCGGGTCTGGATTCTACCAAATCATAGTCCTTGCTGACACCTTTACACCATCCAATGAATGTTGCGGACAGCTCTTGAAGGCGGGGAAGAACTGCCACAACAAGTTTGTGGAGTCAATCGTCTCAAATCCCAAGCAGATCAGGGGGACGATACCTGATGTCTACAAGAGGGGCAATGAGACGTGGAACAATTGTGTTGCGGCTATTAGTCCTGTATCCCCTCCCGAGCTCGCTCACTAAAAGCTATCCCTATTTTGTAGTACACTAAACATGTAAAATAAAAGAGCAAAAGAATTATAATTTTTTTAGTGGATTCTCCTCAAAGAATTTTCCTATGTTTTGTGCCTTTTAAGCCTTATAGTTAACAAGAAAATATTCGATAGTTAGCAATCATCAGGTTATCAGCTGACATGGCATGCATGCTCCATTGAAAAAGTAACATTTGTCGAGTGACATAGAATATGTAGTGGAAATTGAAAAATCAAAATCGGAAGGGCACAGGTACTCTTTTCTCTCTCCTCTAGCATATGATTGACATAAGGAAGCAATAAATGCTTGTCTCCCGCTTAAAACCCTCTCTCTCGTCTTTTCAATTTTTCAAGCGCTTGTTGACCCTACACTCTCTCTCCCCTCTTTTCTTTCCCATGGCTTCTTCGACTGCTCTCTCTCTCTCTCCACAGAAAATATTCGCTGATTTCTCACTCGATCAACAAGAAGACGACATTTTTCTTTGTCCATCTTCCCCAGAAAATCGAACATTGTAGCGAGTTCCATCAACGCAAATCAAGCAAAAGGTGAAACGTGAGATGACCAAGGCACGGTGAGTGGAAGATCATCCATAGTCTCCAAAAAGAAATTGGTGTGAAGCTTTAGGTTACTGACTTGAGTTGTGAAAGCTAGAATCAAAGAAACGGTGATGAACTTGAGAAAAGTGTTGTTCTGAAAGAAATTTTGGGAATGGGAATGGGAAGGCTCGATTCTCCAAATAATAGTCAAGAGGGTTTCAACGAGGATGCTGGGTTTGCAGCACCTGGCACTGATGAGCGAGGACATCTTCCGGACACTGAGGGAGATGAGAAAGCGGAGCAACGTAGGCGGGTTCGAGTTCATGCCGTCGCCGCTGCCCATGCCTTACCGGAACTTGAAGGCCCGAGCCGGGGATGTGCTGATGAACGACCATGCCTACCTTTTCTTTTCTGTCGCTGTTCTGTAATTTTTTTTTAGATGCAAAAGAGAAATCCCATACCTGTTTCTTCATTACTTATCATGCCTTCCTTTTCTTTTCTCTCGCTCTTCTGTAATTTTTTTTTTTTTTTTGCCAACTATATATACACATTATTATTGCATTCAAGCTTCGCCACTTTGAAAGTTCCATCAAGTGGAATTCTTTTAGCAGTAATAAAGCTTTAATATCAAGACTTGGCTGGGACGGCATAAATAGCCAATTAATTGGATCTACAAATATACATAACTGACAAATTGCTACGTATTTGTTAGGTAAGCAGTCGTAAAATGTCGCCAATCTGACGATAGAGTTTTCTCCATTATTGTTCATAAGAGAAGCACAAACGCACCCGACTTCATTGGCAAAGATTGTTTATTCCACTATACTTCGCGCTGAAATATACAGCAACAAACTATGCTTCCACTAGAAACCCACACAAAGGTAACAAAAGATGGTACGCAAAGACTCACCGGGCTTCCAGCGTTTTCTCGTACTCCTCGATGGACTTGAAGAGCTCCGAGAAGTTACCCTTCCCGAGCCCTCTGGACCCGCCCTTCTCGAACCCTCCTCACACTCCTTGATCTGCTTGTTCATCAGCACATCCCCAGCTTGGGCCTTCAAGTTCCGGTAAGGCGTGGGTGGCGGCGACGGCGTGAACTTGAACCCACCTACGCTACTCTGCTTCCTCATCTCCCTCAGTGTCCGGAAGATGTCCTCGCTCATCAGTGCTAGGTGCTACAAACCTGGCACCCTCGTTGAAACCCTCTTGACTATTATTTGGAGAATCGAGCCTTCCCATTCCCATTCCCAAAATTTCTTTCAAAACAAAACTTTTCTCAAGTTCATCACCATTTCTTTGATTCTAACTTTCACAACTCAAGTCAATAACCTAAAGCTTCACACCAATTTCTTTTTGGAGACTACGGATGATCTTCCACTCACCATGCCCTGGCCATCTCACGTTTCGCCTTTTGCTTGATCTACATTGATGGAACTCACTCCAATGTTCGATTTTCTGGGGAAGATGGACTTCTTGTTGATCGAGTGAGAAATCAGCGAATATTTTCTGTGGAGAGAGAGAGAGCAGTCGAAGAAGCCATGGGAAAGAAAAGAGGGGAGAGAGAATGCTGGGTCAACAAGCGCTTGAAAAATTGAAAAGACGAGAGAGGGTTTTAAGCGGGAAACAAGCATTTATTGCTCCCTTGTGCCAGAGGAGAGAGAAAAGAGCACCCGTGCCCTTTTCGATTGTAATTTTTCAATTTTCGCTACATATTCCATGTCACTTGACAGATGTCACTTTTTCAGTGGAGCATGCACGCCACGTCAGCTGATGACCTGATGGTTGCTAACCACTGAATATTTTCTCAAAGTTAACAATGACGGAAGCACAATGACGGAAGCACACTAATGAAAATACTAGAAATTTTAAGTTACGAACACTAGGAATAAAATCGTCGCCAATTGTGTAAAAATTTTATAGAAGAACATTGAGCTCTATGATTGTTTGCTGGTCCTTTACAAAGAGCACAATGTAGTATTTCTAGCCCACAATCGATAGTTACAAGCAGTTACTAAGAAATTAAACATTTTATACATGACTCCCACTACTTAATAATACATATCCACAGACAATTACATTCAAGACCGTCAACTCCACTACTCAAAAAATACTTAGACTCAATATTCCATGGTTACATCAAGATTCTATTGACTCAACTACTCACAGTTGCATCAACTCTACTACTCAACGAATTCTATCGACTAAAAGACTTGTACTTTTGTTGACGTTCACATATGCCCCCTATTAAGAGAATTAAATTATTTTTCGATCATCCGGATTTCTTAAATGAGATATTCTAAAGTCATCATTTACCCCTTATCATCAGCAAATTTGATTTTTCTTTACCAAATTGCCTCTTGTATTGTTTTCCAAAAAACAACACAGATCATTAAGCCCATATGATTACATTAGGCTATGACAAGAAACTTGAGTACAGGAGGAACAAGCAGGAATTCCTTGAGCTCGCCGAAAATTGCATGTGCTATGCACATGGTTGTGCTAAAATAGGCAAGTTGATATTTCTTGATCGAAATTGGAAGCGATAAAGTTTTATATTATCTATTACCGAAAAAAAAAATTAAAAGCTTTATATTATCAAAATTTCAGTCATTGTGGGTGCTTTATATCATAGAAGGCTGTGCACTTGAGTTTTCAAAGAGGATTTTTTCATAAAAAGCACCTTCACGCCTCCACTGAGGATACAGAGACGATACAGAAATGAAAACCCAATTACGACTCGTTCTTCGTTTCCTCCTACTTGCACCGTTTTCGTTCATCATTTTCGTCGATTATTTCTGTCGAAAGTTTCTCCTCGGTCCTTATAAACATTGCATAACTTACATGGTTCATTATCTACCGTGAGATAAAATTGAATCGCTTGGAGGTTGGAAATTCCCAACTTTTAATATACAGCAGAATAATCATGCCGTATTCACTCTCTTTTCAATTACTTTTATTGCCACCCTTTTCATGAAAGTAAATATGTTGAAACGTTTAAAGCAAATTTTGTTTCATAAGGGCATGTGACTAGTTTTGTTATATCTACCCAAACTTGGGATTGAAAATCAAAACGCAAATGAGTATTTTCACTTCGGGCTAATTCTCTTCAACCAAACAACTCAATACTGCTTTTTTTATGGTAATTGATTGAAGCATTAACAAAGTGAGATGACAAGGCCTTCAATCATTGTATTGAGAAGAATTTATTGCAAGAGAAATAATTGTAGATGTTTCCCACATAAATTTCTGAATCATAACTGATGAATCCATTTCATCATTACACTACTTCCCTCGAGCTACGTAAGTTCTCATCTCTAGATCAACTTTATCATCAAATAATCAAAAATCTTGACGATTTTCTAACCCTTTTGTCCTCCAAACACCATCATGGCAATGCTCAAGAACTTGTGCGCTCTCATGATCGTCACTGTTGCATTGCTTCCTAGGTCTACTTTCGCCGCAAATGGAATTCCTGATTGCGCAAAGGGAATGACCTTTCATTGCGGGTCTGGATTCTACCAAATCATAGTCCTTGCTGACACCTTTACACCATCCAATGAATGTTGCGGCCAACTCTTGAAGGCGGGGAAGAACTGCCACAACAAGTTCGTGGAGTCAATCGTCTCAAATCCCAAGCGAATCAGGGGGACGATATATGATGTCTACAGGAGGGGCAATGAGACGTGGAACAACTGCATTGTGGCTATTAGTCCTATATCCCAACCTGAGCTCCCTCATTGAGAGCTATCTCTATTTTTTAGTACACAAAAAATGTAAAATAAAACAGTGAAAGAATTATAATTTTTCTATTGGATTCTCCTCGAAGAATTTTCCGATGTTTTGTGCCTTTTAAGTTTTATAGTTAACAATGACGGAAGCGCACTAATGGATGAATCATATTTTTAGTGTTAAATGTTAATTATTTGTTCATGCGAAAACGCGTGTGCATTTTGCTTGTAATCCACTATGTAAACTTGACTTTTGAACATATAATGAGGTTTTGTTAGCATCAAGGATTGAGAAATATGTACGGCCCAATTGTAAAATGAGTCCGTAATGGGTCGTATCATGCTTTTATGTGAGAGTGGGTTTATTTTAATCAGCCCAAACAGGCAAGATGACTATGATTGTTATCATCATATCTTGACTCCTCTACATTAGTGAAGCCTATCAGTTAATTTAATCACATGTTCATAAATAAATGAGTTCTTTAAATCTGGAAAACTAAAACCCAAATTTGGTTAAGGATAATTAGCTAATAAATAACTCAGTTAATCTGGAAAACCAAAGCCAAATTTGGTTTAGTGATGTACCGGGAAAACACAAGATTTGTTAGAACTTGGGATATATAAACTTGGTTCCTTCTCATTAATGGAGACCTACTGATTATTTAACTTTTTTTCTACGAGGTGTTTATAAAATGTTTAATGAACTACACTCAAATATCTGGTCTAATGTTGACTAATCAATAAATGAGTTCATCAAATCTGGAAAACCAAAACCAAAATATCTTTTCAAAGGTTAATTATAGATAAGCTCAATTAATCTGGAAAACGAAAGCCAAATTTGGTTGAGTGATATGTGGGAAAAAATAAAAAAAATAAAAAAAAATGGAATTAAAGGGCACTATGGCCTAGACATGTCAAAAGGGATAGACCCATTACTTAACTCATATATAATGAACTGAGTTGTTATATGAAATTGTTATATTTAATAAATGGGATATAAATGAATTTAGAATGGTAAAACCAAAAGAAATATAGGTGCTAAATGAGTTCATAACTTGCTTAGACCTAAACTCACATTTATAACTCTCTCTTCACTCTTGTTCAATCTCACGCTCGCTCGCTTTGCACTTTTGCCTCAATATGGGTATAAGTATTCCTTAATTGGTTAAACATGAAGGTGTTTTGATAATATAGGGTGGGTAAGATATTGATTGAGTATAAGTTGGGTCAAGTGTGAATCACTAGATTTGTACTGCATAAAAATAAGTCAAATGGATCAATTTAAGAGTCCGACCTTTTTTTATCCAACCCGACCTGACCCATCTATTTGATGGGTCTAATATGGCCTTACTTGTGGTCCCATATGGGATCGGAGGTGATAATAATATATCAATAAACACCAACTCTTATTAAATTTTTACCAATTTGAATGTTGGAATCAATAGTGTAAATGAAAAAAAAATTCCAACATGGTCTTATTGTTGGGATTTTGTTTAAAAAACAAGAACATGTGCATAGGTAAAATAGATCAAAGCCTAATTCATTTCGGAAGTAAAATCGACCATACATGTATTTCCTTGACATTGTTCGTGCAATTGAATAAAAGCACATAGAAATGATAGATAGGTTATCACATTACCCTTATACTATGCTTAAAAATTTGGTTTTAACGTTTCTCAGATTCAGATTATGAACATCTAATGTCCTCGCAAAGTTGGTTCGGACGTTCTTTAGATTCTAACTATGAAAATTTGACCACCTGGTAATACTAGTTATGACATTCTTGGAATTTTGACTACAAACATCTAATATCTTTTGGTAATACCGGTTCTGATGTTTTTCAAATTTAGACCATGAAAGTTTGATCTCCTCGTAATGCAAGTTTTAATGTTCTTCAAATCAAGCCTTCATAGATATTGAGCATCTAATTTAGACACACCACCAATCTCACATTGAATGATAAAGAGAAAATGAGAGATCTCACTAATACAATTATGCTAGCAATTGCTCTCTTGTGTCAATAACTTGATTAAATACTATCAACACTCTTAATTGTGGATTGTCAATCATCATGTGATCTGCTCTCAATCACCTTTTATAACCAGTCCCAAATCACATTTAATTTGGCTTGTTAGCTCTAAAATTGCTTCAGATAATTAATTCAACCACAGTGTCATCGTCTAAGCTCGCTTTAGATGTTGGATCTAAATTTAAGTTCTAAAACCATTTCAAAAATTAACTCAGGCTTTAATTCTGTAACTGTTACAAAACATTATTCCAAACATTAATTTGTAATTGTGACAAGAATTTATTCTAGGCATAAACTTTGTAACTATTACAAATATTTAATTTTACCATTATGTCTGAAACCATTTCAAAACATGAATTTGGTTGAAACCGTTTCAAATCATTAAATTACTCATTGACTCTAAAATCATTTCATATCATTAATGTGATCATTAAGTTTGAAACCATTTCAGATCTTTAATTTAGCCATTAAGTCTAAAACCATTTCGAATTTCGAATTTGGCTATTAATTTCGAAAACACTTTGGATTATCAATACGACCATTGATTCTAAACTCACTTTAGATCATGAATGCAACTATTGATTAAGAACTCACTTCAGATCAATTAATGTGACCATTAATTATGAACTCACTTCAAATCATTAATATGACCATTAACTCTGAACTCTCTTCAAATATTTAATTCGGCTATTGAATCTGAACTTACTTTAGATCTTTGATTCAGTCATTGAATTCAAACCCATTTCAAACCTTTGATTGTCGTAAAGTAACATTCTAAATTTTGACCCATTTCGGGATATATCAAATGGTTATTTTATCAATGCGTTGTTAGTTACGTTTACTTTAAGCTGGCCCCTCATGAGTTAACTAACTATTTGAAAAGGCAATTAAGGATCGATACGTATACAACCAATGAATTCAATCAAGGATAGGCTGCTCAACCAAAAGAATCAAAGATTAATGATACCACATAGTTGTAGGCCAATTAGCAAACAAAAATACGTGGTCAGATTTGTTGACACCCGAATTTTCGTTTATTTTTTGTTTTAAATGCCCATTTATTTCCATATATAAATACTTATTAATTCATAGAAAAGATTAAAAAAATTGATTAAAAATCGAAAAATCGAAAAAATTCGAGTGGGCTGCCATAGTCCAGCCCATTCTTTCACTCTTTCAGCCCACCTGTTTTATTTCTTTGAAGCCCACCAAAATTACTTGAAGAGCCCAGCCCACACCTCTATTTTCCCTTGTTCCTACACACGCCCACACATGCCAGAAAGTGCAGCACGCACGCAGCGAGAAAGAAGGAGCAGAAGTAGAACGTGGGGGAGAGAGCTCGACGGTTTCTGCTGTGGTTTTTGAAAAAAGAAGGTAGTAAGAACAGAAGAAAAAAAAAACCGGAGAGCAGGGAGGTGGCTGGTGTTCGGGGTTTTTTGGGGCGGTTTCCGGATGAGAGTTGGAAGGCTGAACAGAAGAACCGAGGAGGAGCCAAGAGAGGAAAAGCGGTCTTCTGGTTTTGGACAGGGACTGAGCAATAGAGAGCGAAGGCAGAAGAGGGAGGACAAGCGGCTTCCAGAGAGAACCAGAGGAGAGCAACACGCGAAAACAAAAAAGGGGAAACAGAGGGAACGGTGTCCTGGTTTTCGGAGGAGGCTTTTCCAACGAAGCCTGTGTTGGTTTTCGGACAAGGAGAGGAGAGCGAGTGGGAGCTGCTGTCACTGCTGGAGGCTGTCCGTCCGCCGTGACGCTCGTCGCAACCAGGTAGGCTTTTCCGAGAACCACTTCTGTCCTGCTTTGATGAGGTGGCGAGCCGGAGCTCGCGCGAGCCCCGGCCTTTGTCGCCCTTCAGTTTTATTCCTGCCTTCCCCTGATGTTGTGTCCAAAGGCCCTAGAGCGCATTCTAAGCTCGGTTGAGTCGGAAACTCCCATTTCGGTAATGCACGTAACCTGTTCGCTGAAATGCCCAAACGAAACCCAGAAAGTTCCATGGTTTAATCTGTTCTCGATGACCAGTTTTTGTAGGTTTTTGACTGTATTTTGCTTTCTCTCGTGTTTCTCTTAGCATTATAGCAAGGTTCACGAGATTTCCATTTTTTTGGATCGAAAAGAGACATTTTTGTTTTTCCGACGAGGGTGAACATCCGGGATCGCCGGAAGTCATCGCCCGCGACCGGATAGAACGGTCGACGCTGGACGACGCAATGACTCCTTTAGGACCGGTGAGAACCCACGGCGGCGATGGCGGAGGCGTGGGTGCAGCTCGCGCGGATTTCCGACGAACCTCCGGCGCGCCCCAACCTGCGAAGAAGTAGACCAGAAAAAAAAAAAAAAAAAAAAAAGGAAAAGAAAAGAAAAAGAAAAATGGCAGGGGCTGGGTTGAACTTCGAAGTGGGCCTAATCTGAAGTTTGGGCCAATCGCTGGTGGGTTGAAGGCAATTGGGCCTAATTTTTTAGTAATTAGAAATGGGCTTTTTATTTTATTTTTGTTTTTGTTAATGGGCCATTTTTAATTAGTTCGACCGGGCCGTTCGGCCAGCCCGGTCATTGCTCCGGCCCCAACTATTAGGGTCCGGGTCGGTCTAGTAGGGCCGGGTCACCCGACCCGGTCCGGATCATTTTTTATTAAAAAATTTAAAAAGATCTAGAAAAATCAAAAACTTCAGAAATTCAAAAAAATCTTGAAAAATATTTAAAAAAGAAAATTTCGGAAATCCTTAAAAATTAAAAAATATTTTTTAATTTCAGAAAGGTTTTAAAAGTTTATTTTATTTTTCTTTCTTTTTTTCGAATATTCAAAAATTCCAAAAAAAATTAGAAAAAATTAGAAAATTCCAAAAACATTAATATTTTTTTTTTTTAAATTCAGAAAATCCAAAAAAAAATTAAAATCTTAAAATATTTTTTTTTAATTTCGGAAAATTCGAAAATATTAAAAAATATTAAAAAGCACAAAAATTCAGAAAAAATTCAGAAAAATTAGAAAACCCTTAAAAAGAAAAAAAAAACCAAAATTGAATAAGCCTTTAGGGCTTTACAATAGGTTTTTATTTTATGTTATATTCCTACACCTTATTTGTCATGATTTTTAGACGTTATTTCCTTAGAAAGATTAGGATAAACCTTGTGTTTCTCGAATATGTTGCCATGACCTTAGTTAATATACAATTAAGTTAGGTACCGAAAGGGCATTAGTCGCGTGACTAACGTAATCAAGTCCCCGACCCTAGACCCTCTGGTTGCGTAAAAAGCGAGACACGCTCCCATGTCTCGCTTGGTTTCTAGTCGACCTCAATAGACTAGTGGCGACTCCTTGTTTGAAGTTTTTATAAATATCCCAACGTCGCACGGGGTATGGGCTTGGGAGAGCCTAAGTTAATTAAGGGCCGTCGGCCCGAAATTAACAATACCCCTAAACCTATTATTATTATTATATTATTATTATTTTCGAAAAATTGAATTTTAGGTTGCGACAAGATTGTGGATGATTCCACGAGACTTCGATATTAACTACAAACGATGTTAAACCGATTTCCTTTTGGACTTGTACTCAACATGAGCAATTAACCACTCATGATTACATAATCGTGAATTGAAAAGCTATCAATTATGGGTCAAACGCGTGAAAACTCCTAAACGCTATCCGAAAGTCAAGTCATATTAAAGTCGCAATTGATTGATTGTAACCATGAATTTCAATCCAGTTTCAGGTATCGAATTTTTAAGGATATCGAGACTAAAATATTGAATGTTACCTTATTAATTCTCAAATTTATCAGTAAGCCCGAAAATTGCTGGAAATAAATTAACGGGCCAAGAATTGGAGGCGAATATTTGAGAATTTGTGCTTTAGGGATAAAAAGACCAAAAAGCCCCTTTCTAGAAACTTGTGTAAGAAGTTGTTTTATTTTCCTTTTCTCTTTCTTTTTCTTTTCTCTCCTCCCTCATTTCTTTCTCCCCATATTTCTTTCTCTCTCCTTCCCCCTCAAGTTTCACCCACCCCCTTCCCCCACATTCTCTCCTCCCCATGTTGACTTTTCTCTTCTCCCTCTCCCTTTCGGACGTGCACCCCCCTTACTCTTCCTTTCCTCTCATTTTTCTTCTTCTCCCTCTTCTTGTTGGCTTTCATTTCCCTCCGCTCAGCCCCCAAACCACACAGACCAGCCACCCTTGCCGTATGCCAGAATTGCCATAAGCCACCAGATAGTCCAACCGTGTCCCGCCATTGCCCATTTGTGAGCCTCGCCTGTTGTTGTTCTTTCTCATCGAACTAGAACCACCCCATCTCACCAAGACCCATTTTCGTCACCACTTGTCCCACCATTTCAGATGTCGATGTGCATCGCCCACGCCGCCACCATCGTGGCCATGTCGTCAAAATCGCAAAACCATGAGTTGTTTTCCTAATCCCTTAATTAGGGGATAATCTTACTTAGGAGTAGTTTAATTACCTTAATCTTGATTTATGCTTTTGATTATGGGTGATTAGCATTATATTATTGTTTAATTTTGCTTAGTGTTAACTATGAATAGATTAAAGTAACTGTGGTTGAATAAAGTAACATCAGTTAGATTAGTTAACTGTAGTTAGGTTGGTTAACTATAGTTGGGTTAAATAGTAACCACAGTTAGTATTAATAAATATTATTATTATTATTATTATTGTTATTATTATTATTATTATTATTGGAATAAATAATAATTATTCATTATTTTCGGAATTAATTATTAATTATTAATTATTTTATAATTTCGAATTTTTATTTATTTATTTCTGAATATTAATTATTTTTGAGAAAAATAATTATTGTGATTATATATTGGAAATGGTTTAAATTGAGTAATTTTTTGGTAAAAATTACTAGAGCCTATTTTCTAATGTCAATTGTTATTAATTAACTTGTTATTAAGGGATATGATTTTATTGAAAAAAAGTTTTCGGAAATGAAATTTATTGGGTGGATTAATTGATTTTAGTGTTGTTGTAAAATGATAAGTATTTTATGGGGATTATGGGATTAGTAAATATTTATAAGTATTTTGTGGGAGTTAAACTATTTTATTGGAATAATCGACTATAGTATTGTATACTTTATAAATGAGTATTTTTGGGTAATAATCCTAGTTTATACTTATTTTGGGATGATTGATTATTTATGGAAATAATTGATTGTCATTAGTTATGAAGACACGTGTATATTTATTACTGAATATTGAGACACGTGGTTGGGTACTGTTAATTATTGAGGTGCGTGATTATTTTGAAAAGGCATGCAATTGTTGTAATGTTGATTGGTCGGAATTGATTGTCAAATTGTTACTTGAATTGCTATTTGATGGTTGTATTTGGACTGTTGAATTGTGCAAGTTATGTGGCCATTGATTATTGCTGCATTACATTATACGCTTGATAGATTAGGCAAAACAGAATTCACTTTACAATTGATCTTCCATCGATAATAGATTGCATGGTTAGGCTACACTTGAGGCAAGTGAGTTTCCTAATTGAGACTTAGGATTATCACTTACTGAGATTTTATCTCATTAGTTATTGTATAACCATTTTCAGATTTGTACAATGGAGAACCAACACGTGTTATGGCTTGTGATTATATTTGAAGAGAGTAGATTAACACTAGCTCTATTGGTTTCGTTGGCCCGATAATAAGATGCCGTTGTAAGGACTTGTACTGGTAAAAATTCCTAGGGTTAATTGGTTAGTAAATAAAGCGATACTTTTGAATGTGTTTCTAGTTGGGTTTTCCTGTTATCCCTACTTTTGTAATTGACTGGGTGATTGTGACTCACTTCCATATACGTTTAATTAGAAAATAAAAATAATGGTCGGCAATACGCCTTAGGACAACGCATCTAAATGACTGCAAGAGTATAGAGGTTGTCACGTGATCAAGGGTCGGAGCGTAACACGTAAAGTCTGAAACCCTTTTCAGATCTTTGATATGGTCATAAAGTCCGAAACCCCTTTTAGAACTTAGATTTTTAGCCTAACTCAATTTGATTGCCTCAAGTGGAAACACATTTGCAATTTAGTCTCTCTCATTCATATATCATTCTGAATTGGTTATGGTGTATGACATCCCTAATTCATTACTAAGCTGGCAAAAGGATTTGTACTCACACATTAGCATAACTAAGAAAACTTATTGTCCTGATCAATCTTCGATTCCTACAAACCATGAGTGACATTTAGTAATATATCATGGCTACAGGGGAAGAACACTAGGAGTGACATGACTTTTGTACGACACTCACTTTGGTGGCAAAACTTTTCTTTTCACTCACTTGAATGCCAAATCGGAGTGAAATCGTTCAGTTAAGTGCCACTTCTGGCCAAAATGCATACATGGATTTTTTTAATGATTTCTCATTTTTTTTTTAATAATTTTCGACACTGACGTGGTTTCCAACGGTGACCCTCACCGGCAACCTAGATTCTTTGTGCAAAACAACACAATTTCTCCTCATCTCATCTCTCTTCTTTTTTCCTTTTTTTTTTCTTTTTCTTTTTTCTTTAGGGCCGACGAGGGTTATCGGTGACCCTCACCCTAGGCCATGAAGGCCTGGGGCGAGGCCGTCGAAGCTCAGCCAACCGATAGCGAAGGCCATCACGGCCTTGCCCCTTCACTATCGACTAGAGAGGATCTCGCCAGCCAGCACCTAGATTTGGTCGGTGAGACCCTCGCCAGATGCGGGTGAGGTCTCGATGACCTTCGCTAGCGGCTGGTCCAGCTCCATCGGCCTCGCCTTGGGCCTTCGTGGCCCAAGGCAAGGGTTCCGCGGCTGACAAGGGTCACTAGTGACCCTCGTCGGCCCTAAAGAAAAAAATCGAAAAAATTCCAAAAAATTAATAAATATATTAAAATATTATTCATTGTTAGCAATGTCAGTTTTTCCAGCGGCCAAGTCAACTTTTCCGGCAAGCACGTCAGCTTTTCTAGCGACCACGTCAGAAGTGGCATTCAAGTGAACTTTTTTTAAAACTTGTAGTACTCAAGTGAGCGAAAAAGAAAAATTGGCACCAAAGTGAGCACCATACAAAAGTTATGGCACTCCTAGTATTCTTCTACCCATAGCTACCTAGACAGTGTGAAATATTTCAAGAGCATAATGACTTGTCACCTTTGGTAACCATGTAATTCAATAATTCTATCTCAATATGTCTCAATCGAACAAAGACCAAGAAAATGTTGGTCAAGTCACCAATTCAATCAAATGTCAAATCTAATTGACGAGTATTCTTCGAGATATGGGCTATTCATTTTCGATTATAACCACGACTAAGGATTTCAATACAATGTCACGATTAAATCACATAGGACATCAACATTTGATCTTGTATATCTACATATATAACAAAAAGACAGATTTCATGTTGCGCATGCGTGTACCTTCTTATTTGAACAAATTATAACCATCAAGTACAAAGATAGTTCGACAAAGTGTCAATATGTGAACTTGTGAACCGCAACCATCCAACATACAAGTCGGCATCGTGCCTCAGGTCTGAGGATCTTACATCAGACCAAAGTATGAATGATTAGAAAAAGCTTCCATGTTGCCAATTATTTTATGCATGTAGTGAACTTTTCCAAGACAAG